>OZ026585.1:16331016-17531016 GCA_964020215.1 Aurelia sp. 3 sensu Dawson et al. (2005)
GCCAGTGATGGTTGATCTGGTGAGGTACGTGCCATCAGAGAAAGTGAAGAGTGGCTTGTCTTTTGAGGCACAGTTTGGCAAGTGTGTTTGCAAGGCGCGAACTGGGCAGACACTGGTGTGCGAAGGAGCCAGATGGATATCATGACCATCCCGAAACGGGTCTGATTTAGAGGCTTTTATATGCAATGAGACAATGCCTGATGATATTGCAAGGTCCTTTACTAACAATGTTGTTTGGGGGTCAAAAGACGTCGTTGAACTACTGCAAAATTCTGATGATCTCAAGAAACCGAAAAAGGCTGTGGTACAGGCAGCCCATACCATTAATTTGTCTTTGGGTGAAAATGCTGCTGCACGGATGTACTCTTTTAGCTGCTTCATACGGTCTAGAGTAATCGGGATACGTTTGGGTCTACAGGAGGAACCTTTGACACGCTTGATGCCACGGAGCAAGAGACGAAGGAGGTGCATTTGGGCAAAACATGGTGGAAATCCAAGTTCAATGTGACGGTGGCGAACTGCCGCTAAGTAAGTTTGAATAGTTGCGTATGACACTGTACGAGCAAGATGCGAAGCAAACAGCCGAAGTGTTAGTTCTTGTAATGGATAAGGAGTCATGTTATGCTGGCGGCAAAATGATAGAAATGTAGACTGACCTTGATTGTATGTCTTCCTTGAACTGTCTGATATTGACTGGAGTTGTAGAAATTCAAGGTCCCTTTTTAGGTACTCCAGACTGCTGGGGGAATCCTTGTTGGCAGTGGATTGGCTCCTGGGGCCAATTGAAAGAATCTGTGCACCTGTGAACGAGAAAGAGCATCGGCGAGAACATTGGAAGTCCCAGAAATATGTGAAACGTTTACAGTAAAATTGTGCTTGGCTGCAGTGAAGAACAATTTTCGCAGGAGCTTGGCAATTTGGGGACATTTTGATGTTTGTTTGGACCATATATCAACGACTGCTTTGTTATCACAATGGAAGAGAAGCTTTTTGCCAACAAAACACTCTGCCCAGATCTGGCATGCTACATATATGGGAAACAGTTCCTTCCAAGCAATTGAATGACTCTTGAACTGGGCTGGCCACAGTTCTGATATCCAGTCCCCTTTAAAATAAATTCCAAATCCAAGCTCTCCTGAAGCATCCGTAAAGAGTTCGATATCTGGACACTTTGTGGTGAAACGGTCTAAGATTTGCTGTTTTCCGTTCCAGGTAGGGAGAAAATCCAGCCACCACTGAATATCCTCTCGTGCTGAACTGTTTAAGGAAATGTGGTGGCTAGGCCTGGTCACTGATGTAGACAGATCAATTAGATGTCTTAGGAATGTGCGGCCTGGAGGAATGATTTTTGCAGCAAAAGATAATTTACCTATCAAGGATAATAGCTCGTGTTTTGTGCACTTTTTCTTTTGATGCCATACCTGAAGCAATGACATCAGGTTAGACAGTTTATCCTGGGGAAGGCGAGTGACCATAGCAGCTGAATCAATCACTATTCCCAGGTAGGTTAGCTCTGTTGTGGGGCCCACCATTTTTTCAGGGGCTAGTGGAATGCCCAAACGATGAAAAAGGTCTTTTGTCTTTTGAATGCTGCGCGCACACGATGCCCCATCTCCTGCAGTGGCTAAAAAATAGTCATCTAAATAATGTGTGCAGTTCAAGATACCATAATTGTTTTGCATAATCCACAAAATTGCATCAGCGACTTTGTTAAAACGATTCACAGACGATCTTAGGCCGAATGGTAGGCATAAATCAACAAAGTATAACCCACAAAGGGTAAAACCAAGTAAGTGCCAGTCACTTGGGGCAACTGGGCAGATCCTAAAAGCACTCTTTACATCCAGCTTGGCTAAAAGTGTACCTCTTCCTTGTTCCGAAACGATATCAACTGCCCGATCAAAGTTTTCATAATGGACAATTGCTTCTTCATCTGGGATATAGTCATTGATGGAGTAGCCTTTTGGAGATGAAAGGTCTGTAATCATCCGAACTTTGTTCGATTCCTTTTTGGGGACAACCCCAATTGGGGAGGTCCTGAAGTTTGGAAGTGGTGCAGTGTGAAAAGGACCAGCAATGCGGTGGGCCTGGAGTTCAGCCAATATATTCTCAGTAATAGGTTGTAAGTGAGTTTCAGCAGATTTTAGGTTAAAAGCTGTATTGCTAAATTCTGGGCCTGAGTAGCCTATATCAAACCCATTAGTAAACCCAGATAAAAGAAATGTTACAAACTGCTTGTCCGGGTGGTGTCTTAGTTCTCTTTCAAATTCAGAAACGTTCACCGGGGTGTGGATTGATGATGGCAAAGGCTCAAAATTTGTTAGAAGTGTTTGTTTTGCAATACGCTCCTGGATGATTGCCTCCGCACTTGTTGCAGGCATGGCGGCGTGGGCAGTACTGGGAGTTGCAGCGGTCACCTGCATTGAATTCCCGGCAGTTGGTGTGAAAGGGGTTCTTGTATGGAAATGTACTAGTCTTGGATCGAAAAAACTCGTTGGCACTTGTTTTTTGGGGGTGAGACTCATTTGCACTTGTTTTGGGGCGAAAAGACTCATTTGGGCAGTTGGATGAGTAGTGCCCTGGCTGAGAACATTTGAAACAGGTGGGCTGGCTGTATGATTGGGTAGGCTGGGTACGTAAAAAGCGGTCGAACGCGTAATCATACAGCTTGTCCCAACGGGTTGATTTGTCCCTGGCAATATTTAGCCGAAATGCAACATCATATCTGTACCAGGCTGTAAAGGGGTAAACCCTTTGAAATGAGCAGATTGACTCTTGGTATGCTATCATCTGGGGGGCAAGGTCCAGGTGAAAGTGGACCATACCCCTTAAAAACACATTCCAAGCTTCAAACCATTGGCTTGTAGTGGTTATGCTACGCTTTTTGGCATTTGAAGTTGTAAATGTTACTTGGTCAGGCCTTGTGTCAGAAGCAGACAGGTCAAAAAGCAAGTGAGGTTCGACAGAAGTTGCATCATAAAGGCTTTTAGGGAGCAGGGTTGCTAAATCAATGTACTCCTTGTTCTTAAGTGCCTTTATGACTTTTTCTGACAAGGGAGGGAGGGAGTTGCATGCAAACTGTGGGTAAATTGATGAATTTATACCTGCTAATGATCCATGGGTAGCTGCTGCTGACAGTACCGGCTGAGTGCTGGGGCTGTTGTTGGTCAAGCTTTGGTGCTGTTGGAGGGGCAAGGCCGAAACAGATTGCATTTCTGTGGCTTCTTGGCCAGGCTGAATCTGAATGGCAGCTGCTGAAGCTGGCGATAATTGAAGGGCAGGATCCTCGAAGGTAGGGCGCTTCATGGCATTGGACACCTCTGATCGGATAAGGGCACAGAGTTCTTGTAATGAGAATCCGACTATTTCTTTACTCGCCGGGGCCGAGTTTGGCTTTTGAGTAGCCCCTTGCCGTGTTCGTTGTTCTTGAATACCTTCTGTGATCACAAATGACGCATCATCCATATTTGAACTGCCTTCCTTAGCTTGTGGCACGTTAAAATGGGTGAAGAGGCGCTCTGCCAGGGAGTTCTTTGGGCCAGTCGTGGCTAGGCCATACTGGGCACACCGAGTTTTGAGAACTGCTTTGGGCGTTCTTCTCCAATCACGCAGACTTTTTATACGATCCTCTTCCTCCGATGGTAGCTTCTTGGTCGAAGCTTCATCCGATTCCGACATGACGATAATGACAGCACAAATAATTCTATATTTTCTTCCACAAAACGAGCTCAAAAAAATAAAAAACGACTGGCCTAAACTGTTGCATGTGTTCTCAACTATAATGCATGCTGGGAAGGGGGATGACAAAAAGGCGGGAAAGGGGGCCTACGCAGAGGGGTGAGGTGAATTCACCTCCGCCTATGTGTTAAAAAACATTTATGGGGCATAAATGTGCTATTTCCTTTTAATCAACTCTCTCTATCAACTTCACAACTTCCTTTGCACAGCCTATCAAACATTCGCTTGAAGGTTTCTGCACTACGCGCCCGCCACATGCTCTATACCTAATCATATTCTCTTCCAGTACAACGCTCATTCTATACTTCGCTCCTTGAGGGTGTTGTGGCGCAGTGGTGTAATCGGTGCTCCCTGGGTGTAATCCTCTGACATTGCAGTCAGAACCGTCAGGCGGAGTGGGTTCAATAACTTCAGCATGAAGGGGTCGCGGAATCGATTATGTCTGCTCTTCTTCTGCCATCCCAGCGCTTTGCGCTAAAAAACGCAACTTCACCTTCACCCCTGGATTCCTCATACGAGCTTCGAGTGAAATCAATGAAGGTGAAAGTGAATGTGAAGTTGCGATTTTTATCGTCGAGCGCTGGGATCATAGAAGTACCTAAGCGCTAATCGAGTCCACGACTCCTTGTCATGACGATCAAATGATGGGGCCATACCAGATATCACGCCATGTCCGCCTGACTGCTCTGGCTGCAAAGTCAGATTACACCACTGCACCACAACACCATCCAATGACATTTTCAATGACATCGATGAGATTTTCGAAATTCTTCGTAGACTTACTTCGCATGATTCTCGAGACTTGATGATCATATGATTGTCAAAAAGACTCCAAGTATTTTCCCTGTCAAAAAATTAAACGAATTATCGAGAAACTGATTGTAATCTGACGCTTCAAGGATATTTTGTCACACAAGGAAAGCAGTTGCAATGATATGAGCGAAAGTCGAGGGCTTTAATGCTGTAATAGAGTATAAGAGTTGGTTCTCATTTTCTTCCCTTCAAAAATTTACTGTATTTCAGAGATCCCTCTCTATTTGAGAGAGGTTTCATTTGCAAAATGATATCTACTTAAGGACCCCAACAAGAGGAGATTCTCTTATTTCTGACTAAAGTTTATCCCAAAATAAGAGAATCCCCTGCCATGTACTGAATTATCACCTAGCCCCCCTGGACTCAATTTTGTTTTTGCCTCGTTTTGGCGAGAGACCACGTTTTTTGTTTAGTTGAAGTTTTTGTTGATCCAAGATGGCTCTGCACTTGCACATACGTCTATTTCATTCGTGAAAGTATCTTTTGAACGCGCAAGTTAAGATATTTTGCGACAAGTGGCACCTTCCGACTAGGACATTGGATGTCCGTGTTATGATTTTAAGAAGTGGAGTGCAGATAACAATGGGATCTAACGGTGATAAAGACGAAGAAACTGGCGCTGTAGGAGGCGATGAATTGTCACAAGAAATTGATAATTATGGTATTGATAGGCCACAAGATCGGCTGAAGAAGCAGTTAGGAGTTCTTATTGAAGATCGTGAATTGATAATGGTTGCAATGAAAGATTTTATTATCGAGTTAAAGGATATATCAACAATGGATGTTATTGATGAAGATATTGAGTCCAGAATAATGGAGTTAAAGTTGATTGTGGAGCCTATGCTAATCGATATTAAATCTTTGTCCAAGGATATTCAAGATGTGATGAAGAAGTTAAATTTTAAGTCGGAATTGGTAACAGAGTATACGTCAAGTCGTTCGTATGATGCAAAAGTAGGTATGTTACTTGATAAATGTTCAAAGAAGAAGCAGATTGATTCTTCCCAACAAACAACTGGTAAGCCTACTACTACTAATTCCTTTTTCTCAATGAATTCACCCCATGGAAGAAGTTTTGGAAATGAACAAGGACACAGCCAGTATCCTGTTGGGGGGTTTGAAAGATCATTTCCCATGTACCAACCCTTGGGGCAACCCTTTAATCCCCATATGCAAAATTATTTGCCACAACCTATCTGGCAACCCCAATATTCACCCAGTACAAACCCAGGGGAAAATTTGAGTAGTAAACTGAGGTTGCCAAAGCTTGAATTAAAGTCATTTGATGGGAATATGATGAATTGGATGGAATTTTGGGACTCTTTTGAGAGGAATATTCATTTGAATTCTTCACTGTGTGATGTTGACAAGATGTCTTACCTTAAGGCTTCTCTTAAGGGTACTGCTAGTCATGCTATTGCAGATTTGCGAACTACTGGGGACAATTATGCACCTGCAGTTGACATTTTAAAAGAGAAATATGGTAAAGCTAATGTACTAAAGGGATCTCATATGTCTGCATTAAAAGCTGTTGTTGGTGTAACTTATTCTAAAAATGTAGATGGATTAAAAAAGTTGTATGAGATTGTTGATATGCATGTAAAAGCATTATCTGTATTAGGTACTTCTGAAGAACAGTATTCCTTAGTTATTGTACCAGATTTAATGAAGAAGATACCAAGAGATGTTGAACTTTCCATCAGAAGAACAATGCCTGTAGACCATGAATGGACCATGAGTGAATTTTTGAACAAGCTCAGAGAAGAACTTCTGTTCAGGGGTATGGATGAAGCTATACCAAGAGTGCAGAGTTCAAGAGAAGAGAAGAATCCTAACAAGGGGAAGGCATTTGCTATTTCACCAAATGCATCTTGTGCCTTTTGTCTTGGAGATCACAGTAGTGCTGATTGTTCTGTTGTCACTGAAGTGAAGAAGAAAAAGTCAATCTTGATGAGGTATAAGAGATGTTTTTGCTGCTTGAAGAAAGGGCACCGTGTCAAAGAGTGCTACAACAAGAAGCCTTGCAGCAAGTGCAATGAAGGTGAGCATCACCCTGTGATATGTGAAAAAGAAGAGAGTAGTGTTCCAAATATGCATGTTGTTACACCTGGAGGTATAGCCTATCAAACTGTGCTAGCCAAGGTAAATGTTAAGGGAAAGCCAAGTATCACTTGCAGATGTTTGTTGGATACAGGGTGTGATAAAACATACATGTTGCAGAAAACTGCAAATTTGCTGAAATCAAAGCCATTGAGACAGGATAAGAAGGTCTTGGACACTGTGCATGGAGAAAGGCAACACATATGCTCAGTGTACAAGATAGAAGTAAAAGATATGAAAGGAAGGCTGAAATTTGAAACTGAAGTATCCACACTCAGCAAGCTGACATCTGTCAAGAATGTGAAGCCTCAGATTTTAAAGGAAAAGTTCAACCATTTGAAAAATCTTGAATTTTCAGATATTTCAAGTGACAAGGAACTTGAAATTGATGTCATTATTGGATTGGAAGACCTTTGCAAGTTGAAAACAGGAAACATGAAATGGGGAAATGCAGGTGATCCTGTTGCAGAAGAAACAACACTGGGTTGGACTCTAATGGGGCCAACAAACACATCAGAAGATCAAAGTATTTCAAGTTCAGTGTTGTTGACAACTGATAAGGAGAATCTGAGCAATCAGATAGCAAAACTGTGGGATTTAGAGACAGTAGGGATAAGAGAAGAAAACTCAGTGGAAGAGAAATTTGAAGATACAGTAAGTTTCAATGGAGAGAGATACAGTGTGCAGTTGCCATGGAAATCAGATAGAGTCAATTTGCAAACAAACAGGAGTCTTTGTGAAAGGCGGCTCAATTCGCAACTCAAAAGGCTAAAGAAAGAGCCAGAAATATTAAAGAAATATGATGATGTCATTAAAGATCAGATAAAACAGGGTATCATTGAGGAGGTACCGGATCTGCCAACTGGAGAAAGAATCCACTTTCTACCACACCATCCAGTAATCCGTGAGAATGCTGAAAGCACAAAAGTCAGAGTTGTGTATGACGGGTCAGCCAAAGAAAGAAAAGGAGACAAGAGTTTAAATGAGTGTTTGTACACAGGCCCATCATTGTTACCTATGCTACATGATGTGCTGTTAAGGTTTCGGATGTTTCCGGTGGCCCTCGTTGGTGATATCAAGAGTGCATTCCATCAAATCCTGGTGGATGAGAAAGACAGAGACAGTATGAGATTCCTTTGGGTAGAAAATGTGGCAGATGAAAAACCTGTTGTTAAAGAGTACCGGTTTACTAGGGTGATTTTTGGCAGTGGACCAAGTCCTTATTTGTTAAATGCAACACTGCAACGACATCTAAAGAGGTATGAAGAGCAAGAACCTGCAGTGGTCCAAAATGTCCTACCAAACATGTATTGTGATGATCTTGTAAGTGGAGCTGCCAACAGTACACAAGCCATAGAGTTGAAAGATAAGATCACAGAAATTATGCAAGAAGGAGGTTTCCAACTCCATAAGTGGAAGACCAACAATTTGGAAGCCAGAGAACACATAAAGGAGCAAAGTGATCAAAAAGATTCAACTGCAATGTCATATGCAAAGGAAAGCCTCGGTACCAAAGATTCGCAAAGTAAAGTTTTAGGATTAAAGTGGGATCCAGAAGAGGACATCTTAGGAATCAACATGGAAGCAGTTTCAGATGTGAAGACTCACAAAGTGACTAAGCGAGAAGTATTGAGTACGCTGTCAAAGGTATATGACCCACTTGGGATTGTGGGACCAGTTACGGTTATTGCCAAGCTGATATTCCAAGATATCTGCAAGGAAAACAAGGATTGGGATAAACCAGTGAGCCCGGAGATAGAAATGAGATGGAAGAAGTGGATGCAAGCAGTTTCAAGATTGACTGACTTAGAGATTCCCAGATGCATCATGCCAGCAAGCGGTGGACCATGCAAGATTTCACTGCATGTTTTTGGTGATGCAAGCAAAGTTGCATACTGTGCTGCTGTATATCTTGCATGGCACAATGACAATCAGTCAGGAGCACACCTTGTCACTGCGAAGACAAGGTTACCTCCAATAAAGAAAGAGATGACAATACCCAGATTGGAACTGACCGCAGCAAGGATTGCAGCGCGTTTGTTGAAAACAGTCAGAGAAACTCTGAAGAACTGGGAACCAGAAGAATTAGTGCTGTGGTCTGACAGCAGCACAGTGTTACATTGGCTAGAGAACCGAGGTCAATACAGACAGTTTGTCCAGCGAAGAGTAGATGAGATCCAAGAGTTGACAAAGGATGTAAAGTTGAAGTATGTGCCCACAGCGGAGAATCCTGCAGATCTTGGAACAAGAGGATTGTCTCCACAGCAATTAGAACAAAACAAACTTTGGTGGAATGGACCAGAGTTCTTAGTGAGTGGAAATTATCCACACCAGCCTCACATGATTGAAACAGAGGAAAGCAAGGCTGAAGAAAGACAAAGTGTACTTCCTATTGCTGAAGAAGAGCCAAGTTTGTCAGTGGACAATGTAGTGCCTGCAGCAAACTACAGCTCCTATGGCAAACTGTTGAGAGTAACAGCTCTCGTTCTTCGCTTCATCAGATGCCTTAAGAAGAAGATGCAACCAGGTACTCAGCTGTTGCATGTTGAAGAGATCCAGAAAGCAGAAGAACTGTGGATAAAAGACACACAAACGATGTTGAAAGGAAGAAAGAGTTACCCACAAATAAAAGCACAGCTTGCGGTGATAGAAATAAATGGAATTTTGCACTGCCAAGGCCGTCTGCAAAACACAGCGCTACCGGATGAGAGCAAGTTTCCAATGCTGTTACCTCAGGATAGCAGATTTACAAGTTTGTTGATTGCAGAGTGTCACAAGCGTACAAGACATGGGGGAGTAAATATTACACTGGCTGAAGTCAGAAGCAAGTTTTGGGTCTTAAAGGGACGCCAAGCCGTAAAGCAACAATTGCGTCAATGTATGATTTGTAGTAAGCGAAATGCAAAGCCGTGTGCACCACCACAATCAGGTCAGCTACCAACAGAAAGAGTGGTTCAAGGTAACCCGTTTAGTACAACTGGAGTTGACTTTGCAGGACCCATACATTTAAAGAATGAAGAGAAGGCATATGTCGCACTATTCACATGTGGAATAACTCGTGCTGTACATCTAGAGCTGACAGAAGACATGACAGCACATGAATTTATGGGAATGTTTCGCAGATTTATCAGCAGACGTGGAGCACCTTCAACGGTGATAAGTGACAATGCCAAGACATTCCTTGCCACCGCCAAGCACTTGAAGAAGATATGTGCAGAGCGAGAATTGCAAGATTTTTTGCTAGCGAACCGCATTGATTGGCATTTCAATGTGGCCAAGGCGCCGTGGCAAGGCGGCTTCTTTGAAAGATTAGTTGGAATAACCAAGACAGCATTATTCAAGACGATGGGAAAATCAAAGTTAACATTTAGAGAGCTGGAAAACATATTGATAGAAGTGGAAGGAAGGATAAACAATAGACCACTTACCTACCAAACAGCAGATCTGGAGGAGGAGCCACTCACTCCAAATCACATGATTTATGGTCATCGCCTAACAATGATAGGAGATGTCAAGCATGACAACGATGCAGATTTTGATGACAAGAATGTGAATAAAAGGATGCAGTTCTTGAGAGCTAAACTTGAGCATGTATGGAATAGATGGTCAAAGGAGTACCTTGTAGGTCTTCGAGAATACCATCGCACAACCAAAGGTGGAGAAGCGTTACCAGAGCTGGGAACTTTGGTATTAATCATTGACACTACCATCGAAAGACGTTTCTGGAAGTTAGCCAAAATCTCCAGTTACATCAAGGGAAGAGATCATGTAGTTCGAGCAGTTAAATTAGATGCAGTGTCTCAAGGACGGAAGATTGTCATGGAAAGACCACTTCAAGGAATATGTCCCTTAGAGATAAAAGCGCAAGTAGGAGGACAACATATTCAGCAGGAAAGAGTTCAGGAAAAAGAAGTCAGACCAAGAAGAGTAGCAGCCTTTGCAGCTGATGAGTTATTAAAAGTACATTCAGAAGTATTAAATCAAGAGTAAAGACCCTTGATTTGGGGGAGTGTACTGAATTATCACCTAGCCCCCCTGGACTCAATTTTGTTTTTGCCTCGTTTTGGCGAGAGACCACGTTTTTTGTTTAGTTGAAGTTTTTGTTGATCCAAGATGGCTCTGCACTTGCACATACGTCTATTTCATTCGTGAAAGTATCTTTTGAACGCGCAAGTTAAGATATTTTGCGACAGCCATTAGCTTTCTTAAAGGTAATGTGTCCATGTAAGTACAGCAGCTCTGCGGGGGGCATGCCAGTGAAATTTCATGTGATCACTCAAGCAAATACAATTTAGCGACAGCGAGTTTTAATACAAACAGACTTCTCACTTACTTGCGGTTGCTTATCCAGAACTGAACTACGTCAGGAAGCCTCGTTATGAAATTTGACTTTTAATTTGCATGTGATCAGTTAAGTTCTACCAATCACAGCGCGCTACTGGACCTTTCTTCATCAGCGTCTAGTCAGCATATTCTGACAATGTGTATACACAGCTGTACTTACATGGACACATTACCTTTTCTTAAGAAGAAAATATTTCGCAAATTAGGCCTGCTGCTAAGTACATTTATGGTTACATTTATGGCATTTACGCTTTGTTCTTATGTAAAAACTTCTTTTCATTTCAATAGGATTTTAAAATGTTAATTTTTCTTTTATTTGTCTGGGTTTTAGAAATACATTTTAATGCAAATTTTATGTTTAGAGTATAAATACTTGGCTGTCTAGATTTGTAAATACACTGATGAAGATTTTATAATCGAAACGTCTGACATAGAACAGTTGTGTTTCTCGTACATTTATGGTATTAATAATCTAAAACGGATTGCCTATTAACTCAGTTAAGGGCGGAGCTAAGCAAATTAAATTTCCACAAATTCAATACAATTCAACACAATCAATCCAATGTGTCCAATTAACGATGGCATAGAAGAAGATACGGAACACGTCTTGCTGCTCTGCAATTCTTTTAGAGAGCATTGATGCATTCTTCTCGCTTGTGTCACTGATGTACTCGAAGCTTACGGACGGGGACGTAGGAAGCACCTCAAACCAAGGGTGTTAGGGCACAGATATTTGCTTGACTATTTATTTACCTTGTTTTGATCCATGTGTCTTGTTTCGTTGTTTTGTTTTCCCTTCTATTTCGTCTTCAGCTGAGGGTGATTAGGCCTAACCGCTCTCAAGTTGTTCGAATAGAGCACCCTTGTACTTCTATGTGTTAGTGCGCCTTCGCACAAGATAGGTTTTAAAACCGCAAAGCAAGAGGAAAATCTTTTTGTTGCTTGCTACTGCATACCTATAAA
This sequence comes from Aurelia sp. 3 sensu Dawson et al. (2005), assembly GCA_964020215.1. NCBI lineage: Eukaryota > Metazoa > Cnidaria > Scyphozoa > Semaeostomeae > Ulmaridae > Aurelia > Aurelia sp. 3 sensu Dawson et al. (2005). The sequence goes on from OZ026585.1 coordinate 16,342,975, forward strand.
CTACCCTGCAATGCAATTCCTTTCAACTCATTAATTCAAAGAAAAAATACTGGAATTTTACACCCGCCTTCTTAAAATTTTGAGCTCTACGCAAGAAGAACATACCTGTTTGCTAAAGCCATGAGGAAATGTGCAAGAGCATCTGATTTTGCTGATGCTTTGAACAATAAGCCATAAATGTGACGGACAAATGTCTCCAGATCCAAAAATGCAGTCTCAATTTCTCTTGATTCTATGAAATTCTCATTCAAAAAGCTCTTCTCTAAACCATTTACCGTTGGGGAAGCAGTTATTTGTTTGAAATCACCTGAAACGAAATAAAATATTGATAGAAAAAATATTACAAAATTATTGTAGGTATAAGACTCACCGACGTATCATTGTCAAAGATCCCCAGCAAATTACAACCACCCTAAATGCCCAGATGGGGGATTGCCAAGTTGAATGAAAAGATGACACGAATGTACAGAGTTACTTTAATGGGAAGCAGGACTAAAAAACTTGTTCTTTCCTAGTAGCGAGCTAACCACTTTTGTTTCTTCTTACACAAGTTCTTCTTCTTTCCCTGTATACCATCCCACTCGATCCCTCTTCTTTTCTCTCTTTACTTCTTTTCCCTTACTTTCTCCATCCTTTCTTCTTTTCTTCCCATCTTTGACCTTCCTTCCGTTTCTTTTTCTCCTTTTTCCTTCTTCCTTCCTAGGAAATTTGAGCATTTCAGCTTCCTTCCTGTAGCGCCATTACCACGCTACTTCAGTTTTTCGACCCCTTTTGAGAAGTACATAAAATAAATTTTTTGATGAGTTTTTCAGAACTAAAAATATATTTTTGAAACCAAAAAACTGTTGCATTCAAGCAAACGCCCTAACAACATGGTGAGCTTCTGGAGCCTAAATTTCTGTTCATTCTTTCTTTAGTTATCAGGTTTTTGTGGCTTACTATCAACACAGTAAAGTCTAACCTGAATAGCTTGCAATAGCTGTTGGAAGAAGAGCATCTCTCATCAAAACTGACTGAAAAACAATAAGAAATGTCAGCGTAAGTTCGAGATTCATTTATCACAAAAATAATTTGCTTATTAAAGTGAATAGGCACAGGCAAGAGTGGCATATAAACCCCATATAAGTAAGCTACGCGGTAAAATAGCACGTACCAAAATTGCGATATACAATACGCTATTCTTGACCAGCTAGATTCAACTGTTCCCGTTCTCTTTTAATAACAGATAACAGATGACGTCAATATAAAGCTTTGTTTTCACAAGCACTACTGTCCATCAGTGATATATTTCACTATTTCTATTGCTATTGTAATTTACTGGAAGCTAAAAAGATTTGCAAGAAATTTTACAACATATAAGAGCAAGTACGATAGGGTCTGGGACCGGGCTAGGCTTATGACCTTGAGTCCCTTGTTTCCCTGCATTCTTTGATTCATTGACGTCAGTTCAGTCAATAGGTACTCATTACAATTTACTGACGTCAGTTCGGTCATTCAACATGGCCTAAACTAGCAAGCTTTCGTACATAGACGTCCTGCCCATAAAATCCCTTCAAAATCTGCCTTAAAAAGCTCGAACATTGGAAAGCAAGTGATTAATAGAAAGTATAATGTATTCCTGACCTACTAATTAAAACATGCATTCCTTTCAAGCAGGAACTTTCCTATGTAAAAACGAAATAAATCCATCGCAGCTACGAAAACTCTTGGTGATATCAACAGATTTTGTATTGAACAACGACAACAACTGTCTAAATAGTACCTGATTTCTCGAAAACTAAGTTGTAGACGATTCTAGCAATTTGATAGGTGCACAGGGATCCAACCCGCAAGGGCCCAAAGAGTGTGCGTAATTCCAAGTGATGTCACGAGTCCCCATTGCCCGCAGGGGCGGATCCTGCCCGAAGTTGAAGGAGGGGCAGCCTGCCGAGAGGGCGCCCAAAGTATTATCGAAAGTAAGGGCGCCAAGGGCGCGAAAATTTTTGGACTTCTTGTTGAGATAATTTTTTGGTTTTTCCATTGAATAACATCATGATTGGTATGTTTGCCCAAAATTCTGATCGGAACAATTAAAAAAGAGTGTCTTAGAGTCACGATGAGGGGCGCATATCTCGCCAAAAAGGGGGTGCCAAGCTGAGTTTCCTTCCTGACGAAAGGGCAATTACCCTCATTCACCCCCTCCCCTTAAAGCGGCCACTGATTGCCTGAAGGAATATCACCAAATCAAAAGAATTCAGAGACAAATGGAACTGATTGTCATAAGTCTACAACCAGATGTTAATGAGTTAGCATATCTACCTGCAGAATCAGAGACCATTTTGGATACGGTTGGCTAATAATCGATTTGTAAACAAAGAATACAGCCTCTCTTCCATCCATTTCACACAGACTGAAACGAGTAAGAGTAAAAGTATACTGTCATAACAGGCATATGAGAGGTTCGTATAGGGGGTTCCTTGTTCCCCTGTTCCCTCATAAAATCATCTTTTGTTCCCATGTTCCCTAGCAAAATTTTGAAATGTTCCCTGGAAAGATTATGCCATACAAAAATCGTGAAACTCTTTTGTAAAACATAGTTTTTCCATTTTCAGTTCATTACTTCTAGAAAGAAGGCAGGCAGTCATCTGGGACATAGAGCTGATATCATAAATACACCAGCGCAGAAGGATTTAACAAATTTTGCAAAAATCAACATTTAATTTGGCTTTCCTGTGTGAAAACTTAATCTTTCTCAGTCTTTTACAGTGTTCCCGGTTCTCTGAAAGCAAACTAATTGTTCCCTTGTTCCCTCTACAGATTTTTATTTGTTCCCAGTTCCCCAATCGTTCTTTGGCATGTTCCCTTGTTCCCTAGAACCCCTATACGACCCTCATATGAAATTTATTCTAATGCACAGTTGGTAGATTAAATAGCTCTCCTGTTAGTTCAAAATCACTTCATAAGTTATTAATTTAGAAGGAAAATTGGCTTTTCATTCAGTGAACAGCACTTTAATTCAACAGTCAAGTCTATTGGTGATGGCACAAGACCTGACGATTCTCCAATTTTAAAACAAATCAAAGGGTCGGTTATGCCTGCCAAATCGAGTTGGGCTTTTATCCCAAATGTCAGAAATGTGAAGATCCGGCTTATAACAAATATTGGTGAATTTTTCAAACAAGGATACTTTTTTGGGACACACGGTACATGATAATAATTTCAATGCAATACATACTAACCTGTTGGCAGGTTTGGGAAATAAACACGGCTCAGACCATAAGAAAAGAAGATTAGGAGGCCTCAATTCCTCGGCGACAGTTTGAGACGGTGATTTGCTTCCAGTCAGAAAATCAGCAACTTCTTTGAGTGGAGCCGATACCAATATCTTCAAAAAGAGAAAAGGATATTTAGGGCATTTGAGACATGCTGAACACGAAATACATGACCATGAAGAATAGACCATTTGCCAATTAGATACTATTTATTTATTTATCTATCAATTTATCGATTTAGATTAGTTAACTATGCACATACATTATTGTATATAGTAAGCTAGATGTAAATGATCGATACTAAATAAGACGACAAACAAACAAACAAAATTAGAAAAATGGGACTGCCGCGCTCGCCTTAGTCCCTTTGCAGAAACTGATGACAGAAATTCACAAGTCCATGAATCACTTGAACCCTTCAATTGTATGGGAATTTCATGAAAAGAAACCCATAACATACGACCTAAGAATACAAAAAAGAATACAAAACTTGTGCAAGTTGCCAAAACTTAAGACACTTGGCCTTGGACTCAATTCACTGTCTTTTCGAGGTAATTTCCTATGGAACACTCTTGATGACAGCATCAAACAAGTACAAACACTGTCGCGTTTCAAAAAGAGGATCAAAGACTGGTCAGCAGATAGATGCACCAGTAAAATATGTCGCTGATTATAAATATCATTTTTACTACTTTGTATATATTATGTTTGTAAATAGTTGGTTTGAAGTAGTGTTAATTGATCCTACCGTAAATACCAGCTTTGAGTATTAATTTGATGATGATTAATTCAAAATTGGCAAATGGTCTATGCACTGATAATGCACACAGCAAAGTGTCGAGACATTTAAAACCTTCCTGGCTACCTTACCGGCTTTTTACGCAGGCCCTAAATGGCGTTAATTTTCGTTATGCAATGTTATAACGGCCGGTGGAAATACAGCCTACGTTAAAAAGGCCAAAAATTTGGAACCTTCTCGAAAAGCGCGTAAATTTTCTAACACTTATTATTGCTAGAGTGCACTGTATTGTAGGCATTTTCATAATGGAAAGACAATGGTAGGTCTCAGAGCTTAAATTAACTGTCCCTTATGAACAGTAGGACATTAATATGGCCCGCATAAAGAGGGCCGATAAGGTACTGGAAAATGAACATGTCGGTATTTGCATTAACTATGGCGCTTATTTGCAATAAACGGGGAAAAACAGTAGAAAAATGTGCGATTCTTGAGCTCGGTACTCTCTTTCATTAATACAGTAAAATTCTGCCTTTAAGAAACTTGATTGGTTTCTTATGTCAAGATATACTTCTTCAAAACAGGCTGTGTATACCATGGTATAAGAAACACTTTTATACTCCATACAGCTGTCAAAATTGCTGAGGAAACCTTTTTGCAATATGCACTGTTGTGCGATGATCCAATGGTTTGAGCTAGCACTGAAGGTTTCTTGAAATTATGACAATTTGGGCTTGAAACTTTAATTCTTGTTTCTAGAGAATTGAGACCTGTTGGAGACATATTCAAATGCACGCCTTATAATATTGCTATGTACCAATGTACAAGAAGCTGAACTTGAATCAGCCTGGATAGTTTCTTGTAAAGGGGTATTTTATTTAGCGAAATCAGGCCTGAGTTTCTTATAACGTAGTTTCTTAAAGGCGGGACTTTACTGTATTCAACCTCGAAATTAGTATACAAGGCAAGTAAACAAGTAAAATAATGCTTTGAAATTTGAATTGTATCAACGCTATTCTATATGAAATTAACGAGAAAAGATAACATGCTAGTAAATACACTTGCAAATTTGCCAATACTTACTGGGGGGTGATTTTGAAAAAACTTGGCTTTGGGGAAAAATTATCACACCAGTTTTTTCGATAGATATATCACATTCAAAAAACCAAATCTTCGTACCATGGGCTCAAAAAGCCTCATGAATGTACATTTCTCTCCCATTCCGAAAGCACACTGTGAAAAATGAGTCTGATGTGATGCCGCAATGGACAGGGAAAGAAGAGACCTTTTAGCTATTCTACAAAAGAGCCTGGATCAAGCGTTATTTTTATACAATTTTATACGCGAGCTTCGATCGAGTGGAATTAGAGCTTTATTGTGCACAAAATATCGTTCGATTCAGATTCTTTCTAGAATAGCTGAAAGGTCTATTAATGAACGAAGGTCTCACCATATTAAAGAGCATATTCGAACACATCGAATGCCAATGACTGATTTTTGATTCACCAGATCCAGGCAGCATAATCTCTTGAGATGAATTCGCCAGTCTCCAAATCAACCATGTGCACACATCACAAATAGCAGTAACATCAACACTGCAGTAAACAAGATAATTTCATCGAATATAAAAGAAAACAAGAAAATGAGGTAAGTCCATGCACGTATATCATCAACCCTGGATGCAGAATTGACTGGGTTACCCTTCTGCAAATCTATTGAAAGGAAATTTTTGTTGTCCGCCCACGATTCAATTCATTTCAATTAAGCCCTATTCGAAGAATACAACAGCCTAAAGCAATGAAACTAAATAATATCTCCAGTCTACACTACCCAAGAGGAGCAGATCATATCTAGCCTTGGCAGTAAATTAAAATCTAAAGGCTACACGAAAAAGAAAAAAATTATTTCACAGGGCAAGGCTAACGACACTTCTAGCCCCGTTAGTTACCGTTGATACACCCAGTTTTCAGCTGCAACAGTTTTCGTAAATCTGCAGAGCCTAATGCGCCGTTTTCCAAACTTATAAATAGTTGACCTCTTATCTCACCATAAACATTGAAGTTTCGATAAACATGCAAAGCATTACATCCTGGTATTTTCACAGCTCCAATATGGAGGGTAGGCAATAAAAATTTGAATCCTGTTTACCTGTACTGCTTCGTCCTTGCAAATGACGATCTTATTTTGCAATATCTTCCACTTAACAATATCAATGATTCATTCGTCACTGTAAACAATATCTCTTTCGCATCAGAATGAGGCAACTTGTTCCAACAATCATTATGTATACATCGAATATAGTAAGACCACATTTGAATACAATATGAATATCTTTCACCCTGAAACCAATGTTAAGAGAATCGGTGTTTTACAAGACTTTAATCATTACGTTACACTGAGCATACAGTGAATGTTCTAACGGAGGAGCCCAGGTGCCTGAAGCTCCTAGCGCCCTGGAGCCCAAGCCCCTAGGAGTCTTGAGCCTGGAAATCTTGAGCTGTTTTCCTAGGCTCCTCGGCTTCAAGAGCTCAAGACTCCTGGGCTCCGGGCTTCAAGGCTCTGGAGCTCCTGGGCTTTGAAAGTGCTTGGCTCCTTAGCTTCAAGCTCCTAGGATCTAACGGACATAACACTCACTTACACTTCAGCGAAGGCACGTGGTAACACTGCTTCCAGCGATACATTTCAATTTCTCATGTCCAAAACCAAGATCAGCGCAACAAGCCACATCAATATATGTCTACCGTCAGCGAATTAAGGTAGTAATTACGAAAGGCGCTGGAATCAATCGATTGAAAAGAGATTGTACACGCAGTCAAGATTTTGAGTTTGAGAGTTCTGTAAATGGAAACTCTATTTATTCGTTTCTTTAGCAATGATAAACAATGAGAAAATAACAAGAAATTTAATGCAACACATGTTTGGTAAGATAAATTTTTAATTCCAGTCATTCTGGCGATTGTCCTGTAAAATCTGGTACGAGCTTTTTATGCACGATTCATTCGAAATGTGCTCTGCATCCAGTTTTCACAGAAAAAATGCTGAATTCCAGCTTCAAGAGAAGGCTACCTTAAAACATCTTATTCTGACTAGTTGAAGATCGACGTGTGTCAAAAACGGCAGAATTTGCCGTGTTTAAAAATTTTCTTTAAACGACGTCTTTCGCCGTGCTGGATTGACAATAAAATAGTTGAAATGGCCATTTTTTCAAAATGCGCAAGCGCAATAGCTGATAACACGTAGAAACCGCGGACCATGGCCTAGAATTTATGATAAAAACGCGGCAGAAATAGGATCTTAAATCAACTCTTGTTCCTGCCGTTTAACATGATAGAGCTGGCGAGCTCCCGTTAGTTTAACACTTCAGAACGGCTGATGATTCAAACATCGTCTTCATGTCGATTTCAATTGCAATGTTAGAATTCTTGGCAGCATCTATTTAATTCGACATGGCAAAATGCAATGTTGAAACTAGGCCTTAACGTGTAGTACTTAAATTCCTTAAAGTTGTTCCATGTTGGGTTGAATGCCGTTTCTGTAACATTAACTTTATCGAAGGTGTTGTGGTGCAGTCGTTTAATCCTCTAACTTTCCATTCAGAACAGTCAAGCAGAGTGGGTTCGATTCCCGGTAGGGCCCCAGTACTTGAACGTCATGACAAAGAGTCGCGGACTCGATCAGTGATTCGCTACTTCTGCTATTCCGGCGCATGGCGCTAGAAACCGCAACTTCACCTTTATCTTTACCTTCACTTCATCGATGTCTTAACCTTCTCCCATCTTGCATGCCTTACTCTATTTAAAGTGAATAATCCTCTTTCACATCTAACACATCTAGCCTCATCATCATCTGTAGATTTGTATATTTTGAACTGTGTGACAAAAACACAGGGCTCAAAAAAACGAAGTAGCGTGGTAGCAGCGCTATCAGGAAGGTAGCTGAAATGCTAAAATTTCCCAGGAAGGAAGAAAGGACACACGAACGGAAGGAAGGGGACAAGCAGGGAATGAAAGGAAGGGAGGAAGGGGAAGAATGAAGAAGAGAAAGGTAAAGGGACAGAATGGGTTGGTATATTGGGAAAGAAGAAGAAAGGGTGTAAAAAAGAAATGAAGGGATTTGGCTTGCTACTAGGAAGAAAAATATTTTTTGGGCCCTGCAAAAACACAGAGCAAAAAGATGAAAAAATTCACAAATAAACAACGAATTACTCACTTCATAAAAAGATTTGTTATCTGACCAATTATTGCTTTGTGCATCAAAGAGAATTGAAGTCATCAATATCTTCACATGGTAGGTAATAACTGTTGATTTTGCACTTGCTAATAGTTCATCATACATCTTGCATATATGTCTGAATGGCTTCCTATAACACAGAGATGTAAGATAAAATGTGTTCAAAAGATTATATCTCTTGATCAACTAAGGCTTGCGACGAGAATTTGTCCTGTATGAAAGATACTTGGATAGAACCCGCCAGGTACATCACAGCATTAGGTACAGAAAGTCCCTCATAAAAGTAATGCGAAAATTTAATCAGGCTGTTTAGTTTCTTGAGTATTTGGTAGCAAAATACTAAAATTTGAAAGAAATGGAGGCAAAGAAACAAGGCTTTGAATCGGCACACTAAGGCCTTTCGAAGTTGTGTTCTCTTCAGAGTGTGACTAACAAAATTTCTTGCATGTGAGAAAATCGCTTTAAAGGGGGCTAGTGGATTTCTTATATGTCCAATATTGTGTAGCGGCAGAAACAAAAGATTTGTGGGGACAAGGACAGATTTTGTAATGCAATAGCAACAGTTGCTTTGATTGACACCTCATTTCAAAGCGATTAGCGACTGTTGACAATGGAAATTCTCTCAACCAGTAAATCAAAACAAACCCGTCCGCAAACGTTGCCGCAAAACCAGTTGGGCAAACTATCACCTTGTGCAAGCGAAAGGTGGTTTTTAAGAGAAGTTATGTGCTTATAACGAAAGAAGAAGGGAAAATCTTAAGCTTCCTCTTGGGGATTTTGCTTATTTGATTCAGGAGCAGTGTGGTAATTGTTTCATTTAAGCCGTAAATACCCAACAATCATAATGCCTTCTACTCGACTTCTGAATCAAATAAAGAGAATCTGCAAGACAGAACTTAACACTTACCCTTTTTCTTTCGTTATACACAAATAACTTCTCTTAAAAACCACCTCACACTTGCACAAAGCAAAAGTTTGCCTGGTCTCGAGGCAACATTTGCAACCGCGTTTGTTTTGATTCACCGGTTGGGAGAATTCCCTTTGTTTGCAGTCACTAATCGCTTTAAATTGAGGTATCAATTAATGCAACTGTTTGCTATTTTATTACAAAATCTTTCCTTGTTATTTGAGGGTGTTTCTTTAGCCTATCAATAACAGCAACGAGATATAGCTATGTCTGTTCCCTTTAACCAAACATAAGAAATTGAAAACAATCGGCTTTCTACTTTCCTTTAAAGGAGGAGATGTTCCCTATGATGGTAGGCTGCACTTCCTTTTAAGGTATTTCCTCTTATGTAGAGACTTTTTGTATAGACTTTGTAGAGACTTTGTAGAGACTTTTTGTACATTGAGCAGACAAAACTATTCGTAAGTCCAAGAAGTAGAAATGAAATAGAACAATCACTCACTTGCCATTCGTTGCCATGTTATCCTCATAGAAACGAAGATGCTGTGCAATAAAAGCAACTGTACAGATCAGATCATAAAGTTTTTCCAAAACTGGGTTACCAGGAAATGACTCAAGAACCTAGAAATGAACCAAGATAAATATTGGAATCTATTTTATCTGCTTATTGTGTCTATGGGCCTATTTATACGGGAAAATCATCCCAGCTTTCAGGCTGTGACCTGAGAGGCGAGATGTCAGTTCTCACCTTCCGATACCATCCCTTATAATTTTCATCTTGCATTTACATGAAAAAAGAGCCATCCCGGTTAGGTGAGATCTCATTCTACGGGAGGTGGGATCTCACTGACGTAGGACGAAATATTTCCATATAAATGCTGGAAGGTGGTATGAAATTGTTGTTTTGCGTACATGTTTGTTTGTTTTCATTTTCAATTTGTTTTGAGTGGGCTTGTCAGGATATCTAGCCACTGAAAGCTAATTGAGGCCCACTGTGCATGCCGCATCCAGGCATGGGACCCCTAGTTTAACGTCCCTTCCGAAGGACGACGAGGTAAGTTGTGAGGTCAGGCCATCCGGACTTTGACCTCACTCGACCAAGCTTAACTTCAGTCACCTGACGAAAACTGTACAAGCCACTCGGCCACTCACCTGTCAACTTGAAAGCAATAGGAAGCCTATCCCTGCTGGCAGATAAATTACGACTTACAAATTACGAGCACTAAACAAACATTAAAATTATCATTGTTGGAGATCATGGGCTGGGAGGTGGGATGAAAACACTGGAAGGTGAGATGAAATTTTAAATATAAACATACGCAGATTTCATCCCATCTGGCAACTCATGGCCTGGAAGGTGGAAGATTTTACCATACGAACAGGCCCTAAAGATTATGTTGCAGTGCTTTCTTCCAGGCATAATTTGTTGGAAAGCTACCGGGTAACTAGACAAATACTTCATAAGACAGACTGCTTAAATACAGTCATAGCTATGTATTGAAATAAAGTGATGATAATACTTCCAACTCTAGAAACAGATGTACAGGTGTTAAGAAACCAAACATGAGTAATAGCCCCACATATTGATAAAGAGCACATCTGACTCACTTCAGTAAGATCAGCATGGCATTCCCTGAAGTGTGTAGTGACGCCTTCGATAAAAGCAGCTTGAATTGGTTCGAAAATTGGTCCACTGCCAAGGCTTGCCAAAGTGATGACCTCATCGAATACTGACATCATCATTCCATATTTCTGAAGAATAGCAAAAATATATTTCGTCTTAATTTTGAAATAAATATTCATTTTTCTCTACCGTGTATTCCCACGGGCGGTTAAGGCTGCAGCTTAAATGACACAGCTTTAAACTTCTGCGGAAGAAAAAGTTTTGAAATTTCATGAGTTTACAAGGAATACTTATTCCAAATGCCTAGGTACCTGGAGACTATATACTTTCTCTCGAAACTTTCCACTATTCTAAGCCTAAAATAAATCACATTCCAACTTCCAGTTTGAAATGAGGATGAACGCTGTGTAAGAGCTAACAGTTCGGACGTGCAGGAGCCATTTGAATTTAATTTCTAGCACTGGTTAAGCTTGGGCCGAAGAGAAAGCAACAAACTAAAGCAGTAATATCGAGGTGACAAACTTTAATTTCCAAGCTAAAAAAACGGTGGATTATTGCCCGGTGAAATAATCAATTATATGGTACAGTGTTACATCTCTACCATTAAATCAAAGGTTAGAAGCTATTTCGAAAATTATGTCATGTCTAATATTAATGAGCACCTAGTGCAGAACAAAAAACTTTGCACTTATGCCCAGATAAAGTTGGTTTTTAAGTTCGAAACATACCTAGACGCTATCAATGATTTCAAAAGAAGGCAATGCTTTTCAAAACTGAGAATGAGTGCGCACAATCTTGAAATTGAAGCTGGAAGATTTGGAAAGGACGTGACACCTAGGTGTGATAGGCACTGTAAATACTGTTTGTCAATAGGAACCAAAACCATTGGTGATGAAATCCATTTTGTAATGGTGTGCCCACAGTTCCAAGATGAGAGGAAACTGCTCGAAACAAAAATAGCTGATTTGTATCCAAATGTCAGTCAACTAAGCATCCATAACAAATTCGTCTGGTTGCTAAGTCGAGAGGATAAGTACTGCCTTAATTTGTTGGCAACTTTTTTCCTGAAATGCTTCAAAATAAAATCAGAAGTTCAAATATAAATACCCTTTGTTCAAAGATTCACGTACCATACTTCGTTTTTTATCATCATTTAGTAGCTTTAACCTTACATGCATAGATTCTTGTGTTATTAATTGTTTTATGTAACAGTAATTTTAGTTTGTTTGTAATTAGGTTAGTGGCCCTCTTGGCCTAGATGCCTTATGGAAAAAAAAGAAACAAAGTTTAGGAAGTATAAGGTGAGTGTTCGAGCTTACTTTTGGCAGCATTCTTGGGTAACTCGTATTTGCATTGATCAAACGATCTGAAAGTTAAATGAAACCACTTTATCGAATTCTTGTAGAGCAGCGGAAGGGTTTCAAATAGAATCAGTACGGAGCTTTACCGTTTCTGCAAGCGTATGGGAATCATTCGTAGTTGTAGCGATATCATTTCAGGCAAAAAGCGAAACTATGACATGTAATCGAGTCTAATGTTACTGCATCTCTGGGTGTGCCCATATTTCTCCTTATACGTGTGTCAAACAATTGACTTGACTTGAATGAAATCCATGAAATCCAAGAAAATAAAACAAAGGATCGCAATGCATGCCTGTTACCACAGAAAATCCAAGAAAGGACTGTAGCATTTGGTGTAATAATTTGGTCTAATAACGTTGCTGGTAAGTGATTACTTGATTTTCATGCAGGTTTAACAGTTTCTCTCCAGTTACAGGTTTCTCCTATATTTCAATTATTGTTCTTTTAAAGGAGTTGATAGTGTTTCCCTACGGGTTACAGGTTTGTTATATGTCCATGGGTTTATCACGATGAGTCCGCTATTTAAGACTATTTTAAAATTTTGTACCACAAATCATTTGTTTACACAGGACTGTAGTTTATACAAAATACATACCGTGCACAAATATCATCTTATTTGGCTCATTCTTCTCTTCAATATTTACTAATGAAGCTGTATTTGATAAGTTCTCGCGTATACATTTCTCAAGAGCAGGAACAACCGGCTTAAACTGGTCACGCCATGGCCATTTCATCATTACATCATCTGAAGAAATAATAAGAATGAAAACTATTAGATTGTCATTTAAAGAAAGACTGATGTGGCACATTCGCAAATCTACCATCTTTTCTGCGTCGGATGCGCCAAAAAACGTTCAGGCACTTGAAAATCGTGCAACCTGGAGTACTCGATAAGCCTTAATGAATTGAATTTTGGTTGATAGCAGAAGGACTCAAGTATTTTGTGATCTTTCTCACATTTTTCATTAGAAAGGAAAACACAGGTAAATTCATCACATGACTGGTAAAATATGTCGCCGTCTGGCTGTACAGAGTCGTGAACACTTGGGCGAGCGAGGTAAACCTATTGTAGTAGGAGCCCCCTCAGCTATTAAAGATCACATACCCAAGTTAGGCCATGCCTACTCCCTGGACGATTTTAACATCATTGGCAAAGCCTTCAAGGGATTTGATTTTCTAGTTGATGAAAGATGAACGTCTATCAATACTGCGAGACCGACTGCCTTCGATTTTGTTACGTCTGTTCCAATATCCTTGTGCATCAGGCGTGTTTCTATCTGATCCTTGTTTACCTATCAAACCTAATTGTTAACACCATAGTCACGTACCATCTTGCTGCCTCAGTAATTGTGGCTGGCAATGGTTCTAGTCTAGAGCCGAAGCATTGGGCATATTTCAGGACTTACGGCCAATGATTGAAACATTTTTTGTAATTTTTTTCAAATAACATGATTTCAAGTGGAATGAAAGATATGTTAACTGAGCTTAAAAATTACGTTTGTCATCATCCTTGTTTTCAAATTCGCTACAAAATGTGCTTTTCTTCTGGGGATCCGAAAAGTTCCGGACTGTCGTAACGTTTAGCTTGAGTCATGAATTGCGTCCAGTAAACTTTGCCCCAAGGTCTTAACATAACATTAATTTGCACTAACAAGGTTGTAACCCAATGGGTTCATCAGATTAAAAGAAAATTCGAAATATGGTCATCATTTTGCTATAATCATTTTGCTGGACTACGCTGCACTTTCCAAGAGATAGAATGACGAAACATTTCAACTTAAATCTTACTAGTTTTACTCTTGTCTCTATCTTCATCCCAGATGATGCTATCCAATCCTCCTGGTTTTGATGTCGATGGGCTAACGACTGGCGATCCTTTGAGAACACTCCTTAGGCCTTCCCCTGAACAAAACAATTTAAGTCTATGGTTAAAGTAATCTGTGGTTAAAGGGTGAGGAAGTTCCCTTATGTGATATCAAGCTCTTCGCTGATGACACATCGCTTTTTTCAGCTGTGCATGATGAGTCTAAAACTGCAGAAGAACTAGATCGAGATTTAGAGAGAGTGCGACTATGGGCGTGGCAATGGAAAATGAAATTTAATACTGAGAAGACAGAAGAGGTCATTTTCTCTGCCAAGAGGGTTAAACCATTCCATCCCCCTTTGTCTTTTGGCAATGATGACGTGGTAAGAAAGAGCGAGCATAAGCATCTTGGCATGATTCTTGATTCAAAGCTAGATTTTCAAAGTCACATTAAAGCGGCAATACAAAAAGCGAGGCGCGGTATTGGGATGATAAGGTACCTTTCCAAATATGTTTCGAGAGACATTTTAGATCAAATATATAAGCTTTATGTTAGACCGCATCTAGACTATGGGGATATCATTTATCACAAATACGATCCCCAAATGCGTTTAAACTTTACACAGCGACTAGAACAGACTCAGTATTCTGCTGCCCTTGCAGTGGCTGGTGCATGGAGAGGAACAAGCAGGGAACGTCTTTACAGGGAACTTGGCTGGGAGGACTTGTATCACAGAAGATGGTATAGACGACTGTGCCATTTCTATAATTTGATAAAATCGCGTTCCCCTAATTATCTGTTTGCGGAAATTCCCCCTGAGCGCAACGTAAGCTACAATTTACGAAACATGAGAAGTTATGACCCAAATGTTGGAAGAACAGCGCGATACTCGAACACCTATTTTCAAAATGCTCCTTTTGAGTGGAATTTGCTTGATGATGACACAAAAAACTCAACATCAATTGCTGTGTTTAAACGTAAATTACTTGCTATGATAAGACCTAATAAGAATTCAATTTACGGTATAAATGATATTGTTGGCGTTAGGTATTTGTCGAAATTGCGCCTTAAGTTCAGTATCCTAAATGAGCACAGATTCAGGCATAATTTCGATTGCCTTGATCCTGTCTGCCTTTGTGGCAGAGCTGAAGAAGATAACGAGCATTTCCTCCTGCACTGCCATTTTTTCGAAGAAGCACGGAGAGATCTCCTCGGCAGCTTATCAGATATTCCTGGATTAAATATAGCAGAACTGGACTCACCATCTTTATGCCATTTAATTCTATTTGGAAATCCAGATCTGACCCAAATTGCAAATAGGATGATTATGGAAGCAACAATTAGTTACATCAAGGCAACGAAAAGATTCGAATAAAGCACATTTCAAAAAAAAACAAAGCAGCAACCCCCCCCCCCTCATATTTCTTTGTGTAGTAGTAGTTAGTAGTTAATTTCTGTCTCTCATTTGATGTTAGGGGATTAAAACTCCAAACATTTTATCACTCAATGTGGGTGCGGGGAAATGGGTGGATGGGATTCCTGCTGTGTGGCTGGATGGCTGCTGCCCCTTGCTTTCTTACTTGCTATCCCAATTGGGGTGGCGTGGGGGCAGGGGGTAGTGGCTGTTTTGTCTGCACATGGGGGTCCCATGCTCACTGACTTGCACTCATTTTCTAAGCTAAAATATTTGCAGGGGTTGTTGTCTGACATCAAATGTGAGACAGACATTAAATTTTTTTTTTTTCCTCAGAAAAATGTAAACTTTGAATTGTGAGTGTCTGTCATGGTGGGAACTCCGATGACCTTGTGTCTATTTCCGCCATGACAGGCACAGTAGCTGTAAATTTTTGTGTTTATTTTAATGGATTATATAAAAAAAAAAAAAAAAAAAAAAAAGGAAGTTCCCTATCAAATCATGAGTTAGGGAACTGCCACCAACATTTTGAACTGGCCCTGTTGACTAGACCAATTTCTGAACCAAAGTGCTAAAATTTTGCTTCAAAACCAGGTCGATAATAAAACATCAGGATTCTGCTTATTCAAAGCAGCTGACAGGATAATCAATATCCTTAAATATAATTTGATTTTTGACTCAAAACCTGAAAAGCGTTAAGATTAATTTCAATAGCCTTTCCTTATTTAGAAAATCGTACGACGGATAATTCAATGACGCACTGCTGGCGAATAATTCGTAGTATAAAATCTCGCAAGGATGAAACAAGCTGCCTCGAAACATCCCTGAAAATCATGGCCTCAACTAACCAATTAGTATTTATAACCTGGATTTGCATTAATAAATGGAATGTCGATCTTACGCTGATTTGTCTTTTCTGAAATGACTCTCAAAATGCTCGCCTTGGTACTGATACTAACGTTAAGATTAAGTGAATTTTCCGAAGTTTTAGTTGGTTTTCAATGATCAACACTCATCTTCAACTCACCACGAAGGTAAAGGGGCATGGAGACTTACCACTAAAGCGTCTTTCAGGCTTAACAGCAAAATATCCAACTATTTCAGTGACTTCACTTTCCCAATTCCAAATGATTGCAAAAGCCTTACAAATAAATCTGACATCATCCATTGTCATTGGTTGGGAGGAAGCAGTTCTGGATTGATCTGGTATTGCCAACTTTGCAGCAAAATTTGAAGATGATGTCTCTTCTGCATAAAATTTCACCACTTTCTTGGCAGCTGACAAAAGTGGGGGGAGGTACACACGTTCAATGTAATTCATAATATTAAATTTGGGCATGAATTCATTTATTTTCCATAGAATAGGGATGTCCATATTCAACATATCAAGTTGTGTCACCACAAAGCCTTCAAGATTTTCAAGCTCCTTAACCTACAATTGAAAAAGAAATATCATCTAAGACGAGGTAGTTACTTTTGGCATGAACAGTCTCAAGTCCTAAGGATGGCAGATTTGGCAGTGGCTACAAAATGAGCTAATATTGCCTAATAACCTTACTCTTTTCAAAAACGTGAATTACCTTTCATTACTTTTATCATTTCACATGTTTAAGGGGGGGGCAGTCCTTCAGTAATGCTGATTTTCAAGGGCCCTCAATATGAAAGCTCATAACATTAAAATATCATAAAAAACTAAAGTTAACCTAATTAAAATTCAATATATATCATATTCATATATAGAATCATTCCGCATCAGCTGACATGGTGAAATATATCTATCATGAGTGGGCTACCACAATTGGGGAACTAAAATGAGCTCCTGCCTGGGATCAAACCTGGGTTCTTTGAGTCAAAAGGCTCAAAAATCCACTGTACCACTCAAGCGCAATAAACTTAAGAGAAATCTGAAGTCATCTGAAATCTGAAGTATACATTCTATCAAAAGTTCTATTACAACTTTGGAATTTACAACTAAACAGGACTCAGTAATGTTTCAAGCTGTTCAGGGAGAATGTCTGCTTACACTGAGCTGTGAGGTGAGGTGATTCCAAGACCTAGCATCTCTGAAAGAGTCCAGGGAGGATGCCTGCTTAATGCTCAAGGGAATAGAGAGCCTGGAAAAGAAGTTACCTAAACTGAGGAAAGTTGCCTAAATTTAAGGCTAAAGAGATCGCAAGGTGTTACCACATCGCACATGGACCATGACACTGTTTTGATAAGCTTACAGTAAAGCCCTCAACATGAGATGAATCTTTGAAACATGATCAATAACCTTGAGCCATATGAAAGACTGTACACTTTTCAAAGCAAGAATTCTAAGATGAGAATACCAAATCAATATGTGCAAGGCCTGTAGCTTCTCAGAGTTCTTAAAAACTAACCTTCAGAACCTCGTAAGAAACAAATGAAAACTTCACAGAGAAGGTAACACACATACAAAAAACTCACTTTGCTTATATCCTCTTCATCTGCCCAAGATACTGAATACTTCTTAGCTTCAGCTGAAAACATAGACAGCTGCTCTTCTCTTGTCTTTGCATACAGATCCAAAATATCAGCGACTGGAAATACAGCCATGAGCAAATCAATTAGCTGGATCCTCCTGATTATTTCCTTCTGGTATCCTGGTTGGTTGAAATCAAGTCTGTGCAAAAGATTACTCTGCCTTAGCTTACTTATAAAGCCTGCTTTGATCTTTGATTTGACTTTACACCACAGCTCCATCCTGGTATCTTCTTCATGATCAGATACAGCATTCAGAGAAGCAGTGGAGCCTTGTGGATCTTGTTCAATTTCACTTGTAACAGGAGGTAAAAGGAAGCCATTTTTAGAGCAGAATTTCAGGAACTCTGTAAGGATACTGT
The DNA here is from genome assembly GCA_964020215.1 of Aurelia sp. 3 sensu Dawson et al. (2005). NCBI lineage: Eukaryota > Metazoa > Cnidaria > Scyphozoa > Semaeostomeae > Ulmaridae > Aurelia > Aurelia sp. 3 sensu Dawson et al. (2005). Next base: position 16,361,167 of record OZ026585.1, read on the forward strand.
CTTCAAGTCCTTGATTCCTCTCTAATGCTTGGACCTGTGTATAAAGGGATTTCAGATTGAGCACGCAGTTTTATGGGTGCCAAGGAAGTGCTACCATTTGGCTGGCTACAGTGTGAACTGGATTGATTTTTGACAATAAATTAATTTTTACATATAACTTCTAGGGCCAGCTGGGGTAAAGTGGATAGGCTGGTCTAAACTGGGTAGTGCTGATTACTGGAATGCAGTAGACCCTGCACTGACAAATCAACACTCACTATATCAAGGAGGGTAGTTCAAGCAATCGTAGCAAGAGGCAAACTGTGAAAAAATTTCATACAAAATATATAAGTTTTTGCCCTATCCATTTTACCCCAGACTTACCCATTTTACCCCAGTAGGCCCTACCTTCTTCTCAAATTACAACCAAGTCACAAAGCCTAAAAACTTTGATAACTGATCAGCACATTTAGATCAAATTCACTAAGACTGGACAGAAAAGGCAGTGAACTCAAGTAAGAAGGCATTTCTTGTACAGTAGAGGCCCGGAACACATTAACATGTTTTGCTTCCTAAGAATTCTTGGCTAGCCAAATTTACAGTCTTACAGATTGCTCATAAGAATTTTCATCATGACATAAAGAATTCTTTTCATGTTAATGTGTGCAAGCCTGCCTTGTTCTTCAAGTTAGGATTTTACATTATTCAAAGCTATCATCATATCATTATAGAACTTAAATTCTTAGAACATTGTATCCTTATTTCTATAAATATTTCTGTTTTATAGAAATAAAACAGAAGAGTTTCCAGTCCTAGGTGAATTAATAAATAGTGCCATGCATAGTTTTCAATAGCTGTTTATTGGGAGTCATATCAAGTTTTCAAAAACTTTCTTTTCAATATTTTGAAAAAGGTATTTCAATTGTTTGAGAAACTTTTGCGAGGATTTCAGTTTAGGTTGTGTAAATACATTGTTATGTAAAAAAAGATTTTAAAACGTATAAATACTTGGCTGTCCTCTTGTAAAGTTAACTGGCAAAGATTTTAGCATCAAAATGTATTACCAAAACAGTTGTGTTCTTTCATTATACAACTTAATGATATCAAACTACGTAAAAATGATTAAATTATCTAAATGCAGCCTGTGATCTAGTTGAACATTTGTTGGTTTCCTTTGAGACAACAAGAAGTTTAAAAGGTTCATTCTAAACTTGGAATAAAACTTTCCATCTAAATGCAAGTAATCTTCCAAATTTACCATGATTTTTAACAAAAAAGGTGCAAAGTGAACATTTTTGTATGCCTACCACATTGGTCAGGAAACAATTTAGAGCGAGTGGATCATTTTCGCAATGGCTGTGACCAGAGCCTTCCTGGTGCACTGATGGGTCCACAAAATTAACTCCACTTTCTGCATTCACAACCCTAAAAACAAAATAACAATAAATGAACTACCTAGGGATATTTCTAAGCATTTAAAACTTGATTGAAAATCTTTGGGATAAAGAAAACAAGTATCAGCTAGCTCATAAAAAACTTCAACTTTTTGAAAATTTGTAATCCAGCGAATACTTGAGGTATCAGAATTGATAGAGTTTGATTGATAGCTGAAAGACCCTGTTAGTGATTTTTTTCTTCAATCTTTATGAAAATTGAAAATAGAGGTAAAATTGGATTTATGGAAATTCCCTTTTTTGCTAAGCATTAAAAAGGGATTTTAAGCAATCTTGTCACTTAAAACAGTACATTTGTTCCCCTCAAGGCTAAAAAAATGATTATACAACAATAATCAAAACATACAGTATATGCAAATGAGAGGGGCAAGATGAGTTTGAGTAGCCCACTTTTAATTTCCAATGCAGAGCAAAATAGAACAAAAGCATGCAGTCATCCACACATTTGCATAATTTGGTAACAGGACTGTACAGTTACCTGCATTGTACGTAAGTTTAGTTATGCTGATAAGCGCATTTTCAGTTCAAATTGGCAGACAATCTGTGCCTATCCTTGCTTTAAAATCCCCTGCTCAGTTTTCAAACTTTCCAATCAGGCCTGTCCATGGACTGTCAATTAATCAAATAGTCACAGGGGCTCCAATTAACTGAATACCATTTGACCTAACAGATTAATCAACTACTGCCTATCATTTTATTAATGGTATATAACAGACTAATCTAATCAAAGTTGTTGTACTAATCGAATTCCCGTCACTATTGGATTTTCATTCATAATAAATTATGTGCTTACATGGTGCAACTAACTGACTTTCATTCATACATAACTGAGAAATCAAGCATTGCAAAAGCCATTAGTCAGTGCCCTACCTCACAATTTGATAAAAAATCAATCATTCTGCCTGCAGGATATTTTTCTGAATAAAAATCTAGCAAAGTAGTGTTGTAAAGCCCGATCTCCATTAGGCGGAAAAATGTTGAGGCGGAAACTTTTCCGGCAATCTAACTGGCTAATTGAATTGTCAGCGTGGAAAAATGTCGAGCCGCAAATTAATTTCTACTCTTCACCCCGCCTTATGGAGATCTGGCTTGAGAGACACTATTTGTCATTTCCATCACAATTTTCATTATTTTTCAATCACGATAGTATCTATATCATCCAGACTGTAAAGTTTGGTCTGTGCAGGGAACCTGTTCCCCCAGGCAAATATTTCTGGCTTATATTCCATCTGTGCAGAGCTCTTTGCGAGGCCAATTTATGGGCAGCTTTGCCCACCAGTTTGCTGGGTTACCCACACAGTTTTCAAAACAAGGCTTGCGAATTTTGCTTCTGCTCAGAACAGAGTGGTTTCAATACAATCCTCATAACTTTGCTCTTGGTCTGGACCGCTCTATGAAGCAATTACAAGAAGTATATGAAAGACAGTTGAGCGGCTCATGGAGTACGGCTGCAGTGGAGATCTTACCTTTTTGTTGAGGACCACACCATGCATGGGCATGGGTAAATACAGTATTTTGCAATAGAATCTGTACACAAATGTTTTGTGATAGAATTTCTTCTGCCAAATTATTTGGAGTGAAAACTACAATCTCTGCACATTAAAAAAATTTACAGTATAGTATGAAACAGCAATCCTTTTTCTTTAGCCTCCACTCAAAATCACTGGGTTCGTTGCGATTTACTCAGTGATTTGTGTAAAATTTTTAGACGAAAATAATGGTGTCATCATGAAAATGGCGTCTTATGTTGTATGATTAATCGGAAATCTTGCGAGCGATTAATTGATTAGTAAAATCTCAGCTGATGGAAAGACCTATTTCCAATCTGGGAATTAAAAAGATTAAAATTAGGCCAGTATGGAAAGAAAGCGATGTGCACCGGACATGTCCGGTGCACAGAGTAAAAATTGGTGCACAAACCGGTGCACAAAATAGTGGGAAAACCTTGTGGTGCACAAGTTGCATTTATTTCGTTTTGATGCACACATGAAAAAAAGGAAACTTTCCAAGTTAAGCTCTTGTAAAAACATGGAAATAGGCAATTTTGATTTTATGCCGAAATGTTCCATTTTAGCACCAGCAAATATGGGATTAGGAAAAGCATTCTAAGCCAAAATGGAGGGTGCATCATCAACAATTTCCTGGGGCCTTTGCCCCCAGACCTTATTATATTCCTACCCCACCAATTGATTTGCTTGTCTACAATGTTTTACAATGGTTCGACGTATTACACAAAATATTATGGAATCCAGGCCCCATGATATTTGTCATTCATTTAATATTTGCCATTCACATAGTGAGTGGGCCCTGCAATGCCCTGCATTCTATGAATTGCTTCCAAAGGCAATTTTTACAAAAACTGATAGAAATCAAACATTCTATCTAATGTATATATTTCAGGAAATCAGCTTCCTTGACAAACTGCCTTTTGGAAGAAGAGCAAAATTTGGTTGTGTTTACGCCATTCTAGAGGTTGTAATTGCTAAATTTTTCTGGGGGAGCATGCCCCCAGACCCCCCTAGATTGATGCACCTCTGGCGCATGTGGGTGGCTGCACCACCTAGTTCACATCTATTGGTGCACACTGATCATTGACAACTTTGCTGTCTGGTGCACCAAAATCTTACATTCCATACTGGAAATTAGGCCATCGTTGTTATTTTCCATATCAACTGACACCTTTTTCAATTATTCTTCAAACAAATGAATGCTCACTTTTCTTGGAGACTTTCAAGCTTTGAATCTATGTCAGCTGCAATTGATTCTAATGTTGAAACATCAAGAAGGGCAGCATTTGCAAGCTGGTCAATAACATTACCAAAAAACATCTCATTCGCACTCATATTCGACTCCATTGTCACTGAAAACTTGCTCAGGTCTAGCTTTGTCCACTGTTAGTCATCCTGCTCAGTAAAATTGTCGAAGTCTGACTCGGGTTTCATGCAAAATCTTCCCCAACCCTGCATTCCATCGAGCTGTGTTCTTTTCTAGGCCAAGAAAATTTTTGGCAGCTGCCGCAAGCCAAACGAGGCTACATCGAAATGAGATCAATAGTTGCCCGTGGAAACAGCTGTATCCATGGTAACTTCGACATCTTAAAAAGAGGATCATTCCATTCACTCCCCAAAAATTATTGAAAAATCATACCCCTGCCGATAGAGCAGAAACTGCGCAAGCATGCGCATTGAGCCCCCTTAGCTCCTTGCAACAGATCCCAAAGTTAGGCAACACTTCATATTTTGTTCCTTTTGGGATATGAACTCTTGATTTATCGTTTCAAAAAGCGTATCTGTCCAAACACTTCCTTGTCTCAGATTGCTCGATGACGTCATTCTATACGCAGTTTCTGCTCTTTCATCGCACGAAGGCGCGTGCAAATCCAAAGATCCCCAAGCAATGCTGACAACGACCGTCTTCACTGGGTTCACTTGAACATAATGTTTGAACCCTGCTACAGTTGCTGCTGGGTAAATTTTTTATTATATGATTGGTTGAGCTGGGTAAAAAGGTATTTGCATATGATCCCAGCTGGTTGAAAGATGCTTTCACTATGAAATTAATGTCGGCCCCCTGTCGTCTCCCCCAAGCGTCTTCAAAGTGAACTGTATCGAGAAAAAGGCCCCAGCTCCGATGGCTTGCCGTGATTCCCATCTTGCTTGAAGAAGATTAAATGCAGCGAGGATCGCATCGATCCCTGCCCCCCAATAACTAAATGTTAAAAAGAATCCAACTTTTAGGTTCTTTCGATAAAGAGGCGTTAGAGAAATCCTTTATCTCATGCAGGGAGAAATAGAGTCTCTATTTCTCCCTGGTCTCATGACTCCAATCAATTCGCTCGTGAAATTAATTCGTTTTTCGATCCAAATTGTTGTTGAGCAAAGTTCAAAAATACGGACAAGAGCAGAGATCGAAATTTGAATTTTCAGGTTTCTTCGCTTCCATACACTTCAGTAGAGGTATCTTTCCATAATTGTCCCTTCTCCAAAGCAGAAAGCTAAGGTTGTACCCTTCAACCCGAACTGAACAACAGCGTGCTGGTGAGCATGCAAGCATGCAGTCGAAACTCATTCTTGCGTGGGAGTATGAGCAGTAACATTGAAAAGTTTTGCATGCATAGAGTCCCTGGTGCATCAGCAAATATAATTCGTGAAAGGTCAAGGCGATGAGATTGAAGTACGGCGAAATAATTCATTGTTTTATTGCCATTATCATCAACACAATCTTTGAAAATGAATCTTTAAGTAATCTTCTTAGGGCTTTAATTCAAATGAGACTTTGAATAAACAACAGCATTCTAAAGTTGGGTATTACAGTCGATGTACAAGAATGATCTTGCAACTTTTAACGTCTAATGTTGTCACAACAAGAACCAGCATATGTATGCGTTTCACAGATTGCGTAAACGAAGAATACAAGAATATGGGAGATAAAATTTTCCTTGAGCTGCTTTGTATTTGAATTAAGGAGGATTTCGGGGTTGCTGGGTGATCAAAAGCGAATCGCCTGAAGGGAGTTTGGCTCTGTCGCAGAAGAACGGCATTTGGAAAGCAGTGCACTCATTTGTTACAGAAACGCTGTTGATCAAAGTTAGCAGTCAAGAAAGGTGGTTGTCTGCTTGTTGTCTGCTTGTCTGCTTGTCTGTTGTCTGCTTGTCTTCCCATTTTTCTTCTCTGCATTGCTCCTTTTCACTGGACCAGTTAAAGAGTAGCAATTTGCAACAGACGATGACCGGGAAAAAATGGAATTTTCGAAACATGTTGTCTGGAACTTCCAAGAGTTGCTGTAGTTTGACAAATGCAACAAAAGTTAACAGTTTCTGACGCTGATTGTCTGCTACTTGTAAATTTTATTTCTCAGTCAGCTCCTTCTCATTGGAAAATCTGAAGACAAGCAATTTGCAACAAAAGTATCACGGAACACAGTTTGATCAAAGCAATCAAAGTTGGCAAATTTTACCAATAATCATCTGTTTCATGGCATTCCTATTTTTCTGCGCTGCTCCTTCCCACTGGCACATTTGACGACCAGCAATTTGCAGCAAAAATTTCACGGAATACAGTTTCATCAAAGTCATCAACGTTAGTAAATTCTACCATCGATAATCTACTTCTTGATACTCTTATGTTCCTGCGCTGCTCTTTCTCATTGGAACATTTAAAGCAAAAAGCAATTTGCAGAAAACGTGTCACGGAATTGCAGAAAGAAATGAACGTTACCAAATAGAACCACTACTTCTTTCAACTACAATGTTCTTGACATGCTAGCTACTCGTTCTTATTGGAACATTGGTAGAGCTTTCATGAACTACAGAAACTTTTAAGTAAATGAAACCAATGAAACGGATCCAAGTTAGAGGTCACCAACTCTGACTGCCTTCTGCGTCTGCTATTTGCTGCTTTTATTTTGCCTTAAGATTCCTATTGACTTGAAACAGCAAACATTTACAGCAGTAGCTGCCATCAACCTTATACAAACATGGTGGACGTAACCATCGATGAAGATGCCGAAAACCTCGTTGATTTGGGGAACAAGCCGAAATTCGGAAAGAGAATGGATGCTGCAATTATGAGAAATATACAGCATCGCAGAATGATGAATGAAGAAGTGGAAACACTGGAGATGGCTAAAAAGCGAGCTATAACTGAGATGAGAGAGCGAATGACAAATTTTGCCTTGCAACAACAGAAAAATGGATTTTCTGCAGGCAATGAGAAGATTGATATTCAAAAAGCAAGGCAAAGGTTGCAGGAACGAGTCTCGGATGTTAATCAAAAATTTTCCTTATTACATGATGATTATTATGGTCACAGCACGCGCACTACGCCGAGAAGACAATCTATCAGATCGCAATCAAGAGACGAGCATACATTCGCCCAAACTGTGCTCAACAACTTACCTTCATTTCTTGATGCAACCAAACCGACGCAAGGCAAAGAGTTGGACCGTGTCGCGAGCAAGGAAACAAGACAGAGCCTTGGAGAAGAGCTTTACCAAGGCAAAATTGCACGGAGTCCAAGCTCCAGTTTTAGCGTCGAGTTATCTCCTATAGAAGATAACGAAGTGTTTTCCGAAAGTGACTTTGAATTCAATTTTGATAACAATTACCGCGCAAAAATACATTTCGATAAATTCGGCAATCCAGATAATTTTGCGCAGACACCACAGCTGCCAGCTAACAGCGCGCCAAGGATAACTTCTGCGAAATCGACAGAAGACGAGAAGATAGATCCAATTGATATGAAGCGAAGAGGGAGTCGCTATTCTTGGAATCTGTCAAAAGAAGAGCCCCAAGTCCTCAGGTCTACGGATGACGTCGAACAACTCGGAAAACATCCGGAACCTATGGGCAACACTTTCCAACAACAATACACAAAACTTGAACTACCAAAAGATATGAGGCCTGAGCTTCACAGTATACAATCTTTCCGGGTCAGAAACGAAAAAAATAAAGAAGCATTACAACTCACAGCCATACTGTCCGACCAAGAACCGTTCGATTTCGAGAAAAGATGGTCCGCTGCATTACAGAAACTGGGAAAGATCTCCTTATCAACTGTGCCTTCTGCAAATAAAGATATACAACGACCCTATGTAAACGGAGAGCTATACGCTCACCAAAAGGGATATTTTTACCAACATGGATGTTTTATAACGATTTTGAGCAGGGAACCTCCTTCTGAAGATTGTAAATACGAGTAAATCTATTAAATTCATCTCTTGAAAATGAGAATGTAATAAGTTCAGCTCTTAATTAGCGTTTTCTAATTACCAAAACTCGCTTTCGTAAATGTTTGTATGATGAATTTCGACCGAAAATTACCCATTTTGAACAAATTTTGACGCATTTTCAGCCAAACCCATCCATGTTTAAGGAAAGTATGTCGAAAAAGATCCTTGTTTAAAGAATTTTGGGACTAAAGAACCACACATATGGGCGGCACATACCCATATACCGTCAACATGTAATTTGCCCCTTCCACTGATAATTCTTTTCAATCGATTTATTCTGATGCTTTTGACGAAAGTACAGATTTTCCTGAAACCGTAACTTAGGCCACTTAGTTGGATTGCTTGAGTTGTAGAGAATGGACGATGCAAAGCATAACAACAATATTTCATGGTTTTTCTGTTCTTGTAATCGTTCCTTCAAGAAAACAAGCTATTTATCTTACAACTTTTTGCAGCATACTTTAACGTACTAAATAACATCTTTCGAAAGCAAAAATTTACAAACAGCACTTATGGTAACGTTAAAATATAACTCTTCCTACTATGAAAGTTAGATTTCAAGTAAATAACTATCTGCTGTCCAAAAAAATACTCCCGTTTGAAAAGTCGCCAAAATTCGATTACGAGAGTTATCATAAAATTTTCTTTTTGATCTCCTTTGTCAACGATCTAAGTATATTCATAGATGATGAAATGCTCGTTTTATCATCTATGAATATAAACTGAATTACTTGAAAGAAATTTTAGCCATTTTTCTATGATTCTACCGTTGGACTTTTAAGAAATCTTGAATATTTGTCGAAATTACAGCCTATTTTACATTCCAGCTCATTTTATGATGTGACGTCATCAAATTTCTAAATCACAAACGAGACGAATGAAGGAGTTTTGTTTGATACTTTATTGTAGGCATCCATAAACTTTCTTGAAAATTATTTGATCTTTCGTCAACAGGTTTAGAAATTACGATAGTTTTACGTTTTTTTCGAAAATTTTCTTGCATTCTTAAACAAGAAGAAAAGCACCGTAATTCTCTCTGAAAATGTTGAAGATTCCAGAAAGTCCAACGGCAGATTTACTGTAAAATAGTTCTAATTTCTTTGAAGCCGTTCAGTGCAAAGAAATAGGTCATAGAATTTTACACCCAGCTTTTTAAAGATTTGAAACCTATGGTATCTTGTTTAACATCATAACCGTCATCTACCAACATCAATTCACTTCATGCGCAAAAAGGAATGAAAAAGTTTGCTCTCACCAACTGTGTGTTTTGTGCATTGAGCTGTTTTGGCTGCCTACTCAACTGACTGCACATTATGCTCCGCAGGGGACAGCTCAACACAGGGGAACAAAACAATCCTCTGCGGATCGCTGTGAGCAGTCGGTTGAGGAGGCAGCCAAAACAGCACACTGGACAAAACACACTGTTGGTGAGAGAAAATTTTTCGTTTCTTTTTGCGCATTCTCACTTTTACTGAAGGGCGTTTCGAGGAATAAAGGCAACTGTTTGATGACTCACGGAATCGTGTTTGATGAGCGATTTCTCTTGAAAACTTATTGCAAAGTATAGGGAGACTAAAGCCTTATTTCCACACAGCGGCATTTTGTGAGCAAGCGGAATTTTAAACAGTAAAGGGTCGCTCAGACGTAACTTTCTTTTAGACTTAAAAAAAAGTTCTGCTCGCTCGCAAAAATGCCGCTTTGTGGAAATATGGCTTTAGCGATACAGTCCCTAAAATGGAACCAAATGAGACTATGTTCATTCTATTGTCCTTTTGTCTCATGACCCATAGAGAAATATTATTTCCTTTATCATGCTAAATTAGGCAAGTGGAATACGCCACTTTTAATTCCGTTGTTCGCTTTAAGCTTTGTTGAACATAAAAAATATCCTTCAGAAACCATAAATAGGCTAAAATAAGCATACATTTAAATGTCTATGCAAAAACAGACACTGTTCATTTCAATACACTATCACATTTGATATATATAATCATTCATCAGATGTTTCCATCTCATCGTCTCTCTTATGTTCCTCTTCGTCTCTAAATTGGTTCCCCTCGTCTTCTCTAAAATGATGGGTGCGTAAATGCGTTCTCAAATTACTTGACGAAATGAACTTCCAGCTGCAAATATCACAGCGGTAAGGCTTCTCTCCCGTATGGGTGAGCACGTGACTCTGAAGGTTCCCAGATGTTGTGAATGCTTTCGAACAGATTTTACATTGATAAGGTTTCTCTCCCGTGTGTATGCGTACATGTCTGCGCAAGTCACTTGAGCTGACAAAGCCCTTTCCGCAATAAGTACATTTGTGAGGTTTCTCTCCCGTGTGCGTCAACACATGTCTTTGTAAGTTCGTCAGTTGCGCAAAACCTCGTCCGCAGATGTTACATTTGTAAGGCTTCTCTCCAGTGTGTATTCTATTGTGTATTTTCAAATGAGCAGCAAGGACAAACGCTTTGGGACACTTGTCGCATTTGTGCGGTTTTCGTCCAGTATGAATGAGGACATGTCTTTGAAAGTTCCATGACCGAGTGAAAGATTTACTGCAAAACTTGCATTGGTATATTTTCTCGTTTTCATCGCTACTTTTCGGTGATAACTCCCCAGACTGACTTGAGGGTACTTTGTCGCTATTTTCAGTTTCAATTTTAATGTCTGACTCTATGATATTAGGCACTCCGTTTCGAATTACGCCTGGTTCCCTGCCTTGGTACAACTTCCATACATTAGGGTCGTCTAAGATGAAGAACTCATTGTAAAGGTCTTTCTTGAGGTCGATATTGGTGGGAAATGGTCGCATAACGCTGGCTGCAGCTGCCAAATATGGTAAAAAGTTGTTGTTGTGGATGACGAGATTCTTCATGGCGATATCTTGATCTGAGAAGATGTCATTTTCATCGATTTCTGATAATGGTGATGAACCTAGAAGAAAAGGGAAAATTTAACATATGTTCACACCTTCCACTTCTTGGACTGATGCAATTGTTCTTAAAACAATACAATAGAGAATAATGTATCAAATTAATGCTTATGACGTAGCTTCCTTGTATTCAAATTCCTGAGCCCCGTGCCCCGCTTCCTACGGGCCTGTATCATTCCCTCAAAAACCGTACGAGACTTTTTGGGGAGCAAAAGGGTTCAAAGAAGATTTCATGGATTCCTCAAGAAAACAAAGCCATTTTTCGTAGAAAGTGTGCAAGACTTCCTAAGAGCAGTTTGCGGCCATTTGTCCTTCAGTGTACCGAGTTAAAGTCATTTCAGCGACATGTATATAAGAGCAGTTGTGTACACAACAAAATGAAAAAGAAAACGATAAACAAAGAGGAACTGGCAAGATAGAACTCTGGCATGATATCCACAAATATTTGAGCTATATTTGGTATATGTTTACTTCGCTTTGTTCTAATTAAGTAAAGAATCCATGATAATCATGTGCTGGTATTACTAAAGTGAAAGAGCGTGCACAATGTGTGCACAGGTACAAGGATTAGAGGTTAGGATCAAAGACAGGTTGTCACTGAGCATTCACACTGAGCATGGACACGTTGACTAGTAATAGCCTGCTAAACTTGTTTGGGAGAAAATTTTAGCGGCCTGAACTTCAGAACATTTTAGCCTGCCTTATTTGGAAGTTTCCCTTTTCCCTCATTTTGCGGAAGTACCAAAATATGATACAGTGGTAAAGTCCCCGAAATATCGCTCACGTAGACATGCCTTGCGATTCGATCCTGACCACGGCTCATAAAAATATTTGAGAATATTTCTAAGAGCCTAAATTTCGACGATCTTAGCTATCTTTACGCAGCCGTTTGCAAGGCAATTTGCAATTTGTTTCGCAAGAAGAAAGTGCCTGAAGTAAGATATGTTAGATCCGTTGGTTGCCGTACACTCGGCCCTTCACTCTGTTTGGACATTTTTATATGGCCTAAAGAAAAGCATACTCGCAGCTTTGATTTTGATTATTCATTGATTCAATAGAAACTAAGCTGAAACCTTGAATGCTCGAAAAGATGGTTGGCAAAATGAATTCTAAGTTGCAATAAGAAAGCTTCTTCGTGAAATGTCTGCACTTTTTAGCAGTTTACATCCATAAATCAGCTTATTTTCAAACACCCTTTGTTGCACGGTTTTACTTTCTTGAGCCGACTTCATTTTCCGCACTTTCAACAATAATTTGACATTCTAAGTTGTGCCTTTCGGCAGTAATTATCAGCAATATGAAATCTTCCTTGGAAATTAATGTCTTTCTATTTCAAGGTCTTTCCTCCATCCCAAAGATAACTAGTACAGGCAAGAACAATCTAATTGACCTGTAATTAACCTTGTTAAATTAAAAACCAAACAGGCCAGATTTAACGTGCACAGCAATTTCGTCACCCGTCCCAAAATGAACGTAATAGACGGAGGAACGTTCTTGAATTTGCTGATCCTATTTGGTTTCAGAAGCATTGTTCAAAACATCATCCTTCTCCTACCAAAATGTTTTGAAAGCTTTTCTAGTCACTGCGGTGCACTGAAAGAAATATCAGTTCCTAACTAACTGTATGAATTTTAACCCCATGAGATTTTGTGCTCTTTACTACATTTCATACAGTGAAAATAAAGCTTGTTTGAAACTAGTTTGCTAATAGCTAGGTTAATCCGAAGGTCGTATTAGTCTCTAAGTATCTCTCTCGTCCATTTTTGGCAAAAATCCTTCCGCTTCCAAGGAAAATCTACAAACCTGCGAAAATCCTATTTTTAAAAAAATATCGTACTGCCTTTCGGAAAAGTGATACATCCCTCAGTTTAATCTACTCCTACCAGCTCAAACATATAAAAAGACTGATTTGCCTAGGGTGTGAATGAGTTCTTTGAAGGATCAGCCTCTAAGAAAACGTCCGTTGTTCATTTCAAGGCATTTCTTGTGCTCTAATTAATCAAACGTTTCTCGCATCTATCAAGGCTTGAAATATTCATTTGTCTGGTGAAACATTGCTGCATATTTCTTTGGTTTGTTTCCCACAAATTATCAATTCATTTTAGGGATGCTTTACGTCAAAGCACAGCTTGTAAAATTTTCACGCGCTAGGCGATTTTTAAGAAATGGTTCACCGTAGAAAATTTGTTACAAAATAACTCGATTTTAAGGGTAACGGCAAATTGTTCATGCTTTCCTCCACACCAAAATCTAGTTTTGAACAAAATGCCTTAAAGGGACCCAGAGAAAGACCATGCTCAGGTGTTATGCCTAAAATGTAGTCTGGCGCAAAGAAAGCAACTGTCCATGCCGTTAAACGAAAGGCTCTCTCCATGCAAACTTTAAAACGTGAACTCCAGCCTAAAATGTTGGTGTCAATCCGAAAACCTTGCACTTTACAGCAACCTTAGTATAGGAATTTACGGTTTTCCTTGAATTGTTACGAAATTGATCTACAAATGGAAACAGGTGGGTTAAAACAAGAGAAACGACATGCGCCTTTGAAAAGACGATTTGAACCACCATCGCCTGTTAATAACACATTACATTGTTTAAAGATTTGTATAGAGACTTATGTTCGGAAACAAAAGGTTCTTGAGTTATGCTCAAAAATCAAAAGCAAGGCATGAAGCTTCAGCTGGGCACTGAAGTTTTCACTGGCGCGGTATTTGAAACAACAAAAGAAAAGTAAACATTGTGATTGTTGTGATTTCGATTATGATTGTTCTTCTCAAGTTCAGCTGTTAGTCTTATTCAGAATGTGATTAGTGATTCATCGATTTAACTTACAATCGAACGAAAGATAAACACAACATTTGATCCACGTGTGTCACAACTTATAGCCTTATCTCTGCTCTGAATTCAAATGTGACCGCGTTAAAAAGCGGTTGATACGAAATTTTGCGTTGCGCTAAAAACTGTTGAAAATCCGCTGGCCATTTCAAAACGGCATGGCTGTTCATTTGGATCTGAAATTTTGTATCAAGATTTCTATCCTAAGAATTGATTCTAAAGTTGGTCCTTTAGTCTGATCTGGTCAGAAGAGAAATATTAAATAATATTTTGCATCTATCCTAGCGTATCCTCGCATCGATCAAGTGTGAACTATGATAATACCATGCTTCCAGAAATGGTTCAAATTATCCATAATAAGTTCGCCAAATAAATTTGACAAAATCCTCAGTAGGAAGAATATATTTAGGACTAGTTATTGCTTTCCATAGGCTATACTTGACCATTCAATGATTTAAGCAACTTATGGGAAGTTATCTCAAGTTTATTGGCTTATTTCTAGTTATGGGTCACAGAACAAATAATGGATAACCTTAGGAACTAAGTGGGAACTTCCAGTTTATCGCCATTTTGCCTATTCTTTCGTCGAAATTTAAGTAACTTCGACTATACCCAACTAAGTTTTTGCAAGTTTTCTGAACCTTGTTTTTGGCATATATTTTTTATGCGGCACAGAACAAAATAGTGGATAACCTTGGGAACTGTGTGGGTATTTCTAGCTCAGCGAAAATCTTAGTAAGTCAAGGAACAACACGCTTGCCTTTTCTCCAAAACCCCAAACAAGCATACATAAAGTTCTGTGTAAATGATTCTTTAGCAGCAACGGATTTTGCAACAAGAAGCATTTCTCCAATGTTGCAAAGCGGTAACGGAGATTTAGCACAGTAACTAATTTGTGAATACTGCCATAAAATCATTTATTGAAATAAATGTTTACAGGGATTTGAGAAACGTGTAAGTGAAATTTTACGTAAGTTTCGAAGCAACTTTGGCAATTGTCTTGCAATTATAGGATAACTAACTTGCTAATGTATGAGAATTAAAGGTTTCTTTTATTTGGGAATTTTGATGCTGCTAGTTGCTTGCCGCAAAAGAGTCTGGAGCATTCTTTAAGTATAAACATGGTATAAAGAGGCCTGATCACGAGCAGCTTACAATTATCTCTTTGAAAAATTGGCAGGAGTATAGAATCTTGGTGGAAGCTGGTAAAATTTTGTAAATAATGCCAATGAATATCTTGAATGTATGTTTCCCTAATATCAATCCATGAAAGTCAAAAGAGCAGTATGGTGTGATTTCATATAGGGTTATGAAAAACGAAAATATGTTTCCAAAGAAAAAAAAGAGTAAAAAATAAAAATTGTTACCATTTGGAAATTCTTCTTCAGTAGGTGAATCATTCTTCTTGATCAAAAATGATTTCGGCATTTTCTTGGCGCTTTGATTTCGCTGTGATTTGTTGTGATTTAGAGAACGCTTCCGCAAACGATCACTTTCTCCGAAAACAACACCAGCACTACACTTCTAAACTTCTAAACGGCAAATCTCTTGGTTCCAACAAGGAAAGTTGTACTCAAAAATGTTTGCAATACTCTGGACGTTGGAGAAATATCAGTCCGCGCCAGTCAACAGAAAGTATGCCGTTTACGAGTACAACCATTGCCCTTTTATCCTGACCTAATTTTTCGGCACCGAAAAGCACAATGAATCGGACAACAGGTGGGAAGTATACGGAGTTCAACGGACGGGCGCTTTGCGCAAAACCAGGGGGTTCAACAGGCTATATTATCGCACCAGAACCGAATAAAATCAAATAAATTATGACAATATATCAAATTTTTAAGAGAATAACAAGAGCCTTAGTTGAAGAATCCCTAGTGAAGGGTCAGTTTCGTCGTAATTAAGGAATAATTGGGAGAAATCTGTCCTAAACTATCCTGTTCCTTGGGAGCCAGTGTCATGCCCTACCCCCTGGTTTCCCTCGCACACGCCTATTGTCTTTCAAAGATACTAGGCTCACCTGTGGTACTCAGACATAGAAGATCCAACGTTCCAAGACTTTAGAATACCCCAAGGGTCTTCTATGCTTGATTTCACAAGATTGTTATAGGGTTTTGGATAGTTTTAGGCCGAATTTTCCTTGTTTCTTCTAAGAAATGGCGCGCGTATGGCGTGTGCCTGTAATCTGATTATTCATGTTTGATGAATGTCCATGCGCAGAGCATGCAAATTATGCGCTGGCGCTTTTGGAATCTGCTCAGATCACCATGCAGTACAATTTCTACCCGTAACCACTGAAGGTGTGCAGCCGGGGGAAGATGTAAGGACTGGTGAGGTGAAAGAGCTTCAATAACATTGAGTATTTGAGGCTATGATCGATCAAGTGTTGTTCGTAAAACATTTAAATTTTTCGATTTTTACCAAGGACTGACTTCAGTAACGAGTTTAAGACCCCGTTTACACTTTAACGTTACAAAATTTTGAATCCATAACAAAAGTGCATCGGATCAGCCTCCCATATACACTGTTCCTGTTAATCTGTAACACTTTTGCTCCTTCTATCCATAGAAAAAATTTCCTTCCAGAGCAGTGTAAGCGTTCTTGAACCGCAACGACTTTGTAGCGGGACAAAACTTTGGGTTTTCGTGTTACACGTTTTTTTTATAAGAAACTGTTTCATAAGAAACTAGTACTAAGATGGCCGAAATTTTAAGAAACTCTAGTACTTTGTCTAAGAAGTATTAAGAAACTTTTCAAAGTTAAAAGCATGGATATTATAGCAAATAGATCGTTGAACCTTTATTCCTTTGCAATATCAACTAGTCATTTGTGTTTTCATAAAGACAGAACACTGTATATTCCTATATGATGCTTTAAATGTCAAGAAACATTTCTGCAGCAATTTTGGCGACCACAAGGCAATTCATGCATTCAAAAAATAAGAAACCAATTAAGAAACTTTTCGTGCCAAAAAGGACAAAATTTAACGTTAAATCAAGAAACGTTTAGCACTATGGCCTGATCCAAGTTTTTTGTAAAAAAAAACGTGTATACGAAAAGAGCATCATTTATTTCTAACGTGGAACCCTTTGTGAGAACCTTTAGTAGTCTCTTTCAAAACATTAAGAAATTCTACTAGAAACCACTAGGGGTCTACTCAAAGTTAAGAAACATACTCAAATTATTGGCGATGACACTTTTAAACGAAATCAGCACCATCAACACAAGTTATGTGAAAAAAACAGAGTTTTCTATATGATTTTATTTTTAAATTTAATCATCATATCGGTCGATATCAGACCAAAAAGCTATGCTAGCGGTTCTAAATTAATACCAATAGGAATTGGGCTAAGTAAATTTGTTCACATAGTTACGCAGATCAGGGGCTTATTCGTTGAAGCTCTCATAAAAAACTTCTTACTCGTTACTTTCGGCATACCGACTTAAAACATAATTTTACGTTTGAGACACGTTGTCTTTGGTTATCTGATAATGGTTATCTTTAGAGTTCTCATGAGCGGATCTTTTGAATCCTTTTTGATAAAAATTGTGTGGAGAGTCAATTTTACGTAGAAAATTGCAAGTTCAATACGGTAGCATTTATAGAAGATTTTAGGGCTGCAATGCCAATCAATAAAGCTATTGGCCAAGAAAATAACAGTGAATTCACATATGACGAAAATTAACAAATGACGGGATGTGAATTAAAATCTTGTCGTCACCTCTTCTACTAAATAGGGATAAGCGAGTGCTACCGTCAGAGTTAGAGCACTATGAAGCCTGAAAGCCCTAAATAGGCCGAATGATGTTTGAGATGATACGCTTTATCTCGCTGTTTTCAAAAATTCATCACTATTCCAAAAAGAGAATAACCCCCGTGTTAGTTGAAAGCACTTTACGCATCGTTCGTTCGACTAAAGCAATGCACCCGTTAGCCCAAGTTCATTGTTCGGCTGATCTTTAGCCTCGTTCCCATGCAGCTGAGTACACCTGACGTTACTCGGCATAGAAAATGGGTGTATTGTACTAGCTGTCAAACGAGGCTAGCTTACGATTCAAGCTCTTCACTGATGTCAAAATGTTTGCTATTTAATTGTGCAGAACTACTGGTATTGCTATTCTAGTTGCCCTCGAGAGCTGAATATTTTATATGCTCGATGGATCCTGCGCACTGCACAGTACAATGAACATGGAATGAGGCACCAGTGCTCTGTGCTTGACCTCATGCCGCGAGCATGCACAATCAATAACACTGATTATGCTCTAGTTCATCCAGAGCAGGTCTTGCCTGTCATTTTCTTTTACGGATCGAGAGATCTTCAATGTTTTTCTCAAATTTTAGACAGATTAATGGAATCAAGGGGTAGGTTCATTAAGCCTCAAAGAGAGCGGCCAACCGAATCTAAGTTCAGCTTATAAGCTCAAAATTTAGGGGCTTCTCCATGCCACGCCTCCTGTTATGCATCGATAGGTCTTCTTTAAATCTTAGACACATTGATGGAATCGAGAGGCATATTCATTAAGCCTTAATAAGAGCAGCCAAGTAAGTTTGAGTTCAGTTAAAGATCTCAAATTGAGGGGCTTCTAGGGGCCACGCCTCCTTCCATAGATCGAGAAGCCTTGCATGTTTTTTTTTCAAATTTTGGACAGCAAGAAGGTAGATTCATTATGCCTAACTGAGGGTGGCTAGCCGAATCTGAGTCAAGTTAAAAAGGTAAAAAATTAGGGGGCTTCAACGCGCCATGCCTCCTTCCACGGATAAAGAGTTCTTCTTCCATCTTAGACACATTGATGGAATCCAGGGATTGACTGATCAAGCCCCAACGAGAGCGGCCATCCGGAATTTGCGTCCATAATAAGCTTAAAGATTAGGAGGCCTTGAGGAGCCATGCCTTTTCCAACGGACCAAGAGATTTCGAAGTTTTCATTAAATTGAAGACACATAGACATATTGATAGCAAAAAGCATACCGAAGTGATTCACTACGCTGCGGAGTGAGTCCAGTTGAAAGCCCAAATTAGGAGCCTCGACGGGCCACGCCCACTTGCATGGATCGAAAAGACTTGAAATCACACAATTAGGAAAAACTACGACCAAACTCCATAGGCCCAACACTGTTAAAAAATTTCCAAGCAAAAACTTAAACGAAAAAAGTAAAATTTTTTTGTTTGAATTTTTAGGATTTCGCCAGTTTGTAAGTGGAGCTCAACATGAAACTCAAATTAAGAATCATCTACCATCTTTTCCTGCGCATCCCACAAGAAAGCAATCCGTGTGAAGTCACTTGTATTAGATTTTTCGTCTTATGTAAGAAATGAATGTGTTTTTTTGTCATATTTTACTGTAAACACTCGCGAAAAGAACCTACTTTTTTGCAAGCCAGCCTGGGTTCCTGTGCAATGAATACAATGGATCGGCTATTTAAAATGTGGTCTAATCTGACAATTTTTGAAGCCTGTAGGTTCTTACAGACGAGTGCTGACAGTATTGTACTGCATTTTGGCACGTACCGTGTAGATCTGCTCTATTTCTGCGATCCCAGCGCTTGGCGCTGAAAAACGCAACTTCACCTTCACCTTCACATTCTTTGAGGACGATTTGGTAAACAATAAGTTAACTTTTTTAGCTAGCAGCATATTGCGTACAGTGTAGTCCATACAGTGAGTTCATTGCTCTACCCCTTAGTGTGTACCAGGGTGTCCAATCAGCTCTGCAATCAAAGCGTGACGTAAGAGCACCCTGGGAGCGAGGCTGTATTGGACCGCGTATTGGACAGCCTAGATTTCCCATACTGAAAACATATCCAATCACTGTTGCCAATTAGATCTCTAATTACATGTGAATCATTGGCATGAGCAATACAGGTACTAAAGCCGTTTTCAAAAGGGACACCTTCCACTAATCGTCGGCAAATTTTTTACTGGTTTGTAGAAAATGCCGCTTACACAAAGCATTACAAGGGCCTCTTGTTATCCTCAGGTGGTGAAGTTGTTCTGTTCCTCACTACTTTTAATAGCTTTTATGTGATTTCTTTTGGAACCCATCAGCTATGTCAGCATGCATTTCCCAATTAGGATGCATATCCTCAAGGCATCAACACGTTACCAAAACAGTACACACCCTATCAACAAAAAAACTTAACACGTTTGGCAATGGAATAAAGAGTACAGTTAACACTCGCGTATAAGAACCTAGTGATTAAGAACCTACAGGCTTAAATTTTGAAATTAGACCCCAATTATATAAGAACTCATTTAGCCCTGCATTTAGCCTGAAATTTGAAATAGGTTCTCACTTATAGAGATCATCAAATCAAATAAAAACTCCGGGGGGCAATTCACTGATTTTCTTTGCGTACACCTCCCTTGAAATCACAAAAAATCACATACAAAATCACAAAATCACAAGAAAAATCACATACAGAAAGCACCAAAAATCACAAATCACTGAAAAATTACTGGAAAATCACACGAAAAAATCTTTAGAAATCACTAAAATCACAAAAAATCACATAAAAAATCATGTGATTTCAAAATCACAAAAATCACGTACGCTATTTTGAGAAGTGATTTGCCCCTCGAAAAACTCCAGCATACTGCAGAGAACTCTAAATATGCTTTGAAAGTTTTTTATTGGATTCCATGAACTTTCGGATTCTTTCACAAACACAAACTTTTGCCGTGAATAAGACCTCATGAACTCAAGTTTGGGTGTTTGGTGTGTTTTTGGTGTATTGGAAAGGTTCCTAATGGTCAGCGCAAGAGCAGTTCGAAATTACAGCTTTCGCGAGAATACAACCAATTTCTAGCACATGCTGAAAAATGTCGCTCGATGCAGACCTCTTTCTAGAACAGCTGAAAGATCTACTGTATTGACAACGGTGGGTCTTGCGTTAAATGTTCTCTGTATCTTGTGCCTAATGATTCATTGATAAACGATACTTTGTTTTTACAAACAAATTTACAGCTTTGCGCACCAATTCTGATCAAGAGATGAAATTACTAAAGACCGCATGGAAATTCCCATCCATCCAAAAATGGTTACCATCCAACAACCCGCTGAACTGCAAATAGATCTTTCTTTGTTGATTGTTCGTTTGTCGCCTGCATACTTTCGCTATTCAATCGTAAATTCGAATCCATTCCTACGGGAACAGGTTGCTAATCGCCGTCTCTCCGACGGGTACCGAAAATCTGTCGCCATGCGAAGCATGTTACGGGAAAAATTGAACAAGAACAACAAAAAACATGTTGAGGTTTAGGCCAATGAACAAGATTACAAACAATTTATGAAGGAAAAACAAGCAAAACCCCTTGACTTATATTGTTACAATAGTTACGTGGCAACGTTATCTACTTTGGTCCGATAAGAAGGTACCATTATTCTATTAACCGACCCTCCTCCTGATCTTAATTTCACTTGTAAAGTAGCTCCCAGGGTGGGTGGTACAAGATCTGGGAATGAGCAAGAGTCTGCCGCCCGGTTTTCAGACAGCAACCCTCTTCTAATCGCCAAGATTTGCCTTTGTACTCGCTCTTATGACGAACTTTGGTGGAAAACTATCCACTATCCGATTTTTTTGCAGATTTCAGCCAACCGAGCCAATTTTTGCAGAAAAATTTTCCGAAAACTAAAGGCACATACCCGTATCCACAACATGTTATTTACCCCTTCCCCCCTGGCCTTAGCCTGTGTTCCAGACCACTTTCAAGTGGTCTGGAACACAGGCTACCCTGGCCTCTGCTTCCTATTTTTAGCTAACTATCGCCAAAAACTCGCAGATCATTTTCAAAATTGAAAAAAGCAGCCTCCAATACAAGGTGTCCCAAAAAACTATGCTCTGTTTGTGTGGCTGCTGTGGAGAAGCTGTAGATTCAATTACCTCGGTTTTTACACATTTCCATAGGTCAGACTTCAACCTAGAGGTTGGGACCTTCTTGAGTCAATCTGACAGATAGTTGCTGATGTAGCTATGGCATAGAAAAGGAAAAATAAAGGGCTGCTTCAAAAACAGCACTTCTATTGTTCTCTAGCAATGTCAAAATAAAGCAAGTTTTCAAAGTGACGGTTCTACCATCGTACTGAAGCATTTGCTAAATCGTTTAGAGAGTTGATTGTGCTTTCTATTTGTAAGAATAAGAAAGCACTGTCAACTCTTTAAAAAATTAAGTAAAGACTTTAATACGACGCCAGAACTCTCTCTTTAACCCTATTTTGTTGTAATGTTGTGTTATTTGATGCATTCTAACATAAATATCATGTTTGGATGGAAAATATGCTCCAAATTTAATTTTATCTCGATTTTCCTGATTTTGGCCAATTTTGCCGCTTTTCTTGACCACACAAAGGAAAATGCTGACGTAAGCAAAAATGGTGGCTATATTTAGGTTAATTTCTATATTTACAGAAGGTACATGCCTGAGGCTTTTAGCACACCAAATTTGGTCGCTCTAACTATTACCAAACAAGAGTTAGGTAGGGGGGCTTTTTTGCCCCCCCAACCAAATAGTACTATCAAATAGCCCAACCACTGTAGGGTTAAAAACCTACTTAATTTTGACATTGCTGGAGAACAACAAAAAGTTCTGTTTTTTTTGACGCAACCACAAATTTTGCCTTTTCTCTGCCATAAATCAGCAACCACAAGTCAAATTGACTCGAACAAGGTCTCAAACTCTCAATTGAAGCTTGGCCTATGCAAGTGTGTAAAATCGATTTAATTGGAAGTACAGCTCCTCCACAGTAGCCACACAAACTTGATACAATTTTTTGGGACACTCTGTAGTTCCAGACTCCAACTATAGGCTTAATTAAAGGCAGTGTGTCCATAAATAAATAAGTTGCATGCACAAACCATGAAACTGCTGACACAATGCTGACATTTATGTAACTGTCCGAGGATTTGATTGGTTAAGAGCCGGCTGTTTTAAACTGATCACATGAAATAACAGCCTCATTGTCAAGACCATACAAGCAATGGCGGAATGGTGGCAATGCAAGCTTCGAGCAAGCGAACGTCTTCGATGCTTGGCAATGACAGTGACCAGACAAAGTTAGTTTTAAAAGCATTTTAAATTAGGAGGGATGAACAGAGATTGGAAAGCAATGTCGAGCTAGCGAAACTATTCCCACTGACTACACAGGTGGAGAGAAGTGGTGGAGTCAGGGTGTGTGACCATTCGAAAACAAAGTCAGGGCATAAGCCTAAATAACTGGTCACATGAAAACACGACAAAAGATCACATATTTCCGAGATACCACCCTCGAAGCCTTCTACTTACATGGACACACTGCCTTTAACTTTCTACTTTCACCATAGCGGGCTATCTATCACGCTTCTCAAGAACGGCCCAAGTGGCGGCGCCACAAGACTGACACCTGATTATTTAAAAATCATCGCAACCTGACACCTAATTTAGGACAGAATCTAGTACAGTATCCGTTAATTTTTAATTGATCGTAGTTTGTTATGTGTATGGTAGATTAACTTGCTTGTCTTCATATATTGGCCATGGGGTAGTCATTGTCTTTCACTCCCCATGTTGTCGTCCCTGTAGTGTTGTAAAGTAATTAGGGAAGTTTTGTAGAATGTAAGATATGCTGTAAAATCTTTATATGAATAAAAAAAGACTGGGGGGACTTGTCCCCCCAAATCCCAAAAATCGGTAAAAATTGTCAAAGAAAAATGGCATAAAATTTGTTGGGTATACCTTTAGATTGAAAAATCACGTCAAAATCCCCCCCCCCCCGCTTATTTCGGATCCTTCTGTGCATAAACCGGTTGAGTCAAAAAAAGTTTACGCGTTTGTTGGGCTATGGAATAAAAAGTATGTGACCGATATTCAAAACTAAGATGTTAATCTATCAGTCAAGGACTAACTTAGATGAAAATAATTTTGTTTGGTCAATCATTAATCATTTAGATCCAGAAATTAGGAAAATGCTGGTAAGGGGCATGTCTGGGAACAAGGACCCCTCATTCCATTCTGGTCCAACTTTACCTGCTATTGAAATTAAAATTCTATTTCTGAAACTTGCAATGTGAAATTTAATGCCACATTAATCATGGACCAGAATGGAACCTGGAATTTTTTATTCCCATACAAACCCCTTACAGGCATTTTTCTTATTTTTCGGTCTTAAAGATGGGTGATTTTCTCATCTAAATTGTCCTTTGACAGATAGATTAACATCTTAGTTTTGAATATCGGCCTCATACTTTTTATTTCACAGCCCACCGAACGAGCAAACCTTTTTCTGTTGACTCACCTGCTACTCAGTTTAAAAAAATGACAATCTTGCAGATTTTTAATAAAAAGGCACTAATTAGCGGCCAGTCTTATCACGGGTTGTGGGAAAAGTAGAAGTTTTTATTGCATTAATTATCGTTGCAAAGGATCAGAACTGTTATGCCTACCTTTGTGTGTTCTTTTTTTTTCCATCTTCTCCGTTGTCTCGTCGATTGAACATTTTCAATTTGCTCTCATTCACTTTCTTCGTCTCGACAGCAGCCATGTTATTTTAAATGTCTTCAACAGCCATGTGAGAGCTCCCTCAGTGGGGAGAGTGCGGAGCCACAGATGGCTGTTGAAGACATTTAAAATAACATGGCTGCTGTCGAGACGAAGAAAGTGAATGAGAGCAAATTGAAAATGTTCAATCGACAAGACAACGGAGAAGATGGAAAAACAAAGAACACACAAAGGTAGGCCTAACAGTTCTGATTCTTTGCAACGATAATTACTGCAATAAAAACTTCTACTTTTCCCACAACCCGTGGTCTTATTACTTGAAAAAAAGACGGGCAAGCTTGTATACTGAAACTTTTCTATACATAAGGGACCAGACACCCCTTGGGCTGATATTGACTGAAGTCATGGGACACGAAAGAATAAAAACTATCAAAAAGGCCGAAAGTTTAGCAGGGGTTCACACGCAACATAATGAAGGTACCATATAAACATGGTACGGTATTGAAATCTGTTCTCTCCCAATAACATCTCTTTACCGGTGGTTAAGCTCCTCATTAAGATGTGTTAAGATACACCTGCGAGAAGCAATCAGTATTTCTTAATCATTTATACAAATTGAATATACCGTTCATTTGGTAACGCGTATGCTTAATGAGAATGAGCAAACTGAACAAATTACGGTCATTACCTTGACTGATGCCTTTTCGTCCCTTGTTTCCCTGCGTTCCTTGGTCAAGAGGGACTAATAACATTACTCTTAAATAGTGGGCCCACTTTAGGCCCGCGTAGGGTGGTTCCGTATTCACCAATCAAATCGCTAGAATTCAGTTTTTAACCAATCAGGGGCCGCTATTCAGAATGTTGTTGTTGTTGCTCTTAAAGAACGGTTGAAGCAGCCTGGAGTTCTCGCAGCTTCGATGGATCTATTTTGCTTCTACAGAGGAAGATTACTGCCTGAAACGTATGCATTTGCGCTTTGTAGGTCAACACAACATCATTCTTTGTACTACAACTTCGCTTTTCAATGTTCGAGCTCTTTAAACCAGATTTTGAAGCGATTTTCTTGAGTGTACGAGAACCCCCACCTTTTTAAGCCATTTTGAAAAAGTGGGCCCATTATATTAGCGTAATATTATGAGTCCCTATTGACCAAGTGATATCAGCAAATCAAAGAACGCAGGGAAACAAGGGACGAAAAGGCATAAGTCTAGTCATTACCGTCTTGGGGCATGCAGGGAGTACGGGGTAAATCATAAAAGTATAGATAGTATAAAAGAGTTAAACCTTTCCATAATCTCGTCCCCAGAGTGAGTTCGCTGCTCTACCTCTACGTACTCTGGGATACAAGGGGCCGTTCTGCAATCTGATTGGCTGTTCGCCATTTTGCGCGGTAACTCCGTTTTGCGCGGGGTAAACGGCCGCGGCATGCTAAAATTCGACGTAAAACCATATTCCTTACCTATTCAGACCATCATTTGCAATTCATTTCGGAAATTTGAAAAATAACGAGCTATTTCATTTTGGAAGCTGCAGTGAAAGTTTCTCTAATTTCCAACTTAGGCCCATTGTCGCCCCAAACAAACGGTGCTTATTTTCACATTAAACACACTTGCTAACCCCAGATTATTGTTGGAATACCTTGAAAAGGTTGAAATAAGGTCCTCATTGTGTTTTTTTTAGTATCTCGATTTATCTCTTGCAGAAATGGCGCTAGAACAACGGGCATTTCCCGTCGCTTGGCATTGCCTAGCCAACGGTGAAATCCATAATTGCTTCCAAATTGCACATTTTCTGGGCAAATTTGATCCAAGTGTACCAGGGTGTTCGTTCGGCTTCGTGATCAGCGTATGATGTAAGAACACCCTGGGAACGAGGTTGACTTTTCCAGTAATGCTTTGTTTGCAGTACTTTGCAATGAGATGAGATGGTAGTCCTTACCCTCGGTAGCAGACTCTAAAACGATGTGTTAAGAGAATTTGCTACCCATGGTAAGTAGCTCTATGGCCAAAACAAATTTTGGTCTACACTTTAGGGAGCATACCTTACGACAATTGTGATGAGTTCTGCGAAAAAACACCGTGATCAAATTGCTTAACACTTTGGAAGGACTCGATCAGTTTAAACCAATCGAATTTTTATCGGAAGATACGGGGTGAGTCAGAAAAGATAAATAAACTCTTCGAGAAACTGGTTGCATAGAAAGAAGGAAAGCACTATACCCTGCTTCGTGGCAAATAGCTATGATCGTCAAGGACTTTAAACTCTTCCCACAATACATATTTCTATGTAATTCCTAGCTATATGTAACGTCATGTTAAATTCTGGACGCTATATCTATTAGTAACATTCCTGAATAATATTTTAACATAAGCCGACATTCGAAGAGATGAAATCGATGTAAAGCCAGTCCCTGATGAGATTTCAACCAAATGTAGATCAAATAAGGAGTGGGGCCTGTAGAATCGATTCATGGTCTGTATCTTTATTAGTTGTTTTGCTAGTTTGGTTTTCTAAACGGTACTCAAAAGTTGTCTCAAAAAGCTTATTTTTAGTCATGTGGTTAAAATACGGCGACGCCATTGGATGAAAAGCGTTAATTAGGATGGTTTGCGTTCTCCCTGTGCGCTATTAAAAGAAGTGATCTGTATGCTGCCTGGGTAGAAACATCGATGGCGCATGCGTTTTTGCCTAGTTTTGGCGCAAGGAGGACTTAAGCCCGTGTTGAAACTCTTAATGCACTGGCAAAATGATTTTACTTCGGGTAACGGGGCTGAAACTTCTAAAACAAAAATATATGGCAGGTCACTCAGCTATTTTTACTTCAAAGCCCTGATAAGATGAGTCTGTACGCACGAGCGCCCAATGACAATGTCGCCGTCAGGCAGATTTTTGTGTGTTAAATTTAGAGGCGGAGCAAGACTGGTTGATGCGATATGATTAGCAGTGTTCATTGGCTGGCTTAAATAGCTGCAGGTCTTTCTAGATAAAGAAAACCCACGAATAAGAACCTTGTGTTTTAAGAATCTTCAGCTTGAAACTTAAATATTGTCCCTGAACAAGAATCTTTCCATACTGATCATTGTGCAAATTCTTATTTCTGAAGTTTGGCTGAAGTTTTTGGGTTCGCACAACGGGGTACACTGCGACAACCATTTTGTAGTGTACCATTTTTATTAATCCAGTCAAGGCAGAAGCTTCTCTCTTTCGCAAGTTTTCTCGTTAAACTACGGACCACGGAACTGTGAAATAAAACAAACAACACAAAAACCTCGCGGTGGAGAGTAACAAGAATCTGAGTCAGGTGTGAGTGGCCGAGTGGCTTATACAGTCTTCGTCAGGTGACTGAAGTTAAGTTTGGTCGAGTCAGGTAAAACTCCGGATGAGTGACCTCGGAGGCCTGACCTCACAACTCACCTCGTCGTCCTTCGGAAGGGACGTTAAACTAGGAATCCCATGCCTGGATGCGGCATCCACAGTTGGCCTAAATTAGCTTTCAGTAGCTACAAATCCTGACAAGCCCACTAAAAACAAATGAAAAACAAGAAAAAAACAAACAAGGCTAATTTGCAAAAGTTCAAGATATTATTCGCTGGCTTACAAAGTAAAGCTTTTTAACGTCGTGTTGGAAAGACATAAGACCAAAGTTTAACTTTACCACGATGCATTTCATTCTGGTTAAAAGTTGACTAAAACGTAGTGGCAACATTCCATTAAATCTGGAATAAATTTACAAGGTTAATGTTACAATTAAAAATGATAAAGAGGCTTACATCGATTAGAGAATATCTCTTTTTGTAAGCGTGTTCCTGGCTTATTTTCTACCATACAACTGTTTGAAAAATCGTGCGGTAATCAGTCGTGATGAGAAATTTCAGATTTTGACTTGCCTGTATCTGGTTCCAAGCTAGTACGTTCGTATTCCGTTTGTATTTGAAATTTCCGTTTTTGCAATAGTAGTTACGAACAGTGTTATTAAGAATATAATTATTTCTAGAAGGGTCGACATGGAATTTTTTTACCAAGATGCATTGCGTTCTAATTACGAATCCTTAACAATTCTTTAGGAATTCGATTAAATAACAGAATGCATCTTGGAAAAATTTCTCGCCGCCATCTTTAGCGTAATCATCTATTCACTATAACTGTCTCTTTCAGAAAACAGAATTCAAACGTCAATGGAATTCAAATCGTTGACCAGAATGGAACGTAAAAGTATTGTACCCATACAAACCCATCACCAGCTTTTATCTAATTTCTGGGCCTTAAAGATGAGGGATTCCATCAAACAAAGTTTTCGCATGTTAGTTAGACTTCGGATAAATGATAAACATTTTAGTTTCGAATAACGACCGCGTACCTTATTCAACAGCCCGTTAAACGTGTTCACTTTTTTTACTCATACGGTACAAGCCGTTTTAACCCTTTCACCCCCGGAAGGGCCATATGGCCCAGCAGTATTCATTGAGAACTGCAAATTTTTCAGGGGGGAAAGCTTTTAGAATTTGAGTGATTTAAGAGGTTATGCACATTGCATTTATCCATTGCTTACTGAATCACTGATTACGATACCCCCTGGAAAATGACGATCTACATTGGGTTTTCCTGTTAAGCTTAATTCTAGCCGGGCGTGAAAGGGTTAAATTGGTTTTCGGGACATAAAAAAAGAGCATTCGACGAAATCCTGATTCACAAGGCAGTAATGGGTCTAAGGATATAACAAAATATCTTGAAAATCAAGACTGCATTCATAAGATGCCAGCACATTTTGAAAACGGTGAAAAATGTGACAGATAGGTCTCATGTTCACACGAAAACGGCACATTTTGCCGTCAGATTTTGAAACGGTAGATTTTCACAACGGAATTCTAAGTGGCACATTTTGAAAACAGCATCGTGGGACCACTCGAAAATGATGAACATGGAACATTTTTCAACGCTCTCAAAAAGGGGCTGAACGGTTCTTAAGGTGTAGGTACATTTCTTTGGCATCAGAAATTCTTGAAGAGATTGCACCAAGTTATCTTGAATTTCCTGTCGCTTTTCAATTTGTGCAGGTATCGTGTGAACGCAAGCTCAAATTTTCCTTCCGTCACATCTTTCACCGTTTCCAAACACGTGCCGGTATCGTTTGAACGTAGTTTAAGTTGCAAGCTCAATAAGATGATGGAATCAAGATTTCACAAATTAGTTGCAAAGGTGGTACTGTACGATTTACAAACAGTGGTTCAAAGAGTGGTTGGAATTAAATATGGTTTTGGAGTCAAATTGTCCGACTGTTGATACGTATTTTCTAGCGAAGTACCGGGTGAGCAAGAAAAAAGTTCCCAACTTTAAAAATTCATAGCACCATGGGTACTGCACAGATTTTAATGATTCAAATTCCAGTTAAAAGCCAAAAGATCGAAGTAAATTTGTGATTTTCCTCACTGTTTTACCAGCACTAGAAGCATTGGTAAATTTAACTTGATGAAATTTCATGGTTGCAAAATGACTGAAGAAGGGCCCAAAGCATCGATCAAATTGCAAGGGCTCTCTTTGCACAGAACAATACGCAATGGGCGTTTCACTTCTCGCAAGGGTTATACGACATCAATTTTCAAACAATTACTAAAGAAATTCACTCCCATGGCAATAAATGTAGAGTGGATATTTCTCAACCATAAACAATGATTTTTCTTTATTGATCTGTGCAAGGTGTCCATTACGATTTGATCAATGTTTTGGGCCATTTTTCAGTCATTTTGCAACTATGAAATATTTGTAAAGTTGGATTTACCTACAGTTCTAAAGATCTTGAGACAGCGAGAAAAATCACAAAAATACTTCGATCTTTTGCCCTTTAACTAGAATAAAAATCATTCAAATCCGTGAAGTTCTCTTGATGCTATGAATTTTCAAAAGTGGGAACATTTTTCTGAATCACCCGGTATGCAACTAACGCTTAATACTTTCGTCAATTCGAATTTCACAGTGAATTAGAGTTTTTGCTTTTGCATGTTTATCAACTGTAAATACACGTTGTTTTTTACAAGAAACTAGGATCAGGCCATAGTACTAAAAGTTTCTTAATATAACATGTAATTTTGTCCATTTTAGTATTAAAAGTTTCTTAATTGGTTTCTTATTTTTTGAATGCATGAATTGTTAATGTGGTCGCTAACACTGCTGCAGATATGTTTCTTGATATTTAAAACATCATACAGGAATAAACAGTGTTCTGTTATGTTGAAAACACAAATGGTTAGATAATATTGCCCAATAGTAAAGGTTCAACGATCTATTTGCTATAAAATTCATGCTTTTAACTTTGAAAAGTTTCTTAGTACTTCTCAGACATAGTACTAGAGTTTCTTAAAAATTTGGCCATCTTAGTACTAGTTTCTTATAAACCAGTTTCTTATAAAAAAAACGTGTATATGAATTATCATCATTATGTATTATCAATCATTAAATGTGAGCATCTATTTGCAATCTGTATTGTATTGGTCGAATACACACTACGTACAAAACCACGGGCTGTGGGAAACTCTGAATTAAGGGGAAATTCACATATGATACATCGAGCCTCATTGTTGATTATTTCGTTTCTGACATATCGAGTAACAGTCTTAAACAGAGGCTTTAGGTTAACGGCAATCCCCTTGACTGATTACGTATAGTAGTTCAATCTTTGCCTGAACCAAAAAGCCATTACAACCGGGACTTGAGTCCAAACGCTGCCAGAAACGGATCAGCCTCGTTCTGATTCAACATGGCCTAAATCATCTGCTATTTTCTCTCACAAACGCCGACTTTAAAGCACTGGAAAAAGCGGAAATCCTGAGATGCGACATTGTTGATAGATGTTTCCTCCAGCTACTGAAGCAACGAACTCCTACCTATAAGTAATATTTTGCTAAAGTAGGCGTAAGATCTCGTAAGAAGACAAAAGAAATCTCGTAAATTCACTCGATACTTCGATGAGATTTTGATCGTTGCAGCAGTTCAGTTGAACGCATTGCTTGTTTGCCTTTTGACAGGAAGTTCAGAAGAAGAATCAGCCAATCTGAGCAAGTTATACAAAATCTTGCTTCCTAACTGGTCGGGGCCAAGAAAATTGACCCAGCAGCACATTTTTCACACTTTTCAGAAGAGTTAAGAAATAAATCCCACATTGAAGCGACAATAGTAAAATCAATTCAATTCAATGAACGAAATTAGAGGGAGTTAGATACTGAGCATATCAATCGCCAATGCGGATGCGGGGATTGCAGTCAAAGCGCAAAACGCCTACCATGTAAATTCAAAGATTGTTTCAAAATAAATTTTCATGATTGGATGACTATCCGAATATTGCTTTGTTATTTGCTTCAGTTCTATTCCAATATTGCCTCCGTTGGGCGGAGCGTATTAAGGATTACAACGGCAGTTCGCTCCTTTGGAAACCAAAATGAATAAGAACTTTCAATAATTTCTTTATGCAGAGAAAACAAAATCGAGTGAAGGTACGATTCTGTCTTGAATATTGAAAATTCTCCAACTTTGACTGTCAATTATTACTCTATATGTCATCAATGAAACAATAAACAAGGAAGACTGGATGGATTATAAGTAAATATATTTTTGATTCAGAGCTTCCTAAAGCCTGCGACAAAAGTAATGGATCATAGATGAATTGACGGTGGAATCCATAACGTAATGAACAACGTTAAAATCATCAAGATCAGGAAAAAAGAATGGAGCGTTTTGTCTATCTTCCAAGCCAATTCTAGTCTTTCTTGTTTACTTTGGAGACAATCAAGTTTTTCACTGGCTGTCTTAGTCAAATCCTCGACCAACGATGAAAATTTGTCTTTGAAAGTATTCGAACAGCAGCTAATCGAAAGAATCGTTCTCTCTATGTCATCAACGCGTTCGAAATCTGAGAGAATTTCTTGTGGATTAAACGACGTTTCTTTGATTTCAACTCCTACTGCTTGCTCATCGAGCGAAGTCTGTGTTTGTTTCCAGATTTCAGTCTCTGAAATGGCTTCATCAGTAACTGTTTCATTGTCTTGATGAATTGTACAGACTTCAGTGTGCCGTACGGTAATAGATCGCGCAAAACTTGCCCGCGTTGATATCGATCCTGATTTGAATTTGTCTAAATACCAGCGAAAGATTCTAGGAGGATGTGTTGACTTCCCTTCTACATCGATAATAACACAGATAAACGCTAAAGCGATGGCAATTTCTGCTATAACTGCGATCATATATTGACTGAGCAGAGGCGTACCGTCAGGGTTTGGCGGAGTCATTTCAAATACGAGTTGGGAGAAAACGGTCAGCGATAGCAGACTAGTTATGAGGAGGGTAACTCTCTCACCTGATCCGTACGGCAAGAAAAATGCCAGCACGGAAATTAAGGCTGTAAGTGTAGCGGGAACCATGAATGTTAGAATATAAAACATTGACCTTCGTCGTACCTTTAGTGTGAAGATTAAAGTTGGGTAAGGCTCTGGGCAGCATTCGTAGAATGCGACTTTTAACCTCGATTTGAAATCTGTTAAGGAAAAGATAAATTATTTAAAGAGCTTTTGTCACCCAGGATCCTTTGTGAGCACGCATCAATTTCACACTGTAAATAAAATTGGGCCACAGGAGGTCTAATCGCGTATTATGGGGCTTACGTAGCTTTCCCACTGAAGCACTTTCTGATGATGCTGTTTCTAACCGCAGCATAAAGACTGCAGTACTTTTTCTTTGATCTAAAGAAAATTAAAATTCATACCATTTAATGGTTGATTGTGTATCTCTGTGTCTTCCTCGTGCTCCAAAATCATTACAGCATCCTGCCGCAAAGACACCATCGGATATTCTGTTGCTGTTGCTATACTGCATCAGGGACGCAACATTATTGACCGTTTATGGATTAGTAAGTTGTAGGATAAACAAACAGCCAATAATGTTGCGTCATTGCAGTACAGCAACAGCAACAGAATATCCGATGTTGCCATAGCGGCAGGATGCTGTGGTGATTTTGCAGCATGAGGAAAGACAAATAGATAAACAATCAACAATTAAATGGTATGAAGTTCAACTTTCTTTACATCAAAGAAAAAGTACTACTGTCTTTATGTTGCGGTTAGAAACAGCAGCAGCATGAATTGCTTCAGTGGGCAAGCGACGTAAACCCCGTAACACGATTGGGGCTCCTGTGATTGGGCCTACGCAAAAAATTGGATCCACACTGCAACAGTCTAACTGATAGAAAAGTCAACTAAAGAACAAGGACAGAGTTTGTAATACAATAGCAACAGTTGCTTCAATTGACAGCTTGATTCAAAGCGATTAGCGACTACAGAAAAAGGAAATTGTCTCAGCCTGTAAATCAAAACAAACACAGCCGCAGAAGTTGTCCTGAAACCAGTAGGGCAAACTACTGCCTTGTGCAAGCGAAATGTGGTTTTTAAGAGAAGTTACGTGCTTACAGCAAAAGAAGAAGGGTGAATCTATGATTCTTTTTCGCGGATTTTGTTTATTTTATTCAGAAGCTGCGTGGCAAGTTTTTCATTCAAGCCCTAAATACCCGAGAATCATAATGCCTTCAGTTCGGCTTCTGAATCAAATAAACAAAGTCCATGAGACAGAACTTTAGATTTACTCGTTTTCTTTCGTTTTATCAAGCATATAATTTTCCTCACAAACCACCTTTCGCTTGCACAAGGCGAGAGTTTGCTACTGGTTAAACAGAACGGCTACAGATTCTTCTTGCCACCATTTTGTAGAACTTTAAAAAACAATGATTTCCTTGAAGACTATGTCATTTTTTCTCAGTCAATTTAGGATTTACAATGATTTCAATATTTTTCAAATTTTTCATGAATTCTATAAAACAACTAAAATTCTGTCATTTGGAAAAAATCAAGATTTCACAAAATTCTCACTGCAGATTTACAGAAAAGTACTCAAAATTCCTTTCAAGGCATTCATTTCAAAGAAAAATGAAATAGGCTGAAATGTGCAGTTGAATCAAATATTAGGCCCTGTTCCCATTGCTCTGTTTTTGTACAAAAACAGAGAAAAAAAACTCCATTTTTGTCACACTCATCTCCACGAAAAAGCCACAAAAACGCTCCAATATTCAATAATGACCTTCCAAAAACTGGAGAAATGTGAACACACAGAAGCGGATCTCTTTGACTCCGTATTTGTTATCAGGTGGATCAATGGAACAAGCAAAAACGGATGTTTTTCTCCCGTTTTTGAACAAAAATGGAGCAGTGTGAACAGGCCGCTTCGATGCATCGAGCCAAAATTGTCTACGATACTCCAGAAAACAATCAAAATTGACGTTGAGTTATCCTTGTCTTAACCATTTTTCATGAATTTGATTGCTATCGCAATAAGTGAGCCATTCCTTTTCACAAGGAGTTTGGGGGGGGGGGTGATTTTTCTAGTCTCACAAATACACTTAGAATGAACCCTACTTACCAAAAGGAACCCATTCTCCATTTTCAGTGGTTTTACTAAGATCTCCTTGCTCTGCTTCCAATGTTAAATTTATCTGAAACCCAGAATGTGTCCAAGAACCAAATTCAACATAACATTCTTGCTCGTCAAATGGGAAATATCGGACATTAACTATGCACGTGCTCTTTATTATCACATGACTTTTCCACGTGATCAGTCCCTTGGAATTGACGATTGCATAATCTGCTACATCAAAGTCAAAACCATGATAGAATTCTTGTGCACTGTAAATAATAACAAAAATCAAGATCATAGCAAACCAGTCATGGGCTCAAATCTTTCAAATATTTAATAAGGTGGGTGTACAACTGTATCAGCAAGCCGTGACTGCACATTTGTATATGATTGTCATAGATAAAATAAGAGCAATATTTTATCATGCTAAGGGCCTGTTTATATGAGGAAAAACACCTCACCTGCCAGACCCGGGGCTGAGAGGTGAGATTCCACCTTCCCATAGAATCCTTTGTATTTTCATTTCGCGTTTACATGACGAACGCAACACCACCGGCATAGTGAAATCCCACCTCACCAGAGGTGGGATCTCACCTGGGTGAGGTGAAATTTTTCCATATAAACGAAACACCACCGGTATGGTGAGGTAAATTGAAATTATTCGTTGATTCTTATTGGTCAGTTCGATCTGATTTCACGGAAGAGAGACTTTACTCCACATCGCCTCTCAGCCCCGGGGCTGACAGGTGAGGTGAAATATCTCATATAAACGGTGGCTGAAATTTACCTCGCCTCTCAGCCCCGGGTCTGGCAGGTGAGGTGTTTTTCCTCATATAAACAGGGCCTAAGACAGGTTTTAACAAGGCTCTTTGAGTCCCCCCAAGGATTCTTTGATTATCTGATGTAAGATTTTAGCTTAATGACAGTAAGAATGTGTTTTCTTTCATGAATTCTCCTAAAGCCTTGCACATTTGAAAAACTCTTTATGCATTTTTGCAAAATCATGTTCTTTGGAGCAAAGCGTTGGAATAACATTCCCATGGTTATAAAAAGTTCACCATCTGCTCGTAGCTTTCGTCAAAAACTCAAATCCTTCTTCCTTGAAAATAATTACCAAACTTAAGTCATTATTCACCCTGTAGTTCTATTCTATTATGAAACCGAATAAACAGGTGAAGAACCAATTTGTCAAGTCCTTTAATCATTCTTAACACAGGGGGTGCTCTCTCCGCGATTAGCTTAGCTACTGAGAGAGCTCCTCCTTAAGAAATTCCCCTACATACAATTCCCGTAATTGTTTTTCTTTTTTAGTTATTATCATTGTATTAGTGGTTAATTATGTTGGTTTAATGTTTTAATATCGTTGTATCTAGTGTAATTGTTTAGTTAAATTGTTATTGTATGTAGTGGAATTTTAAAATCATATGAACTGAACTGAACTGAACTGAACTGCCATTGCATCAGCATATGTTCCAAATCTTTAAATCGGTGTAAAAAGGCGGGTGTAAAATTCAATGATCTATTTCTTTTAACTGAATGACTTGAAAGGAACTTTAGCCAATTTTCCATGATTCTACCGCTGGACTTTTCAGAAATCTTGACTTGTTGTCGAAAAGTAATGCCTATCTTATGTTTCAGCTCATTTTATGATGTGACGTCACCAAATTTCTGAATCACAAACCAGAAGAGTGAAAGAGTTTTGCTTGATACCATATTGTAGACATCCATAAAGTATGGTTTTCTTGAAAATTATTTTATCTTTCGTCAACAAGATGAGAAATTACCATAGTCTTAAGTTCTTCTTCGAAAATTTCCTTGAATTCTTAAGAAAGAAGAAAAATTCTGTAATTCTGAAAATTTTGAAGATTTCAGAAAAGTCCAACGGCAGATTTACTTTAAGATAGCTAAAGTTTCTTTGAAGCCATTCAGTTTAGAGAAATATGTCATAGAATTTCACACCCGCCTTTTTAAAGATTGAAACCTATGCTCATTGCATCTAGCTTTACGGCTGGATTTGCGCCTTGGCTTGCGTTGCATAACAAAACAAATGGATCACCGTTCAAAGGAATCCTTGCCAGTTCAAACCGCACACTAAGTACAATTTGATTGAAATGCTCGCATTGAAAGATGTAATCGCTAAACTGGAACTTTCAGGAACAACCGGAAACACAACAATTTCAGCTGCTTGCACCAAAAATCCGAATGCAGGCACAGCGAGTATCGTTATGCTAAGAACGGGAGTCATACTTTTGCTTTCGTTCACAAATTTACCAAATTTGGACGCTCGATCCAAACCTCTTTTTAAGAGGTAAAAAGGTCTATTGACCATTGTTTACATGCTTCGGTCTTTCTGGAATCATCCAAAATTTGAATCACTCATATCCATCTAATACTCTTGGCTCTACGACTTTTCAAACGCCTGAACTGTTTGTCAGAGCACCAAGTAATGATGGTAGGTAAGTAAGTAAAAAATTGCCATCAAAGTAATAAAAAAGGACTAAAAGATCATAAAAAATTAAAGGTAAAAAAAGGAAAATCTAATTACAAATGTACACTATGAAAAAAATTTAAAAGGCAGAATATAGATTAAAAACACCCTCAGTTTAAAAATGGCAGGGATGGCATTAAAAGGTCAATACAACCTTGTTTCCATAATGGTCCCCCCAGAGGTGTCTATGAAAGAAAAGTTTTCACGAAAGAACAGAAAAACAATGCTTATAGCTGAAAAGTGACGGTAATGTTGCATTTTTTATATTTTTGATGGATAATTTCTGTTAATCATTGCGTTTAGAAATGGAGTGCTGATAAAAATAGAGCGTTGTTTTTCCCGTGTTTCGTAGAAAACAGGTCCCTTAAGCCTGGTTTCCATATGATCGCAACAGTCGGCGCAGTGGCGTAACGGAGCAGCTCGGGGCCCTTAGTAATTTAGCTATGCAGGGGCCCCCTGAGGCGGCAGATAGATCAACAAAAGTTTGCCAAATTTCCAACATCAAAAAGGTGTTTTTATCGGCAAAATCAAAACCGGCGTCTATGGAAGTTTGTTATAAAGGTACGTTTGTACAAGAAAAACATTGGGGATGGTGACTGAAAGTGAAATGCTAGCCAAGCGAGCTACATTTGGGGAATGTCGGGAAAAATTTTTGAACCATGCTCTTTAGAATATCGGAAAATGCAGCTTTCGTAGAACGTTCACCATCAAATTCAGAGAAAGGATTGTGGTCGACGACATGCTTCCCAAGGAAACATTCAAAAGTTAAGCTTAGGTATCGTACAGAAATAAATTTTTGGTCAAGTCATTTTCTAAAACATTCATATTCGCTAGAAGCTAGCAAGGCATCTTTGAAAAGTCTGTAATACGGTGTTCAATTCACTAGAAATCTCTGGGTCTCTTTGGAGGGGTGTTTCTCCAAAACGACATCAGTGCATTACTGCAAATGGTAAAGGGCCCCTTGGGGGCCCCTAAAGCTAGGGGGCCCTTAGGAGTTGCTCTAACCGCAACCACCGTGCGTTACGCCACTGAGTCGGCGACGCGTCGCCGAGGCAGGCTCGGGGACACATCGGCGACGATTTTGTTAAATGGAAACATTTTTTGAACGACGTCGCCGACGTCGCCGATCAGACGGGGACAGTACGGGGACGCATCGAAAGAGTTGAGATGAGTTTAAAGCCTGGTTTCCATATGATCATAGCAGTGATCGTTTCCATATGTCGCCGACTGATCGGGGACACGTCGCCGATGTGTCGCAGTAGGTCGCCGACTGTTACGATCATATGGAAACCAGGCTTTAGACTGGAACATAGCAATCTATTTCTCAGAATAACCATGCAAACAAATTTTCGTAAAAACATCAATTCAACGAAATATTTAGACAGGAAATCGACAACCTACTTGTTGTAAAGATAAATATCTGGCAGCCATATATCTCTTGGGTCAATGTTTAGTCGATCCACTCCATATTCACTTTCATTCCACTGCAGTCGGTAATCATTCCATGACTAGAAGTAAAAAATATTTAATCGAACTTATCAGTATAGTTCCTTGGGTTAAAAAGGTGCATGAAGCCGCGAAGCAACTTTGCAGAAGAGAGCAAGTGGATTAAAGGAAGGAAAAATGAAAGAAACAAGCAAGGGATGAATAACAAATGCAAAGAAAATGAAGGAAGGATGGAAGGAAATGAGATGAACAGGAAGACTGAAAAATGGAAGAGCAAAGAGGACAGGATGAAAATAGAAAATAAAGCTTGCAAATATAAAGTGGAAAGTAGGAAAGAGGGAAGAACCGAGCAAAAGAATTGATGCATTTTTAAGTGTATATAATGCGCAGTAGTTCAACAGTGCCTAGAAATCTGGCAAAAGAAGAAAAGGATGAAAAAATAGAACGAAGAGTTTCAGTTTAAGGTAGCAGTGCAGCAAGGCCAATATTTTTTCCACCACTGACTGCTCCTCTCATAAATAGAAAAAGCATTCATTATGGAATCAGTTGCTGACGTTGCTGAATACTTCCCTTGATGAAATGGTCACAGAAAATTGTATCAGGGGGGGGGGGACGGAGAAAATGTACAGAAGATTGACAGCATACAGTTCTAAAACTATTTATGACAGTCTTATAGACTGATATAAAATGTATAGCTAACATATTCACTTAGACACCGTTCACACGATGCCGGCAAATTGTGAAAACGGTGAAAAATGTGACGGTAGCAAAATCTTACCTAGCCTTCACACGATACGGGCACAACATGAAAACGATAGAAATTTTGACGTGACAAACTCGTTGGAATCTCCCCAAGAATTAAATGCAAAGAAATGTACCTTCGCCTCAAGAATTGGTCAACCTCGTTTTGAAAGCGGCAAAAAATGTTTCGCACAAACTAGGCACAACTTTTTAGGACAACCTGTCGGTATGTCAGTAGAATGCTGAATAGTCTTGTCTATTTGGGACAGGCTTTTCATGTATATTCTATTATCATGAGGCTAGATTGCAAGAAAAGTTGATCAAGGATTTAGGCCTGCTGAAGAGGACTTTGATATAAAGCATCTATATAGCATCGCTCATAATTTGAGAAAAAGTGACCGACCTTGATGAACTGAATTTTCTTACCTAAGTTGATATGTCAGCAAGCTAAGCATTATCAGTTTGTAGGAATCTGAAAAATAGCTGAGAGCTACAGGATTTTAAATGTCTATGACTTTTTTAAATCACCCGGTGTAAATAAAAGCCTTAAGGTAATTTCAAGAGCGGTTTTTGTCATTCAGTAAGGAAGACGATCACGGATAAGATGGCGGTGAAGCAATTTAAGCAAGATACAGTGATGGCATAATAATCGTGCCATCATTTCAAGTGGATCTTTTTTCCTTCTAATTGAAAAGAAACAGAAGGAGGAATTTACAAGGATCAGAATTATTATATAGAAGTTTACATACCTGTCTTGCCCACACATTCCAAGTGATGACTTGATTTTGCTCATCCTGTAGAAAAGAAAAAATCAGTTAGCAAGTCGATGCTAAATGAAAATGACTTAGTCGTTTCTGAATCATATATGAAACAAAAAGGAACAACTTCGGAAGGTTGATATATGACGAAAACATAATTTTTTACGATTTTGCTTTTCAAAGTCCATATTTGAACAACAGGTGGTGATTGAGTGACAACATAGGTAACTTTAGTGAAGAAATGAAGACCGGGTAACGAAACAAACTTTAAGAATCTGCTTGTCAATCCTTCAACCTGAAGAATTGAGGAAAAATATTACCCGTAATTTCCTCTGAGATAGAATAACGAGAGGTGTTGAAAGTTTGTTCGCCAGATCGAAGCAATGGGTGTGTCATTCCCCTCAAAATGCGTATGAGATCGCTAGGAGATGGAAATCTGCAGGATTTCAAGTGTTTCTTACCAAAAAAAGAGGATTTCCATAAAAAAATGTGCGAGGATTCCAGAGGAAGATTAAGAACAACCGTGGAATGATCATGGTTGATAGGGCAGCCTAAAATGAATTTCATTTTCACAAGGAAGTGCTAAAATTTTTTCATAAAAATGTTTGCTCATCTTGCTACGAGGCTGAACACACTCACAGGTATCATTTAATACGCCACGTAAAAAGACTGCTCAAACGCTTTTAACATTAAGAAATCTAAAGTGTAAGCATATGACAGTGGCTCAAGCTACTCGAATTCAAATTTTAACAGTCTCATCTCCAGAGTGAGTTCGTTGCTCTACCTCTACTCTGGGATACAAGAGGCATTTCGGCAATCTGATTGGCTGTTCACCATTTTGCACGGTAACTCCGTTTTGCGCGAGGTAAACGGCCGCGGAATGTCAAATTTCGACGGGAAACCACATTCTTGAACCATTTCAACCATAATTTGCTACTTATCTCCAAAATTCTGAGAAAAACGAGCCATTTTATTTTCGAAGCTGCGGTGCAAGTTTCTCGAATTTGCAACTTAGGCCCATTTTCGTTCCAAACAAACCGAGCTTATTTTCGCATTTCAACACACTTGCCAATCAAAGATTATTGTTGAAATACTTTCAAAAAAGTTCAAATAAGGTCCTCAATGTGTTTTGTTTCAATTTCTCAATTCATCGCTAGAATAACGGCCATCTTCCATCGATTAGCGTTGCCTAGGAAACCGTGAAATCGTAAAATTAGCTAAACATTGCGTTCAGGTGATAAGCAAGTATTTGCTTCATGCTGAAGCCCCTTTGG
The DNA here is from genome assembly GCA_964020215.1 of Aurelia sp. 3 sensu Dawson et al. (2005). NCBI lineage: Eukaryota > Metazoa > Cnidaria > Scyphozoa > Semaeostomeae > Ulmaridae > Aurelia > Aurelia sp. 3 sensu Dawson et al. (2005). The sequence continues at coordinate 16,402,706 of OZ026585.1, forward strand.
TCTTTCATGAACCATATAACTAGAGTTAAATTCCATATTTTGTTCACAACTTTTCCCACTGCAACTCCAGTTCAGCATCGCGGAGAAGATTCCCGTGTATCCGCCATCTTCCAGAAAAGTAGCGCGCCGTCCCAGACCTCTTTGAAAAGGTCTATTGAAGCAAATCTATTGAACCATAAGGTTCATTCGGTTTCGTGATCAGCGTATGACGTAAGAACACCCTGGGAACGAGGTTGCAGATTTCAGTGTTTCCTGTTGATTGATAGTGATCAGTTACCTAAACATGGTTCGGCCGGTGTCAAAGCCTACCATATTTGCACGGCTATTTTCATAAAAGGCTTGTGTAATATGCATAGATTCCTTTAATATAAGATATGAGAAAAATTTTGCTCAAAAAAATGCGAACATTAATACAGGTTCACTTACAAAATCGATGACTTGCCGGACAATAATGCCAAATTTAACATCAAGTGAATCAGTTGGCTGCTTCACAGGACGAATAGCTTTGTTGTATTTAGCGAATAGATTTTGCTGCAATCTCGATTCACCTGATTGCTGCATCGTTGAATTTCCTGAAAATTACGATATGATTAGAATGATGAAGTATTTTGTAAATATACAGTCAGATCGTTCAAATAAACTCAAAAGTATCTGATACGTACGCCAAAAATCATCAAAAAATTATATCAAAACAGTAAATATAACTTTGAGAAATTATTCGCAAATATATCGATGCAATAGAAGACTATCGACTATTCGAAAGTACTTTAAGGGAAGAGACTTTCGCGGGAAGAAACTTTCGCGTTTTTCGCATTTCTGCCCAAACTTTGTGTGGAAGGTTGATCCGCGAAATTTCCTAAATTTTAAACTCGCGAAAGTTTATTCTCGCTAAATTTCCTGTAATGTGGAATCAAATATTCAGTTCATCAACTAGAAATTCCTCTTCTGTTATTATTCAATGACTGCGGTCACACTGGAATCTGATCCCGTTTTGATCTGAATCGTTTCACTTCCTTGAAACTTATCTTTGACGCCAGAAAGCACGGCATTATAACGAAACAAAGGCACCCGGTCACACTGTGCCCGTCTTGTCATTTGCAAAGCTGCCTGTGCTGCGGCTATTTTTTTGGCGCGAAAGTAATTGCCACATGATTTCCTTCGTAAACCATGATTGGTTAATTTTGCTTAAACAACGCCGTAATTTAGGTCGGCAGCTCGTTTATCCCGTTGTTTTGGATACTACAGGTTTTTAAAAATCCTTGCCAAAAGAATGAAACGTTGTAACAGCGTTGTATATGAACAAGAAGAGCGGTCATACACAACAACGTTGTAAACCCATTGTTTCGAAAGGAAACAACGCGATAAAGCACCTGGTGTGACCGCAACCAATATGCTGAATTTTACTTGAAGTAACGTTATACTGGCATATGAATCTCCAGTATGAAGTAGGCGTTGCCAAAAGGATAGGAAAATTTTGCAAGGATTTGGGAGATGCTTGAAATACTTTTTGGGTTTCAAGATAGCCAAGAATTTTGAGATTTCCAAAGATGTTTGAGATCTTGAAAGATTTTAGAGACGTTCAAAGAATCTTCAAAATATTTTTTGAAAATTTCCAGATAAAATTCTGTCTCGCAGATTTTGTTTATTTGATTCAGGAGCTGTGTGGCAATTTTTTCATTTAAGAAGCCCTAAAATACCTGAGGTTCATAATGCCTTCAGCTCGGCTTCTGAATCAAATAAAGAAAAACCTGCGAGACAGAACTTTTGATTTACCCTTCTTCTTTCGTGCTAAGCACACAAATTCTCTTATAACCACCTTTCGCTTGCACAAGGCGAGAGCTTGCCGTAATGGTTTGGGGGCAAGTCTTGCGACCATGTTTGTTTTGATTTACTGATTGAGAAAAATCCTTTGTGTGCAATGGCTGATCGCTTTGAATTGAGATGTCAGTTAAAGAAACTGTTGCTAATGTATTAAAAATCTGTCTTTGTTGATGCGCAATGGTAAACAGGCATGTCTCAAAATAGAACAAAGAAATCCTCAGATACGGAATTGATTCTTTGGCGATGCATTGTTCACGGCGCGTGTGCAACTTCTCTTTTAATATCTTTCGGGTTTTTGCTTTTTTGTAAATGCAAGCTTTGACCTTGCATAAACACTTCAAATACAGTGAGTTGGCCCTACAAAATAACAGTATGCAACACCAAAAGCAACAAGAAATTAACAAACTTACCAAAACGGAGAATATGTGCAAAGTAAACAAGAACTGCAAATGTCCAAATTCGCTGTTCGTTTGTCATCTTCAACCAAATCGATGTCTTCCTGCAGCAATCTAGAAACTGTCTGCTATCAATAACGACTAATCAAAAAACTTTGACTGGTTTCTTCTTTAAATTTAGCAGTTAAAGTATTTCTTTCTCTGGGTAACAACTGCAAAGAGCTGTTTTCTTCAAATGCAACGAATTTAAATCATTCCTTTTGGAGACAGTCGTTCACAAAAAGCCGCTATCCTTGTTGCCAGGCCAATTTACTACTGCTTCCTCCAATCTTTCTCTTGAAAGCAAAATACTTACACAAATAAGACTGCTTCCTTTCAACTGCTACCAGTTGAGTAACTACTGGTTTTCTCGGAAGGAGTGTCTCACTACGACGAAAAGTAATCTCCTCTAGGTCTGAAAATTTCATAAACAAATTCCTCTTGAAAACAGCTGCTAAGAATCTTGATAGTGGTTTCCTTCTACGATTCACTAATTAAAACATTGATTTCCCTGAAGAATGACTACTTTCCCACAACAACTAGAATCTCCTCTCTTCAATTAGCTATTAAGATTTGTAAACCAGCATAGTTCTTCGCATTACTTCTCAAGAAAGTAAGGCTGTTTACTCTTAGAACTCAGCAGCAGCTTCGTGAGGACAAAATGACGAAGTTAGTTATTCACCGGTGTTCCATGGAAACCAGGTTCCCTGAAATCTTTTTATGAATTCTGACAAATTCCTTCTTTCCGTAGAAGATTTACACTTTCCGTAGAAGATTTACAATCTCTCTTTCTAGATATAGCTATTGATATTTGTAAAGCAGCACAGCTCTTTAACTTTATCCTCTTTAATCGGCAACTACAGGAGTGCTGACACTCCAAAAACGCTCCAGTGTTGACAAGCAACTTCAGTAGCAGCTTCTTAAAGGCGTCAAACGAAGATACAAACTCCTCGGCATTCAATCAACATTGACTTCTCTGAAAAATAAGCTATTGATACTTGTAAAGCAGTAAAGCTTTTCAAATTGCTCCCTCTTCAGCAGCAGCTAAACGTTACGAAACCTTGAGGACGTTCTAGTGTTTTGATGAAGAGTGAGTGGGCGCTTCTAGAGAGCAACACATCCAAACTGACTTCCCGAACAATTTCTGCTTTCCCAAAAAAAAGGAAATTGTTCACATGAAACTCTGCAGCGGCTTCTTGAGGACAACATGACGAAGTTACAAACTCGTCGTCACTCGATCAAAACCAATTTCCTTAAAAAATGAATGCTGTCCAAAACAGTCAAGTACTTGTAAACTAGCCCAGCTCCTCAAGTTCTCCACTTTGATGAGAAACTAAATGTATGTTGAAACCTCGAGAATATCCCGTTGTTTACATGATAACTCTATTGGCTTCTTCAAGATAACACAACGAAGGAACAAACTCACATGCGTATATTCAATTAACCCGCTGTTGAAAACTGTGTTGTTCTTTCATATGTTTGATTCGTGTATAGGAGTCCTAATAATGCTTAGCAACGCAACACAAAAGCCATTGGTAGGTGCGTAACTTGTTGCTGGTAGTCTTTAGTAAACTTGTTTTGAAATGAGCATGCGCGAGAAGAAATGGCAGGTTGAAAAGGTGCAAGTTGCCAAGTAATTCTGTTTGTTGGAAGATAATATTTGGAGCCAATCTGTTACACTTGCTAGATTCGTTTTGGTAAAGATTGTCTTGCCAATCTCATTTTGCTGGGATCAGACTCCATTTGGGTATTACGAAATCCCTGACTAAAGTTTCAAAACGAGGCACTGCAAGGATCCCGTCACTCTCAATGGTCCATCGCACATTTCCCCAAGTTTCCCCGCACATTTCCCAAGTTGATTCAAAGCTGCTTATGACAGCAGCCAGTCTTTCTTTGAACTCCTTGTTTACATAACTTTTTTATCTTTATCTTCATCCTTACATGTAAATTATGTCTTATATCCCTGGAAATATTTAGTTGCCGTTATTTTACAGGGCAGTTTGCAATCCAGTATCAATTTAACAGTATACCAACCCAATTAAAGAATATAAAATCAATCAATCAATCAATCAATCAATCAATCAATCAATCAATCAATCAATCAATCAATCAATCAATCAAATGTGCATTAATCAATCTACTTTCAAGACCTCAAGCTTTATTTTTTCCGGTACAACACAACACCGGTTAGAATGCGCAAAGAAGTGGGGCAAGCCTACCTTGGTGTTCAAAGCATCCGACACCCCTAACTGAAAAGAAAATCACACTCTACAAAGGGTTAAAACAATGTAATAATACAAACAAGACAATACATTGAAATGTTCATTATTGTGAATCGGATAAATTTTAATAAAAGATGCTACTTTTGGGACTTAAGAGTTTAGGCTCTAGCAATAAAAGAGAGAAACAGCAACAGACAAATGTAAAAAAGGTGTAAACAAAAAACAAGTCGGTTTAGTTTTCAATGCGTAAAATTTGATAACTCAAAATCAATAAAAATAGAAACACAGATTTTGTAATTTAAAGATTTTATTAAATCTATGAAATATTAAAACTGTGTTTGAATAAAACAATTGTTACTTGTCGGTGAAATTAATAAATGAGGAAAGCTAAAGTAACTGAAAATATCAAAATAAGTCTGACTTATGAGGTCAGTGATGTAAACAAAATATTTGAATGATACTCCTCAGCTAGGAAAACTTAGAATCTATTGCAAGTTTAAACAATCCAGCTGTTTGAGACCAGCTTTTCATTCAAAGTCTGAACATAAACAAACTTTCATTGATAAATACCAGTGTAAAGTGAAACCAAAATTCCTTCAGTGGCGAGGATTATTCCGAAAAAATTACAAAAACATCAGCTCTGGGGCCTTAGAATTTGTGGCATGAATTTTTGCAAGCTTGACAGAATTTTAATTTTGGTTTTTAACTGAAATGAAATATTTAAAGAAAAGAAGAGGTTTTGAAGAATGGATTACTTGAATGTATCTTAAATTAATTTCAATATCAACATCGGATGAATAAACATAACAAAGATTAAGACCTATCCACCTGCCTTACAAAAAACAATTTCATGCCTCGATTTATTAATTCGGGCTGCGACGAAATAAGTATCAGCAGGCTTTCTGTAAATTCAGGCAAACTTGTTTAGTTGGCTAATCCCATACTAGACTGAAACCTGCAGGAAAGAAACTCACAGACACAGACATTGCATATTTCTTCGTGAAAGCACTTTGGACTCATGGAGCTTGTTGATTGAAATAGAAAGCAATGGAGAATGTCATGTGACCTACTCGTCCAATGGAACTGTGAATTGAATTGTTTGAACATTCACCCGTAGATCTTCGAAAGAACAACAGAATCAACATATCAAAACAATGGCAGATCTGACAACAATAGTTCCCACTGCTTTTGATTGATGTTTCGTAACAAAGGATTAACAATTGGCAAATTTTTTTCAAGCGATCAGTAAAAACCTAAAAATAAGTATTTTGTATTTATATTTACAACTCAATTCGTCCTAATCCATGCACTCTACCTTATGAATTGCTTGGAATTGGTTCATGGCAGGACTAAAATTAACTCATATATGCAAAAGATATTCTCAATAGGCAGCGAAACATCTATTGAAAACTGTTATGTTTCTCTTCCTACAAGCCCTGTCTCTTTTGCTATAACACAAATAAATTTCTATGAGCTTTATTCTTTCCCAGGGTCTGGTTCATGATTCTTATTAGCATAATCCTTTAAGCAAACTCTCGAAGCCAATCCGTAGTACTTTATATCCATCAAAACATTCCTCCGTTGACATGTGAAAAGGGCCTCAGAATTATATATTACGGCAATCTTTCATCACTCCAGCAACGAAATTTCCGAGCTTTGCTGTCATCCTTTCTGTGCAATACTCTAGTGGCATTCGGGTCGATTCAATCTGATTACAGGGCCTGATAGTGTCGTCACAATGTAATGTCTCACTGTCATATGCTGTCATATAACATACTACTTCATCCTCTTTGAGGACAGCAATTATATCACAAAATAAAATTTCCGAGCTTTGCAGCCATCCTTCCTCAGCGATATTCTACTGACGCTTGTTGACGGTCGAATCTTTCTACTTACAGGATCTGAGAGCAAGGTGACGAGCTAATATCTAACTGTCACATAGCACAAAGTGTCGCTATTTTTAAGAATAGCAACTATATAATGAAATCAAGGTTTCTTGCTGTCTTTAATGGCTGTCGACTATAGACTTGACAAAAATGGGACTGTGCATGGAGACATTGTCTCTTCAGCATCAAAAAGCGCAATGATATTGCTTATCGACGCAAAGAGTCTTCCATATGAAAACAAAGACTTAGGCATCACCAAGAACTTCCTTCAAAGATACAGGCTTACCCGGTTGCAATTGGATGCTCTCCGTGATGCCAGCTTTGCCATGGCACGTGCTGCCGCTTTGCCGTGTCTTCTTTCAACTTTTCTCACAGTGAACTGCAAAAAAGATTGGCAATAGATATTGGAATTCAGTTTCTTAACAGGTTTGCAATTCTCAGTCCTTCATCATCATTATCAATTCATTTTACAGTAGCCAAAGAAAGAAGCAAGCGGCTAAAATTACAGCCCATTCAAGCCAACTCTATTATCATTTAAAAATTTCTTAAATAATAGAAAATAACACTATCAGAGGCAAAAACATAGATTTTTATCCTGTTAGGAACACAGAGTGGCATGCATACCTTGCGAAGCCCACAGTTCAATCTATCACATACTGAGAATCTATTTTGTTCTTTCAAATATGGGAGGTGGTGCTTGACTCTCTATCTCGTGCAGCAATATCTATCACCTTCCAGAGCAAAGGAAGGCCCCAATCTCAACTGCAAGGGGGTACGGTGTGTGCCTTTGGAAGCAGCACGTCGTTTCCAGTCAGAAATGGCGTACAACTCTAATAGCTCTGTAAACAGCTAATTAATGCCAACAATCTATCAGCCATATCATAAATATATGTTACAATGTACCGAAAAGATTTCAAAGTAAATATAAGTTAAATAAACCGAAGCCAGAAATGAATGTTTTACATAATCTGCAGCCACACTCTATCGGGTAGATTCTTAATTCTTTTTATGGAATCTGTCGGTGGTTGCGTCTCTAATACTGTGAGGTAATGTTTGCCACAGCTTTTGATCCAAACATCTCACAGTTGTTTTGCTACAAGAAGTTGTCCTGGCATTAAAAATGCCAAGAGTATTCTTATTTCGCAAGTCATATTGTACATCTCTTGCCTCAAAAATCTCACTCATAAAGCTAGGATTCAGGCTCTTTTTGGTTTTGGATATTTTGATCGTCAAGTACTGTAGATTGCGTTGGTGAATGGGTACTGCATTATTTAAATTCAGCAAAGTTTCGCTATCAGCGTGTCTGTTTTTATACACAATTCTAAGAGCTCTTTCTTTGATTTTATTCACTTCTGCATTGAGACTCATAAATACAATTTCAGTCGCGTGTAAATGGGGTCTCAAAGTAGAATATGAAAATGATTACTTACGAAGGAATCTTGAAACATCATCTTTCTTATCAGCAGCACGTAAGATGCCAGTGATTGATTCATTTTCAACAATTGGTAGAAATATATCGATGAACTCTCGAGAGTACGGAGGAGCTATCATTTCCAGCACCTATAGCAAAATATTACAGGTAAAAAGACTATTCGTTTGGAAGTATACGCGAGGTATAGAGCTTCATAATGTGACGGTGAAGTTGCGGTTTTTAGCCCCAAGCATTGGGATCGCAGAAGTGGCGAAGCGTTAATCGAGTCCACGACACCTTGTCATGACGCTCAAGCGGTGAGGCCCTACCGGGTATCGAGCCCACTTTGCCTGACTGTTCTGGCTGCAAAGTCAGAGGATCACACCACTGCGCCACAACACCTCCATTGTACGGCGCACAAAGCAAGACTCTCACTAAACCATTAAAAAAGAGGCTGGACTGAGTATACACAAGGATGTTGCGAACAGTATTGGACATACCTTGGAAAAGACATATCACCAATAAAGAGCTATACGGAGACCTGCTAGAGCTAAGTAACATTTTGAAGGAAAGACGGCTAAGATTTATGGGCCATGTGTGGAGAAAAAATGATGAAACGGGACGAAAGTTGTTGCTATGAGTAATTAGCACAAAGAAAGAGGAAACCAGGCAGATTAAGAAGACAGAGGAGGCTTGTACAATACAGTACAATACAATAAGTAAGGGCGCAAAACAGAGAGGAGGCTTGTACAATATGTTCGAGTAATATAGTAAGCAATAGAACTTGAATTATCTGGCCCAGCAGGGTCTCTGATTGGCAGAATTCAAATTTAGTACAGTTTTATTCTCGGTTATTTTCTTTTGAAATTTAGTTGAAAATTTACTGTATTGATTATTTGTTTACTAAATCCTTTAGCCAACAATGGCAAGCACGCTATCTGATCATAAAGAAAATTCCCTTTCAGGAATACATAAAACAGATAAAACTAGATTGAATCTCGTTAGACTTATTACATGGGCCCTTGTTTTCCAATACCCATTCCGTGACTATAACAGTAAATAAAAATTCAATTCAATGGAGCAAAACTTAGCCGAAAATCATAAGTCTAGAATCTCATCACAATGTCTGCTGTAGAATGAAAGCTGCAAATATAGTAATTCAAGGCAGATTAAATGGGCTCAAAAAGAATTGTTTTCTCAACAACGTAAGTCAAGGACATGCCAAGACTGAGACTCAGAGAAAATATTCTATTATATTATAGCCTCTTTAGCAAATTTTTGTTGTTGTAGTCACGTGTATTGTTTGATTTATGCTTTCTTTCGTCTCGTTTTCATGTCAGGAGTTTTTACTTTTATGTTATGGTTGCAGGGTAGACTAAGTGCTTTTGCTCCTTGCGGTTTCGTTCTTGTAGTATAGTAGAGTAATTTTGCGAGTAGAGTAGTTAGTAGAGCAATTTTTTAGTAGAGTATTAAGTAAAATGTCATTGCAATTTTTTATTAGAATATGAAAAAATATTACACATCTGCAATTCAGCTTAAGCGGAAAACTACGATAAATATAGCTGTCTCAATCCTTAGCACACAAGGTAAATAAAAGTTCACAAAAAATGTTCATACTCATAGAATTGAAGGAGATATCAATTGAGAGATAAAGTGAAGCAAACGGTTTTCAAACTTACTTCAGTGACAAAGTGTCGTATTAACGATATGTCTGTCATTTGACTTTCCATACAATCTCGGATGAACTGGACAACTGGAATGACGTAGCCACGACTTAACATATGAACCATTCTGTCTAAAATTGTTTTTTTGAATTCAAGCTGAAAAATTGCAAACATAAAATACTTTTTATTTTCTGCAAATATTGACATCTTACCACACATTAAGACCCTCAAATTGACATAAAAGAAAACGTAAAATGCCACCAAAAAGCGTTGAGAAAGTGGAGATAAAGTTTCCGGATAGTGACAAGGGCTTAGTTAACCCTTTCACGCCCGGATAAAATTAAGCTTAACAGGAAAACCTAATGTAGATCGTCGTATTCCAGGGGGTATCATAATCAGTGATTCAATAAGCAATAGATAAATGCAATGTCCATAACCTTTCAAATCAATCAAAACTCTGAAAGCTTTACCCCCTGAAAAATTCGCAGTTCTCAATGAATAATGTTGGGCTATATGGCCCTTCCGGGGGTGAAAGGGTTAATTTTCAGTTACATCAAGGAAAGCTATTTGGTAGTGGGAGTAATTTTTCAAGATTATGTAGAGTCTTGCTTTCACCTTAATTGCTAAGGTTAAATGCGGTCAAGCAAAGTAGCAAAGCCTTCCAACATGAACCATAAAGGTGATACAAAGAATTGGGAAAATGAACAACTAAACTGAAAAAGCCGATTCAAATGTAGACCAGAAACCTTCCAGAAAACCCGATGAACTAAGACAAATCCTAGTATCAAGTTCATAGAATTTGAGCCCTTTTAAAGGTGACTTAAAGTGCAAATGAACAGCGCTGTCAAATAATGAGGAATCCTCTTTAAATGTTTTCAATATCTCATTTCGTTTTCAAGTTATCCTGATTTTAAGTACAAGTTGATGACGTCATTTCGTTTGCAAATAACCAGGATACTATACCGGGTGAGCCAGAAAAAACTTCCCACTTTTGAAAATTCACAACAGCAAGAGTATTTCACAGATTTGAATGATTCTAATTCTAGTTAAAAGCCAAAAGATTGCAGTATTTTTGTGATTTTTCTTCTTGTCTCACGAGCACTACAAATACAGGTAAATTCAACTTTACAAAAATTTCATGGCTGCAAAATGACTGAAAAATGGCCTAAAACATCGATCAAAGCATAAATGACTCCTCGCACAGAATAATGAAGGAAACGCAACTTCTCATGGGTGAGAGATATCCTCCGCACATTAATTGCCATGGGATTGAGAATCTTCAACATTTGTTTGTCTTATAACTCTTGAGAGAGGTGAAATGCCTAATGCCTATTGTTCGGTGTGAATAGAGTCCTGACGATTTGATCAATGTCTTAAGCCCTTTTTCCGTCATTTTACAACCATAAAATTTTGATAAAGTTGAATTTACCAATACTTCTAGCGCCGGTAGGACAGGAAGAGAAATCACAAAATTACTTTGATCTTTTGGCTTTTAACTACAATTTGAATGATTCAAATCCGTGAAGTAATCTTGGTGCTATGAATTTTCCAAAGTGGGAACTTTTTTCTTGCTCACCCGGTATATAAATACAGCCGTATCTGATCTTTGAAAGGTTACATTAGCAAGAAACATTTCAGCTGAGCTTAATATACGTACTATTGCCCCATTCACATTGCAAGTTAAACCAGCTTCAACTAAACCAGGTTTTCGAACAGGATCCTATCATTGGTCAATCCAATAAAATCCAGTCATTTGATTGGTTGAAATTTAAAACTGGTTTAGATAAAGCTGGTTGAACTGTGTCAGTGTGAATCCAGTATATGAATTGTCTCAAGACTTCGTGATGTTTAGAAAGGCATGTTGATTGAAAAAGTTTTTAATTAGATTTGTCCATGGGAGTTTAGTCAATCTTGTAAACTTTCTTTACTTTGTGCAAACAAAATGATGTCATCGACCAATTCTACAAACATGAATTAATCGAAGATGAAATAGGATATCAAAAAATTTAAAAAGGAATTTTGTATCATTCAACAGTGTTATTCATTTGCTTCTATAAAAAACTTGGCTTCAGATCACTTTAACGAAATGCGAACATCTTTAAACTTTCATTACTTTGCTCTTCTTTACGGATGTTGACATAAAGAGTGAGAACAAGACTGCGATTCAATAAAGGGATTGTGACATACCTCGACAAGCGTTTCCAAGCCAGGATACGTTGCACTGAACAATTTGATAAGCAACGTTAAAACCAGTGGATGTTGTATTGGATGGCATGTGCTTACCTGTGAATTAACAAAGAAAATGAGCATAAAAGGAGAGGGTTCTGAAGTGATCGGGGTCCCAGATCCCATCACAGTTTCTAGTGGACATGCATGCAGTGATCAAATCTAGTTCATTGTCTATTCTTACATTTCTGAAACCTTGGCTCAACCGTACGGGCCTTTGTAGGGATTTAGATCTCTGATCGGTCGACAGAAGAGATTTAGTTCTCTGAAGGACATGACAGGTGACGCTGAGCCTTTGTTACATGTTTCATAGCGAACCCGTGGGTCAAAGCTAATTCTGTGTTGGATAAAACTGTTTCACATCGTTAGTCACAAACATGTGAAATTCGTACTGAAATTTCATTAATCATTTTCTTCATGTCAAGCGAAAGAATGTTTGCTAAGACTTGTGTAGTAATGTCATTGAAAGAGGTTTTGCACGAAGAAGAAACGATGCAACGGGGCTTAAAGGGCATCGCTGGGGTCGGTATAATTTGTCACTGAATGGAGGATTATACCGTTATGATGGGATATCATATTTTTCTCCACCATTTTAATCTTTCCTTTGTGAAATTAGGGATTCAAATAATAGAATTAAGCGCAATCACGTCATCATGCTCAAAGATCGACACTCTCTGACATCAATCTCAAGGCGAATGTGGCTGCTGCCCTGTTGCTTTCTTGCCAATACGATCAAGAGAGGAAAGAAACAATAAAGCGGCAGCCACATTTGCACTGCAAAGGACGTCAGAGGGCGTCGATCTTTGAGCGTGATGAAGATGCTAAGCACAACGGACCACTTTCACAATGACGTCAGTTCTTTTGAAATTCTTCTGGAAACATCACTTTCCTTGACTTAAGGTAGATCTAAATCTTAAGAACATGCATTGCTCTCAGCAACGCATGAAATTATTTTAAACGTGCATTTGCAACATAATGATATGATGTAGATTTCTTGTCGTAACTGGGAATCACATCTTTTGCTTCGAATTGAATTTAATTGTGACATAGGTCTATTCGCTTGTTTGAATACCTAATTTTGCAAGGGAAAGACGAAAAATTGTGGAAAGAAGTAAGATACACCATTCACAACAGCATAATCTTTCATTCTATAATCAATCATAGCAACCCTGGAAATGTCCTTAACAGTTCCTGTACATGAGTCATTGCAGTTTATCGCTTTAGAAATTTAACCGAAAAATTTCGGTTCACAGGAACTTCTTTCAGAGAGAGGAAAACAACGTATATGTATGTGTTCCACTAAAACCGTGTGTCCTTTCTTGCATTCATGATTTGGCCTTACTAAATTCTGACGTACATAAACCATGGGATCAGGGGAACAAAGTTCCCAGGCAGCTTTTTTAAAGCAATGTTTTGCAGGCAGTTTTTCTTCAATAGTTCTTTATCAAATGCTATTGTAATTAGTTTCCAAATCAATATTTTACAAGCATCTTCTTTCAGTGGTTCTTTGTGAAATGTAATTGGAGTAAGATGATGAATAATCACAAACAAATGGTGACACACGATTTATTGTTTTGTTGCTCCATGCGCAAAAACTTACTGTTTGATACCTGTATTCTTACTGGTTTTGGTAACAGACTTCTCAACCCTAGCTGTCCAAAATTGATATGCAGGCAACTTTCAGAGAATTTCTACCGTTCTCAGCCAGGTTTGAACAAAATGCGCCCCTGACTAAATTATGCAATATTCAAAGCACATACAATTTTATTGTTTATCATTTTTTGCAACCACCTCTAAATGGACCATTATGAAAATAAGATCAACTCGATCTTTTAATGCTATCCCTGCCACTATAATGCTATCCCTATTCTTTTAATGCCATCTCTGCCACTATAATCAGGGATGCTTTTAACTTGTTTTTATCAATTTTCTTACGTAAATTGCATTGTAACTATTTTATAAATATGTTTTATTAACCATTGTAAATATTTTGATTTGTGTGGCGAATTTTACATACATACACACTCTTGACAACCTGCTAAAAATTGCAAAATAAGGTGAGAAACTATAACAGTGACGTTATACCTCATCTAACAGAACTAAATGCAGCGGCGTCGAATCTGTCATGACTTTCAAATAGTTGTTTCCAGAGAGACATTCTTCAACCCAACGAAGTATTCCCATGGCGACGACGGGATATCTAAAAAATAAAAGGAACAAAATAAACCATTATTTTTTTACAAACTTGATGACAGGAATGGTGGAATAGCTCTTGTATTCGTAATGTTTTTGATAAGGAAGACCGGCAAAAAATATTGTTTTGGTTTGAAGGTTTACTTCCGTTTGGAACTGTATGATACCGTGTTCGGCAAAGTAATGCAGCTATCATTTTATTGCCCTGACCCGCCCCCCCCCCCACCCCGGGATAGGCGGGGCCGATGCGGGGTCATTCACGTTTTTCTCTTGTGAAAGCGAACGATGACCCCGCCCATCGAGGCAATATTCTTTTGCGAAGGGGAGACGATAACTCACGTTTGACCCCGCTCAAAGCCCCGGCATGTTGTGCGGGGTACAAATGGAATTCATAGCATGTTAGAAATTTCAACGTGAATCCGAGAAGCTTTTGAAGAAGCGAATCGCCCCGGGTGTCCCCGCTTCTTGGGGCAAATTTTTTAGTGAACAAGAGGCGAATACCACCGCATCGGCCCTGCCTATCACGGGGTGGGAGGGGGGGGGGGTCGGGGAAATAAAATGATAGCTGCTGCATAACAAAGCATATTAAATGTAATTTACATTTAAGCTATTCTACAAAAGGGTCTGGATCAAGCGAAATTTCTTTGAATTTTATAGGAAAGGTTCGACTGAGTGGCGGTAAAGAACTTCTACCATTTTGGTACACATTCTAACAATTTACCTACATGCCCATGTCTTCAAGTGATCATGGTAGGGTCTTTAAAAAGCCCTAAACAGCTCCACTCAACAGCTAAAATAATGCGTGTTCAGTGGACTCAAGGGACATTTTGACTACTCTCGAATATTGCTTGACAGATTCAGACTGCGTTCACTCGATACAGCAAAGTTGGAAAATGGTGAGAAATGTGATGGATAGGCCTCCTGTTCACACAAAAACAACACATTTTGGCTGGCACATTTTGAAAACAGTAGCTCTTTAAAACGTTACTCTAACCGGCACATTTTGAAAACGGCATCGTGTGAACACTCGAAAATGATGAAAACGGAAAATTCTTCAATCTTTAAGGCTAATTTGGAAGATTGAAAAACTAAATCTGCTCTCCGAAGGAATGGTCAACTTCCATCGTATTTCAACAGAAAAAGTGCGTGGTGCGCTGCGCAGGTGGTGTATCACACATTCGCATCGCTCAGCGCAAGTCAGTTTGCATTTCATGGGCCTGATCTAGAGCAATCTACCGCTCATGTCCAGGCAAAGAATGTATTAATCAATACAAAATGCACTTTATTATGGACTTCGAGTACAATCATAGGGTCGTACTCGCAAGGGGAAATCTGAATGACTTTTAAAATACTGTGCTTGTTCCCACACTAAATTATGTTATACCTTATACACTGATAAAGCATGCCAACTTCTGATGACAGTTGCAGAGTTCCACCAATTTCACGACTACATACAGAATGTACTCGATCAATAGCTTGAACTGTTCCTTTCAATTCATCTTTGCAGACAGATATCCGCACACCATTTTTCCAGTTTTCGTAGACTGACGTACTGTATCCAAGTATATAAGTGTATTTTGATTTATGATCAGGGTTTATCAATGAACCAGGAGTGAAGAGACAATCAACCATTATTTCTGAAACACAGAAGGAGATATTTACGGGATGAGTGGCTGAGTGGCTTAAACACTTTTCGTCAGGTAACTGAAGTTAAGCTCGGTCGAGTGAGGTCAAACTGCGGATGGGTGACCTCGGAGGGCTGACCTCGCCACTCACCTCGTTGTTCTTCGGAAGGGACGTTAAACTAGGGGTCCCAAGCCGGGATGCGGTATGCACAGTGGGCCTAAATTAGCTTTCAGTAGCTAAAAATTCTGACAAGCCAACTCAAAACAAATTGAATAACAAAAAAAGCTGTTACGAAACATACTCAAAAACAGATGTGCGGTGTGTTGAGCGGTGGGGACTCTGGAGGGAGATCAATGGCGGCGGTATCAATTCCTGTCGTCGTTGTTCTCTGGTCCGGGATCCCTATTGTTCAGCATCATGCGCCTACGCTGGCCTGACATCCGACGTGGCAGAGATTCCGGCATTCATCAATATTCAATCGTATATGTATCATTTTTTGGCCGTTTACTTAATTTTTATCTATTTGCATGTCTTTGTATCAATGGCCATGGGGCAGTCATTATCTTTTGCTACTTGTGATCCCGTCCCTGTAATGCTGTATAGCTATATAGTAACTAGAAAGTATAGTAGGATGTAGAAGATACTTTTGCACAATGAGGCCTTAGTGGGATGTCAGGCACAATGAATTTCAGTTTTGTATATTCTCGTTTATCTTTCACCTGCACTATTAGGATCAATTTTATTGTTTCTTTGTTGCCTATAAAAAATAAGTTAATTATTTTGAAAATCAATCAAAATTTGATGACAGTACATTACCAATTTCAAATTTTCTTTTGGCGTAATCGTATCATGCGTTAAAAAATCCACTATGTGCCCATTGTCTTATCCTCTTGGGGGAAAGACAGCGACATAACGAAATGAACAACCGTATTTCAAGGAATAGTATTTTTACAAAATATCGCATTTCAGACAAAAAGCTTTTGAAACTTCATTTGAAAACTTGAGTTCTTCATGACATAGCGGTATAAAAATCTCAATAATGGCCATCTCATCTGATGTTGGAACATGCTTCAAACCAGGTCGCTTGAAAAAACACAGAGTCCAAAAATTAAAAGTCATTTCAAGACTTTCATTATGACGGTCATTGATTTAGTCCTTGACATAAATGTGAATAAAAAACTTTCCATGATCGGTCGTATTATTAAACTCGACTTAAAGATAAAAGATAAACAAATGTTACCGATGTATGGTAATAACTTAAGATCGGGGGGGGGGGGGGCTCTTTCTCTTCCATTAGTTTGCCTATTGAGAGAGCGCCTTCTTCAAGTAATTCCCTGCATACAAAATTTAATTGGCCGCTCTGTGTGTTTGTATATTTTATTCATTTTCTGTATCATCTCACATTAATTCTTTGAAATATTATCTTTCAAGTTTGAAGTTTTTAAGACTGCGTTCATACAGTGCCGACACATTTTGAAAATGGTGAAAAAACAATGTGGCAGTAGCAAAATTAGAGCAAGTGTTCACACGATACCGGCAGAATTTGAAAACGATAGAAAATTCAACGGTAACTAGCTCGGTCTTCTCTCCAAGAACCTGATGCCAAAGATATGTACCTACATCTTAAGAACCGTTTAGCCTTATTTTGATAGCGTTGAAAAATGTCTGTTTTCATCATTTTCGATTGTTCACATGATGCCGTTTTCAAAATGTGCCGGTTAGAGCTCTGTTTTCAAAATCTACCATTTGCGAAATCTGCCAGCAAAAAATGTGGTGTTTTCTTGTGAACTCGAGGCCTATCCGTAACACTTTTCAACGTTTTGAAAATGTGCCGGCATCGTGTGAAAGCAGTCTAAGGCTCTGTTTGTATGAGGAGAAACACCTCACCTACCAGACCCAGCGCTGACAGGTGAGGTAAATTTCAGCCGCTGCTTATATGAGATTTTTCACTGCACCTGTCAGCCCCGTGGCTGTGAGGCGAGGTGGAGTACAATCTCTCTTCCATGAAATCAGGATGAACTGAACAATAAGAATCAACAAATAATTTCAATTCACCTCAGCACACCGGTAGTGTTTCGTTTATATGGGAAAATTTCACCTCAACCAGGCGAAATTCCACCTCTAAATGAGGTAGGATTCCACTATACCGGTGGTGTTACTTTCGTCATGTAAACGCAAAATGAAAATACAAAGGATTCTATGGGAAGGAGGAATCTCACCTCTCAGCCCCGGTTCTGGCAGGTGAGATGTTTTTCCTCAACCAAACAGGCCCTAAATTATATGAAACTGAACTGTAGCTTACCCAAAAATAATGGAATCCTCAGCAGCTCAACGGGTGGAACTTCTTGGCTTGAATATGCTTTGTAAAGCTAAAGATAAATAAAGAAAAGAACCAAGGATTTTAAAACTTTGATTGGTTATGTTGTGAAATATTGTAACTGAAAGCATGGGTGGCCTTGACAGAATCTGAGGAGAAAGGAATTTGCCAAAATTTGCGAAATCGACAAATTTGTGCAGAGTGAGTTAGCAATGGTTCAGTTTACACAGAGGCAAGTGTTACTGGTCTTTTTGCTCTGTTTCTCGTTATTTTCATTCATTGTTAGCTGACTTTTCTTTCAATTGAATAACAATGGTTGAAAACAGCAAACTTCGAGTTGCTACTCGCAAAATGAAACCTTTGCATGCTCGCACTTTTGAACTGCAACTGTTACACCACAAAATCTGCAAACATTGAACGAAAACAGCGAGACACAAGACCAGAAAGCAGATAAAACTTCACCTGTATGAACTAAGTCCCGGGGGGAGGGGTACATGACTTGCGGATGGACGGGGGTCTGCCGCCTGGTTTTCAAAAAGCTACCCTCTTCTAATTACCGACAGTTGCCGTCATACCCACCCTCATGATGAATTTTGGCGGAAAACTACCCATTTTTGACAATATTTTGCAAATTTCTGGAAAACCACCCATTTTTAAGGAAAATCTGCCGAAAAAGGGACCCTTGTTTAGAGAATTTTGGACCCGAAAACCCACCCATATGGGCGGCACATACCCGTACCCTTAACATGTTATGTTACCCCCAGGACTAAATCATTTCTAACTCACTTTGTGTAAAGTATTCGTTGATTGACTCTATGAAAAGTGCCCTGAAGTCCGAAGCAACTTCTTGCCTCAGCTAGCATCGTTATATCGAGAACGGGGGTCAGGCTTTTGTTTTCCTTCACAAATTTACCACGTTTGGACGCTCGATCCGAACCTCTTTTTAAAAAAGTTAAAAGGCTTATCATTACGGGTACCAAATCAAGCAGAGAAGCTCTGCATGCTCATCACGGCAAAAAGCTGTGCAAGTAACCTAAATGGATTTGATACGAGAAACTTACCGTAGTAATATCTCCAGGGTTTAACTGCTTCCTTGCTAGCATTGACGTTAGAGAGGCCGCAACATTAGGATAAGCTGAACCACCATTTAACGATAGGTTTATGTTCCATACATCGTGGCCACTAAATGATAAAAAATAGGAATAAAGATAACCCAAAAACTAGGAATATAGAAATTTCGCTTGACCTTTCTCTTTCTCATCTGAAAGGATCTCACTATAACTTGCCAAAGTTGATGAATGCAATGTTAAAGACAAATGACGGATATATATCGTCCAGTTTAAAAATAGAACAAATGATGGGTGGCTGCCATCACTTGTCCAATTATTTTGATAATCTCTCAAGATCATCCAATGCAATGGAATACAGTAGACTATCTTTAGATTGCCCAGGCCCCTGATTAAGTTGTCTAATATTTCCTTCATTTGTCTTTAAGGATGGAGTAGCCACCAGTTTCTGTAGCGGAAGATGCAGAAGAAGTCTTTTTGGTTAGAACGAATCGCTAAAAATATAGAATTTTTAGATAATTTCACCAGAATAAACACTGATAAAGTTAACTTTAACAGCATATATTCTATATTTGCGAATCAAAAATATTTGCGAATCAAAGGGACTATATTTTCTACTGATAAAAGTCCTTTTATATCGAAATCGCTTGATACTTTTTTAAAATTAGGATTCAACGAAAGAGCAGTACTGGGCCTAGATCTTTTTCGGGTCGTTGGTTTTGTTCCTTGCAGAAGTTTTTTCCTTGGCATTTGTTTTTCAATCTTTACACAGGGCAAAAGGTGCTCAATTGTCTCGTCCTCTATCCCACACCTTCTAAACTTTGTGTTAGAGCACTTGATGAAAGGGTGTGTCATTTTAGAATGTGGAATCACACATTGAAATTCATAATTTTTCAAAAAATAAACCCAAAAATCTATAGGAACAGTAAATCTCGCAGATTTTCTGACTAAGAAAGTCATTTACCGGTTTACCGGTAGATTTACCGGTAGAAGAGGTAAGTGGCAAGTCATTCCTATAGTGTGGATACAAAATATTTAAAACGTGGGTTAAAATTCTACCGGCAGAGTCAAAAAATTTTTTTCACATTTGGCGGGCTGTGGAATAAGAAGTATGTGGCCGATACTAACAACAGAAATATCTTTTTTTTTGGTAAAACACTCAGTTTTAAGACCCAAAAGTTAGAAAAATCCCTATAAGAGCTTAGTATGGGAATCGAGTACTCCGCGTTAATCTCAATACCACGTAAATCATGGACGACAAAAGGAACATGGAATTCTCCTTCCCAATCATGCACCTTAAAGACATTTTCTAATTTTTGGGTTTTACAGAAGAGCAATTTTACCAAAATAAATTTTCTTATCTACTGATAAATTTTAACATTTTAGTTCTGATTACCGATCGGCCCCATTACTTGTATTCTGCAGCCCGCCAAATGGGAATATTCTTTCTGACTCACCCTGTATGATCTTTTTGTTAACTGAACGACTTAAAAAAACTTAGCAAAGGGCTCAAATCTTTCAAATCTTTGAAAAGATGGGTGTAAAATTGGGTCGCATTTTTCCGAGAATTGAATGACTTGGCAAGAAGTTTGGGTAATTTGCTGTGACTCTGCCGTGGAAATTGTTCGATAGTTTGATTATCATTGAAATAGCAGCATTTTGCTACTTTTTGTAAAAATTCATCGAAAATTTTGCAAAAACTAAAATAATCTTGAATCTTAAATTACTCGAGGAAAATTTATACAATCTTCAAGAAAACCATAGTTTATGTTGGTCTGCAGTATGGTGGCAAGCAAGAATCTATAGCTCTTCTGGTTAAGAATTTTAGAAATTTGTTGACGTCGCAACCTCAAAACTAATAAATGCGATGCTACGTCTTTGAAACTAATCAAGATATAAAAAAGTTTGTAACGGCAGATTTACAGCAAATTACCCAACGTCTCCTCCAAGTACTTTAGTTTGAAGAATATCATGATAGAAATTTACTCCCAACCTTTTAAAAAGTTGAGCCCTATGCTTAGCTATTTATCTATAATTCTACCACAGGACCTCTGCAACTGAAATCTTCAATATTTTTTTAAATAAAAGCCATATTTCAGGTTATTTGAGACCGTTATGACATCAAATTTCTTAATCGTAAACTACTTCGTACATATTCATAATGCATAGTTTTATGAGCATCATTATGTCTCCTCAACATGTTTAGATACAATCGTTTTTTCAAAATTTTTCTTGAATTCTTAAAAAACATAACAAAACACTCTCATTCTAAATATATTGAACGTTTCAGAAAAAATCTGGTCGTATGATTATAGAAAGGAAGGTTAGCAAGTTATTCAGTTTAAAGAATAGGTCAAAGAAGTTTAAACTAACCTTTTTTAAGATATCGAACATCTGCCCTGGTCTACCAGCAAGATAGAGTGCATTGCTATGCTTACCTCTGTACAGCAGCGTCCTGTAAGTCTTGACTCAGTCTCTTGAGACAAGCTCCGTTCCTTGTCGTTTTTGATAAATAGTGAAGGAGGTATTGGGTAAACAAGTATGTGTGTTTTCCGTGGCATGCAGCTCTCTGGGAAGAAAAGATAACGTTAACCTCTCGGATAAGTCAACAACATTTTTTCTAAAATTCTATTCAGTTTACTTTATTCAGTTAGAAGCTACATGTGTTTAACTGTGTTTTTCATCTAAAAGTCTCGGTGAAAAACTGTGATGAGTTAATAGAACAGAATTGGAAAAACACTTCTGATCCAGGAGAAAAATGGAGCTCTACTTATGAACGCTTATGAATATCAGTATATCCAACCAAGTCTCTCTTTCTAACAGCCCCCCCTTTCTTTCACATCCAGCGACGTGAAATACTATGACATCATCAAGCTTTCAGAAGACATAAATAACTTCTACCTTGTCAGATTCTAAGACTGCGTTCACACGATGACGGCACATTTTGAAAACGGTGAAAAAAGTTACGGATAGGCATCCCGTTCACACGAAAACGGCAAATTTTTTGCAGGCAGATCTTGAAAACGGTAGAATTTGAAAACAGAACGTTAACCGACACATTTTGAAAATAGCATCGTGTGATCATTCGAAAATGATGAAAACAGAACACTTTACAACGTTTTCAAACTGAGGCTAACCTGTTCTTAAAGTGTAAGTACATTTCTTTGGCATCAAGTTCTTGGAGAGATTGCACCGCCGAGTTTGTTGCCGTCGAATTTCTATCGTTTTCAAATTGTGCCGGTATCGTGTGAACGCTAGCTTAAATTTTGCTTCCGTCACATTTTTCACTGTTTCCAAAATGTGTCGGCATCGTGTGAACATAGTGTAAGAATGACAAAAGCATTTCATTCAAATTTAAGGGACCACTTTAAAGTTGGTGCTTTTGCGGAAATGAAGAACAACTACCGGTTGAGCCAGAAAAAGTTCCCACTTTTAAAAATTCATAGCACCAAGAGTGCGTCACAGATTTGAATGATTTAAATTCCATTTACAAGCCGAAAGATCGAAGTATTTTTGTGATTTTTCTTGCTGTCATACCAGCACTAGAAGCATCGGTAAATTCAACTTTGTAAGAATTTCATGGTTGCAAAATAACTGAAAACGAGCCTAAAGCGTTGATCAAATTGTCAGGACTCTCTTTACACAGATCAATATGTAATTGGCGTTTCACCTCTCTCAAGAGTTATAAGACATCAGTTTTCAAACAAATACGTAAGATTTCAGTTCAATGGCAATAAATGTGAAGTGGATATCTCTCACCCATGAAAATGGCATTTTTCTTACTTGTTCTGCGTGAGGAATCAATTATAATTTGATCGATGTTTTAGGCCATTTTTTCAGTCATTTTGCAACGGCAAAAGTTCTGTAAAGTTGAATTAACCTATATTTGTAGTGCTTGTAGGACAGCGAGAAAAATCTCAAAAATACTTTGATCTTTCGGCTTTTAACTCAAATTTGAATAATTCAAATCCGTATAGCATTCTTTATGCTATGAATTTTCGAAAGTGGGAAGTTATTTCTGGCTCAGCCGGTATGTTTGTTCTTTCTCCTGCTTGCAAATTTATATGTGCTTTCTATAAATACTTTTCATGTTCCAAATATGAAGTTCATTAATTGCTCAGCAAAATATCGCATGAATCAAGCTGCACAGCAAACGAAATTCCAAATGCAAAACAACGGGTAGCATTAAGTAAAAGAAAAAAAACTCACTGAAATTTCTCGAATGATGCTGTCATTATCCGTTCTTCTATTCATATACTTCAATATTGATGTTTTCAGCACTCTTGCAAATACATCAATCTGATTGCATGCTGATGACATACTGCCAATTTCTGCTTGATAGCCAGCGTCCGATATCAGCTGAAAGATCGGAAAAATAATAACTTCAAACGTTTGAAAACTTGTAGTACCTAGAGTGTCAGAGTCGGGTATCAGCTAAAAAGAAGTAAATAAAATTCAACACAATCTTAAATCTAGAAGAAGCTATTTCGTAGATGGAAAGAATTGCATCTATCCTGTTTCATGACTTTAACGATCTAGAATATCCCATAGCGAGCCCAAAATGATTATAATTATTCATCTTTCAGAATCTAAAACCCAAATAAATTTCCAATGCTTCTATCATATTCATGGATTGCTATAAATGCAAAAACGAATTTGACACCTTTGGGCTAAGCAAAGCCATGCGGCCCTGTATCTCATAAATTTAGCATGATTTAAAATATTGTACAACTTAGTCTTGAAGACAATGCTTTATGATAAAATAACATTTTCGTTAAATAAAGCTATCGTCCGGTTTGAAGGATCATTGCTGGGAATTCATATGATGAGCTAACATGCCGAAAATGTGTGCTACATGAAGCATGAACAGTTGCTCTTGTATAGAGTTCTGCCTTGAAAAAGTTTTCGAATCTGGCATGGCACAAAAAATAGATTTTTAACAATATTTTCCGAGGCAGGCTTGCTCTTCACCGATAAATAACACGGTCATCTTTCCAGTTTCAATTTTCTGGAGACATGGTTCATTTCCATCCGGGAACATGTCACATTTCCACACACACACTTCTATGCAAGTACCCCTGGCTCCTTACCTTGATAGAGAAATTTAACAGCAGGCATTCAGGGTTCTTCTCTGCAAGCTCATAAAATAATTTGCGCCACGGTGGATGTGCTATCATTCCTTCAATCCAGTCAGGAGTCTACAGTTAAAATCAAATAAATACTGGAACAATCAGCAGGCAAGGAGAACCAATTGCTCATTACCCCCTTCAGGAGGATACCTAATATATTTGTCTCATATGGATGTCATTCATTTTCACCTACCTTTCTAGTGCTGGAGATCAAAAGAAAGCGTAGCTTGTGGACAGGCTTCACAGGCTTCAAATAATAAAAAAAGGAAGAAGCTATTCTGTAGGAAAAGACTAGACTACATTACATAAGTCCCTCTAACTTACGCTCGTTGTTGTTGTTGTTATCGCTTCAGTTGAGGGACTTATGTCCTTACGCTTCAATACAGGGACTAATTAGGCCAAGTCCGCCACGTTCACGGCGCGACCAATCAGATCGCTACTTTCTTAATATGGTCAACCCACGTGCCTATTTGTAGCGTTTGATTGGCTCATTAGTTCAAAGTTCGAGTTCTCGCAGCGAAGCAACGTTCGAAGTGACGTTCGAAGAGACGTTCGAATTTTCTTTCGACGTTCGCAGGATGGAAGATGTTCTAAGTTTCTTCTGATTTTTCATGAGATTTTAGTCCCTGTTTAGAATCTGTTTGGTCGTGAGTCCTTTGTATGAGTGAAATTAAAACATCAGATTATAAATGTTGAACGAATACAAGGAATCACGTCGTCAGTCTAGGAAAAGACTACACTTTTGAATTCCATATACTACCTGATCTAACGGTTGTTGTACAGTAAAACCCCGCAAACAAGAACATACTTTTCTAGAAAACAGACTGGCTAGGTTCTTATAAATGAGGTACTTATGAAATTTTCAGGGTGTGGTTCTTATCACAAGGACACTTATGACTATAATGAATATATACAGTAACTACAGTATACAGTATATTTGTGTTAAATACACTTGAGGGCATAATGAATGCATTTAAATATTAGACAGTATGGTATTTTTGTTGTTGACAAATCAGTTTACATCATACAGCTTGATAAAACAATTTGCAAATCCCTGAAAACTTTTAGAGGTGTTCAGTTATCAATAGTTGGGAGTTTGTTTATAATGGCATTTCTTCAGTAAGTGTACCATCTCATAAGAACATTGAAGTAAATCAGTCTGGTTTTTTTCCTATCTTTGGGTGTCTTTTTCCACAAAATCAGTCTGCAGGTTCTTATTTTACTATGTTCTTGTTTGTGGGGTTTTACTGTAATTTGTCCCAAATTTCAATAGATATGATATGATATGATATGATATGATATGATACATGACTATTTATCTATACACGATACACCTTCAGCGACAATATTAAATACAATAAATAAATATAAAGTAGAGAAAGAAACATATAACCTGAGATGCTGTTCTTCTAGGGGCTTGTGTTTTTAAAATGACATTTTCAGTCAGCTCTTCAAGAACACTTTCAATGCTTTTTTAAAGCGACAAAAAGTTGGGAGTTCTTTAATGTCAATGGGAAATTCATTTCAAACTTTCATGGCAGAACGGTTGAATTAAACTAAAGAAAAAAATGGGTTCATTGATCAAGCTTATGTGTTACAACTAAAAAATATTATTATGGGACTTCAGAATATCAATGTCAAGGAAAGATTACAAAGAATGTGGGTAATCCTCACCAGTATGTACCTCAAATCAAGCATATGGAATTCGAAAATCCAGCCTATTAATGTAGGCACTTCCCTCACTTTTGTCCTCCAGCTCCCAGATAAGGCCTGTTCACTGGCTACAAAAAGTGTTTCTTTATTATGTAATTTTGCCATTCATCCTGTTTTTGCATTGCATTGAATGATGGATTACTGTTTAAAAAGCCATGCACTGAAATCTATGCAACCAGTTAGTGGAAAAAAATTTCACATCTTACCAAGGCTTCAACTTAATTTTTGAGATTTTTACTATATGCATTATTTCCTTCTGAAGTCAGGACTTTGAGAAAAAAGTTCTATTTTTCAATTTATCAGAGAACAGCCAAAAAATGGTGTTCAACAAAATCAATTATCAACCAATTTCCCTGCTACCAATTTTTGGAAAAATTTTTGAGAAACTCTTATTTGATACAAGACCATAACTAAATTTCAACTGTATCATTACAATGCATATCTTTGCCATTTTGAAGGTTGTAAAGTGCATTGAATGGAGCCACACACTTATGGTTTTAGCCAAAGACCATGGAACCTAGCTTTGAGAATTTTTCATTTGTGGTTAAGTCAGTGCAGTGTGAATTAAACATTCATTCTCAGAACTACGTCAAATCCTCACCCAAACAATAGATCTGTAATTCTTTGAATTGATCTTAAAGCTTTCATTTTTGATTTTGCAAATAGCGTGTACATTTTTTATTCATTTGGTAAGCAAGTAAGGAAGTAAGTAAGTATATTTTGCCATAGAATTAAAATTACAATTGATGATAAAGAAAAGAAAAGAGAAAGTGAATCAATTTACATCAATAAAAAATTTACAGGCAAAAAGCTAAATGATAAATCTAAAAATACCCCAAGTTAAAAATGGCAGGGATAGCATTTAAAAGGTCAATGCAACCTTGTTTCCATAATGATCTCTCCTGAGGTAAAAACTTTTTCTTTAGTAAAAAACAAAATTTTAGAATTGATGAAAGTTACCTGACCAGCAGCAGTGAAAATTGAATCTGCTTTCTTTGGGTCAAAATGCTTCAAGATCATGTCTTTCAAGTGTCCTTCAACTACATCTTGCACTTCAGTGACATCACAACCTATGCAATTAAAGGCAGAAGTTTCTTTCCACTTTTTACAGATAAAATTCACGATAGAATGTTGAAAAAGAAGTGACAAAGAGAAGAAGTTTTTGAACAAGATTTACCATGAGATATCAATTTCAGAGAATTTTACAACAAGGTACACTTTTTCAAGGATACTTATGGCATTTAGGTTGAATGCCTGTATCTTTCACTGACAAAAAAATTTATTTACAACATTGTGTTGTACAACTAGATTAAAAAGGCAATGAAGAAATCTTTGCTAAGACCTAAGACCTATTGCATTCTAATTACCAGAAATGTTTATCAATTCCAATGGGATTCAATGAAAGAAGCAATATGCATTCTAGCGAAAAGATTCTTGCCACCTTGTCGGGTCAAATTGTCCATTGGACCAAACTTCAGATGAACTGCAAGCCATAAGAAAAACTACCTGCAACAATTAACCAATCAGCTAACAGATTTGCTGCCTGTGCAGTACCAGTGTAATTGTCTGCTAATAATAGCACAAATTCTTCAGGCATTCCAGATGCTTCAAGGTACCTAAAGAATGAGATAAAATAAACCTATTATGCAATCTTTCTCAATGCCAAATATATCATCAAAGAAACAGTTTCTAGCTAAATATATAATTAACCTATCTTGTTTTTGGTTACATATTTGTTACCTCCTATCATGCAGAAAAATGCAATAGAATTTGATCCCTGCCACAAACAGGAAAGATATTTGATATTGTAAAGCATGACATATAAACATTTAGGGATGACTTCCAGTAACTTAAAAATAATTTCAGAAAGAGGATTAAGAAAGTTAAAAATTTCCATTTCAAAAAGTCATCAGCACAGTCGATCTTTGATAAAACCTCCCCTCTTGAATATCCCTTTCACTCAACCTGAATTAAACAAAACTGTAATATACTATTTGACTTGGTATCATTTCTCATTGTCATATTTCAGTTAATTAGGAATTCATATTTTATAACATACAAATTCTTATGAAATTGTTGTTCAAATGAAAGATGTTTTTCACATGTCATTGTGATTGTCTGTTATCACATACCAACTACATACTCTTCAGTAAGTAGGCAAATCTCTCTAATGAGCCCACAACCAAAAGTTCACTTTCACAAATAAGCCCTTGGTGGTCACTAGAGAATTCATGGTATATTGTTTACCTTCTGACGTGATCATGTACGGCTGGTTCCATAATAAAATCTTTGCTGGCAAAATTATTTTTGCATTCATCCAAAACATTTTGCTGATCCTCATATGTAAAGTCCTCATTTGATTGCTGAAGAACAAATTAAATTATCATTATATCATCATGATGTACACTCTTAGGCAGGTATGGATACCTCACAAAAGAACCTGTCTGCGATTTTCTGTCCAGGCAGACAGAGGCAGGCTGAATTGATATGAGTTGATATATGGATTATTATATTCAAAAATTTCAAAAAGATGGGTCTTGTATGGCCATAAAGGTACTTAATTGGTCAAAAATTCAGATTGAAAGGTCTTAAATACCAAGTAATCATCTTCCCAGCTTCCCTCTGGCGAAGAGAACGCCATGATTTTATTTCCAAGTGTTTCTTGCCGTTGCTTGCTGCTTTCTCTCAGACCACCATTTTCTTTGAAAAACCTTCAGCCTCGCTTGCATTACGTACAGTAAACAGTAAATCAACCAACCAACAAATCAATCAATCAATCAATCAATCAATCAATCAATCAATCAATCAATCAATACATCAACCAATCATTCAGTTTATCATGAAATTTTGAAATTTTCATATGAAACTTTCATAATATTGGAAAGAAAGGGTCCACCAAACAAAGGTTGTTTCATTGTTTCGATATTCCTGAAAAAAGACTTATGCTGCCTTTGTCTAGAAGTTGTCTATGATCTATGCACGTATTTTTGTGCGAAAACTGTTTATGAGAAACTCAGTAGGCCTACCGCAAAATACAGCGCAATAATGCTAAGGATATTTTTGCCTCATTTTTTTGTTTCCCCTATCAAGTAACTCACGAGGTATACACTGGACGCTTCACCGGATCTTGTTCACGAGAAACTCTTGAAAAACTCTGAGCTATCAAACAGTTTCTTTTAAGAAATGTGTATTCGTAGCACGGGGGGGTGGGGGGGTTCTCGGCTAAATTTCGGGCAGGGGTGTGCCGCCCACAGTTTCAAAATGGCACCGTTGGCTAGACCAATTTTTCTGAAAATGATACCCTTGGCTAGACTAATTTCTACACCAAAAGTGCCATGAGTGGCATTTTCTGGACAAAACTTGCCAATTGTTTGCGTTCTGAGGACCAAAATTTGAAAAAAATTGGGTTAATTTACAGGAATTACCGAAGTTTGACATTTCTTTGACCAAAATTGCCAAAAAGCATACCCTTGCCCAGACTAAAATCGGCTAAAATTGCCAAAAACGATACCCTTGCCCAGACTAAATGGACTAAATTGACAAAAAGTATACCCTTGGCTAGACAAGAAGGTTTGAAAAAGTATACCCTTGCGGGTGGCACATCCTAACCTTTACTATGGATTCGTAGAGGCAAGAGTTTTGGAAGTCACCTATTGTTTTGTTGACTCATGATCTTCGAGATTATGTGCATGATGTCCTGGATGTCAAATGTGCATGGTAGCGCAGAGAATTATGGGATTTGTTTTCTTTTAACTTTCAACTTCTGAATTCCATTTGACAACTTCTAGTCTTTGAACAAATGCATAAATGGAATGAACACTGAGCAAAGAAACATAGCCAGCACCAGCACAAAACCAAAACTGGAACTTTGTTCAATTGGGCTTCTGGTTCATGCGTAATGTCATGCTTGGTTTCCCATTTATTGGTGCGGCAATGCATTCAGTCATGTGACAAACTGATAGCCAATCATGATCAACGAAAACAACGACACGTGATCGAAGCAGAAAACACGAGAAAGGCGAGGTAAACATAGTACCCGTTGAAGTTTGAGCAAAGACACATTGACGCAAATACTGCTGAGAACATCCGATATATTTGTATCTTATGCTTAATATCAGTTATTAAATATATTACTTGGTCATTGAGAATTGGTACTGAATTAATCTTTGGAAAATAGATTTCTGATTAGGGTTGAAGGAAGCGCGAGAGGAGATCATCTACTAGGCCCGTCTGCTTTTGCCTGACAGAGAATCATCGAAGACCAGATCTGCAGCAATTGGCGAAAGCCTCCACACGATATTTTATCAAAACCAAGTTTGCACGATCAAGGGAAGGTGATTCCTGTTGCTGCAGCAGCAATTTGTGCGCTTGGAGAGGTTGATGTGCAGCATACAGCATCTTGATTCGTAAACAGAAGAGGTGACGTGTGCGTCCAGTTTGTCAAGCAAGGGCCAGTGATAAAACAATAACAAAGACAAACTTTAATCTTTGGTGGGTATTTTGGGCCATCTTGAGACCTGCAATTTATCAGAAGAGGCATTGTGTCTTACCAAGGTTTCATAGTTCACAGTTTGAGGTACGAGTTATGAATATCTGTGGGAAATGCAACACAGATTGCCATTTTGTGCTTTGAAAACAGCAGAGTGAAAACAGTTAGAATGATGCAAATGTGGAAGATGGTGGTGGATCTTTATAGCAGAGCAAATGAGGAGGTTCCGTATAAATTTACTAGATTCATGGTTACTTCTCTAAATGCCCATTATTAACCGTTGTTTACTGTTGGTTACTACAATGTTTAGAACGATTTCAACCACTTTGACTATTGTATCTTGTATCACTGGATAACAATATTTGCCCCCATGATCACCCCACCAAAATATTAATCAGTATTTCCTCGAATTTTCAGGTTGAAAATCACCTGAAAGATGATGGAGAGTGATGAAGTAAACACTGTGCCTACTGCATCTGTTGAGATGCTTCATTCCAAAAGCAAAGGCCTGAATGGCTCTGTCTTGGCGAATAACAAGCATCACAACAGTGCAAAGAATGACCATGGACGCCGTCACAGAAGCAAGAGTGAGGGTCATGAGTTGCACCACGTTCAATTGAGCGATGCTGTCGTTGGAGGTGTGGTGAAGACTGCAAAAGACAAGACGCATGATCGAAAACCGAGGAGCAACAAAGGACGAGGATTACCAAAGAAGGGTGAGATTCTGACAACGTGCTGACCTTTGTGTCGGTTTTCTATTGTTGATTGAAATCATCGAAACTCAAAACCTTGACGAGGTCCGCACTGACGTAAGCAACCTGAATAAGAGGATTAATTTACTTTTTAAAGATTGTTATTGTTATCTCCTGATTAAAAATAAGATCTCCATTTGAGCTGAAACTTTAGAAAATCCTCTTTTTTGGTCACAGTTGAAATAAAAGCATATTTTGATTCCATTTCCATTAGATCAAATTGCAGAAAGTCTTACCTACTTTGTTTGCAAAATTTTATGCCAATAGTCAGTTGCAACATTTTTTGAGAGGTTTTGCAGTGAGCAAATTTTGTCTTGAATATACTAATTTTTGGAGCATTCTGCATTCGGGCAGTTTTATGTCAATGAAGACATCATATGCAGGCAAGATCTATGCTAGCTAGAATCTTGTTATATGGCTATGTCTCTCTATCTGGACTAAGGGAGTGTGTACTAGGAAATGAACAGACCCATTTATTCTATTGTGGCTGACATATAGAATTGTTTTTTGACACCTTGTGCTGCCTGTGTGACTAAATTGAAATCGTAATGGAGACAGAGACCTTGATAGAACAAAACAAGGATTGTGTTTATCAGCAGGTTGTAATTCTATACAGGGTTAGATTTTGTTCTCTGTTTATCTGAAATGCATGAGAAGCACAATGTAGAACCTGCAATGGAGAAACATGTGACCAGTTCTTCAAAGTTTTGGACAGTAAAAATACGTGTTGTGTTGATTGCGTTTATCCAAGAGAAAAATCATCAGATTTGCTGTTTATTACCTCAGGACCAGCCTAAAGTGATTTTTATGGGCTAAATTAAAAGCACGGTAAATAAAGAAATTTATCAAAGCTATTAATAGAACAAAGATAAAACATGAGTGGTGTTGAGTTTGCAAAATGGGGCTGGGGCCAAAGGGATGGGGTCAAGAATTCTGTAACTGCGGGGAAGAATTTCCCTAACCATATGTAACATTAGCATGTATAGTGAGGTGTATATTGATTTGATGAAGTGTTAAAGACAATCAAAACTGAATTCCAGAAGCATTACATGCAGCTATGCAAAAGCAGCCTATTCTTACAATTTGCACAAGTGCAAAAAAACCTATAATCATATGTCAGCAGCACAAAAGCAAAGTATATTATGTATATAAATGACATAAATTATGTATATAAATGACATAATAGACCAGTTAGTGTGGTAGTAAAGCATATGAAGTCAATTTGAATATTATTTCTGGCATCACTAGCTCCAATTCTGACCAATTCATACATTTCAAGAATCTGCAGTATAACTGTACATAAAATCAAGAAATGTTCATGATTCGATACAATCCAATTTTGACATTGTTTTATGAAATGTAAGTTTTCTTAAGACTCAACCTGTCATTTGCAGTCTATGATTACAAGACTATTTAAATTCTGGGCAGATTTGTTTGTTTACTTTGCTTTTCAAGCACATAATGAGGAGACTGAAGTTTTTGACAGCTTTATTTAGGAAAATGTTTGGTTTTTTCAAGGAGGTGCTGGTGGTAAAGGAACATGGGGTAGACCTGGTGAAATTTACGAAGAAGTGGAGAACATGGATTCAAACGACCCTAATTATGACTCAGATAAAGAGGTTAGGACATACCTGCATCAAGCAAGGACTGCTGTACACCTGCTGATTTTCCTTAGACTTACTTTAGATTGAAGGATTCTCCTATTTCTTGAAAATGTTGATTGCTTAAAGTGTCTTCCAGGGGGAAGTAACTTCAGAAATAGACTTGATTCCATGGGATGACCACTGTTCTGGATACTGTTACACAAAACAGTTCATTTGTTTTCGGTGTAATCTAAGGGGGTAAAATTAGTTTTCAGAAGTAAACCAAGCTCATTACCAATAGGTGTTTAAAGGAAATTCCTTTGATCAGGCCTGTTGGAAGAGATAATGCATGCAGATCAGTCCTTCAATCCAGCGAAGTATCATTGATCTCTTGAAAATCATCATATCAAAGGATGCTAGCATTTGCTGTCAGCTGTTTTGGATTTGGAGGGAAACTTTTGATTTGTTGTCATAATTTTTGCATGATTGTTTGAATATCTTGTCAATTAACCACTGAGTTTTTCAAGTGAGTTTCTGAGGATGTCATTACAGCAAGTTTTGTGGGTGGGGTGTCCTTTGCACAAAGCATGTTGCCTGAATTTATTAAAGGTGGTGCTTTTTGTGTATGGAAATACTAAAATATGGCATTTCAAGATATGATGACAGACCTGCAGTAGAGGCAGGCAGAGATTTGATTAAAATCGACTATTGTTCAGTAGCTATGCATTTTGGACCACTTTAAAATGGCACATGAATATCATAAGTATCTGCTATATATCTGCAGAGTGCCCCCTTTTGGCAAATTTCCTGCTAACATATATACTGTATATACTAAGCGAAGAATTGTTTTTGCATAGTAGGAGTTTGTTATGGAGCATGTAACTCCAGAGATGCATTTGGATGAGTTTCAGAAGAAATTGGGGCCTCTTCTTCAGGTAAATGAGAGTTATCTACTAATATTTTGGAGTGTGGTAAATGTTCTGGGAAAATTATGGAATGGAATGTTGATTTGGAACAAATATATTCGTGCATAGCCCCTCTTGTGCGATCAAAGTCTAAAAATAAGTCTAGTACAGCAAATTGCATCAATAAAGGTGGTAAATGCCCACTAGCTGTTTTATTTACCTGGGTCTAAACCCACCGAATACGCAGACACATGTCCCATATGTTTGTATTACAGTATATATACTGTATAATGTATTGTGTTATTTCCTATATAAGAAATATGATATTTCTTTTAACATGTGCAGAAAAATGATCAATATACTGTATTTCAGGTACATTGAGTGGTTTTGCAAATGGCAGTGATTTTAGTTGTTGAACTTATTTCTTTAGCAATGCATACAATTACAGTATGGAGTATGTGCCTAATTTTGGTTTGTTTCATTTGTAGGAATATTTTGACCATGGTGATACCAAAGAAGTTTCTGTAAGTAAGGATGTTATATATTTGAAATATGGCCAAGCTTTCAACTTCAAATTTGGCATGTGTGTCTGTGAACATATAATATATATAAGTGGTAAAAAAATCAAAATCTTTAGATTAGGGGAATGGAAAATGTAGTTCATCTGAAGCCAGTAAAATAATTTGAAATGTGCCTTCTCCAAAGCAGTGGAAACAAATAGTTTTGTTTGTCTTTCAATTGCGATGAATATGAATAATACCATACTTTTTACAGAATTTTGATAGCCCAATTGATTCCAGAGCAATTAATGTTTCTAGAGGGCAGGGTTTCTGAAAGCCGGCTTTCCATGCTCATCAGAGCATGTTGCAGAGTCACCTTAAATTCAGCCTTTTCCAGATCTTTTTCTATTTGACCCATGCTAATTTTTGACTACTCCTTAGCTTTTACAGGATTTTTTTGCTTCCTTTTGTGACTTTCTTGCAGGTGTATCTTCTGGTAATCTTTAAATACTATGACCACAGCTTTACAATTTGGCTCCATGAGTTGATTCTGTTTCCTATCAAAATAGACCTTTTAGCCATCCTACAAAAGAGCCTGGATCGAGCGTTATTTTTATAAATTTTTATACATGAGATTTGATCAAGTGGCATTTGGGCTTCTTGTGTACATTTAAAAATTCTACAAAATGTAGCAAAGTATCGTTCAATTGAGATTCTTTTTCAGAATAGCTAAAAGGTCTATTAAGTATTAACACAAGATTATTTATGGTTGTCCTCACAAGCAATCTACATGGGCGACAAGACACGGTTTTGGAAATTTCCATACAAAAGGCTGGTTTCCATGTATGAAATGTTAATACTGGTGTTTTGCTTCCATTTGACCATAAGACTTTGAACTCTAACGCACCTATCAATTTGTTGATCAATCCTTCATGGAGTTGTTTTTTTTTCAGGATATAATTGGAGGTTGGAATATATCTCATTTGAAACATCAGGTGCGTAAATTATCCTTTGCCTAATGGAGTCGTTGTTTGTATGGTTTGCAGTGTCCATAGACATGACATTTGACAAGTTTGACAAAAATATTTGTAAACAATGGCCTTCATCTCAGACAGCTGTACAGTAGATGCTTTGAGGTGTAACATGTTAATTACATTGCCATTTTTAGTTTATTTCCCTTCAATTTTAGATCACAACTTTTGCAGTTACATTGGCAATGGACAAGAAGGTAAGGTTGTTCCTTATTCCCTATGTTAGATATTTCAATAGTGCACTCAGAAGATATTAACATTCCTGTTGCATGAAAATTGCATCACTTTGATTATCAGCCTCTGGGGTGGGCGGGGGGGGGGGAGGGGCAGATTCTTAGTTATACCTAAGATTTACTATATGTATGATATAATTCAATCTACAATACCGTTTGAAAAGGGCATGTCATTGATTTCTTTCAGGCCCCCCAACGTGAAATGACATCAAGATTGTTGTCTGACTTGTATGGCAACAAAATTCACCATGAAGAAGAAATTGAGCAAGGTATAGTGTGTAACTGACTCCTTTAACATATGAAATAAACTACTTCTTTAATTGTTGTTCCCTTATATGTGCTAAGAATTGTATTACACTCATAGGGAATGGAGGAAGTTGACATTTTGATTTTATAAAAACCAAATATGTCCATGATTTTACTCTGCATCATTTTAAAACAGTAAATTTTTTTATACAGTTTATTTATTTGTTCTGCCAACTATATCTTGACAAATTATCTTTTTCAGGATTCCAAGCACTAATGAATTCACTGTCTGATCTAACTCTGGACACTCCAGACGCACCACAGGTAAATTTGAATTTCAGATAGATAGCCTACAGAGTTTGATAACGTTGATGAAGGTATTCCAGAGTTGCCTCAATGGGCCATACCAGGTTCTCCACACTTCATACTTTACAAAGCAATTATTTTTTGGAGATATTTTGCTTCAACAGTGTGCTTTCTTCAGAACTTTCCTACGATTTGGATGTGGAAGATTCCACATCGATCATTCTAGTTAAGTTCTTTTTATAATTCTATAGAATGTTACAACATATTACAACCTAAAATAGTTACAAATTTACTCTATGATACTTTTAGGACAACACCCCAGAGGGAGCAAAAGGCTGTATAGTAGTACGGTGAGGTCATTACATAAAGATGAAAACACTAATTAAATTACGCAACTTGAATTACATAAACAAATGAACGAAAAGGGCATTTAGGTGAAATAATATTGGCCTTCCAACAAGTTTGGTTCACATTACATGTCAGATCAGGATAGTGATAACGTAGTACAGTGATTTGTTGATACAGTGAACCAGTGTTAGAGCAATGGGGGGGAGTGGGGGGAGGGGGGGTCCAGCCCCCCACTGTTCCAAAGATGGGTCCTGAGATTCACACAAAAACACCATAAAATTTGTCTCTCAGGAGGGGAGATCCCCTCACTCCTCAAGTGCTGGCTCCGCCGCTGCATTGAACAGAGGAAATCTTTTTTTTAATTCCTTTATATAGTTCAGCTCAAACCCCAAAACAGCTCTGTTGTGAATGTGGAATCAACTTTGAACTTTGAGATTAATACTTCAACTCTCAGTAAATGTATGCTGACAAGCAAGACCTTTGAAAAAGCTTTTTCAACCAATGTGTTTGGTGTGTGGCTCGTTTGTTGATGCCATTTGCAAAGACCATGAAAATAATGACAAAAAGAGGTGATATGCACCAAGCATGTTTGTTGAAGGAGCCCCTTTAAATTCAATTTAACTATCATGGGTTACTTTGAGAATTATTTCGGACTGATTCAAGATGAAGACATGATAAAATCTTTGGAATTTCATCATTGCTGTTACTGTGCAATCTTGTGTTTTCCAGATGACTAAATTGTCTAACTTAATTTCGCTTTCAGCTTCTTGGTCAGTTTATGGCAAGAGCAATAGCAGATGATATCCTCACACCATCGTTTGTCAGTGAAATTGAGCATCCGTCTGATCTGGGAAAGTAAGTTTTAAATTCCTAGATTGAAACATTGAGCTATACAATGGGTAATGCAAGTCTGTGCCAAGAAGCATGTAACTGAAGGTGGCATTATCTCCCGCTGTGTTATCTACGGAGACTGTACAAAATGAGGATGGCAGCTCCAGCCAGAACGTCCTCTTTCATCATTTTAAGCAAATTATAGTGTCTCATACCCTTTTCCTTTATACATTCAGAAGTTCAAATTGAAACAATCTTCTTTATTGGCTTGGAACCATCTTTTTCTTTGAAAACTAACATTTGAAATGAACGACTTTTACTCTGAAACATGGATCTGAAGTATAGGACGAAAGAAGTGGGTTTTCAAAGTTGTGCAGTTAGAAGGTACAACTTGGTAGTATCACAAGGGAAGCAAACTTACATGAAAAACAATATACTTTTGAAGCCAATGTTCAGAAATAAAAGCAACATTGCATTTCAGATGCTGTCGCGATTGTGGTTTTGTCAACTTCCTCATGTTGTGAGAAAATGGAACAATCTGCTGACCAGAGAGGTAGCAGCTAATGAGGGGTTTGTAGAAGTTGAATAGCGGGGTTAAAATAGGACTCAAGATGAAAAACTAGCTTTGTGCAATAAAACTAAATGATGAGGGTGTTTCCAGAAAATATAGGAAGTTATTGAATGTCAATAGGCTGATCTGTAACTTAGAGCTGCATTTGAACAATTGGGCCAAATTAATAAGTTCTTTTATTTAACATGTATTCACAGTAGCTGTAGGGAGTGAAATGGAAATTGAATTGATATAATAACATATTCTTCTTTCAGGAAAGCAGTTGACAAAGCCAACACTCTGCTGAAGATGAAGCATGGAATTGTTCGCCTGGATAATGTTTGGGGTGTTGGAGGTGGGCTGAGACCTGTCAAAGTTCTGTCTAAGAAGGTAATAGGTTTTGTTCAAGATGCAGTGTTATTAGAAAAATATTTAGGCCTGTTTTGTTCATCATGTTCAAAATTCTCTCAGGTGCATTTGAGAAGGAATGTTTCCAGACTGCACTGTACTTTGCGTTATCTGTCGAATTCAAAGATTTCATAGTCTGTCATAAACTTTTTTCATGCAAAATTGCATAGTGCTTGTTTGAGCATTTTCATGGTACTTGGTGCAGCCGTATATATTAGGTATAATAGTTATCAGCAACAGTCACACATTATTTGGGTTATCTGGCATGAAAATCTCCTCAGGAATTTTCAAAACACTTAAATCTTTGATGCCCTGTGACTCTTATCAGCCATGTTTAGATTAGAGTTAAGATTACTGGTACTTCCTTAAATATTAATGATACTAAAATGCAGGAAGGGAGGCTTAACA
Organism: Aurelia sp. 3 sensu Dawson et al. (2005); assembly: GCA_964020215.1. NCBI lineage: Eukaryota > Metazoa > Cnidaria > Scyphozoa > Semaeostomeae > Ulmaridae > Aurelia > Aurelia sp. 3 sensu Dawson et al. (2005). The sequence goes on from OZ026585.1 coordinate 16,441,005, forward strand.
TAGCTATGTCAAGTCGAGTTATGTCGAGTTAGCAGAAGTATAATGGTATTTAGTCCACTGCGAAGGTTTTTACCACCGTAAAGTCTACATTAAAAACGATGTTTTGAGAAGATGGGATAAAAAGCATGACCAAATTGATTGTTCATTTGCGCTTTCCTTTTGAAAGTGTTTTCATCTATTGCTTTGAGTAGCTAAGGGAAAGTCGGTTTCAAAAGCCCTTAGGATATTTAAATCTTAATCATGTTTTCTCAGGGATCTTTCTCCACAATCACAGTATAATTCAGTACGTTTCTGATGAATTTGGTTGTACTGTACGGAACATTAAAGCTACTTGTGTACGTCAATAATTTAGGACATTAAATTTTCATGTGTCGGTTAGCGCCTGGCAGACATCCTTTTATTTCACATTCTTTCCCAAGATGATTTGAAGACTTTCTTTTTTATGTTGTAGCTCTATCTTTGAGCCACCTTTGTCGTAGCTAAAATTGAGTCACCTTTTACTATTTTTATGATTTTTGTTTTGATTCTCATACTAAATTATGCACCATAAAGTTACTTTCACTTTTGTACCGTTTCCCGTATTTAAGATTTGCAGCGATTTTAGTTTTGTCAAGGTTTTTCGTGAATGCTTTCAATAATAAGGAAAGCACAATGATTCTGATATAGATCACGACATGAAAGATTGCTAATGAACAGCATAGCCCTCGGATATTTGCAAAGATTTAAAATTGAATGTGCTAAATTTCATTGCCTAATTCTTTCAACTGATGAGATCGAAGGGAACATGAGGTCGTTTGCAATGATATCGTCATTAGAGACTTTACGAAACCAGGAGAGCAACGCCAGCCAGAAAGTATTGTTTCCGTACGCTACTTTTAATATACCATGCAGAAGGCCAAAATGAGGTCTCATATGACTCAGAGATACTCGAAAACCATCTTTTTTATTTACAAACATTAAAAAAAAGACCGAATTTTTCTTTGGAGGCCTAAATCAGCAGTACAGAACGCCAGAAGTGGGGTTTCCGACTTGTGAATTGAAAAGGACAACTTCAGAGACTCTCAACGAAGTAAGGTCGAATGGAAAACAAGGAATTTTTGAATCTAAAGTTCTGAAACAAAAGCAACGTGGCGTTGCAGTTGGCGTTGCCGTTGCCGTCGTGATTTCGTAAACTCGCTATCATTTTCATACTGACTGCATTTTTTTATTTCTGCTAGTTTTGAGCTTGTGACGTCATAAAATTGCGAAATCTTAAACCATAAAAGCGACAGACTTTTGCTTGATACCATTTTGTAGGTCTTCAAAAATCAGTTTATAATTTATGATACCTTTGATACTCTATTTGCGTAGGCATCCGACACCTCTTCTGGTACATTCATTCATGAAAATTAAAGGGAGAGATGAAATCTCAAATTTCATGGGCCATGAAAATGGCGACAAATAAAGACCAAACAAGAAACGACACGTGCAAGGAATGCTGGATGAAACAGACCCTTTGAAACGCTGTAATTCCAAGAATAATGATGATGTCAAAATGCTCTTCTGGAATTATGGCATAGCAGAGCAGCAAACAGTGTCCCTTATCCTCGATACCATCATTTATTGGGCACAAAGGATTTAAAGCATCGCTGAAATTATTTGATTTTATGACAAGTTTCTTGAAGTTATTCGAATCGATTTCAGATTATAGATTTCATCTTTCCAACAATAGCCTAGTACGAGAAAGCTGTATACTTGAAAAACCCAACTGAGGAACTAAATACAACAAAATGAATACAATAACAAATGAACAATAACATTCGCTTAAAAGAGCGTGACCATAAACTAAAACGAGGTGAAACAAATCATAAAGGTTGCACATTTGGGGCGGAGTTGAACATACTTTAACTTTAAGATCGTATGAAGAGTTTAAAATAGTTTCCGATAAGATTTGTGATAAGTCTGTGATGTTGTTTACGTACGAAAGAAGTTAGGCCATTAAATTTTCATGCGTCGGTTGGCGCCTGTCACACATCTTTTTATTTTCCACCCACAGATCATACTGTTGTTAAAAGAGTACCTGTGCTCTAAGGATATTAAAGAGGTAAATATAGTCTGTAGTTGTAAATTAGTGAGATAAGGAGTATTTGAAAGAATTCCCGCAGATTTTAGTGTCAAGTTCTCTGAATTTGATTGCCAGACCCTAACGATGATGAACGAACAGCAAAATTAGAAACCAAACATAGCTTGACTTTAAAGAACTTGTTCATCAGTACCTGTTCATTTGAAGTGATAGAGAACCTTGCCGCTATTAGCATACTAGGATGATCTTCAGGTTTTGGCAGGCAAATGCAGCGGATTTTCTATTTCTTTCAGTGAGGTTGCCTGGTTTTAGATATGTCCACGTTAGTTTCCCGAGAGTGGTCATAAAAACAGTTATAAAAATGGGCGGATGTACATTTCAGAACTCGAATTTTTTTACTAAGTCCACCCCGATTTGTAAGGTTTGGCGAGACTCCTCAGATTTCTTTGCTTCTTTAAATCGTCAAGAGACCCGAGTAGACGTAGCAAAATAGGTCTGGGCTGTTTAGATTATCTCTGTCTTACAGGTAAGGGAGGTTAATCGGGTGAAGGATACAAGGAGCTTGAGAAGATCAGCTCACTTTAAGGTGTGGCTTGACTGAATTTGCTTGTTCTGTTAATATTGTGAATTTCCCTTGCAATAAATGCAAATGTACGCAGAGAACGCATGAAATTATAGAGAATCAGTCAATCAATCAGTTAATCAATCGATCAATCAGCGAACAGTAAACGGTTCAGTCCACTAATATGCAGTCTAGATCTACTTCATTTTTCGGAAGATTTAGAATATATTTCTTACCACTTCGATAGTAATCTGAAGGTACTTTTTGACTTCTTTAGGCTTTGAGATGCGTGAAAGATCTTGATGTGCCTCATTTTCATCATGAGATTGTCTACGAGGTAATTTTCTGAATTTAATTCATTGTTTTCATTCTTCAAAAGCTTGCGTGTCAGCAAACCTCTCGTGTTCTGTTGTTCACAAAAGAAAATGTCGCTTTGTATTTGAAGAGAGAAAAGAACAGGAATTAGATTATGCTGGAAAATGTTGCGGAGGCCACCAGCCTGCAGTGGCCTGAATGTCTGATGATGATGATGATGATGATGATGATGATGATGATGATGATGATGATGATGATGATGATGATGATGATGATTATGATGATGATGATGGTGATTATGAGTACTCAAGAGTTTATTACAAAGTTCTTAGTGGTTCCATAACAGTCTTCATGTTTACTATAACCTGTGAACAGGCCTTACATGGGGCTGCGGAGGACTTATATGGGAGCTGTGTAGGAGGAAGTGGGAGGAAAGGGCCTGTAGGAATGGACTGCATTTTTGAATTCCATATACCCGATTTGAGGTATATGGCATGCTTTGTCATTTTTCCTTGAAACTGACATTCTAAAGTCGCACAATGATCTATTTGAGTAGTAACAAGTACGATTGATCAGCAACATCATTTTCATCACTCGCTTTATTGAAATTTAGGACAAATAACAATAGTCTTTTGTGCAGCAGATTAGGTATATAGAATTCAAAAATGTAGTCTGTTCCTACAGGCTCTCTTCTTCCCTCTCTTATCATTTTTTAAGCCTGAAGCCTGAAACCTGTCCACAGGCTAGTGTTTACTACCTGTTTACTACTATTTGTGAACATTTCAAAACAAAATTTTTCGAAGCCTTATTTCTTGAGGTGATATTCTGGAAAACAAGTGAAAGCAACATAAAATATGCTAATGATTTCTTCTATTGAAATAGTTACTTTCTGAAGTTAGCTTTGTCAGAAGTGAAGTTCGTTTTATATTTTGATGATCTCACGAGAGTCGAGTTTATTACAAGCTGTTTCTTATTCAAAAATAGGTGTAGTAAGATGTGTTTCCAATATCTTTTAGATTTGGATAGCTTTATAAAAGATAAGTATTGTTTGATCATTGGCGTAAGAAAGATAATGGAAGAGCAGAAACATATGAAGATATCAAATGTAGGGCCGAAGATAGGGTTAGTTGGCGAGTGTGATGCTGAACCTGCCTTGCGGCAGACAACCAAAGAAGAATAAGAGATAAGGCATTTCTCATATTGTTCATAGGCAGTGCTCTTGATTCTTGAGTCAGGGACAGAAGACCATATGGAATCAATGACTCATCTTCTCAAGGAATTTTCAGAATCAGCTTTAATCACAAGGGATCAGCTTATTGCTGTAAGTGCCTTTTCATTTTGCTTTTGTGTTTGTTTCTTTAAGAAAATGATACTTAAAGTAGTGCATCATAATCCCTAGATAGTATTTTGTAATTTTATTCAGGTGAGAATGAGACAAGCTGTCTCGAAACGTCCGTAAATCATGGCCTCGTCGTATCATTTATATTTAACAATAACATGGATTTGTCTTAATAATTGGAATATCAACTCTACATTGATTTTGTTTTCTGAAATGGCCCTCTAAATTCTCGTGCGAAAACGGTATAAAGCGTATCGGATTGGTGCGTTCTCGTGTAAACAGGAAGCCAGTCCGATATGAAATGAAAACGGTATCGTGTATCGTATGAAACGGTAAACGGTATCGTATGAAATGAAAACGGGGCCTAAGCAACCCACCAAAAAGCTGATAAATCTGTTTCACAATTAAATTCAATTCGAGACAAAAGATGTGATTCCCTGTACAGCAGGAAGTCGACATCATATCATTATGTTGCAAAGGCACGTAAAAAACTATTTCATGCGTTGCTGAGACCACTGCACGCATTTCAGACCTGGATCCACATTGTTTCTAGGCAAATGAGCAAATGATGTTCCTGGAAGTATTTCAAAAGAACTAACGACATTGTGAAAATGATCTCTGCTTTGTTGTTTTTTAGGGATTCCAAAGGATTTTTAATGGGATGGACGATCTTGTCCTTGATATTCCTCATGCATACCGCACTCTTCATGCTTTTGTTGACAAGTGTGCAAGAGCAAGAATTATATCTCTGTCTCTCAGAGATCAAGCACCTTCACGGTAAATAATCTTTATGATCTGACTTATCAATGTTTCCTTGTTTGATCATTTGTTTGTTTCTTATTTTAACCCCATAGAGTAAGGGAGCAGTCATAAAGTATCTGCTATATGGGGGTGGATGATATTTGGATGGGCCATGAAAAGTTCTGCCATGACTTTTTTGGGGCCATGAAAAATAATCGGATTTATTTTATGGGGCCATCAAACTTTTATCATAAAATGTTATATCTAAAATTTAGCAACGGCTGCAAATGCTGCAAAAATTGTCTTCTTTTACTTTTTCCCACTTACCACTTGATTTTCTGTTCATTTCTTTTCTTCTCTTTCTCTTGTTTAGTTCAGGCTAACCAGTGCTTCATTATTAAGTTATATTTCTGAAATTACATTACCGGGTAAAATTATCGCGCCTACATTCTAAAAACTAAATGATTTTATTGGGTCATGAAATATATCCTAGTTCTTGCTATTTGGCCATGAATAAGTGAATAGGAATCTCGGATGGGCCATTAATTTTTTGCTAGATTTTTGGAAAATCATCCATCCTCATATAGCAGATACTTCATGACTGCGCACTAAGAACCCACATTCAAGAGATCAAGCTTTTAAAACTTACTCCAAAACGTTTGTTACGTTTATGGCACTTTTTCACTTTGGAGGCTGAAAGTTTCTAGTTCCTTTGGTTTCTTCGAAAGATGAGAGTCAAAAATCAACTTTTGAAGAAATCAAAACATAAAAAAAAACATCAATAGAATTGTTTATTCCCATAAGTCTGTGAACATCCTTCTGAGTCACGGAGGCCCTCTTAAATTCATAGCGTTGAGGTATATGATGAAACGCACAGATTTTTTAAGGAGTATGATTTTATAAGCATTGAAAGGTTAGATTTTCAGATTTTTCGAATCAGTTTTAAATGTATTAGTGAAATTGATGTCAGGCCTTAAGATTTGCAGCGAAATTGGATTGTTCGTGCAGAATTCGATAATTGTTTTGAATCGCAGAATTCGGCACCTGCCATCCATTTTGATGCGTACTTTACTTCTGCTGTAATTAAAGAATAAAATAATGACTTTATTCGTATTCATGGCTTTGCATTGTTTTGAGAACCTACAATAATTAGAAACTTCTTGATTCCAAAAAGAATCGACGCATGCTTGAAAGAACTGAATATTTGATCAGCATTCTAAGCTAAGCAAATAGAGACTTCATTCTTGATTTGAAATGAAGTTTACCAGACGAAATTGGTGTTGACTTGACGATCTTGAATGTAAGGCTAGATTGACTTATACTAGCCACGCTGCGCTACAATTCTGCGATCCTTTTAGCAAATGCCTGTTTTTATATGGGCTATTGATCAACCAGTTTTCATGAAAGGATAGTGATGGTTGCCTTCACAAAGCAGGGAACGTGGAATGGAGCGAGTTCGGGGAGTGGTTTCTGGAAGTGACTTCAGAGAACATTGCCCTTTTCCCTTCGTTTCACTTGTAGCTGCTTTTCTATGATAAAATGCGTAGAAACACCCACCACTAATAAACCATATACTAACGTTTTGCTTTGAGCAGCACGGAAATATAAAGCCCTCAGTTATCGTATCCAAGTCTGTTTCTTTTCTTCATCAGTATCTTCAGAGGAAATAATTTTACCAAAGGAAATGCGAAGGAACAACTAAATACTAGGTCAATACGTTTGATCTGGAGCTTCATATGTTTTCTTGTTGGCACACAAAATATTAGCTCAAAAAGGCTTTTTTTCAATTGGTTTGTCTTCAACTTAAATATGTCTGTTTAATGATTTAGAATTTTATTCAAAACAGGGGACGCAAAAGATTTGTTAGTGAAGGCGATGGTGGCACAATGAAGTTCTGAAGAATAATGAAAGGGACTCAGCCAAGAGGACTGCTTGTCTATTCACACGAGGGTCTAATCAAAGTAAGATCAAAGGGGGTAGAAGTTCAGAATTATAGCTTCTAATGTCGTCTACTTTCGATGGGAATGCGATAGAGTCCGAGCACCTTAAAACAACAAGGGCAGATTTGTCATACAATAGCATCATTTGCTTTGGTTCACACCTCAGTTCAAAACCAATTAGGGAATGCAGACAAAGGAAGTTCTCTCAACCAGTAATTCAAAACAAACATAGCCGCAAAGCTGACCTGAAACCAGTGCAGCAAACTCTCACTTAGCGTAGGCGAAGGGTGGTTTTCAAGAGAAGTTATGTGCTTAAGTCGAAAAAAGAAAGGTAAATCTAAAGTTCTGTGTTGCGGATTTTGTTTACGTGATTCAGAAACAGAGCAAAGGGCATCACAATTTTTGCATATTTATTGCTCAAATGTGAACAGTTACTCCTCAGCTCCTGAACCAAATAAACAAAATCCGCCAGATGGAACTTAAGATTTTCCCTTCTTCTTCGTTATCAGCACATAACTTCTCTTAAAAATCTTCCCTTGCCCGCACCAAGCAAGAGTTTGTCGTACTGGTTTCAGGGCAATTTTGCGGTATGTTTCTTTTAATGAGAGGATTTCTTTTGTCTGCATTCTCTAATCGCTTGAATTGGTGTGAGCCAAAGCAACTGATGCCATTGTTCTACAAAATCTGCCCTTGTTCCTTCAAATATTGATAAGATCATCTTGTTTTCAAGGGGGAACCTCTCTGAATTTCTAATGAAAAGGTGATTTTGCAAACTTTTGATGGGCCATATCACACAGATTTTTCATTCTTTTTCAAAATGAAACAGCGGAACAAACAAGCGATTCGTAGGTTGCAAGCTAAATCAGATCGAAGGGCACTTTTACCGTCACATTCTAGTGGATGAGAGCTTTAGACTCGAATCTTTCAAATCTTTAAAAAGGTTTATATAGAACTGTATAACATTTTTCTATGAATTGAATGACTTCGGAGGATCTTTGGGTAATTTGCTGTAAATCTGCCATGGCAATTTTTCAAAATTTGATGATTTTCAAATGACTGAAAAAGTTAAAATTATCGTAAATCTTAAATTACTGAAGCACTTAAATTCAAAGAAAATTGTAATAGAATTTTACACCCTTTAAAAGATTTGAGCTCTGCGCTGTGGATGAGTTGCATCCACCAAAGGAGATGCATCAAGTAATGGCTACAGGGGTTAATGGGGGTAGGCGCAAGAGATCACCGGTGTGCTTTCACTTTTGAGACGGTGCCTAGACTTACGCCTTTTCATCCCTTGTTTCCCTGCGTTATTTGATTTGCTGATATCACTTGGTCAAAGGGGACTTATGATATTACTGTTAAAAAGTAGGCTCACTTTTTCAAATTGGCCTAAACAAGCTGGAGTTCTCGTACACTCAACAAGATCGCTTCAAAGTCTGGTCTAAAGAGCTTGAAAATTGAAAAGGAAACTTTAGTACAAAGAATGATGTTGTTTTGACCTACAAGTCGCAGAATGCATACCATTCAAATAGATCCATCGAAGCTGCGAGAACCCTAGACCTCATCAACGACTTTTTGTATGCAACAACAACAACTGTCTGAGTTGCGCCATCCGATTGGTTGAAAGCTAGATTCTAGCGATTTGATTGGTGAATACGGAATCACTCTTCGCTGGCCAAAATTAGGCTCACTTTTTAAGTGTATTATTATGAGTCCCTTTTGACCAGGTGATGTCAGCAAATCAAAGAAAACAGGGAAACAAGGGACGAAAAGGCATAAGTCTAGACGGTGCCCCATTAAATCATGTTCATTAACAGAGATTTCCTTTGACAGCACAAAGTTTGCAGATTACTGCGAATACCTTCGCAATGCCCTCACGTTACTTCAAAGCGATCTTAACACTAGCGTAGACAACATTGGCTGAGGTTTGTTTACACCCATTTCAAGTCATGTGATCTGTCTCTTGATAAAACTTCTTTTTATTCTCTTGTTTTAATTCGTGCCATGCAATGTTTTGCCATTACTGCAAACGTAGAATGATATTGAAACTTCCCATTAGTATGGTCTCATGACTTGAAATGGGTAACAAAAACCTTAACCGATTTGGTCTATTAGCTTCATATCTTGAAAAAAGATTGCTCGTGCAGTTAATGCATCTTTGATGTCATTGGCTAGTAGCTTCAGGTACTTCAGATAATTCTATTTTCGCGATCTTTGACATTGATTGTTTTCAAAATTACAGCTACATTTTCCATTTTTTAAAGACCAGAAGAAACCAGAGAAATCTTCAACTACCTACCGCAGCAAACTTCTTTGTTTTCTTAAAGATTGTTACCTTTTCCTCCAATTCATTTAGATTTACTATGATTTAAAATTTTTGCAAACTGCTCATGAATTCTGCAAACTGAAAATATTCAAGATATCAAAGATCGCCAGAGTAGATTATAGCAAAGTATTTGACGGTTTTTCACTCAACAGTTTTAGCAGAGTTTATTCTTTCAATTCAATGTTCTATGTAATAAATCAGTTTTTATGTTCCACTGTGTGGTATTATGCCATTTTCATTTGACCGTTTAGCGAAGGGACACGAGCCAGACAGTTGCAAAGTTAATCACCATGGACTTTGCTTTAAATTTCGGAGCGTTCACCTTTTTATACCGATAGCCTGTAACTTGAGAGGATGCGTTGAATTTAGGCACGTTTTGCAGACTAGGACGTTGGAAAAGATGCAGCTTTTTAATTCTTTTTCTAGAATGGGATTTCACCATTGACAAGCTTGAACACAGGGAGATTCTCTCCTCTCCTTAACACATGTCTTCTCCCATCTTGTCTCCACTGCAAAGCTAGCGCTGCACTGCGGAGGAGGTTGCATACTACCTCGCTTAACGCATGTCAATGCGCGTTTCCTCTCCCTACTTAATCTCCCTGCTTGAACACCATACAATGAACATACTAATATATTAAGGGCCTGAAGTTACGGGGTCTGTCCATGTAACTTATCGACCAAACTAGAAGTTAGAAGACACCGCACATACTGTGTAGGTACAACTTTGGATTCGTAACAAGAGTTTATAGTAGAGTAAAGCCCCTGTCCAACTGATCAAACATTTCACAAAGCATTTACCAAAACTCATTTTTTGATTTTGCCTCATGTTGTGAGTTGGTGGTCAAATAGAACTAACGTGTCACCAAACATTTCACCGAACTTTTGGTTTGAAACTTGTGATCAAAAGGTGCATGTGCAGTCAGCGAGACGCTGCGGAGCCTGCACAAAGGCATATTGATGAAAGAAAAGAGAATGTTTGGCGAAATGTATGTTGTAGTAGTTAAACAGATCCAACATTTCACACAACAAGGAAAACAAAATTTTGTTTGACCTAGATCAAACTTCGTCCAACGCTGCCAAGTAACTGACAAGGTGGCCAAACAGGCCCAGCTATTCATCAAACATTTGTTTTTAAAATGTTAGATGAAATGTTTGATCTGAAGCATCTCAAACTTGGGGGGGGACGGGGGACGACACTTCAAAGGCACTTTCCCCTCTAGTTACTTAATGAAAATTGACAGGGCGGTTCTTTGTTCATTGCAAAATCTTGGGGAGCACGCTCCCAGTGCCTCCCAAGTTCATACGGATATGAAACTTGGTCTTGGTTATTGCATTCTGTCGTCGTGTCCGTTTGCTAAATCATCCGATTGTGTTTCATTAAAATCCTCTGTTGAGTTACTTGTTGGTGAATGTTTCTCTCTAAGTTGTATGATGCGTCTATTCCTACTCTTTCATCGAAGTCATATATGGCTTAGAATTGGTGTTGGAATCTTTCCATGTGTTGTACATAGACCTTCTATGAATATCATAGCAAAAGAGAATTATTTTTGTGTTTTTTTCGTCCATTTGTGCCAAACACTTTCGCATCCATCTGACTCGAAGCGTTGGAGGTCACGGAGGGGCAAATAACTCTACCGGGTTTGCCAAAAAATTATACAGATTTGGTCGACCCTAGCGACTAGAATATATAGCGTGAATCAATTCGAAATGATTTTAAAAACATACCTCGATAGCTAACTTGAACGTAAATTCCTCGCTTGTTGATATTGGTGCGTTGAGAGCTAAGATATTAATCATGAAATGACAAATCTGCCTCCACCTTCAAACCAGAGCTTTGTCTTTTGGCCTAACCAAAGTCTTAAAGCATCGGGAATGAAATCAGCAAAATTTGAAGCACGAGGGGAAAACTAGAGACGGCACAACAGATTTGCTTTACAAAATAAAATTTATGTGAGACCTATCGTCAAGGGAGCTCCGAAATCAGCCTCATTCATCTCAATATCGACAAATTTGTTATCAGATCTCTCGGGAGCCTAAGACAGGTATGTCTGGAGATCTTGGGGGCCAAAAGATGTCTCCTCTTTTGTTGATGACCCGCCCGGGAAAGCAACCTCGAAGATACGCCATGCTCAGCCTGATCCCGAGAGATCTGACAACAAATTCTTTTTAAGGAATCATTATTCGACGGTCCCAAAAGTGCATTGATGCTCAAGGGAGTATTTTTACAGATGAATAGTATGTGTAAACTAAATTGTTGATACTGAGATGAATGAAGCTGATATCATTTCCTTTGGGTAAGTTTGGGACAGTTTGGGAAGCGGAATGTTGTTTCAATTGGGATTCAGAATTTGAAGCCAGGGTCTAACCAAAGCACGATGTGGTACATAACGGAATACAAACATTGCTTCGTTTGGATGAGCATTGAATCATTATTGTTTCATGGTTAGTTCAGACAGCACAACAATAATGTCAGAGCTGCCAATGCTCAAAGAAGGTGGACCAGCTATTTCTACATGTCTCGCGCAGAAAAATGGGGAAAAGGACATAATTTCTCTCGCATATTTCCCTTACCCCCCTTTTTCCGTGAGAGTGACTTATAGCAACTTCATAAAGGAGCAAGCAGTGCCCGTGTTTGGACAGTTGGACACACAAGATTCTAGGCCGCCATGCCAGCCGCCAAGACGCTCTGTTTTCAAACTCTGTAGACAATGGCATAGCCAAGCAAGTAATTTTCACGGCGGACAAAGCCAGATCTGATATTACACAAAAAAGTTATCATCTTTGACAGTGATCAATCAATGAGTAAATGAATAAATAAATAAATAAATAAATAGATAAATAAATAAACTTTGTTTACAAAGCTCAGTCACACATGCAAGTGCTAGTTATTACAATCTGTGATGTAAGAACACACTAGCTCGTCAATACATGCCACATAAAAGTGAATGACATAGCATAAACAGGGCAACATTTCGTTTTCAATAGATTGCTGAGTTTGTTTTGATTTCGAGATTGACCAATCAGATTACGCTATTCTTAAAGATGGCGGCTCGCTGTAAACAAACCAAGCCTCGAAAAAGGGCTAAAACCCCTCTTTCTTTCTGCGCCACGGATTTGCCGTTTTCGAATATTTTCAAACAATGACAACGAATTTCTTAAAAATGAACTCTGATGAACACTTCCAATATGCATTTTTTCAATATTCGGCCTAAATCGAGATTAACAGGGTTTTGAAAATAACGAACAATCCATAGTTTCAGACTGTGCCTTTTCTATTACAGTTCAAAGAAATTCCAGGAAAATTACTTGAAAATCAAAACATGTCCGAAAAGATTATTTTACAAGTCAGTTCACTTTGAAATCGACAAATAAAAGTAGGTCTCTAATCCTTTTGAGTTAAAATGATGTCACAGGGGTTGATTGTTTAGTCTATCAGAAGTGTAGGCAGGAAGCGGGCCTGTTGTGATTTTATGTTAATGGTCATAGAATCAAATTATTTGGACATTTGCGACGAACTGAGATCGCAAGCCCTTGCAACATCAATGTTTCATTAAAACAAAGTTTCGAATCTAAACTGAAGACGGCTAATTGTTACAAGGATCGCTGTTACAGATCAGGATAGCGCTTGACAGCATTTCAAGGTTCTGTCTACCAGCACCCGTTGTTGCCTGTTGCCTCCGACTCGTCAAATTCATCTGGCAGTTTCATCGCTATCATCACCGTCTTCTCCTATCAAGATATCGTCGTCTTCATTCTCTTTGGGAGTCTCGGAGCCAGATTAAAATCAAGGAGTTCACTTTGATTATCATCGTTGCCATCTCGGACATCAAGAACCCAATAATTCGAAACAAATATTAGGGAAGTAGCTGAACTAGCTGATTGCTGGCAAGATGCATTCTGTGTGAAATGAGTGACCTTTTGGCCATAACCATGAACAATTATGCGGACAGGACTCATCAAATACTCTTTTCAAGATTTAAGACATTTTTCTTGAAATTTAGAAAATCTGAGACCTATAACTGCAACAGATCATGCAGTCCGATGTCCAAAAGAAGGACGGGTAAGTTCTACATTTACTTTGCTCAAAAGTTTTATGAGGAAATACACGTATTTTTTGTAAGAAACTAAGAATTTGGGCCAGTACTGAAAGCTTCTTACAATTATCAAATTTTGAAAACTCGAAGTTTCTTACGAGTTTATTAAAGGTTTGATAACGATCTTCATGTTCACTACCTGCGCCCTCATGAATATTTCAAAGCAGCGCTTTTTGAAGCTTTTCCAAAGTTTTGACACAACTAGAAGTACCTTTCGAGCAATACGATACAGGAAACGGGTGAAAATAAAGCGAAGACATGCTAAGGTTCCCTCGGTCAAAATACACATTTTTTTATAAGAAACTAAGAATTGGAGCCAGTACTGAAAATTATCGGAATTCAGTACTCAGGGTTTTTGTTACGATATGGGGGCCTTTGGCCCATGCTGAGTGTCCAAAGTGAAGAGAGCACGAACATTTCACGTGTGCACTTGGTGCCAAAAGTACTTTCGTGCAGTATTTTAACGTTACCCTATTGGTTCGGCCTAATGCCAAAACTCGATACTGTTTAGATATGATTTGATTGGTTCCTAGCTATTATTGTTCGTATATTCAAGCTTTTATTGGTTATTTTCTACATGATTAGACCATATCAGGAACTTTAGGTGTGCCTCGAGTTTGGCTATAAGGTAGCGTCCAATGACTTTTTGCTAGAGACGACCAGACATAGACGCAAGACGCAAGACCTGTCGCAGACCTCAAGCCGCCGAATTTGTCGAAGAACATAAGTTGTAGTAGTCGCCGCTAGTTAAGTTTAGGTAGCAGCCTTAATTGCCGTTTGTTGGTCATAAAATCGAGTAAAGATTCGAGTCGTTCCTGTTGCCGCCCTAAAGCCGTTGCCGAATAGTTGAGGTCGTACTTTTGATGTTTTCTATATTTTTCTGTTGAGACTGATTGTTGTAGAAGAACTCACACTCTTGTTAGACCTTTTCGAGCCGCGGTCTAACATTTTTTTCAAAGGTTCCAAAACATTCTCCATGTTCATTACCTGTTCCCTCCTGAACATTCCAAAACAAAGTTGTTTGAGGCCTTACTAATGTTTAGATTTTATTCGAGTACCTTTCAAGAAATATGATACGGGAAAGATGTAAAATAGAGTAAAATATGCTGGGGATTTCCTTTGTGGAAATAACTAGTTTCTTAAGTTATATTTTCCCGGTACTGGAGTTTCTTAATTTTTCGGCAATCTGAAAGTTGAGTTTCTTTTTAGCAGTTTCTTTTTAAAAAAATACGTGTTGTCTTCTCCGTTTTCGGTTATAAAAGGAATCTTCCAGTCAATATGGTCTTGGACCTGCGAAATCCAAAGGAAAGTCCATTACTGACTCAACTGAATGAACGTGCAGGGAAGGAAACTGATAAAAAGCTGGAAATGAGGTCAAGTGTAAGTCACATCACTTCTAAAACTTCTTCAAGACATAAAATAGTTACCTCCAACAAAACAATTTCAGTTTTACTTTGGGGAGCACCCTGGTGAACTCTCGTTTATGTAAGCTAATCTCAATGAACGAAATACATATTTTCTCCAGTCTTTTAATTACTTTCCTTAACTTTGACTTTTATCTCTCGCCAATTTTTTTCAAAACATTTTCATGTGTTGTTACAAAATACGTTTCTGTATCATTCTTTATCCAAATTTCAGCTTCCCATATTTCTGTGAAAATTCATTAGGGATCCCAGCAACTTACTCCGTAAACACAGGCATACTCCCCCGGCAATGTTGGGCCTAAATTAAGGCGGCCTAAGGCCTAAATTAAGGCGGCCTAAGGGCTCAGATTTTCCCGTCAAAACTTTTTCTCTTCTGGGAAGAGCTGAGCTGAACAGTAAGGAGGTATGTGAAGAATGAAAAACACACTTTGATTCTTGAAGCAAAAAGTTCTCGAGTCCCCTTTTCCAAACTACCCTGGCCTCCAGAGCCTAAAAAAGAAAAAGAAAGAGGAAATTTCATCTCTGTTTTTCTTTATCTTTAAATTTTTATTAGGCTTTGGTACCCAGGGTATGTCCAAACCCCTTTTTGCAAAATGCTAGATAAAAATTCCCTGTTTCCACATGTAGTTACAAGCTATTTGACCTTTTGTGGACTCCTTGACAAGTTGATTAAAAAAGTAAATTTTAGTTGTCAATTTCAAAGTCGTATGGCATGTGAAACGATGTTTTTTGGGCATGTTTTGATTTCCAAGCAATTTCCTTGCAGTTTTATCGAACTGAAAAAGAAAGGGCACAGTCTGAAACTATGCGATTTTTCGTTATTTTAAAAACCCTGTTAATCTTGATTCAGGCCGAGTATCGAGAAAATGCACATTGGAAGTGTTCATCAGAGTTCATTTTTAAGAAATTCGTTGTAATTGTTTGAAAATATTGGAAAGCGGCAAATCCGTGGCACAAAAAGAAAGAGGGGTTTTAGCCCTTTTTCGAGGCTTGGTTTGTTTACAGCGAGCCGCCATCTTTAAAAATAGCGTGATCTGATTGGTCAATCTCGACATCAAAACAAACTCAGCGCTCTATTGAAAACGAAATGTTGCCCTGTTTCATAGCATAAACGTTGAGATCTGATAGATCTTGTAGTTAAGAAGTTCATTCAAAAATTCGAGCTGAGAATTTAATTCTCTTGGTCAATACACTATTGTCATAACGTTGAGATTAAGAAGCACAAGATTCACAATCAAGGGCCAAGTACAGTGCTTTCACCTATCATTGATGCCATAATTTGAAAGAAAAATAGAAACCATGAATACCTCACGTCTGTCATATTTTCTACAGAATTCCGATAGACCGATGGTTCCAGACTAATAGACCTTTTAGCTATTCTACAAAAGAGCCTGGATCGAGCGATATTTTTATACAATTTTATATACGAGGCTCGATAGAGTGGCGTTAGAGCTTCCAACGAAATTGTGCACATCCGAAAATTCTACTAATTGTGATGAAATATCGTTCGATCCACATTCATTTTCAGAATAGCTAAAAGGGATTTCTGAAAACTGTCTTTGACCGATGACGATAAGTCTCTTGCTGCCCTGTGCTCTTTGACTTGATGATGGCGCTTCGGGCAATAGAGACTCATAGTATTACTCAACCTTGTTCCGAGGGCCAGTTTCCTACGTCGTAGACTCCGTTTGGGGGCATTGGGGACGAGGTTCTGTAGCTAAAAGGTCTATTGTTGCAGTTTCTGACTCCCTAGGTGAAAAATCTCATATGAGCAGCGGCTGAACTTTACCTTGCTTGTCAGCCCCCCCGGGTCTGGCAGGTGAAATGTTTTTCTACATATAAACAGGGCCTAAAAATCAAATTTATACAAGAAGTGAAGATATGGATCTACACTGCAGCAATTAAAATCATACGAAGAGTTTGTTGTTACTGTTGTTGGATTTTTATCAATTCACCTATTGCAGTGTGGATCCATATTAGACTTATGAAGATGAGTCCCTTGTATCCCTGCGGCAGACCTTGCTCAACAGGGACTCATAATTCTACCAAATCACATGTTTCATCCGGGTTACCATGAGATGCGCACGCACCGCCGTGAGTCAGTTGCACTGTTATCGCCGTGAAGTCAAGACGCAAAACTGTGGTGCTGAACAAGGTTTCAGTCAGGTACGTACTTTTCATTCTAACAGTTTATAAACCCCAGATAAAAGAATTCTATCAATTTTGAAATCATTAACGACTTTACAGAGTGTGTTTCGTGACGTGTCACTGCATGACTCTTTTCATGGCCGCTTAGGAAAGGTTAGGCCATCCCCATGCATGATCATAGAACGGCCATGTTCAGCAACAGACCAAGACGTGTCTTGATTTGTTATGAAAAATTACGGATAGTGTGACTATCTCTAAAAGCCATTGCATGTTTCAAGCATCTTTGGTAATTTTTTATCGTTTTGACCACGAGTGGTACGATAAAAAGTAAAAATAACATGTTTGACACCCGCCACACGTGTGTGGTAGAGGAAGTAACGGCCTAGGGCCTGTTCTGATTTTACTTCTCTCTGTTATAGGGAAGAGCGTGTCAAACAGGCAAGGAAATGTCTGACAACGAATTTGAAAACATGTCAGGAACAGACCCTGAGGGCAATTCATCCAAGGAAAGTGACTTCCAATCAGCCATGCTTAAAATGATGTCAGATTTTAAAGCTGATATTTTAGCAAATGTCAAAGAGTCAGTTGCTCAAGTGTACCAAGATTTTGGATACACTGATGATGCAAATAGTAATGAAGATCAACAACCGCAAGATCCAATATCAATGATTTTAGGGGAAGCTGAGCAAGGAGCAAGCATAATTGACCAAATTACAAATTTTACTCAGAACAAAGAGACAAAGTCTGTTCAAGAATCCAGTGAAAAAAGCAATTTTGAGTCTTTTGCCACACAATTTGCTACAGGGGAAAAAACAGGACCATCTATTGACAAGGTCTTGAGCAACATAATGCAGAGTTTATTGAATGAAAAGTTGCCAAAGGAGAAGCTTGATGCTGTGCAGAAAGAATACCTTAGGCCAGAAAACTGCACAAATGTAGCAGCTCCAAAAATCAATAAGCAGATTTGGCAGCAACTAAAACAAGACACAAAGAACAGAGACTCTGCTCTCCAGAAGATTCAGACAACAATGATGTCTTCTTTATATGCCATTTTGCAAGTATGCAACAACCTTTCAAGCAGCAAGCAAGGAGATGACAACTTGACTCCTTTGACACATGCTGCTATACTACTAATGTCAGCAAATAGAGATTTCAACCTCAAACGCAGAGAATTACTCCGTGGTGACCTCAATAAGCAGTATGCTTCATTGTGCAACCCTTCTGTCCCAGTTTCTTCATATCTCTTTGGTGATGATTTAAACAAAGAGGTTGAAGACTTGACAAAGGCAAATAAGCTGAGCAACAAAGTAACATCAAAGCAGCGTGCAGAACCATACCAGATTCCACGAGGGCGTGGCTTTAGAGGTATGGGTCGTGGTAAGCAGAGTAGTTGGAAGGGACGTGGTCATTTTTTAGGATCAGGCCGGGGTCAGTCCCGGAACTATCAGAACTATCAGAGCTGTCAGAACAAACAGCAGCAACAACAAAAAAGCCAGTAAATGAGGTATGTGAGAATAGTATCAATTTATTGATAAAATCTCAAAGCCCTTTCAGGGCAGGCAAATTACAAAATTTTATTGATGAGTGGAGAAATATTACGTCTGACCCTCTCATTCATGATGTTGTTTGTCATTTTCACATTGATTTTGAAAGAGAGCCTTTGTCAAGTACCAGCAGTCCCAGGCCTCAGTGCACTTTCAGTGAAACAGAGCAAACAATCATTGGCAGTGAAATTGAAAAATTTCTTGAGAATGGCATAATTCAGTTCTCAGTGAATGAACCAGATCAAATCATTTCTCCAATATTTACACGTCTTAAAAAGGATGGTTCCCATAGAGTTATTTTCAATTTGAAGAAATTGAATGAGTCTGTATCTTATCATCATTTTAAGATGGATACGTTAGAAACTGCATTGAAATTAATGACACCAAACTGCTACATGACATCTTTAGACTTAAAGAATGCATACTATTCCATACCTATTGCTAAGGAACACCAGAAATACTTAAAGTTCATTTGGAATAATCAATTGTATGTCTTTACATGCTTACCTATGGGTCTTAGTAGTAGCCCTAGAATTTTTACCAAACTGATGAAGCCTGTTTTTGCAACTTTGCGTAGCGATTTTGGTCATATATGCATCAGTTATATTGATGACTCCTTGTATTTTGGAGAAACTTACGAAGATTGTGAAAAGGCTACCTTGGCTGCTGCTCAGTTGTTGATTTCTTTAGGTTTCACGATTCATCCTGTAAAATCAGCAGTTAAACCAACACAAAGCATAGAATACTTGGGTTTCTCTCTAAATTCAACACTGATGACTGTTAAATTGACAGAACCGAAAGCCATGAAGATTTATAATTTGTGTAAGCAATTTCATAACAAAGACAAGAAGTTTACTATTCGTCAGGTTTCTTCTTTGATTGGATCATTGACTTCAAGTTTCCCAGGGGTAGAATTTGGTCAGCTTCATTACCGCCATATTGAGTCTGACAAAAACCATGCCTTGAAGGAAAATTTTGGAAACTTTGAAGCAAAAATGAAACTCTCTGATTATAGTTTAACTGATCTGGAGTGGTGGATACAAAACATAAACACTGCACAAAGGAAAATCATTCATGGTCACCCAGTGGTTGTCATTTTTACTGATGCATCAAAGAAAGGCTGGGGTGCCAAAATTGAAAATGGTGAAGGCACCGGAGGTCTATGGTCAAAAAATGAGTCTGCAAAGCACATAAATTCATTAGAATTATTAGCTGTCAAATTTTCTCTCATGTCACTGTTACATGGAAGCCATGATATTCATGTAAGAATTATGAGTGACAATACAACTGTTGTGTCGTATATTAATGAAATGGGTGGCTGCAAATCACCTCAGTGTAATGGACTTGCAAAAGAAATCTGGGAATGGGCGATGGCTAGAAATATTTGGTTGTCGGCAGCTCACATTCCAGGTCGTAATAATGTAAGTGCTGATGCACTCTCACGGAAGTTCAGCATGGAACTGGAATGGATGTTTTCTAAGCAAGTTTTCCAAAAAATCCTTTCACGGTTCAATAACTTGGAGATAGATTTATTTGCAAGCAGGCTCAATGCCCAATTGCAGAACTATGTGTCATGGAGACCTGATCCCATGGCAAAGCACATTGATGCATTTACTGTTAATTGGTCTCAGTATGCATTTTATGCATTTCCTCCATTCTGTCTAATTTCTAGATGTGTACAGAAAATTGTTCAAGAGAGAGCAACAGGTGTTCTAATTATACCAATGTGGCCAAGCCAAGCATATTTCTCAGCAGTAATGAATCTTCTGATAGACATTCCCCTTGTAGTGAGGGCAACTGCCAAAAATCTTATTCATCCAAAACTGGACCTTCCACATCCACTAAGTCGCAACCTAACACTGATGGTATGCAGATTATCAGGCAATCCCTGTTTGAGTGCAGAATTTCTCCAGAAGTTGCCGATGTCATCATGTTGTCCTGGCGAGGAAGTACCAAAAAGCAATACAATGTTTACATCAATCAATGGATACAGTTTTGTGGCAAAAGGACATGTGATCCATTGCATCCAACTGTGAACAATGTTTTGGGCTATTTACATAGTTTACATGAAAAAGGTTTGAGCTACTCAGCTTTGAATACAGCACGTTCAGCTATATCTAATATTGACAGCAGTTACATTCAGCCTAATCATACACCTATAGGAAAGCACCCATTAGTATGCAGATACCTGAAAGGAATATTCAATAAGCAGAAGCCAGTCCCAAAATATAACACTATTTGGTCTGTTGACATTGTCCTTGATTATCTCAGTCTCTTGTGGCCTCTTGATAAGATCACTCTGAAGGAGTTGACATTGAAATTAGTAATGTTAATCGCTTTGACGACGGGACAACGTTGCCAAACACAGACTTACCTTGACATCTCTGATCCATACATGAAGAAAAATGAAGATTGTTTTGAATTTGCATTAACAGAGCACCTTAAACAAGATAGACCCGGGAAAGTGTTTGGAAATGTGAGATTGTACAAATATCCTATCAAGGAACGATGCGTATATGAAACACTAGAGTTCTATCTGAAAGTAACAGAAAATTGTAGAAATTCAACCAGTCTGTTAGTATCATTCATTAAGCCTTATAAGGCAGTGACATCATCAACCATAGGACGTTGGCTAAAAACTGTGTTGGCATCAGCAGGCATTGATACAAAGATGTATTCAGCACATAGCACAAGATGTGCATCAACAAGTAAAGCTGTTGCAACCGTCTCTGCTGACATGATAATTCGAGCTGCAGGATGGAACGAAGAATCAACTTTTAGGAAATTTTATGACAGACCAGTCGCATTAACGAACCAGATGAGTATTTCTGTGTTGGAATAAATAAAAAGTGAAGCATTGTGTTTAGTTTGTTGCATATTGAACATTGGAAATGAACAATTCATTTTGTGTTCCTTGCTTTAAATTCTCATGGTAACCCGGATGAAACATGTGATTTGGTAGAATTTAAAATTAAACGAGACTTACCTGTAAGTTGAAGTTTGATGATAATTCTGCCAAATCACGTGTTGCAAGGAGGGTTAACATGCCCTTAGCAACCCTACAGTGACCCTCCCGTTTTCCTTTCATTTTATTTTGCATGATGTTAACTCCTCTATCAGGACCACAAAATGATCTTTAAAGTACTGACTCACGGCGGTGCGTGCGCATCTCATGTTAACCCTCCTTGCAACACGTGATTTGGCAGAATTATCATCAAACTTCAACTTACAGGTAAGTCTCGTTTAATTTTAAATGAAACAGTGAAAAACTTGGCCCTATCCCCTCCATTCGATCGATGGAAGCATGATCGAACGACTGCTGTAGCACTGTTCAACCGTCACTCCTCGGATAGAAAATGCGATAAAAACCACGTTAAGCAGACACTTAATAAACGAAACTTGGTATAAATCTGAAGAAGGAAGTTCATTTTATCTGGCAAGTACAAAATAAGTCTTTCAACGCAACATTTTCCATGTTTTTAAGACCAAAACAAACCAGACAAATCTTCAACTGCCTGCCGCAGCAACTTCGTTCAAAATCTAGTCAACTGCATCATTCGAATTGAAATCGATAGCATTGTTCTTTGCCAAATCTTGAAATCTGATTGATACTTTAGGAATTGCGAAGTTTGGGCCCGACTAGAACCAGGTTTTTCAGAGCAATATTTTGAGTCTTTGTTGACTGAAGCGCAATCATCAAGTCAAAGAGCACAGGGAGACAAGAGACTCATCGTTATAAGTCTATGGCAGTGTGGATCCATATCCTCACTTTAGCGTGGACTTGTGACGATGAGTACCACCCCCCCCCCCCTGGAGCATATACCTGTAAGAGACCCTGGGTGACAATGGTTCTTTAAGAATTCTATTGTTTATGTTTCCGAATGACCCACTCGATTTCCACGAATGGCACGAACCGGATTATTGATATCGTCTTCATTTTTCCCTGGCTTGATATCCGGATAATGTCGCTTGAGATATCTTTGGTAGCTTTTCTGCAGCCTGCACAACTCTGCAATTTCTGCCTTGTGCTTTACTTCTAAATCTTCCAATTTTGTATTTACGTCTTCTTCAAAACTTGTTACGCTATTGTCAAAATCGGCCATCATTTCAAGTACAATTTCTACGAGAAATTTGAAAACATCTTCAATATTCTTGGCACATAGTTTGCAAGGTTATAAAAGGTAAAAGTTCATTAGAAAAATGCAATTCAATGAAAATTCGCATAAAAGAACCAGTGATTTTCTGTAACAGGCTGGAATGGCTCCTAAACATGTGTATACAGTAGTGTCCCGCATATATAAGAAACATTAATTTAAGAAACACCAGACCTTGATCTTCAAAATAATATCCACTCTTATAAGAATCTGGTGTAGGTCTGAAAAAAACTTGTTTCTCATTCAAAAACCATGTACACATTAGAAATTTGAAAAACATGACAAATTCAGCTTTGCAGTTGAATCAGCCTGTACCTATTCACATAAAAACAAGAGATTTGCATGCGAATGAAGCACAAATCACCTTCCTGGAAAAAGACTGCGTTCACACGATGCCAGCACATTTTGAAAACGGTGAAAAATGTGACGGCTGCAAAATTTGAGCTAGCGTTTACACGATACCGGAACAATTTGAAAACGGTAGGAACTTAGACAGCAAAAACTCGTTGCAACACTTTGATGCCAAAGAAGCTTACCTACACCCTAAGAGTCGATCAGTCTCGTTCCAAAAGTGTCTAAAAATGTTCTGTTATCATCATTTCAAGTGTTTACACGATGCCGTTTCCGAACTGTGTCAGTTAGAGTTCTGTTTTCAAAATCTACCGTTTTCAAAATCTGCCGGCAAAAAAGGTGCCGTTTTCGTGTGTACGGGAGGCCTATCCGTCGAATTTTTCACCCTTTTCAAAATGTGCCGGCATCGTGTGAACGCAGTCTAAATGTAACCTTTCTTGGTAGTGAATATTTACAAATACAAATGTAAAAAGTATGTTTTGTATGACAATCATGACAATCATAAAGCTCGTATCTGATTAGTTCATTGATAGTACATGATTTTTCTAATAAGAGACTTTAGAAATCTCATCCTGATTTGAAGTTTATATCTCATTTTATAAGAAACATATCAGACCTCAAATTGAAAATGTCGGAAAATGTTGTTTCTTATATGCGGGACACTACTGTAGTGGCTTAATTGGTCAGAAATCCGCCTCGAGGTTCTTAGTCCACAGTTTCTTTCAGGCAGGCTTTTACTGTAGGGTATCATACACGGTTTGTCTTATAAGAAACTAGAATCAGGCCATAGTACTAAAAGTTTCTTAATCTAACATGAATTCTGTCTATTTTAGCACTAAAAGTTTCTTAATTGGTTTCTTATCTTTTTAAATGCAGAATTATCAATGTGGTCGCTAACACTGCCGCAGATATGTTTCTTGACATTTAAAACATCTTAAAAGAATAAACAATGTTCTGTTATGCTGGAAACACAAATGGTTAGTTAATATTGCTCAAGAATAAAGGTTCAATGATCTATTTGCTATAATATCCATGCTTGTAACTTTGAAAAGTTTCTTAGTACTTAGTAATAGAGTTTCTTCAAATTTTGGCCATCTTAGCACTAGTTTCTTATAAACCAGTTTCTTATAAAAAACGTGTACCTGCAACTTTTTTATCACTAGGTTCTTGTTATGTTGAAAACACAAATGGACAGTTTATATTGCTCAAGAATAAAGGTTCAACGATATATTTGCTATAATACACATGCTTTTTAACTTTTAAAGGTTTCATAATGCTTCTCAGACATAGTACTAGAGTTTCCCAAAGTTTCGGCCATCTTAGTACTACTTTCTTCTATACCAGTTTCTTTTAAAAAATACGTGTACCGGGTGACCCAAAAAAAGTGACGCGATGCAATCTGTTATAGAAAAATAAGTAAGAGGCCGATTGAAATGCTTCAAACGTTATTTTATCGCTAAAAGACCAGCCATATTATGCGTATGTTTGCAAGTTTTCTCGACGAGGTAAATTCCGAAATTAAGGCATGCACTGCATGGTATCCAGGGTTGAATAAGAGGCTGTCCAAAAAAATCCAAACAGCACAAAACAAATGCATTCGTTTCTTCCTGAATTTGAAAAACACACCACATATTGGGATCACAGAATTCAAGGCTATAAATTGGCTCCCCACAAAGAACAGAATTGATCAATGTGTCTGTGTCAACATAATGAAATTTTTCAAAGGAATTGCTCCGGCGTACAGTGGTGAGATATTCCATCCAGTTAACCAAAGGCCGAGCAACGCGAAGATCCAAATTCAAATTGGAATTTCCTTTCCGGAAAAGTAATGCTGGACAAAAATCCCTATCTTATCTAGGACCCAAAATATGGAATAGCCTTCCATCCGAGTTGAAGTCATCTAACAACATTAATACATTCAAACATAAGATCAAAGAAAATTTTTTCCTAAGTTTACAAAAAGAGGAAGATGACATATATGTCTTTTACTAAGGACCGTTTTTTGAATTTCTCATTTTTTGCAGACGAAAGCCTTTTTTCAGATCACATTTCTTTGGTTATACCTCAGGAGGGACCATTATGGAAACAAGGTTGCATTGACCTTTTTAATGCTATCCCTGCCATTTTTAGCCTGGGGTATTCTTTAAATTAATCATTTAGCTTTTTTTCCTCTGCCTGTAAATTTAGTATTATTGTAAATAGATTTCACTTTGGTTTTTTTCTTTTTTATCATAAATTGTAATTTTATTTATTTGTATGGCAAAATTATACATACATACATAAGGATTTTGAGGAAAAGGGCATGCTTGAAATCCTCAAAAAGTCGTCAAAACAGGGGATCCATTTATAGCCATTTCAGATCTTCAAAACAATGAGGAGCATGTTTTATTTCAGGCTGGGAAAAGGCAACTCAGTCAAAAGTTTTCAGACCAAGTTTACAGTCCCTAGCTATTCTTGCCTTGCCTCAAGGGATACTCCTGCTTTCTGCATGAATGCTTGAAGGTTTAGATTTGCGTCTAAAGTTGAATTCGTTTGCAATTCCATAAGTTTAAAAGAAACGTTTATTCCAAAGGGGGGCCAGTTTGTTTGATTTTTAAAATACATTGTCGATTTGATCAAAACTTCAGGGTCTACAGGCTGATTGCCACTCAGTAGAATTTTCCGAGCGGACTGAATTTTAGACAATAAAATCTTAGTCATGCGTAACATTCTATTCAAATTCACGGCAACATTTTCACACATTACAAAAGAGTTCCTGTCTAATGGAAAATTCTGCTGAGTGGAAATCAGCCTAAGCCGCCGCACACGGAGAGGAAAATGCTTAGCAAAGTGGCATGAATGTCAATTTGCTCAGCAAAATTCTCGCCGTGTGCGGATGATTTTTGCTGAGGAAATACTCGTTTGTGCAGCTGAGGAAAATATCTACCATGGTTAATAATTTCTGCCATTCGTGCCAAAATTCTCACCGTCTGCGGTGTCACTGAGAATTTTGCTCACTGCTTTGGGTGGACACGTGATCATGTTGCCATGGTATCGACCACAGGTCACAGCCAGATGGCGGCTTAAAGTGTGAACACGTGTGCACCGAAGAAAGTGAGCAAAATTCTCAGTGATACCACAGACGGTGAGAATTTTGGCACGAATGGCAGAAATTATTAAACATGATAGATATTTTCCTCAGCTGCACAAATGAGTATTTCCTCAGCAAAAATCATCCGCACACGGCGAGAATTTTGCTGAGCAAAATGACATTCATGCCACTTTGCTGAGCATTTTCCTCTCCGTGTGCGGCGGGCTTTACTTTTAGCAAAAAATTTCGCAAGGAAAGAATTTGTAGAAACTGTGGACAGTTGGCCTTGTCTACTTACGACTCTCTGACATGATCTTTGCTTTTTTCCTCTTTGCACTTACAAAGATATTATAGAGTAAGCCAAGTCCAGTGCATATACCCAATAAGACACATTCACCCTTGATCATATCCCAGAATATTGCTGTTGATGGATCGAAGAGTAAAGGAACTTCTTTTTCGCCTCCTGATTGGGCATCCTAAAATCGGGAGAAACATTTACCTGGTGAAGAAGTAGTGGCAAGTAGCAATAGACAGAATCGGCTAAGGTTTGTTTACACCCATTTCAATTCATGTGATGAATCTCTTGATAAAACTTCTTTTGATTTCCCTGACGTATTTCATAACCATGCAAAGTTGTGCCATAAATGCAAAAAGTAGAATAATACTAAAACTTCCCAATGGTATGGTCACATGACTTGAAATGGGTAAAACAAATCTTAGCCAATTAGGTCTATTCGTTTGAGTGGGGCTGTCAGGATTTCTAGCTACATAAAGCGACTCAATGCCTAACCCTCTTGAAGGGCGGTGAGGTGAGTTGCGGGGTCAGGCCTCCGAGCTCAATCATCCGGAGT
The DNA here is from genome assembly GCA_964020215.1 of Aurelia sp. 3 sensu Dawson et al. (2005). Classification (NCBI taxonomy): domain Eukaryota; kingdom Metazoa; phylum Cnidaria; class Scyphozoa; order Semaeostomeae; family Ulmaridae; genus Aurelia; species Aurelia sp. 3 sensu Dawson et al. (2005). The sequence goes on from OZ026585.1 coordinate 16,467,923, forward strand.
TTGATCTCACTCGACCTAGCTTAACTTGAGTTACCTGACGAAAACTGTATAAGCCGGTCGGCCACCCACCCTGCATTGATAACTTGATGAACAACGACAGATTTAGTAACAAAATAGTATCAGCTGCTTTTGACTGACAAAGCACAGCAATCCATGGCAATTAGTGATTGCAGACAAAGGAAATTCCCTTAGCCAGTAATTCAAAACAAACAAAGTGGTAAAAGCTGCTCTCAAGCCAGTGGGGGCAAACTGCCGCCTTGTGCACCCACAGATGAAGCTTAAGAGAAGTCATGAAATTGACGATGGAGAAGGATAGCTGTAAAGATCCGCGGTGCTGATTTTGTTTATTTGATTCAAGTCAAATAGAGAGCAGTGAAATTCTCTTATATCAAGGGCTTAAATTAAACACTTGCTATTGGGCTCCTAAGCAAATGAACCAAATTTAGTATGTCAAATCGGTCGTATTGTTTTCAATTCATAAGCCACTAAAAATGCTTGATCTTAAGAGTTTCTAAACAGGCCTAAAGCCTTGATCAACTTTGCAAGCGATTTAGCCTCACAGCTACCACAACCAAACTCTATTCCTAGTAGTTCCCTGTCTCTATAGCAGTTCCATATCCTCTTGGTCAGGGGCGGATCCAGACCGAAGTTGAAGGGGGGGGCAACTTGGAGAGGGGGCGCCAAAAACACAATGGAAAGTGAGCGCGCCGAAGGCGCGTGAAAATTTTTGTGGCGTTACTCGAGAAGATTCTCTGGTTTTTCTACTGAATAACGCCTTATTTCATATGTTTCCCCGCATTCAGAACGCAACACTGAAAGAAAGAATGCATTTGAGTCAGGATAAGGGGAGCTTTTCTTGCCAAAAAGGGGCGCTAAAGCTGAATTTTCATCGTGAAGGGGGGGGCAGTTGCCCCCATCTGCCCCCCTAAATCCGCCACTGCTCTTGGTAATAATTTAGAAAAAGGAACTTAAACTCAATAAACAATAAAGACTAAAAAATAAATAAAGAAACCTTGGTATTAGAATGAAATGTGACTTACATGAATTTTCGCAGTCATATTGGACGTGAAGTCTGAAATCATTCTTTGATTTGATGCAATGAAACTCCTGAAGTCACTTTCAAGTCGAATAAATTCGTTTGATAGCACAACACCATATCCTGTATTGGCGTTTATGAGACCACTAACTTTCAGTTTCTTGGCCACCATTTTCTGTATCAAACCTGCCGCTGTGAACGCATCTAACAAAGCGATGCTAACTTCCTTGCTCGATACTGCGTCAAATATTTCGTCAAATGTACCGTATTCTCTCTCTGAAAAGGAATTAAAGTAAATGAATGGAGATGCGATGATCTAGTCTAAATATAGCACAAAGGATGACACGCGCCACTTGTGCTCCAATTTTGTTCATCGATTGATAACATTAAGTGCTGTACCGTCGTTAAAATTGTTACATCAGTTAAAGGGGCAGGGTCACGTAACCGTAAACAAACTTGTTATCTCTAGAGTCTACATTGTTGTCCACACGTGGCCGTTGTGTTCCGTACAGATTTGGTGGATGGGGTGAATCCACAAGGGAGTTACTTCCAAAAATCCACCAATATCTCTGCAATCGTACAACATATGAGCGCTTCGGTTGGTTCTCTACGAAGTACAAGAGTCCATCTTCAAAATAACACTTTTATTTTGAGAAAAGTCGTGGAAAATCATTGTGATGTGGCCTATCAAAAAATACTGCAAAATCGTCGTTTCGAAAGAAGTTTGTTTACATTACGTGACCCTGCCCCTTTAAGAAGAGACAGTTCCCATTCCCTTGCCATTAGGGTTAAAAACAAACCAAGACAAAACAAGACTTAGGGTAACTGGTTTGCAACGTGAGCCTACGTACACAAGATAGGAATCAAGCTCAGCACCCTACACTTCCTGTTCTCCTGCGCAGCAAAAAACAGCATGGTATTTGCTCTTGCCTGAGCTATAGACTTATGACGATGAGTCCCTTTTATTCCTGCAGTAAACCTTGCTCAATAGGGACTCACGATGAAACAGTGAAAAACCTGGCCCTATTTTCTTCAATCATCAATGGAATTATCATGGAATCATGGCTTCTAATCTCAATCCCGTGGGAGTGTTTTCAATTCTTAAATCGAATCGAAAATTCTATCACATTTACACCGTAACAATAGTAATTCACAAATCTCGCAATGTGACTGGTACTGTAGGAATTGCGAAGTTTGGGCCTAAATAGGGCTAGGTTTTTCAGAGCAATATCATAAGTCTCTCTTGACTGAAGCGCCATTATCAAGTCAAAGAGCAAAGGGAAACAAGAGACTCATCGTCATAAGTCTACCTGAGCTACGACTCGAGATTTCAGCGTTTATGCGGTATTTTCTATTCTATTTATACTTAACGGCTGAAGTAATTGGCAGGAAAACATCTTTGTCCTTAATGTCCTATCACTTTGTGAACGGAGAATAATGACTGCTGCTATTACAATATCTGGTCTTAAATCAACCAACCAACCATTTGTTTCCTTTTGACACAAAGATGACTTTTCCCTAAATTTAGGCTCTTTAGGGATCTGACTAACAAAGACCAACCTCTGCAAACCAATTTTCTCTCGAGCAAAAGTAAGACGGTTGACTAAGAAGTTAAATTATTGAACTGTTGCAAAAACTACGAATAAAATTTTACACACAAAGACGAAAAAAGCGAAAGTGTATAATATCTTTTGTTAGAAAAAGTACTGAGTAAGCGTTTAGATGCTATATGAGGGCTGCAAAGAATCATGGTTGACCAGGCCCCTTTAACGTATGAGGCACATTCTTAGAAACTGAATGATACATACTTGAATTGACTTTTGCATTTCTTCTCACGCCAAGGTTGTATTCGAATGAGCTATTCAAGGCAGCACACTAAAATTACAAATATAAAGAATAAACAACCTAGGAATCATACAGCCATCCCGCTGGATACCAAAGTATTTAACACCTGCAGAGTGTCCAATAAAGATTTTGTGTGGCTGTTGTGGAGGAGCTGTAGCTTTCATTGGCTAATTGGCTCTAATTAGTTATTATTGGAACAAAAGTAATCAGTCCAAATTTATCTTCCCTTCGTGCAGACTCAACATTCTTCATGTCATAGAGGTCTGGAGAAGAAAGAGGAGAAACCTCTCTGAAAGCAAATCAGTGGAGTTTACACGCAGGCTAGCATTTGTGTGGTATAAAACAGTAAGACTGACCTCTGTATCATACAATGTAGCAGGTGGAGGAAACGTCATTGAAGTGACTGATGACGTCAGAGCTCCAGTAAGTATCCCAGAAAGCACTAGGCCAGCAAGTGTCCAAATGATAGCAATGACGCGTCCCAAGAATGTCCTTGGTGTTATGTCACCATATCTACAAATACATGAGCACAGGGTTCAAATCTTTAAGCAGACAGTGAACTGTTCTACCGGGTGCACTAATAACCGGGGGAAGCGTATTCCCATACTTCACTCAGGGAGCGCCGAAGGCGCGGGAGGAGTGACGGCTAATGTTTTGAAAATTGATGATCGATGCGCAGCTTGAAAACGAGGTCCCTTCGACGCTCCCTGAATTCACTTGACGGGATGTGCCGCTCAACAGGGTGTCCTTTCGTGGTAAAATTATTCGACAGGGTATCATAATTGATAAGAAAATTATGCGACAGGGTATTATAATTGGTAAGAAAATTATGCGACGGGGTATCATGTGGATGCAATAGGGTGTCATCTCTTCGATCCCACGAGTAATCAATGAATTAATCAATCAATCAATCAATCAATCAACGCGGCATACATTGTATAAGGAAAGAAGTGACAAGATTCCTAATCATTCAACAATTTAAATTCTTACCCAACTGTAGTCATAGAGATAAAGGCCCACCAGAAGCCTTGAAGCATTCCATCAAAGAACTTTCCTCTGGTAAACTCTTCATTTCCACGTCGCTCCTGTGAAGTAACAAAATGGGGGTAAATTAGCAGTTCAAAGCAAATTACAAGGTCTTTTCTGTGCAGCATATGTTGACTGAGCTCACTTTGGAAATCTTACTGAGGCAGTGCTTTCAAATTTGAGCGTTAGATACCTAGGTTCGAGATGACCACCAAGTGTAGAAGGTGAGCCAGAAAAAGTTCCCATTGTCGAAAATCTATTTCAGCAAAGGGTACTTCACTGACTTCAATGATCGAAGTATTTTCTATGATTTTTCTCGCTGTCTTACCAGCACGAGAAGTATAAGCAAATTCAACTTTATAAAAATTTCATGGTTGCAAAATGACTGAAAAAGAGCCTAAAACATCGATCGAATCGTAAGGACTCTCCGCACACAGATCAATACGCAAAGGGGGTTTCCCGTCTCTCAAGCGTTATAAGACATAAATTAAATAGAAAAGACTAAAAAAATTATGACCTGAGAACCAGTTCCCAGATCAACACGACCTTCTAGTTCTCAGGTCATAATTTTCACAGCGCGGTAAAGTTTGAACTTTAGGCCCATTTCAATTCGTCGAGAGCAAGCCATCAGCTCAAAATAAAGAAAGAGAAGATAAACATTGAATTGAAAACTAGAAAGGTAACGAAATATATTTATTCATTTAGGAACATTTAGGCGAGGTATTGTGGACACGATTAACACCAAAATCGTGTCCAAAACACCCATGCTTCAACTAATGCAGTGTGGACCTATATTTTCGCTATTCCAAATTTGGACTGAAGTTGCAGCAAGTTTGAAGTTGCAGCACACCCGAAGAGGACTCTGGGTGTAAATGGCTCTTTGACCCTATTACTGTAGGGTCAATCGGTAGCTCACAGTCCTGTAGGGGGGGGGGACATTTTCCCCACAGTGAATAATGCCTCTAATTCAATAAATATTTGGATAATGGCAGGGTTATTGATGAAATACGTCAAATGTAGTTGAAATATTAGTACTATGTGGACTTTATCTCATTTTTAACCACATATTTCGCATGTTTTCGATGGCCTCATGATTCTGTCACACATGACAAAAATGGACTTAACTCCCGTAAAAACAGCTGCTGAGGCTAAATTTTTAGCTTATCTTAGTTCTCTTTCTATTAGCTTTCGAATGCTATACCACACAACGGAATTAAACAAACATTTATTTTTGCCAAAAATTAGGTCACATGAGTGATGACGTCATATCTATGTCACGTGTCCCAAAATTTTTCCTTCTAACCATAGTAATGAGGACCGATAAATTTTAGTCTCATATCTATGAGGATTTATCGATAAAAAATTGCCTTGTATATCAAAACTTTAAAAGTTTGGGAAAAATCCCCCCCCCTACAGGAATAGGGTTAATAAGAAAATACTTACTGCGAGCCAGATAAAAATGCCAGCAATAGTGGTAAGCAATACAATGATTATATACATTGGCCAGATATTCCCAATGGATTTAAACGCATTCAAAGTCGTTTTGGAATAATCGATTTCATCTTTGACTATTGTGGCACTGCCCGATGATTGGATGAATAAGATAAACACGTGTTTGTCCATGTATCTCGTTATTGTAGAATAACCAAATATGGGAAAAGATATGTGGAACTCGTTGCCAATCGATTTCTTGACGCCATTTTGATGCTTTTTCAGGGGATTCTCACCAGATCTGCTTTGGAACTTGTGAATCTTTGAAAAATCAGAACCGCACTTTCCGCATGAACTTTTGATCATGTTTTCAATAAGTGTAGCCATGATTCCAGTCATCGTCAGCCCAGCTCCCTTGACAACGTACGGAGGGTTTGAATACCAATTGAGAAACACATCAGGGGGACATTTACACGTTCCTGTGAGTGAGAAGAATTGGAAAGCTTTAAAGACCCATTGCTAACCATGATTCTTCGTTGCGCCAAAGTCGACTGTCGTATTGTCTGAAGGTCCTTTTTGGCCTAAATTCCCTTTGTCTTGCTTTTCGTTCGGCGCACAAAGGGTCATGGTTAGCAATGTGTCTTTAAATTGCAAGCAGTTAATCTAAAGGGCTTTTACCAAACGGCATGCTTAAAGGGGCAGGGTCACGTAACCATAAACAAACTAGTTATCTATATGTCTATCTTGTTGTCCATACGTGGCCATTGTGTTCTGCACAGACTTTGGTGGATGGGGTGAATCAACAAGAAAGTTACTTGCAAAAATCCATCAATATCTCTGCAATCATGCAACAGATGAGCGTTTCGTTCATCTTCAAAACAGCACCTTCACTTTGAGAAAAAAAGTGGAAAATCTGTGATATGGCCTATCAAAAATACTGCAAAATCACCATTTTGAAAGAAGTTTGTTTACATTACGTGACCCAGCGCCTTTAAAGGCAATCGACATAGATAAAAACTGGTCCGGGCCAGGTTAAAAATACAATCAAATGAATCAAATTTTTTCCGTAACCTGAAAGAATATCAAAATGAAAGACTGAAATTGAAATGAAATTTAATTACTTGAGTCAACCGGCGTGCTATATGGTCCATCACCAGCCGCTGTGTATCCTGCAACACTCACTGCATATGTAGTGTAGCTCTGTAAACCGTGAATTTTATATCTGAATGTGTATTTGTCAAGTGTTATGATCTTAGTCACTGGGGCTCCAACAGTAGCTTTGTCCGCAATAAGAGTTATTGTATACTTCAACTTATAACCAAGTAGCCTTCCATTGACTAGGTCATTAGGAATCTTGCCCCAACTGGCTATAACCATCGATGTTGAAATGCCATGCTCCGTAGTGAATGCAGGAGGGGCGACTGACGGTACTACGATAAATAGATAAATCAATATATCAATCAATCAATCAATCAATCAATCAATCAATCAATCAATCAATCAATCAATCAATCAAGTAAAAGCCCGATCAAGCCCCATCTCTAATAAGCCCCTCCCCTCTTAGTCAAAATTTGAAATAAACCTCCCTCTCTATTAAGCCCCTCCTACTTATACAAAGTTCTACAGTTTACCAAATATTTCCATTTACTTAGCAACACAACCTTGCATGTTAATTTTGATATGGTTTGGTATAAAAACTGTGTTGAATTTATCTAATTGAGTCGTAAAATTGTATGTTGATTCGGCAAAATATGGGATAACAGAACTGAAAAGCACACTCTCTTACCTTGCCTATCTTACTTATTATCACCGTTCGGTATTACTTCATTTCATTTCATTTTAAATTATTTATCCACGGTTACCACGTCAATCTTAGAAGACTACTTTTCAGGGGGCCGTGCTTAAAATCTAAAAAAAGAAACTTTTATCTATCGTTTAAAAATCCTATCCTAATTACTATGATACATAAAGAAATAAATGAATAAAAAGAAACAGCAAAATAAATCACTTTTTTACAGCGTCTTTCAATGCTTTGAAAGAGGATGCCTGCTTGACTTCCAAATCTAAATGGTTCCAGACACTGGCACCACGATATGAGAAAGCTCGTTGACCATTGCACGTTTTCGTTCGAGGGACCTGGAGATCAGTTGCCGTGTTTCTCAAATTTTTCCTACTGCATGCCGAGTTTTTCGTAAAAACTTCTGACAGATAGTCTGGAGCAAGGTCATTTATTGATTTAAAAACCATGCAAGCTGTCTTGACTTTTATCAAATCCGCTACCGTAGGCCAATTTAGAGTTTTTATCAAGGCACTAGCAGAAGAATCATAACTACTGTTGTTCACTATTCTAGCTGCACGGTTTTGAAGTTTTTGCAGCCCCTACAACCTAGTCCCCCCACATGCCCCCAGACTGAACAGCAGTAGCAATAATAATGATCAATTATTATCATCGTCATGATCATTATTATCATTGTTATTATCTCACATTACACTATCAGATTATTATCATCATAATTATCATCATTATCATTAACATCAGCATTATCACCATCATTATCACAACACAGTCATCCATTACCGAAAACCTGCAAGGATGAAATGAAAAATAAGCTGCACTTACCTCCTTCAGGTGTCTTCGTAACTCCAGAAAGAGGCAGACCCGGTCCAGCCCCAGAATACGCCTCAACTTCAATATCATACAAGGTGAAAGCCTTCAGTCCACTAATGGCTGTGTCAGTGAAGGTTTTAGGTACTGTCGTAGTTTTATACTGCCCATTCAAGTATGGTTTATAATTGATACGATAACCGAGCGTTCGACCATTGAATTTCTCATCGGGTATGCCATCCCATTGGAGATATACTTCGTTTGCTGATGTTGGAAGAATCCTCAGGTTTGTTGGAGCTGCAGTGGGCACTGGAGGATAAAAGGGAAGAGCATCACAGATCACAGCTAAAAATATATCATGCTGATACTTCGATATCAATCAATCAACTACTGCTCTACCAGGCGGACCATAAACAAGAAGGACATTGTTTTAAGTTTATTAACGAGAAGTCAGCTTAAGACCCCGTTTACACCGGTACGAAACGGCATAAAATTATGCGGTATTGGTTTCTCTATTCAAACAGAATCACAGTTTACACTACGCAGGCACAAAGTGAATACGATAGGTTATGACCATGCGCAGTGGGAGAATTTGTCAAGGCGCATGCTCTTATTTGCCAAATTATTACCTCGTTGTGAATCCGACATGAATGATGCCGTATTTGCCGCCATTTACACTATACCGGTTGAGCGACGAAGCCAGTTTGCCTGCCGTATTCATTTCGCGCCCTATACACCACTTTAATTAAGCAGCCTCATTTTGGAAATTTGTCAAAATCTCTTCCTATTTTTAATATGAAAATTTCGAGCCCAGATTCGGATTTAACACCCAAACTTTAGTCTAATTACATATTTTAAAACTGCTGACAATTGTGATGTTGATTTTATGACAATGTAAAGTTCAAAGATTTGAAGGTGAAAGGATAAGGGATTTGAACGTGAAAAGTTGTTCGGGGTGAAACTTTACACCCCAAGTCATTTTCACGGTCAAAGCCCTTGTAGATTTTCAAACTTTACATTGCCATAAAATTAACACTACAACCGCTAGCAACATGAAAACTTATAGTTAGACTAAAGTTTGGGTGCTAAATCCGAATTTGGCGTCTAAAATTTCAAATGAAAGAATTTTGAATAATTTCCAAAACGAGGCTTTTCATTAAAGTGGTGTATTCAAGTAAAAACTGTGTCGGCATAATGTGAAGGGCAATACGGCACAGTTTCATGCCGTATTCATTTCGTTGCGACCTAGCGTAAACGGGGTCAAAATTGATCCCAAATCATTTAAAAACATTCTTCTGAAGAGAAAACACAGTTTTAAAACGGATTTTAGCTGGACATTTATTTAGCGCCATCCGATTGATAAACTTTATCATTTGTCTAAAAGTTCATTTCCTACAGCTCTTTGGAATGGTCAAATGCCTTAACGTCCTGTTCTGTGAAAGAGATTCCTTACAATTTGATCGAGTTGTCAGGCCATGTTGCAGCCACTTAGAAACCAATAAATTTCTAATAAGGTTGAATCAGGGAGCGCATGGTTGAATTTAGACATATTTTCCTTGGTCTTGACTTGATACAAGTCTTCGTTTTGTTTCTCTGCGCATTGTCATGGCGGAAAGCTCGTACTTTACGCTGTCTTTACGCTGTCTGAGATATTCTGAGATTAAAACTGAGACTTGTAGCAAGTCAATCCTTGGTCGTAAAAATGCGTGAAAATAAAAAGATACTTCTGTCTTTCTGCTATCAACCAAAATTCGATTAATTCTAATTTATCTAGCACTCTAGGTTCTACTAGTTTTCAAACGCCAAAACTGCTCTGGCATATCATTACCAAGAAGAATGCTTATAATCTGGGTTGCTTCCTTCATGGGGCACCCTGTGGTATGGTATCTTACCTCCTTCTATAGTGGAATTCATAATTTCACCACTAGCAGGTCCATTGCCGTGTCTAACAGCCAGAGTCATTCGCAACCTATATTTTGTAAACGGTTTCAAATCTCTCAACAGGAACGATGTTGTGTTTAAGCCTGGAACACCAGCGACGTCCCATGTTCCAGGAGCACTGTCATACTCTCGGTAGAAGATATAATAACCGGACACATTGACGATTTTATCGTAGTCCTTAGGAGGCGTCCATGTTAGGTTCATTGAGAAAGGATCATATGAAATGGCTTGAACGTCAGTAGGCGGCTCAGCAACAACTGTAAAAGAATAATTGCAATCAATAGAAGTAAGGGTCAACTCCGTGATGATTTCTTGTATCAGCGGCAAAATCTTAGACTGATTATATGGCCGTAGTTATCGCTATTGAAAGGCTGCCGTACGCTCCTAACTACGGCTCATAATCAAACGCCATTATCTTGAAATGATTATATCTGCCTCGTTTCGATAAGGGACTTGGCAAAAAACACAAACGCAAAAACTCATATTTTTCAAATGAAAGATATTGATCTGAACACTTCATAGTAAATGCTTAACGATAGCAGCAAAATGGTACCTACCATCATGGCTTGACATTTTCACCAACTGTTTTCGTGGTATTCTTAATCGTAAGACTTTGTTCTGTCAAGCTAAGTTCCTTGAAACTCTGCTTTGATCTTAGAGTTTCCATTGGTCGACATCAATCAATCGAATTTTCAAGCAGCCTCGTTCCAAAGAGCGTTTAAAAGTGCAACAAAGTCAGTCAAAAAAAATCGCCGTAATATTATGAGTCCCAGTATGAGCGGTCTCAGTTTGATGTAATAGTCTCGTTTTGAATAGCGATTATGGGACTCATCGCAATCAGTCTAACAAAATCTAAGAAAGACAACTGGACTTCATATGAGACAAAGATTTATACTCAAAACTGAGTCAATTCAACGAATATATGCAGAACGTTTTGCTTGAAGTATTAGATTTCTCTTCTAAGCAAGCAATACCATCATTTTTTCGATATGATTGACTTTAAGAAATAGGGTTTCTTTTGCAATTAACCTGATAATGTATTAAGTATTATTAGAAATTTATCTATCTAAATGAATGAATCAACAGCAGCATGATTGGGTGGCACATAACAAGGACAGAATTTATAACACTTCAGCATCAGTTGAATAAATTGACACCTTAATTCAAGGCAATTAGCGATGGCGGATAAAGAAAATTCTCTCAACCAGTAATTCAGAATAATCTAGGCCGCAAAGATTGCCCTGAAACCAGTAAGAAAAACTCTCGCCTTGTGTACACGAAAAATGGTTCTTAAGAGAAGTTATGCGCTGATAACGAAAGAAGAAGAGTAAATCCAAAGCACAGTCTGGCGGATTTTGTTTATTGGACTCAGGGGCTGAAGAGTAATTGTTCTATCTGAGCACTAAATATGCAATAATTGCAATGCCCTCTGCTTGGTTCCTGCATCAAATATACAAAATCTGCCAGGCAGAACTTTAGATTTACCCCCGTTCTTTCGTTAAAAGCCCATTATTTCTCTTCGAAACCATTTTTCGCGTGTACAAGGCAAGAGTTTGCCCTACTGGTTCAGGGTGACCTTTGCGGCTTTGCTTGTTTTGAATTACTGCTTCAGAGAAATTTCCATTGTCTGCTGTCGAGGTGTCAATCAAAAGCAACTGAAGCTATTGCATTACGAAATCTGCCTTTGTATGACCAAACATTAGTCCTGTTTGCAAAATCACCAAAATTTAACTGCAAGTACCCATACCAGGTTTGGTACAGTAGGATCAATTTTGTTGCTACTTTATAGTGTATCAAATCCTAGAAAACTAACCTTGCAATGGCTTTACAGTCTGAAGAACAGAGGACAAGTTGTTTAATTTCCCAGTAGTCGTTATGTAATCTTGCAGTAGCAAAACCTCACTCTGAGTAACTTTTATATAAAAAATGCTGAAATTGGCAATGACACTTCCTTTCCTGGAAAAGAAGAGATAAATGAAAGCAACGATTGCAAATGATATATGAATATGAATAAATATTTATACACGAAAATTAAACCTTTCAGCATCTAATAATACTTATATACAATCTTAAAACTAACGAAAAATTTCCAAATGTTAATATTGCTGTTCTTCCAGGGGGTCGTGTTTTGAAGTTAAGGTTTTTGATCAGCCAGTAGGTGTGCTTTCAATTGTTTTTTAAAGCAACCGAGAGTTGGGGCCTCTCGTATATCAACAGGCGTGTCATTCCACATTTTTAGAGCCGAATATTTAAAGCCCTTTTTTGCATGTTCTGTATTTAGCCTTGGGATCTGAAGATCATGGCAGTTTCTTGTTACATAGCTTGAGTGCATTGATCTTTGCTCAAATTTGTCCCAAGTATTACCAAATGAATCAATAAAAGGTTAAGCATTTGCCGAAACACGATGAATACACAGAGATAATTCATTTACTTTATCTTGTTTTGAGATACCATAAAAGCTCTATTTAGCCGCCCCCTCTCTATCAATCTCCACTCTCTCTATTAAGCCCCATCTTTAGTAAGTCCTTCCCTTCAAAGCCAAAATCTAAATAAGCCTCTTGGACTAATGACGATGAGTACCTCGCATCCCTGCGGTAAATCTTGCTCAACAGGAACTCATAATGAAACAGTGACAAAGCTGACCCTATTTTCTGCATTGATCGGTCAAAATATGATCGAATAACGGCCTCAAATCTCGATTCAAGGCCTCTAATCTCGAATCTCGTTCGAATGTTATAAGTTCTTCAATTGAATCGAAAGTTCCATCATGGTTGCCGTCACCATAGTGATTCATAAATCTCGTAATCTGATTGGTACCCTGGCAAGGTCACAGTTTGGGCCTAGGTAGGATCAGGCTTTTCAGAGTAATGCTATGAGTTTCTGTTGACTGAAGCGCCATCATCAAGTCACAGAGCAAAGGGAAACAAGGGATTCCAGGTCATGAGTCTATAAGCCCCTTCTCCACAAAGTCCCCCCCCCCCCCCCAAGATCCAAAGCTAGAGGTTACCAAAGACCTTCCACTATTTAACAAAACAAGTTTGTTGCATGCCCATTTTGAAATGGTTTGTAACAAAAACTGTGTCGAATTGTGTATTTGACTAGAAAACTTGAATACTGATTCTGCAAAATATGGGGTGAAAGAAGTGAGAATCTATCATTTGTGTCCTTGCAGATGCAATAATTGAGTTTCTATGTTAAATGTAATGGGCAGAGGGCTGGTTATTTATTTTCATGCTCTTTGGGGTGTCGTACTGTACCTCTTGTTTTCTACTGCAAAACTCTATGAGAAACTAAATAAAAAATTGAGGAGAAAGTCACTCCCTAGAATTCTCGTACACAGTTTACAGAAATCTTCCATTCTTGAAAAATTCCCTTAATCCTTCAGAAATCAGTTTGCTCTCGTAAAATCTTCTTAGATTGAGGGAATGATGCATTGGTCAACGTATTCACCTGATATTGTTTTACGGAATCAGATTTGGTGGTATTGCAATCTATAATCATCAACTGAATTCATATGGTAATGACTTCCTGAATTCATATTATATACACTATACGATTAAATGATGAACTTTGTGAAAATATCTCTACTTACATATAGTTCAATACTGTTACAGCATTCACAATTGATGAATAGTTGTACACTGCTCTCACCTGAAGAAAACAATAAGAATTCAGCAAAGAGTGCACTGCTTCTTGCAAACTACCTCAAAAGGCTGCAAGACGAAACCTCCTTAAGAACCATCTTTCTTCGCAAACCAGCATATAAAATGAAGCATCGTATTACAAAACACTAGTTTGAAGAATCATAATCCCTTAAACTATAAGTGACTGGCTCAATTTGATTAATGTTTCAGCAACAAAAATGGTAGAATAATTCTCTTAGCTGACGCATTGCTTTCTAGTTATACGAAAACTAGTTAATGCTGTTATGCCTTCCCGTCAATGCTGGGCATCTAAAAGTCTAAATCTAAGTGATTGTGAGAAAGCCATTTCTACTTTTGTTGGAAAAATAAAGAAATGAACCGAACTGACGAGTATGTGACGATACACGCATTTGGTTATCAAACGTTGTTCTTTCTTTCAGTTACTGGTGAGTTACAAATTTATTTCTTTCCTTTGAAATATCAAAATTAATTCGGTTGCTCTAACAGGCTCCAACAGCTTTCTCTCTGTTACTGGTTTATGTTGGTTGCTGTTCTTTTTACGGGAGTTAACAATCTTCTTTCTAAAGATTACCGCATGTTTGTTGCATTTATGGTGTTGTGATGAATTCATTGTTTAAGGCTATTTAAAAATTTTGTACCACAATTGATTGTTTAAACAAAGAAATTAGACTGTCCGCTGATTCCCAATTTCAGAAAAACGTAATGCAACTAAACTCCCTGAGAAAAATCTTGAAAAATAACTTGAAGCCACAGTAATATGATGAAATTAACATTTTACAAATTAGCTGCATCGGTAATCCTGTACGATTTTGCAAACAGTGGAAAAATTTTTCAGAATCAACAGGTATCTGCCGTCATGGCTTGCAAAGTCTAAACTTTGCCACAAACTCCTTATTTTGCCACATAGCGCATAACACAACCACGACTGCAATGCAGACATTTCTGAAGACATTTAGCACCATACAGATGTATTGTAACTAAATAACTCACATTTTCTCGTGTTGTTTCAGTTAGAGCTATAGCCTTTGGATGTGTCTGGTAGACCAAATGATAGTCCCATACGAAATCAGTTAGTTTTACGGTAAACAGGATCTCAACACCTACAAAAATCAAGAAGCCAAGAATGAAATTATTAAAGGACAACTAAATAAGTAACGAAATGAGAGTCCTTCTAGAGCTGAAGCAACAATTTGGTAAGATAAGTCGGAGAAGGAAAGACAACGAAACCAACGTCGATCGCCGGATCCAAAGATGCTTGAGATGATGAATAAATTAATAGATTTGCAGAGAGAAACACAGCAACTAGACGAAAAACGACGATAACTATATGTAAATGCAAAAAACATATGTATTGCCAATAATTTGTTCTGACAAGCAGGCAATCTTGACACAAAAATTTGTCAGTTACATAGAGGAGCATAGAGAAGAGGAGCTTACAATTTCAAGTAGAGAAGCTTTGAATAATATCAATTTTATAACGATAAAAAGTCGCCTCAGCTATACATTTTTAAGGTTTTCCCTGGGCACAAGAGCTTGCCCGAGCCTACCTTACTGCTCCAAAGGCTTATGGTGGATAATATACTTTTTGCAAAGTTTCCATACACCAAGTTTTTGGTTCCCGAGTAGTTTCTGGAGAGGGAGATTTCTGAAACCGGCTTTCTGTGCTCACTAGAGCGGAAAGTAGCGTTACTTTGAGGGCCTGTTTACAGGAGGAAAGACACCTCATCTGCCACACCCGAGGCTGACAAGCGAGATTCCACTCTTCCGTACAACCATTTGTTTCTTCATTTTGCGCTGATATGAAGATTGCAACATCACCGGTATAGTGAAGGATGGAGTCTCACCAAAAGTGGACTTGGTGAGGCGAAAATTTTTCCACATAAACGAAAAACCACCGGTATGGTGAGATGAACTAAATTATTCGTTGATTCTTATTGATTGAACTCGTTCTGACTGCACAGATGAGAGATCTTACTCCACCTCGCTGCTCAGCCCTGGGCTGAGATGAGGTATACAATCTCATATAAACAGTGGCTGAAACATGTCTCGCCTGTCGGTCCCGGGTTTGCCAGGTGAAGTGCTTTTCCTTGTGTAAACAGGCCTTTAGCTTGAATTGTGGAAAATTTTCAAAGTACTTACCCTCACAGGCATGGTTATTGCATTGGTTGGTCTCAATGTCACTTCCTTCGCAATATCTACCATTGTATCTTGGAGCAGGACTATCACAGTATTTCTTCCGCAACGATATTCCTCCTCCGCATGGTTGATTACACTGACGCCACTCACCCCAAGCTCCCCACTGTCCATGCACTACGAAAGACACAAGAAGTTGACGTTACGGAGTCTGCACATTATTACGCGTAAATTTGGTAAAACAAAAGATGTAGGTTACTATCTTGACATGATACAAGTCTCCGTTTTGTTTCTCTTATTTTACGCTGTCTGAGATATTCTGAGATTAAAACTTGTAGCAAGTCAAGCTACTATCTAAAACTGTTTCACTATCTAAAACTATTTTCTTTTATTTGATTTAAGGCTTGCATTTTTAACATCATTGTACAAAGGTTTTGAATATTGTAAATATGGTTTTATAGTTTAATTTAGTTAATAGCTTTTTACTTTGTATCCTGTAATTAAAGTTTTTATCGGAGGGCCACCCCTTGAAAATCAACTTGTTGAAGGGCAACCCTTTTTAAATGAATTAAATATGAACGAAATAAGAAAACAAAGCGATCTGCCATTCTGAAGAACAGATTCCACACCTCTGAGTGTCCTTAAGATGACAAATTTATTCGTCAGAGAAGCAAATCGCCTTGCCTCAAAGAGAACTGTATCCTATTTCTTTTTACAAAAATCACCTTTACAAGCCAAAGATATCATTCTCGCAAAAAGAGTTAGCCACAATATTGTTTCTTTGGCGATTCATTGTTCATGGCGCTTGTGCCACTTTGAGGTGCATGGGAAAGTTTTTGACTCTTTTTCTTTGAAACTGGAAGCTATTAAACTGGCACGAACCCTGTAAATAAACATTAAATAAAGATTGAAATAAGTGGAATGGCTACCTGGGCACTTTTGAACATTGCATTCTGGAATGACATCAACTGCTGGGCCGTAGCATTTTTCACCCCCATGGGCATCAGCCGGGCTATCACAAGCTCGATGTCTGTGCCTGTATCCATAGCCACATGACTTATTACATGGAGTTATCTCAGACCACTGTCCCCAGTTTCCATCAACTAAAACGCAAACGGGACTAAAATCTAGATTATTTCTAACACGGTGCCATGACATTTGAAAACGACAAACATGTGACTATATGGTACTAAAATAATGGTACTAAAAGCCTAGCTAGGTTTACCACGATACAAACAAAATTTGAAAACGGTAGCAACTTTGATGATTGATACAGATCTCTTTATGATCGCAGCATAAAGAAGCTGGATTTTGACTACAAAAATCGATATACCAAGTCAAAAGCATTTAGGCTGCGTTTACAATAAAGGCTTGTTTTTGCGTGCATGCTTTTGCTTGCGTAAACACGCTTTTGTTTGCATTTTCCCGTTCAGATTGATATGTCCCTTGGATCCCATATGACAGGTTGTTTTTCTACCTCTAAAGTGAAAAGTCTGAATACAACTCACTTGCACACGCGAGTAAGTAATCTGCCTGCTAACCAACAAGCTTTTTTACATGAACAAGCTTCTTTCCGCATGCAAATATTTTGCAGTCCGAACACTCCAATGGATCAGTATGGCAGATTTCTGCACGAGCGTTTAAGCGCTTACAAAAAGATTGTGCAATGTGAACGCAGCCTTAACATATTTGATGGGCTGTGGAATAAAGGGTATGTTGCTTATATTCAAAACCGAAATGCTATTCTATCAGTCAAAGGCAACGGTGAAAATTTTCCTCGGTAAAGTCATTCATTCTTTTGACCAAGAAATCAGACAAATGCTGGTAAAGGGTTTGTATCTTTCCGTACGCTTATGATACTGGAAGAAGCAGCCACGTTTCGATGCATTCCACAAGTCTGCATGATTCAATCTACAAGTCTGGGCAAAGTTTGGATCTGGAGTTCGTTTAAAATAACACACACCTGGACATGGGTTTGTGTTGCAATCGAGAACCTGTGACGTATTACCAGGAGGACACCAAGGCCTCTTCTCGCAAATTCTTTCTCGCCTCTTTGTTCCTCCTCCGCACTTTGGAACTGAACAGACACTCCATTGCGCCCACTCTTCGCATCCACAGTCACCTGCCATAGAAAAATGGAAATCATTCCTTCATATTCTGTGATGCTACAAGAAATGTTGTTTTGAAAACATACCAGATGAGTAAAAAACAATGCCTGCTTGAAAGGCAACCGTTTCTTAGATATAGAGATGATAATATTGATGATTACTATCTGATGTTGCGTGTGTATAAATCCATTTAAAATTTACCTGACTGAAATAGGCAAGTCCGTTTGGTAATCATGAGGGATTCTCTCAAGAAAGCCCCCCATTAAGTAACCTTCAAAATGTGCGTGAAATCACGAAAAAATTCTCGAAATATTTCTTCCTTACGACAGTTACTCCAGTGCGTTTCTAGACGTGTTATCCTTTGGGGGGGGGGGGGAGAGAAATTTCCCAGAAATGATGTTGCTATGTTGCAAGGGATGATAATTGCATTCTCCCAAAGGGATAAAACGTGCAAAAGCACGTAAAAATTAGTGCTCTAAGCATGGGCAATAATGCGGCATATAGCATGGTCAAAATTGTATTCTTGCTCACTGAGTTATTTCTCTACGCAAGAAAAGCCCGGTAATGTTGCTTTTTATTTGGTTTAATGTACTTTGATTGAAGTTTGAGTAGTAAATCCGAAGTTAGCCTCGAAAATTTCACATGAAAGAATTTTGAATAAGTTCCAAAATGAGACTGTTAATTGAAGTGGTGTATTCTCACCTGGGGCGATACAGTCGCAAAGGCGTAGTGTGTCACCATCATTTGGCCCTTTGACAGTGCAATTTATCGTGGCCGGTAACTGCTTGAAGCCTTCGCATTTCCCCGAGCTTCTGACAATACTCGGATGATATTTTTTGCTATACACAGCGTTGCTTGTATTATCCATGCAATTGTAGCCTGCTTTTTCAAAAGGATAAGAGGTTTCATCATTGATCATAAATGGATTGCAGTAATAGTTAATGCCTCTACATGCCTCGATACAGCTCTGATGTGCAGCACCAACGTAGAAACCTATAAATTAAGGGAAAACTAGTTGATTTAAATTAAAAAACCATTCCATCCAGGGGATACAAAAAATACCCCGGGCAGTATACCGGGTGAGCCAGAAAAAAGTTCCCACTTTTGAAAATTCATAACACCAAGGCTACTACACGGATTTGAATCATACAAATTGTAATTAACAGTCGAAAGATCAAAGTATTTTTGTGATTTTTTTCGCTGTCCTACCAGCACTACAAATATTGGTAAATTCAACTTTATAAAAATTCCATGGTTGCAAAATGACGGAAAAAGGGCCTAAAAAATTGATCAAATCGTAAGGATTCTATTCAAATCGAACAATATGCCATGGGCGTTTCACCACCTTCAAGAGTTATAAGACATCGATTTTCAAACAAATATCAAAGATTTTCAATGCCAAGGAAATTAATGCCTAGAGGATATCTCTCACCCATGAGAAGTTGCATTTCCTTCATTATCCTGTGAGAGAGGTCATTTATGAATTGATCGATGTTTTGGGCCATTTTTCAGTAATCAATCAACCATGAAATTTTTGTAAAGTTGAATTTACCTATATTTGTAGAGCTGGTAGGACAGCGAGAAAATTCATAAAAATACTTTGATCTTTCGGCTTCTAACTTGAATTTGAATGATTCAAATCCATGGAGTAGCCTTGGTGTTATGAATTTTCAAAAGTGGGAACTTTTTTCTGGCTCATCCGGTATTAGTATGTATGTAAATGTATGTATGTAAATTTCTGCCAAAGTAAAACATCAAAATAAAAAATAAGTTTATTAAAATAAATAAGTCTAATTACAGGCGTGTGATACCAAATAAAAACAGGATTTAAAAACATTTAATCTAAAAACAACCTTGGTTAAAAAGGCGGGATAGCATTAAAAGGTCAGTGTGACCTTGTTTCCATAATGGTCCCTCCAAAGATGTCAATAAAAGAAAAGTTTTTATAGAAGAAAACGAAAATTCTTGAAGATGTTAAAATGTAGCTAATTTGTACCTTTAAAGGATTTGAATCATGCAATACCTAATCGAGCGTAAGAGAGGGTGTGCAGTATCAGTAGTACACATATACGTCATCTTCTTCTCTTAGTAGGCTGTTTTAGCAGCAAGACGCAGACGTCTTTGAAAACGCAGCTACTTTTTTATGTTTTTAGAGCATTTTAATTTTCCACGCTTTTTCCTCCCAGAAAGCTGCTCACAGACAGGCAAAGAACAGCTTGCATTCTTGCATTTCCATCATTTGTGAATGTTCTCATATTGCATTTGCTTCCCTTCTCGACGTCGTATTTTTGCAGTGCGGCCTTCAAAAGTATACTTTTCAGGTTGTCAGTTTCAGAATAGAACGTACAATTCGTCTCTCGAGACTCGCAAAAAGTTTCGAAGTTGATTTCACTTTGTAATTTACATCCTCGAACAAAAGAACTTTGCTGGCGTCTTCTTGATTCGCGTCTTCTTGCTAAAACAGCCTAGTATTTATTGTAGTACGGGGACGTGCCATTTTTATGAGTTCTTGTTCAAATCGTTGTGGAATTATTGGGTACAGTACAACCCCGCAAACAAGAACATAGCAAAATAAGAAACTGCAGACTGATTTTGAGGAAAAAGACACTTACAGATAAGAACCAAAAACATACTGATTTACTTCAATGTTCTTATGAGCTGATACACTTAACAATCTCGTCCCCAGAGTGAGTTCGTTGCTCTACCTCTACTCTGGAATACAAGAGGCCGTTCGGCAATCTGATTGGTTGTTCACCATTTTGCGCCGTAACTCCGTTTTGCGCGGGGTAAACGACCTCGGCATGTCAAAATTCGGCGTGAAACCACATTCTTTACCTATTGCGACCATCATTTGCAACTTATTTCTGAAATTCGAAGAATAACGAGCCATCTTATTTGTGAAGCTGCGGTGAAAGTTTCCCGACTTTGCAACTTAGGCCCACTTTCGCTCCAAACAAACCGAGCTTATTTTCAAATTAAACACACTTGCCAACCCAAGATTATTCTTTAAATACCTGCAAAAAGGTTCAAATAAGGTCCTCAAAGTGTTTGTTTTCAATTT
Organism: Aurelia sp. 3 sensu Dawson et al. (2005); assembly: GCA_964020215.1. Lineage (NCBI taxonomy): Eukaryota > Metazoa > Cnidaria > Scyphozoa > Semaeostomeae > Ulmaridae > Aurelia > Aurelia sp. 3 sensu Dawson et al. (2005). The sequence continues at coordinate 16,488,774 of OZ026585.1, forward strand.
CTCCATTCATCTCCTGCAGAATTAGCGCCAGAGCAACGGCCATTTTCCGTCGCTTGGCGTTGCCTAGCCAACAGTGAAATCCATAATGGCTTTCAAATGCACCCAGATTCTGGGCGCATTTGATCGAAGTGTACCAGGGTGTTCATTCGGCTTCGTGATCAGCGTATGACGCAAGAACACCCTGGGAATGAGGTTGTACAGTTAATTAAGAAATTTCATCACATCATTGTAAACAAACTCCAACCTATTGATAACTGAACACCAGCTAACAGTTTTCAGGGATACGCAAATTGTTTTATCAAGCCATATGATATAAACTGCTTTGTCAACAACAAAAATACCATACTCTCTAATATCTAAATGCAGTCATTATACCCTCAAGTTTATTAACACATACTGTATACAGTAGTTATATATTCATCATAGTCACAAGTGTCCTTGCGATAAAAACCACACCCTGAAAATGTCTTAGACTGCGTTCACACGATGCCGGCACATTTTGAAAACGGTGAAGAATTCGACGGATAGGCCTCCCGTTCACACGAAAACGGCACATTTTTTGCCGGCAAATTTTGAAAACGGTAGATTTTGAAAACGGAACCGTAACCGGCATAAACTTGAAACAGCATCGTGTTAACACTCAACAAAGATGAAAACAGAACATTTTCGACACTTATGGATCGAGACAGGTCTATTCTTAGGGTGTAGGTACTATTCTTTGGCATCAAATCCTGCAACGAGTTTTTATCGTCAAATTACCTACCGTTTTCAAATTGTGCCGGCATCGTGTGAACGCTAGCTCAAATTTTGCTACCGTCACTTTTTTCATCGTTTTTAAAATGTGCCGGCATCGTGTGAACGCAGTCTTAAGTACCTCATTTATAAGAACCTAGCCAGTCTGTTTTTTAGAAAAGTATGTTCTTAATTGCCGGGTTTTACTGTATCACCCCCAGACTCAGACACCTTACGAAATCATGGGTATCGTTTCAGAAACGTTGCGGCATTATGGTTTCAATTCTGGTATAAACTTTGCAAATGTTGTAGGGATTACATGAAATTATTCATAATTTTCGGAATTATGCCCAGATTTTTATTAGATTTACGGAATGACATAACATTCTTCCAAATTTGTAGAATTAAAGCTACCAATCTTTCGGGCAAAATAGCATGCTCCCATCAGATGACAGGTCGAGATATCCCCGGGTGGGTGGCCGAGTGGCTTAAACAGTCTTCGTCAGGTGACTGAAGTTAAGCTTGGTCGGGTGAGGTCAGACTCTGGATGGGTGACCACGGAGACCTGACCTCACAACTCACCTCGTCGTCCTTCGGAAGGGACGTTAAACTAGGGGTCCCATGCCTGGATGCGGCAAGCACAGTGGGCCTAAATTAGCCTTCAGTAGCTAGAAATCCTGACAAGCCCACTCAAAACAAATCGAAAACAAACAAACAAAGCCCCTCCCCCCTTGAGAAAAAATATGGGCATTTCTCGCAATAAGACACTGCGAACAAGAACCATGCACCTTGCTAAGAACCTGCATAGTCTATCTAGCCTGCTTCAGTTTGGTGAAAAATATGTTCTCATTACAAGGATGTTAAATTGACTTTTGATGATAGAAATGATCTTTGTCCCTGTTGTCCTTTAAAATCTGAACCTTCTCCCAATCAATTTAATGACCCAACTTTTTGTAAAGATCCTAAGCGTTGTATTGATCATTAGCTCATTAACAACATTGGCAAAAGGTAACTGACATGGTTGAAACCTTGATTATGACTCCTGAAAGGCGATTGAAGACAGACCCTTTTAGAACCTTGATAGTTTTGATAACGTAAAATTCATCAATTGATCTAAGTACTCTTAAACCAAAACCTAATTCAACTTGGCCTTCAGAAATGTCAGTTCTTATATGTGAAGAGTTACAGTTCTAGTAAAAGTGAAAGAAATTTTTGAGAAACTTACAATTGTGTAATAAGTCTAACTTACCACTACAAATTTGAGTGTTGCAATTTTCTGTTTCATTATTGGATCCAGAACAGTCATCTCCTCCGTTGTATGGGGCGGGGTTATCACACGTTCTCTTCCTTATTGTAATTCCGCCGCCACAGCTTTCGCTACAAAAGCTCCATTTGCTCCACTCGGTCCAGTTCCCATGTTCTACGCAATGAAAGGGAATTAATACGGTTCACGGTAAATAGCTGCAAGGCAGGCTACAAAACGTTTTATGTTATCATGGAGATGCACGCGAAGTTGCAATTGTTAGTACCAAGCCCCGAGAGGTGGGGGAGGGGAATTGATTGAGACCGTGACTCGGTGTGAATCTGGACTGTGACAAAAGGACCCATTTGTATGACAGAATTTTTCGAGAATTCCGAACCCTGTAGCATGAATTTCAGGAAGTTTCGTAACCATGTCTATGAATTTTGTCGATTTGAGGATGTAACGTCTATTCAAATTTCTTCACTTGTGATAAAATTTCTAAAAACAGACCCACATGTACGGAATTTCTGGTGAAAAACCCATCCACATTAGCGGCACGTCCAGTATCACTTAACAATCAATCCCCCCCCTCGGGGTACCAAGTGCTGGAATTTCAGAAGCAGAGAATAACTGATTGAGTCCATGACCCCTTGTCAAGAAGCTCAAGTGGTTGCGTTCTATCTGGCCTTGAACCATGTCCAATTGACTGTTTTGGCTGCAAAGTCAGAGGACAATACTACTTTGCCAAAACACCTTAAAAAGGGCAAAGAAGCCAATAGAGGATCCATGTATAAGGGCAATCGATTTTTACATGACTCACTCTTCAGCGTCTGCCTTCCTTTCAGCAAGGACTCATAAAAAAATTATGCATGCCCGCAGCTGAAAGGTCCCAATTTCAGGATGTAGCTACAACTAGAAATCTCCAAAACAAAATTAGAGCGTGCAAAGCGCAGTTTCTTCTTCTCCTGTGTCAAAACTGGTATGGTACAAAAATCAATCCACAAATATAGATCTTCCGCTATTCTAGAAAGAATTGAAATCAAACGAAATTTTGTAAAGTTTTGTAGAATTTCCAAAGTTGTACAATAGTGATAGAAGATCTAACGCCACTCGATCGAATCTCGCGTATAAAGATGTATAAAAATAGCACTCGATCCAGGCTCTTTTGTAAAATAGCCAACAGGTCTACTCAGCGTTATCCTTGGTTCATTTGAATTTGAATTACCAGTTCATTAGAATCTTAATCTTCAGTATGGGTTCGGTGGAGAGTTACTGCTTAAATTTGGTGCAAAGGATATTCCTGTAAAATAAAATGATAAGAAATGAAAAAATCATAGACTTACTAAAATCTCCGGTTTCTCCAAAGAATATGGAAGAATTAACTCCAGGTCCTTTTGATGTATAAGCAGTTATCATTAACGTATGATTTGACTTCAATGCCAAGTCATCAAGAATCATGAAGTTTGGTGGAGGCTGGTTACTTGTTTTCTTGACATGAAACCATGCTGTTGAATTTGGGTCATTTAGCACTGTTGTCTGTTGATGGTATACATAATACCCCTTGATGATGCCATATTGGCATGATAACGGTACGTCTTCCCATTCAATTCGAAAGCTCTTGCCAGTCATTGGTATTACGCCAGTCACATTTGGAGCTGCACAAGGAACTAAAAGGAAAAAATGGAACTCTGATACCACATTCGATAATAAATCTTACAAATTTTAAAACAAATAACGATGAGCTCGCGTTACTCTACAAGGCCATCAGCTATCGCACACACAACTGAATTGATGCTGCTACTGACTTCTTTTGTAACATTGCTGAAACCAGCCAAAAATCTCTTGCAATTCTTGTTTTCAACAACTTTTATTACTGTTAACTTGCTTTATATTATGTTTACATTGAAGGAAATTGACAACTTTTGACTGCTTACAGAAACTTTTCTATCTATCCCGTTTCATCAGAAAGATGACACGTCACATGACGTCATCAATTTTTGCGTTCGAAAATCAGACTCTGGGTAAACAAAGCCATTATGAAACATAGCGTCACAATAAAATTTGAGAATGTCTCATTCATTTATCGAATGAGACATTCTCATCCCAAAACTATAGCAACAAAATTAACGTCGAAAGGAAGGTTGGCTTCAAAGAAGTGACAAGCAACATGCACCTGATGGAGCTTGCAGCGCTGTTTACAAAGTTATCGTCATGTAAAGATAAGTTTCTCAGGCCACGTTTACACTATACCGTTTTCAAAAGGTAGGAAATCATACCGTTTTGGCCTTCGGTTTACACTAAAACGTTTTCATAACCGGAATAAACTAAAGACGATTTTGAAAATGGAATGATTTGAAAACGCCTTGAAACGTTTCAGTGTAAACGCCTGAAAACGGAACGGGAACGTTACAGTTTCAAAGAGCGACGAAGGAAGAATCTGCCTCCATCTCAATGTGAAACGAAATCGTTCTGTTTTCAAGCGTTTACACTGAAACGTTTCATGCCGCTTTCAAATCGTGCCGTTTTCAAATTGTGCCGTTTTCAAAATCGCCTTCATTTGATGCCGGTTACGAAAACGTTTTAGTGTAAACGGCGGCCAAAACGGCATGATTTCGTACCGTTTTCAAATGAAAACGGAATAGTGTAAACGGAGCCTCACAGCGTTCTTGGACCACATTCATGGTTTGCTTCCAAGAACAGCCTATTCGTGCAATTATTTCACTGAATGAAGTCTGACTGACAGTTGCTATATTGCCCTAACTTAAGTCTCGTTCAGTTCCTACCCTGACTATCCCCCCTGGACACCATAAGGTATTTGGTAAAAAATATTCCCAGCCCTTGGGTATTTGTGTACGAAATCATTCTTGACTCCCGGGCTGCCTGGGGGATGGTCAGGACAAGAATTGAACGCGAAATTATTTTCGCAGGAAGAATTATAACAGCAATTTTATGAAGCTCTTTGCAACAATAGAAATTTTGTGAAGAATTACCCGCAAACCAGATGGCAACGTGTTTTTAACGCTGCTGTGATCTCATGCCGTGTGCATCAGTTCTAGACTAGGTATCTGTCTTTCCCAAACTATTCCCGATAGGAGACTATGATGTTGAAAACAACGATTTAACTCATTGAACTTACCTCCTTCATCAGTTTGATATGTAGTGTTATAACAAGGTCCAACACCTTTGATCGTTTCAGCACAAACCTCACATCGATACCACGTAAACGGAGTTAGGCCATCAATTGTGGTTCCTAATGTGAATCCATCTTCTCTCTTCGTTTGGAAACTTGTTGTGTTTTCAGGTGGCACACGTAAACAATCCAAAGTCTCTGGCAACTTCATCATTCGAAGATAGTCACAATTTTTCATCCACTTGAACAGATATGCAGTTATTACACCATTGGTTTCCATAATAGGAGGCTCTTGCCAAATGACCCCTAAGGAATTCGTCAGCTCAGTTGCATTTTGCAGGAACTCTGGTGTTCCAGTTGGCACTGAAAATCGAAAGCAAATACTTAATTTCTAATAGCCAACAATGCGCAAAACTGACCATTGACAAAGTGACCTGTCCTTTCTGTATATCATTAGTCTGAGATCAGGCTCAACAATGTGAAAAATATGCAAAATGAAAAATATCGACCACAGGGTCGTATTTTATCCAGACAGCAGCACATCATTCTCAACTGACCGCCACATAATTAAAACTTTTTCTCAGTGATGTCAATTTTTCGCATTCGAGAAACTAATGCATAAAAGCCTTCTTAAAAAGAAATTCAAATTCAGGGCTGGTTTTAAAAAGGGAATTTCGCTACCAACTATTTCCAAACTGTTTCATAATTGTAAATGATCTAAATGAAGATTAATTTATCTTTATATAGAATTTTCAAAAAAGCTTGTGAGACCAAAAAAATACTATTACGAAAATTCACACTCAAAACAATGTTTAAACATTTGCCAACAATAGACGGCACCCAAATGCTTTTAGTGACATAGGGAATGGATGCTACAATTTAAATGTTTTCTTAAACCCGGATAGCACAGTTTCTTCAGTTTTGAACAGCAAGATAAAAATCTTTGCATCTGAGTATTATTAGTAAAAGCGTTTGAAAGGTCATCTGCAAAGAGAGGAGACTGAAAATTAGAAGCTCACCGCTTTGCTTTGTCCTAAAAGTCGCGTTCGCAGCCATCCCACATCCTATCTGCGTACATGTTGAGATGCTGACATTATAGTAAGTGTAAGTCAAAAGGCCAGATAATTCGATGCGAAATTCATCCATCGTCACATTGAACTGGTCACTTGTGGAATTTCCAGCTAAATCTAAGTATGCAACAGCCCGGGTCATACTTGAATTGCTTTGAGATTCTTCATTATTAGACTTGACGACGTACAATTGATAAATAACATCTCTTCCATCCCTACGATTTTCAGTTATATCCACGTTGAATTTCGTAAATATGCCATTGAGATGCGAAGCTTCTGTCTGCTTGAGTGTGATGCTACTTTCCTTTTCGCTGATGTCTGTAACATTGAGATCTCTTGGAGGAGCCGTAGGGACTAAAAAAGAAGACTGTTCTTCAAAATTGGACTTCGGCCAGAGGTCAAAGGTCATAACTAAAAGGTCAAAGTTTGGGGTTCGAAGGACTGCGAGCTCTGACACTATGGTGTATTTAAGACAGAAAATAACCAGGGAATATTCGAAAATGTCACTGAAGCCCGACGAAAATTCACGTGGACGGATCAAGCCCAAAATTGAAGCAGGGGCAACCTACAGAGAGAGCACTAACTATGCCATATCAAAAAACATGCGTGCCAAGGACGCGGCAAAATTCTTGGACTCCTGTTTTAGAAAATTCTTTGGCATCCTAACAAGTAACATCCTGATTTGCAAGTTTCCCTCACATTCTGATCGAAATAGCCAAAAAATGCCTTAAAGTCACGATGAGGGGCGCATTTCTTACTTAAATATGGACGCCAAAGCAGACTTTCCATCATGAGGGGGGGGCAGTTGCCCCAACTTCCCCTCCCCTAATGTCGCCGCTGCAAATTCACCAAGTACTTTGTAGACAGATCTGAGATCAAATGCAATCAAAAGATTAAGATCAATGCCATGGTTCCTAAGGCACATCAGAACGTCAAACATGACTGTTCTTATCATCTTCAGGACTTGGAAAGATCTCTATGCGCAGTATGTTTGGATAAGTTCACATCCTCGAAGGAGCCCTACCACCAATTAGCCCCCATCTGAAAATTCACCTTAACAAACATGAATCTTTCGCCATACTTTATTCAACTTTGGAACAAAAAAGTACAATGCCTGCCAGAAGTCTTGGAACAATTTTGCTAATTTGTCTCGTTTTGCAATCCCCCCCTCCCCCGAACGATATTATTCTGCGATGATGCTGGGACAATAACCTTGCAAATCAACATTGTTTCGGAGGTGATGGGGTGCTGAAACCTAATGGCCATGGTTAGAAATGTGAATCATCAAGAAATGGCCTTGGTGCTACGAATACTTCTAGTAGGCACTTTAAGTACATATCTGTAAGGTATAATCAACTAATTAATGCAAAAAAAGTAACTTATATTTAAAAGACAAAAAACGACATGAAACAGGTACGTAGATTTAGATTTAGCATATCTACACATCGCGTGGTCAACATTCTGTAAATAAATGGTACGGTGCTTCAACTGTAAGGACTCAAAAACAGCTGCATCCCGGAGCTGCATTTTTCCTTTGAATATTCATTAACTGTTAGCAATGCTAATTTCATGTCACTTGGAGTGCTGGAATTTTGATTTCTTTCAGAAAAAACAGCAAATATTTCATCTTCATATTTTACAAAAATATCACAGAAGGAGTTTGTTTCCGCTCAGCAACTGTTTTAAAGTTGCCGCGAAAAGTTTTGGCGCTTGTTGATTGGATAGTCTTTGCTTTGATGTAAGCCAATCAGTGACTCAGGTATGATGTTCACGTGATACTCAAATGTCTTTTGTTGTGTTCGCTATAAAACAGCCCGGTAGTGTCATTTATCTGTTCTTCACATGAACCAAACTGAGGAGTGTGCGACGAAACGCGTTTAATAACGTTGTTGGTAAGTAATTACTTGATTTTCTTGCAGGTTTAAGAGTTTTCTCTCCAGTTACACTTTTACAAAAGTTGGTAGTGTTTCCCTACAGGTTACAAGTTTATTGTATGTCTATGGGTTTATTATGATGAGTCCGCTTTTTTAAGGCTATTTAAAACATATTACAATTATTTTTCTCACCATCTTCTAGAGTTCGAATGATCTCAACATGCGATGTATTTGGGCCATTTCCAATCGACGTATAGCTGCGAGCTTTCAACGTATACCATGTGTATTGTTTCAGATGCTTTATTTTCCCAAGGGTTTTGATCTCACTACCACGTTCAAAGTTAATCATCGTCTCATTCCCAATCCAATTTCCAAATTCATCACACTCAGTATAAAACACTTGATACCCTCGAATGATACCATTCTGGAGGTCGCGTTTTGGTCTGCGAAGGTTGACTGTTAGAATTGTGCTTGAGGTCGCTGCCACATTGAATGTTTTCGGAGGCCCGTCAGGAGCTGAAAAATAAGGGGTTAGAAAGTTAATATTGTATAATGTGATAATCATTATCATCAGAACATATTGTGGCAATCATTAAAAGGCTGGTTTTCATATGTCGAATTTCCTCGTAAATCATCGCATTTCATCGGAATTCTGGGTCTATTTTCATCGGAATTGGGATTATTTCCGACATATGAAAACCAACCAAAATAAAGGTATCCTAATTCATCCGAATTCGTAGCAGTTCATCGCAATTCGTCGCAACTGATCTCAGCGAATCAAAAAATTCTGAATCCTACGATGAATAGGAAGAATTCCGATGAATTAAGTTCCTCAATTTTCATTTAATATGACAAAAGTAGCTGCGGACATCCGATAAACTGTGATGAAATACGATGAAATGTGACATATGAAAATCAGCCTGAATGGTTTCGAGGGAAGGGAATTCCTACGAACGAAAACTGTGTCAAAGAGGCTTCATCTGCAAATTTCTTTCGAAAAGATGATTTTGTAGTTTTTTAACGGTAATATCGCACAGGCTTTTCATCCATTGTTCAAAATGGAAGCCTTGATTTGACAAAAACTCCTTGTATTTGACAGAGAAACAAACTAAAACTTCATATCTTTTACCGCTGCTCCCATATAAGCGGATTTCACACGGTCATTTTTTTGTGATGTGTTCGGTGAAGCCACCGGACAAACTGCAGAAAACAATATATGAGCAATGGCTACATGATTAGCCTGGTTCCTTCCGTCAACTCGACCGCGTTCGTTTGAGGGTACTGGGCGCCAGGGAGACTGTTTGTTGACGCCTGGACAAAAACCAGCGAAACTTCTCAAACTTCTCAATCCTCAAGTGGCGGTATTTGATTTTGATGCTAAATCTCAATCTTATTGGCGGTATTTGATTTTGATGCTAACAAAGGTATGAATTCATCTTCGTATACAGCTCCACTTGGCCTAACTCTTTGGGGAATAAATTGCTGGCTATGGAAGTCAACGTCACAAATATCGTAAGCACGCGTCTCTTGTGGACAAGAAAATTGCGGAAGGGCCATAGTTACGGTACATGGTTACGGTTTTTGTCCAGACGTTATTTTGGACCGCTTCCATGGAGCCCAGTCGCCCTAGTTGAAAATGACGTCAGGGAACCAGACTGTAAAATGATGGTTGTTGCTGTGCAGGAGAAAGAGCAAGAACCATTGTTTATTAATTATCGCATTCACAGTCGAACGCCTTTATTTTTTATTAAAAGAACACATTGTTCATTGCGCACAAAGCACAAAGGGTGCATTGGCGCATTGAACTAAGATGTTGCACGCCGTTTCACCATTAGATTTGTTTTGTTACTTGTTTTTTTTGGAAAGTTGTTTACGAACTACGAAGATGGCGCTTACAGTAAGGGTTCACAAATATTGTAAATATGTTTTCTTTGAGTTTATCGTTTGTTTTTTTTTCGCTTATTCATTGGTAAGCAGGCATTATTTATATTTTTCATTTGTTTGTTTTGATTGTAGAGAAAACCGCATACACATTGACATTCAAAGATAGTAGATCCATACGTAGCTAAGTTAGCGGATGCAGAATATTGAATTTATGCGTATTCGAAGCATGTCCAATATTTTACTGACAGTTCTAAGGGGCTTGGCGCCACCTCAGTGGTGTTTACATTGTGTATTAAAGGGGCGGGATCACGTAATGTAAACAACTTCTTTCAAAACGACGACTTTGCAGTATTTGTGATGGGCCATATCATAGGGATTTTCTATTAATTTTCTCAAAATGAATAGGTTATTTTGAAGATGGACTCTTGAATTTCGTAGAGAAACAAACGAAACACTCGTATGTTGTACGATTGCAGAGATATTGGTGGATTTCTGGAAGCAGCTTTAATGTGGATTCACCCTATCCACCAAAATCTGTGCAGAACACAATAGCAACGTGTGGGCAACAATATAGATTTTCGAAATAAAGCCCCGGTCAAACAGATCAACAGACCAAACATTAACATTTCAAACACAAATTTGATGAAACGTTGGGCTTGTTTGGTCACCTTGTTTGGTCTAATAACATCTGTTTTGGCAGTTTTGGACGAAGTTTGATCTTGGTCAAAACAAATTTTGTTTTTCGTAGTTGTGTGAAATGTTGGATCTGTTTGACCACTCCAACAAACATTTCGCCAAATATTCTGTTTTGTTTTCATCAATATGACTTTGTGAATGCTCCGCAGCATCTTGTTGACTGCACAGACACCTCCTGATCACAGGTTTCAAACCAAATGTTTGGTGAAATGTTTGGTGACACGTTAGTTCTGTTTGACCACCAACTCACAACATGAAGCAAAATCAAAATATGAATTTTGATACATGCTTTGTGAAATGTTTGATCAGTTTGACCAAGGCTTAACAGATTTGTTTACAGACAGGTTTGTTTACAGTTGCGTGAGCCAGTCCCTGTAAGCAGACTGTTTTGTGAAACTTTTGATCAAATAAAAACAACCTACCATCTTCTGCAGTTAACGCACAATGACTATCCGATGCTGGCCCTCTTCCTTTACTATTAACAGCTTGCAAGAAAATACAGTATTCTCGATACTGATCTAAATTAACGAACTCATAAGCCAAATCCGTTGCATTGGTTGTGATGAAATACTTTGTTTGACTTGACGTCGAGTTGTACGACTCCCAACACGATGATTTGTTGAAGCATTCACTTCCAGAAAGTTCTGATTTGAGCGAGATGAAAACATTATAAGACCACAACACTCCATGGGCGCAACTCAGTGGAATCCCATACCATGATGCGTTCATAGATAAAGATGATGTGTTTTCGAAAGCCGTCAAATTTGGGGCACAAGTAGGAGCATGCTCATCTGTCTTGACAAACAAATATTCATTGAATAGGCCGCATCCTTTCTTGTTACATGCAGAGGAACTGATCTTATATTCTGTCCAGTATAGCAAGTTATTCACAGGGTACGTCACAACGAATGATGTTCTTGGCAATTGCAGTGGTTGTGCACTGCAATTATAACTGATCAAGTCATTTGGTGTTTGCTTAATGTAATTACCGCGCTGACTAGAGTTGCAGCCTGAGCTGGCTTTACAAATTATTTCGTTTAAGCAAAGGTTCCCTGTAATGTTAGCTCTATAGAAGGTTTCCTCGCCAGTTGCAGCAAGTTTTACTGAAATGTTGTAGTAAAGGATTTCACCATGTTCATGTTCCAGCTTGACGCAGCCAGTTGAGAGATTGACATACGAAGAATCGATGCCAGATATATTTGAGATCGTTGGATATGACGAAGGAGCTTTGAAAGAGAGAATGGAGAGAGAAAATGAGATGCATAGAAAACTTGAGAATAGACACATTTTAAAGGACAAGTCTGGGGTAAATATAGTTGACCAATGAAATACAAGGTAAGCTGTTATGGATTTGCTTACCAAAGGGCAAGGCTCTGGGTTGCAGGTGAGTGCAAATTTGAGCTTTTAAGATGAATATTTCTGCTCTCAAAGCACCACTACCAGCAGGCATAACGGAAAAACCAGACCCAAGACCAGTAGGACCGGACCCTAACGGACCTGACCTCGGCAGAATACCCATTAATTTCCTGTTTCCAGGTGACTGATTGGATACAGTGATAATGGGCTACTCACTTTTTTACACACTAGAGCCTATTTCTTGGTTCCTAGAAAGCCCCCTGAGGTTTAACAATGTATCATCTTAAAATGAAGAAAGCTAAGACAGTTGGTTGTGGTAGTTTTGTTTTGCATCAGATTTTGGCATTGTATGTTATTTGAATCTTGTTCTGAATGTCAATGAGAATCTTGTTCTTGGGAAATTAAAGTGAGTTACAGGGCCTTGCTGGAGTTTATCATGCGTGGATCTTCGTGGGTCTTCGTTCAATTCAACTGGAAGTTTCTCTGTTGATTAAATGATGAATGTAGTAGACTGTGCATTCTTGCAGTTAATGTGGTATCGAGAGTTTAGTTATTTCTCTTCAGCGATGATTGTATTGGCCTTGTCTTCATTTTTTAAATGAAACTTCTGTACCGTCATTACAAACTCACGACGGAAAGGAATCGGCATTCACAGGGGTCTGGTCCTTTAGGGTCCGGTCCTATTGGCCCTAGGTCTGGTTATTCCGTTATGCCCTACCAGCAAACGAAGTATCTTAATGAGCGCGCATGGCCGAGTGGTTACGGCGTCTGACTCGTAAACCAAAGGTCAGAACTGCTGCAGGTTCAAATCCCGCGCTGGACAGGTTGGTCGCTGTCCGTAACTCTAGCCCGGGTCGACCAGAGCCATGTGAGGGAAATCTGGTAGCTGCGGCGAGTAACTGCGGCGGACTGATGGTAAAACATCCGTGGTTCCTGCTGGAAATAAGTATCTCAGACTTTCGCAGGCTAGCCACGTTAAATATAAGTACCTACCTACCTACCTACCTATAATCACTTACAAAAGTGTTTGGAATATATTGACCGCCCGCCCAACATATCAATGTTGTTTGCCTTGGCGAATCACTCTTTCGAAGGATCTGCATGATAAAACTTCTTTGCAGTGCAATCAACATTGAAACAGGGGAAGGAAGCAGGGACAATTCATTTTTCTTAGGGGTCCAAAACTTTTATATGAGATTGTATATTCAATTTAAGTATTGAGGAGCATTTTGAGAGTGATTAGCATCAATTAAAGATAAATTCACATCGTTAGACCGAACCAAAACTGTACGCTTTTTTGGGTCAACCGGTACGTCTGGTGCATGGCCATAAACTAAGTACACATTCAGCTAAAAGAACGCAAGAAAACAAGGGACATAGGCAATAAATCTTAGATTGTCTCACCAGCTTCTTCTGTCCGGATGCATGAACTCGTGAAATTTCCGGACCTGGATTCCACGTCACCAGCTATGGATATCATATACTCCCTGGCTGGCATGAAAGGACCAATCTCCACACTTAAGTCTTCCGGTCCAACCTTAAACTCCCCATTCAAGGGTACTGTGATTGGAGGCTCACTCCGTTCTTCATGCCTTAACGTATAACTTGAGAGGTTCCAGCCATTAAGAAGCTCGATGTCAGTGGTCATTGGTGACCACCTTGCAAGCACATGAGTGCTGTTGATTGTTGTCAAGTTGAAATTCGGTGGAGTAACCTCAGGTTCTACAAAAAGAAATATGACAGTAACAAATTCCATCCATGTAAGCACAGTTTTTGTACCATGCGCAATGGGAGCAGGATGACACTTAGTACTCCTCCGTTGCGGATGGTATACAGTTTCAGTTTCAGTTTCATATGACTTAAATTCTCTACATAAAATTTATAATTCTAGAGTACATACAAATAACTAAACTACATAGACTGAAAGTATAATTTTACAAAAAGATACAATGTTACAAAAAACTAAATACAATATACAAGTACAAAGATAAGCTAAATGATGAATTGCATGTAGGGAATTACTTAAAGGAGGAGCTCTCTCTCAATAGGTAAACTAATCGAGGAGAGAGCCCCCCCCCCTCTGTTCTGATAAATTCATTAGGTCAGGTAAATTCAATAGAGTTCTAAGTTGCAAAGTAGTATAGATTTAGATTTAGATTTATCGGTCGACTTTGTTCAAGAAGTAACTTTTCAGTTTTATTTTGAACAATGTTTTAGATGAGGCATTTTGAGTTCCACAGGTAATTCATTCCAAAGTTTGGCACCAAGATATTGAATAGACTTTAGACCATATTGGAGACTGTAGACCATATTGGAGACATTACTGTAGATATCAAAATAATCAAACGTTTTATTATGAAGATAAATCAAGGGCTATAAGAAACACGGAACTGAAAACAAGAATTATATATGATACATCGAGTCTTCCTAGTTAATTTAGTTTCTAACGTATGCCCAACTAGCAACTTGGCAGACTGATGTGATTGATGATTCAGAAACACGACCCCCTGGAAGAACAGCATTTTAGGTTAGTTCTAGTGTAGATTCTTTTGTTATATACTTAAGTTGCAGGGATGTTTTTCGTGTATAAATAATTATACATCATATCATATCATGATTGTTCGTGACCCATGGCCGGAAACTTTGAAAACCTCATTTTCACGGAAACCGAACCCCTTTGAAATAAAATGATAAATGAAAGAAACCAACCTCCTTGTGCAGTTCTCCAGAAAAATTGCGCCATCGGGCCAAAACCCTCTTTATTGTTAGCAACAATAATGAGGGAGTAGTTTGTGAACATCTCAAGGTCCGTTATAGTTTTTATGCCATCCAGGGTCGCATCAACCATGAAGTCACGATATTTGTGAGTACGGTTAACTGCAGCCAGATCATCTAGGCTAACTGGGCTTTGAAGTACCAGCATTGACTCGTAGTAGATACGATATTTAACAGGAGCTCCGTTCCAAGCAGAATCGGATATATTTTGAATCCTTACACCAAGAGAATGCCTGTCTGTAACACTAACCGTTAAACCAGGAGCCTCTGATGGACCTGTAGACAAAGGAAAATTAGTCATTATCCTAAAGTACAAAGGGTCTCGGTACAAAGCTTGCCAAAAGTCTTTGAATAAGGCCTGTCCACCGACCATCGACTAATCGACGAATTCCAAAAAATCATTACCATTTGGCCTGACTGATCAATCGATTCGATTCGTGCCAAAAAATCGATTTATGAACAATCGATCTATCAACTGCAGAGAATAATCGACTTTGTTGAAATAATCGAGTACGAGTCACTAATCGAAATTTATTCATGATCAATTATAAGCAAATCATGAAAAGAAACCGGAATGCCATGGAAGATCAATGGACCTTTTCTTACCGGGATTCTATTCTATTGCTACCATTGTTTTCTTCCCGCCTATCACGTAAATTATTTTTTCATTTGATTATTTTATCTTAACCTGTACTTAGAGTATCATGAAATGAACTATGAGTGAACATATAAAGGCCCTAACATAAAAAGAAAACAAAGAGCAGTACGTACTGGCTTCCGAAGTATTAAACAAGACCCAAGATGGGTTACCAGTGCCTTGGATAAACAAAGGCTTAACAGTAGCATTGAACTTAAAATACGGCGGCAGGTTTTGCAGCTGCAGCATGTCTCCTCCTTTGTAGATTGTTGTAATGTAAAACGTCCTGACATCCAATCCATATCGCGAATAACCTGTAGCAGTTATATTATAACCAGCTGAAGCAGAATGTGAGGACTTGTGTGGAGGGATGCTTTGCAGTTTAACGCTCGTTGCCCTTGTTTCATTGACAGTAAGGCCATATTTTATGAGATTCACTAAAGGAAGGAGAATACGCAAAATCATGAGCAATAATGCACACTGTTTGTAGATGTTTTTTCAGTCACCTATTCAGTTGGGTAAGAAGATTTTTTGAACTAGAAAACATTTCTTTTCAGTACCAACCTCCACTGTAAATACTGAACGGTCCCTAATGTTGTTCTGTCTTCAGGAATGACATTTTGACAAAGAGATAAACGTGTTAAAGCATGTACAAGGCATTGCTATAAGGCACAGACATGCGAGTGTACAAGGCATTGCTATAAGGCATAGAAATGCGAGAAATTTGGTCGTGCTCTTTAGGCAGTTCTTAGGGGTTTCTCGATCGGCTTCTTCAAGAAAATCTCTTACAATTTCAGAGAGGAGTGCCCGATTTCAAGCAGGTGAAAACTAGAATGTATTCGTACAAGTTCACTTGTCAATGACATACCAAAAAAGCTCTATTAAGCCTCCAGGGGGCTAATTTAATTTCGGACATTCCAGAGGGAGGCTTGATAGAGAGGGACTTATTAGAGAGGGGCGCATATTCACAAAATCAAGTGGCAAGGATATATTTGGAAACTTTCCAGTTCTTTTATCTCATATTTTGCGGAATCAACATACAATTTTACGGCTCAAATACATAAATTCGACACAGTTTTTCTCCCAAACCATACTAAAGTTAACATGCAAGGTTGTGCAGCTAAATAAATGGAAAAGATTTGGTAAATTCTAGAATTTTGTATAAGTGGGGGGGACTTAATTGAGAGGGGGGCTTGTTTCAAACTTTGTCTCAGAGTGGAGGGGCTTATTAGAGAGGGGATTTCATAGAGAGAGGGACTTATTTCAAATTTTGTGTCAGAGGGGAGGGCTTATTAGAGAGGGGGCTTAATAGAGAGGGGGGCTTAACAGAGCTTTCACAATATTTGCAAATATTATTTTCTTGATATGCAGAGAGCCATGGCCACTCATACGGCAATCCATGGCCCTTACCTGTTTTACTAACTCAGTACAGCATTCCAAGATTCTTAAACCAATGACCTCTTACCTCCGACGGAATGCTCTTTGACAATGAACTGGCACTGGACCCCATCGCAGTCCGTCATATCACGTTTAAATTTCTTTGAGTCGAGGATGGATCTGCTTCCCTCATCCAAGTGAGCAAAGAATAATTTGAATTTCAATCTGGTAATGCACAATCTAGCTATGTCGTCAACGCAATCATGTTTTCTGAAACGCAATCAAGAGTGCCGGTTTAGAATGATTACATAGTCTTATTTATCGTTATTGATAGAATGATGGACGCTCAAACTACCGGGTGAGTAAGGGAAAGTGTTTACGCGTTTGATGAGCTGTGAAATAAAAACTATGAGAACGATATTCAAAACTGAAATGTTAATCTATCAGTCAAAGGCTAACTTAGATGAGAAATTTTGCTTGACAAAATCACTCCTCGATTAGACCCATAAATTAGGATTATGCTGGTGAAGAGCATGATTGGGAACAAAGACTCCATATTCCCTTCTGGTCCATAATTTACCTGTTATCGAAATTAAATCCTATTTCTGACAATGACGATGTAAACTTCAATGTCACATAAGTCATGGAATAGAATGGAGGGTAGAATTTTCGTTTCCCATACAAACCCTGTGTAATTTTACCAAACTAAATTTTCTCATCTAAGACTGCGTTCACACGATGCCGGCACATTTTGAAAACGGTGAAAAATGTGACGGATAGGCCTCCTGTTCACACGAAAACGGCACATTTTTTGCCGGCAGATTTTGAAAACGGTAGATTTTGAAAACGGAACTCTAATCGGCACATTTTGGAAACGGCATCGTGTAAACACTTAAGAATGGTGAAAATAGAACATTTTCAGACGCTTTTGGAACGAGACTGAACAATCCTTAGGGTTTAGGTACACTTCTTTGGCATCAAAGTCTTGCAACGAACTTTTTACTGGCAAATTTCGCACCGTTTTCAAATTGTTCCGGCATCGTGTGAACGCTAGCTCAAATTTTGCTACCGTCACAATTTTCATCGTTTTCAAAATGTGCCGGCATCGTGTGAACGCAGTCTAAGTGAATCTTTGACTGATAGATTAACATTTTAGTTTCGAATATCAGTCACATACTTTTTATTCTATAGCCCGCCAAAGGTGTAAACTTTTTTTGACTCACCTGGTAGTTTGCACAGAAATAAAAAATGTTGTTGTTGTTGTCATTGTTGTTGCTGTGATTGCGACTGGGACCATGTCATGAGTCTAGTATCGGGTGAGTCAAAAGTTTCTACCAGGTGATTCCGAAAAAATGTGGGGGTGTTTGGAGTACTGTAACGTCCCGTTCAGCCATCCGATCGTCATGAACAAAAGTTTTCGAAGCAGCCGAAAGTCAAACTTAGATTATAACCTTACTGATCACGGGAAGTCTAACTTCTGGTTTAGAAAACTCTTCCGTTTTCCTGCTAAATAGCGTTTTGATTTGCACGTTTCCCCCCGTTCTGATCCAAAGGGTTAGTCAGAAAAGAGTGCCTTAAGGTCATGATGAGGGTGCACACTCGCAAAAAAGGGGCTGCAAAGGGGCACCAAGCAGGGTATTCATCATGCATTTATACCCACTTCAGATTAAGTGACCATACACTTGGAAATCATCTCCTAATCTGTTGATACAGTGGATTTGCTACGAGTCTCTTTCGTGGATTCTCCCGTTTTTTCCGTAAGACAGACTTGTAGCAAGTCACTTAATACAGTTACCCGTTTCAGGATTTTGCATGTTACGAAATCCCTAACTTGTTATGTAAAAAGTTTCCGAAAGATGACAATCACGTGATCTAAAATGAGTGTAAATAACGTCAACTGAATTTGTTTTTAATAACTCACTGGAATTCGCCACATTCAGTACGACGATAGTTGACATTGCCAGCAAACTGTTGTTGAATCTGTTAACAAAAGTATCGGATATATCATCAGTGAGGGAAGAGGGGGACCAAAACAAACTGGACTTTTTTTTACAACTACCTGCGAGGTTACCACATAAGGCGAGGGTGTTACAAGATAAATTCATCTCCAAACCAATTCACGTTAGAAAATGGCAAGATAGTCTCACGTAGGTGATTAATTCAATGTGTATGATTCAAAAATTTAATGCTCCCTAATGTTCCTCGAAGGCAGGAACACCGCAAAGCAATGCGAAAGCAAAGGCAAGTATCTTTTTCATATCATCTATCTGATAGTATTTGAACCGGGGATATGAGGCTTCTTCAGAGTTAAACAAGAGCTATACATGAGACTACATTCAGAGCAAAATATGAGGCGTATCTGCAAAGTTGTTACAGGACTTGCTTTTGTTATGTGCACGGCCCTTGTTATGTACACTAGCATAGGTTTCAAATCCTTGAAAAGGTTGCTGTAAACTTATATGACCTATTTCTTTGAGCAGAATGGTTTGAAAGAAAGAATAGCTATTTCACTATCCGTGGGCTTCTGAAATCTTCGATATTTTCAGAATTAGACGTAGTTTGCAAACTTTTTGACAAATCATGATGCACTTTGAAAGACATTAATAGTTTACGGATGGCATCAAGCAAAAGTCTGCCACTCTTCAGGTTTACGATTTATAAATTTGATGACGTCACACCCTCAAAGAACTTCGAAATGTATCAAAGGTTTCCAGCCCGTGGACAGTTGGGTATTGATATCGCAAACCTGGATTCAGAAACCTTGTGCAACTTGCTTCTTTATGGCAGTTCTAATATGAATTTGATTGACAACAGGATAATTATTGAAGCAACAATTGAGTACATTGAAAAAATAAGCAGGTTAAACTGATTGTGGGTGCTGGCGTGCTGCCTATGTGAGGGATGGTGTTTCTTTGTCCTTTCGTTTGGGTGGAATGTCAGTATCTGTGGATCAGCATTAAATAAAATTGATAAAATACAATCATCTAGCAGCTATCTTTCCTGTCTTCTATACAGTTCCACACCAAACCATCCAAATGCTCCCATAGTGCTTTACTTCCATCGTCATTGTGCAGTCCAGTTGCGATGTGATGGTACAAAACTAAGGGAAGCCTATGGTATAAAAGGGCTAGACCCATAGCATGGTTTGGATCTGGTGTGGAATTGCCAATCCCTTTTATTTCTTTCATTACTTGTGTGATGTTTCTTTTTGTTTTGCTTCTTATTTGCTCCTTGTATTGCTGTTTTTCTAGTTTGAAGTTGTTTTTGTAAAATTGTAAGTGCCGTCCTTGGTGCAGGCCAGATGACCTTGTGTCCTCTTACACTAAGAGCGGCGGTACAGTATTGATGTATCTATAGTAGTTTAGTTTTAATTTATTATAAATAGAAAGAAAAATTCGAAATTCTACGAAAAGTACCAAACATTGTTTTTTTTTAGAGATTATTTTTAGAATAGCTAAAAGGTCTATCAAATGGAACCGCGACATTTTTGAAAGCAATATCACAATCTTACCTCGTTTATAAGTCTTGAGCAGAAAAAATTGTATTCACCGCTGGTCTTTAGCGCCATATCTCCTGACCATCGAGGATAGCGTAGAAGAAATCTGACAGTTGCTTCAATTGAAACTTCACTGTTGCCTGAAAAGAAGAATGACTTGAAATATAAACACGTAGGTATCACACAGAATAGCTGCAGTCACACTGAGAATTTTCCCTTTAACTCTAATAGACCTTTTACTTCTTAAAAGAAGAGGTCTGGACCGAGCGTCTAAATTTCCTAAATTCGTGAAGGAAAATGAAAGCATGACCCCCGTTTTCGGTATAACAATGCTAGCTGTGGCAAGAGGCAAAATTTTGAATAAGTCCCTCTCTCCATTAAGCCCCCCCCCACTTATATCGAATTCCATGAATTACCAAAGATTTCCATTTATTTAGCTAAACAATCTTGCATCTTTGTTTTGATGTGGTTTGGGACAAAATAGACCTTTTAGCTATTCTAAAAAAGAATTTGGATCGAACGATATTTCATCACATTTTGTAGAATGTTCGAACGTGTACGATACTGATAGAAGGTCTAACGCCATTCAAGCGAACCTCGTGTATAAAAATATATAAAAATAACGCTCGATCCAGGCTCTTTTGTAGAATAGCTAAAAGGTCTATTGTGAAGAACTTATGCATTTGATTCATAAAAATTGCATGCTGAAGCTGCAAAATATGTAGTAAAAGAACTGAACAGCTATTATTCATGTCATTTTGATTTTGTGAATAAGCCCCCCTCTCTAATAAGCCTCCTCTCTATAACCGCCCTCTGGAGTGTGCGAAATTAAATAAGCCCCCCCAAGGCCTTAATAGAGCTTTAACGGCATTCATGATTCTTTATTGGATTGATTACAAGCCGTAGTTTCGCTCCTCCGCCAAACTGATATACCCCGCTACAACGACATTGATGAACGGTCTCGGTTTGGCAAGCAGTAGTCTAGTTTGGGGAGCGATAAGTGGGACTCACTGTTGTAATCAGTGCAATTCGTTATTTCAGCAAACGACTTGGGCACCCTACCGACGTTTAAAAGCAAAGACGTTAAGGTGCACTAATGGGATAATTTCGAAATACCTACCGGGGGTGGACTGGCTCTTGATCAAATAATGGCTTGGTACCTTCTTGATAGGACTAACTGCAAAATAAAACAGATTCAAACGTTAATTTTGTGAGTCATCTGCAACAATGTAATGAATTAATCAATCAAGCAATCAATGAACCAAGCAATCAATCAAATGAATCAATCAATGAATCAATCAATGAATCAATCAATGAATCAATGAATCAATGAATGAATGAATGAATGAATGAATGAATGAATGAATCAATCAATCAATCAATCAATCAATCAATCAATCAAATAACAGGGAGAGTCAAAATTTGTTGTATCAAATTTGAAAATCTCGTTCATGATTCCCTGAACTGTGTTATGTTTGGTTTCGTCCATTTCTACACGGCGTCCCAAAAATTTGTTCAACGTTTGATTACATCTTGAAAAACGAAAAATTACATGAGCAGGCTTATGAAAAAATAACCCAGTTCCAAAGGTTTTGAGGTAATATTAGACGCCAGAATCAAGCAAATCCGTTGAAAATTCACTGAGTTACGAGCCTTTAAAGATGGAATATATGCGAAAGCTAAAACCAGAGACCCCTAGATGACTTGCAATGCCAAGGAGCACCAAAGTCAAGGAGAAAAAAAGGTTGTCCAATGCTGTATCCCACGTTAACATCAGAGCAAACCAAATAGGACTTCGAAAATAATTCAGTTCTTGCAACCATTATCAAAATTTGCTTGAGAATGTATCCAAAAACATTGAATGAAAACATAACCGACGAGAAAATAATTTTCAAACTTTGTTTTAACGAATTACTCACAGAAGGGGTAGTCAGGGTATTATGCTCCTCGGTGTATCGTCTTTGTAGAGTAGTAAAGTGTGTTGTAAGTAGTGTCTTAGGTAATTTATCTTTGTACATTTCTTAAATTGAGTATAAAAAAAATTTAAGGTACGGAAAGGCAAAATAAGTGGTTGCTTCAAAAACAGCACTTCTATTGTTCTTTTTCGAGAATTTTCTTGAATTCTTAACAAAAGAAGAAAAACACTGCAATTCTGAAAATTTTGAAGATTTCAGAAAAGTCCAAAGGCAGATTTACTGCAAAATAGTTGAAGTTTCTTTGAAGCCGTTCAGTTCAAAGAAATAGGTCATAGAATTTTACATCCAGCTTTTTAAAGATTTGAAACCTATGCTTTTTCAGGGAAGGTAAGTATGGTACCAATTTTGTCTCTCTTTCCAGACTTTTCCAGAATTTTGCACCGCGATGAGAAGAAGCATTTTGACAGATGATTGTTTTTAGTAACGTCATCCTTAGATAAGTTTCTAATGAGTGCAGAAACCGTTCTCCATCATCGAAAAATCTTATGAATAATATTCTCAAGTACAGTAAAGTTTTGCCTTTAAGAAACTGCATTATAAGAAACTCAGTCATGTTTTCGCTTAATAAACACCTCTTTACAAGAAACTATCCAGGCTGATTCATGCTCAGTTTCTTATACAATGGTACATAGCAATATTATAAGGTGTGCATTTGAATATGTCTCCAAAAGGTCTCAGTTCTCTAGAAACAAGAATGAAAGTTTCGAGCCCAAATTGTTGTAATTTCAAGAAGCCTTCAGTACTGGCTCAAACCATTGGATCCTCGCACAACAGTGCATAATTAAAAAACGTTTTCGCAACAATTTTGACAGCTGTTTGGAGTATGAAAGCGTTTCTTATACCATGGCATACAGACCCTGTTTTGAAGAAGTATATCTTGACATAAGAAACCAATCAGGCTGTCTTTGTGTAACAAGTTTCTTAAAGGCGGGACTTAACTGTAGTCTGAGGAAGCGACTTCAAAGATTGTAAGTTATCGTGGCTGTCTGTTTTCTTACAAGATTACTAATAGTTGACCAGCCAAGATTCTGAATTAGCAGAGCAGCAAAAGTACACAAGTACACGTACCTGCATGGAAAATAAGAATTCTTCGCTTTGTATCTGTGCATTTGCCTCCTCCAGATCCATACAGTCCAATACGATCACCATCACCCCTTGCAATGCAAAAGCCATTTCTATTCTTCAGTTCCAGATAGCCATTCATGTTGATCTTAACTTGGCTGTCATATTCACACGTAGGTACAATCTGAATGTCGTTATAAATAAACTTCAAGTATTTCTTTGTTATATACATAAACAGACAGCCATTTTCAGCAAATGCAAAATAATGGTTGCAAGCATAAGAACTCAATTTAATTCTGTTTCCACTCCTTGAAAAGCAGTATCCATATCCATCTCGTATTGTATATATTTGTTCCAGACCCTCTGCAAATAAAGATAGCTACCCATTAAACCATGAGCGATAGAACACCTAGACTTATGACGATGAGTCTCTTGTTTCCCTGTGCTGTTTGACTTGATGATGGCGCTTCAGTCACGAGAAACTCCTCGGGGAGGGGGGGGGGCGGGGGCGGGTACTCATATATATTTCTGTACGGTGACGTGCCGCTGGACAGGGCATCATTTTCAGGATTCCGACTCCGGGACAGGGTATCATTTTCAGGATTCCGACTCCGGGACAGGGTATCATTTTTTCAGGATTCCGACTCCGGGACAGGGTATCATTTCTGTAAAAATCGGCACCATAACAGGGTCCATTTTTTTCATTTTTGACTCTTAAAGGTCGTTATAGGCCATTTCCCCTCTGCAAATGCGATTCAAATCAATTGGATGGCAATATTCCCAAATTTTCGTTAGATTTTTGAAAAATTTTACTTTGCAGGGCACAATTTTGTCTGAAGAAACAAAGGACAGGGTACTGTCTAAGAAACTTTTACTCCGGGACAGGGTATCATCTTCAGATTTTCCAGCGGCACCTTCCCGTATGTTCGTAAACCAAGTACCCCCCCCCCCCCCCACCCGGGAGAGACTCATAACATTACTCTTGAAAACCTGGCCCTATTTAGGCCCAAACTTTGCAATTCCTAAGGTACCAATCAGATTGCGAGATTTGGCAAAGAGGAATGCTGTCGAATTTTCAATTCGAATGATGCAGTTGACTAGATCTTTAACGAAGTTGCTGCGGCTGGTAGTTGAAGATTTCTCTGGTTTGTTTTGGTCCATACCAAGTGAAAAAGGCTATATACACTCGTTTTAGGTTCAAAAACGATTAATTTTTTCATTTTTTTGGAAGGATATTCATTTAATCGATTTTTGAACCTAAAACAAGTGTTATATAGCCTTTTTCAGTTCTGGATTCATAAAGGGTGCATTATTTCCCCTAGCGTCCAGCAGCCTTTTAATAGCGATAACTACGGCCATAAAATCAGCCAAGATATGATACTTAGAAAGGCATTTGAATTGAAGAAAACTTCTTTGAGTCGATTCAACTTTGGAAACATAGTCGACCTGTATCTAATTTCTTTATTACCAATTTTACTTTTTAAAATAGTAGGCCTGAATTAGCTCTTGTTTTATATCTGGCTATATTTTTATGTATGTCTACTTTAAATAAATCAATAATTATTTATATTCATAATAATAATTCTTTATTTTTGCAAACAAATGACGTCATCAGCTGATACTTAAATAAGTAGATAACCTGAAAACGAATAGAGAAATAAAAAAATTCAAACAGAATTTCTCATCACTCGACGACGCAGCCAGTCATATGCATCAACAAAAATTTTTGCTTCAGGTCACTTTTACAGCGAAAGCGGTAGAAGCGTACAACCCATGTCGTCAATATTCAAAATAGAATCGAATCATCATTGGATTTTGCATTCTCTGCATAAAGGAATCATTGAAGATTCTCATTCATTGTGGTTTTCAAGGAAAGGAACCCCTGTTGTAATCCTTCAAATGCTCCGCCCAACGGAAGCAAAATTCGAATAGAACGGAAGCAAATAACAAAGCAATATTCGAATAGTCATCCAATCATGAAAATCTATTTTCAAATAATCTTCGAATTTACATGGTACGCTACTTCCGCTTTCACTGTAACGATTAAATTAACAAAGATTCAAAGATGATCAGTAACCATACCCTCGCTTAATAATTGCAAATCTCCGCTTGCTTGAACACCCAAAGGCAAACCATTCAATCCAACGACATCAACAAAGGCATCCAGCCAATTAGAAGACACTTCTTCCCATACTCTGACATTGTTGCTAGGAATACTGAGAGCAATTATTTTCGTGTCATTCAGCCTAACTATAAATGGTGTGGTGCTAAGCCAAGTCATACCCAAGCGGGATGCAGTAACCTCCTCTGGTAACTAAAATAGATTAACATTCGTTTAAATAAAGGACAGGGTGTCTCAGAAAAAAACGCAACCCAACTATAACAGAAAATCTTAGAAAAATGATAAGGTTTCAGAAGATGTGGTTTATAATGTCTGAAAGTACAACCTTTTACTTTCTAATGATATGCAGTCTGCATACAATAAATGGAATTATTCATCATACAATTTGATATTTAGTATGGATGCCTAATTTCGAACAGGATATTGCAAGAGCAAAATAAACACTCTTTTACGGCAAAAAGTTATGGAACAGATTTCATCGAAACATGGCAGGCCTGCGCACTTGAGGTGAAGCCGTAAGGTTCCAAAAAGAAAAAATTTATTTGTATCAGATGAATTTTGATTAGAGCGACAAAATAAGCTCTCGCAAAGATGGATTTTCGTCTATGTAAATGTCCCACCTCTTCCCCACATCTTAAATAGGTCATGCTTACAAAAATGTAAAGAAAATTACACTCCGGACCTGAAACACATTTGAAACCTCCTGAAACACATTTGAAACCTCAACCTCCGGACCTGAAAAACATTTGAAAGAAATTAGATTGCACTCTCCGTTGCGTTGGGTAACGTCAAATTAATTAAAACATCACTGTTTCCTGAAGAGTTTCGAAAAAAATTGGGCCATGTTTTTTTCTGAAATACCTTGTATATCAAAACCAAAACTTTCGGATAGTAACATTTTCGAACATTGCAAACAACCGAAAATTTAAAATTTTAGTATAAGAAATGCTAGGTCTGAAATATCCATCATTTCTAAATTACGGCGCTAAATTGAAATTGGAAGGATAGGTTCTTACAGTTTAGAGAAGTAACGTTTGGCTCATGAAAGATTTTGCGCAAAGCAGGAATGTATTGGGAAAGCTAATTCGTGAAACATCAGATCATAACTCTAAAATTCAGGAATATGGGAAAAGGTATACCGTAATAACGATGAAAGATTTTCTTGACAATAGCATCAGTTGAATGAATTGACACCTAAATTCAAAAGCGATTAGCGATTGCAGACAAAGAAATTCTCCCAACCAGTAATTCAAAACGATCCAGTCCGCAAAGTTGCCTTGAAAAAGATAAGAATCAAATGTTTCAGCCGAATTTTGCTGGTGGCCCAATGGCCGGAGATCTTCAAAGGCGCATTTTCACGGACCAATCAGACCGCGAAGAGGACAAAAGAAACGTGTGAAAATTTTTCTAAATTTTACCTACGTTCATAAAACGCAACCAGGGCACAAAGATGCTGAAAATTTCCCGAATTTTTTTGAAGAAAATTGCTCGCCAGAGTTTTGGGCATCCAGGTTTGGATGCCGGTTAAAGTGTCTCACGCTTTCGTGGAGATGGAGAGATTCCAATCGACGAAACCCGCAGAATCTTTTCGATGCTTGTTTTCACCACTGCAAGTCAGGTGATGAAACCTCTTGATAACTTCAACCTCATAACTTATTTCGCACCATGAAAACTTGTGCCATGAATACAAAAGTAGTATAACACAGAAATTTCCCCAGAATTTTGCCATATGACTGGAAATGTGATAAAAAACCTTAGCACATCTTTTCAGTTCACACAGAAATCGATGGGGCATTGAACCTTGAACTAAAGAGACTGCGGTGGAAGGACAAAGGCAAGGACAATTAGAAACGTGGAAATTTGGCGTTCTGGGATCGTTCTTACAACGATCACTATTGATATTACCATTGTCTCTCGCCCAGAATTTCTATTGTTTAAGGTTTAGTGCCTCATCGGTTTTGGAAAGGCCGTAACTCCTCAAAACCATGAGATGTTTAAACCAGCATCTAAATCTGGATACCAAAACATCTACCGAGCAGATTTCTTCACAAAAATTCCTGAAATTTCCAGCAGTTTTTTGTCCTGGTTGCATTTTATGAAGGTAGGTAAAATTTAGAAGAATCTTCAAACGCTTCTTCTGTCTTCTTTGCTTATTCATTGTCTGATTGGTCCGTTGGAATGAGGCTTTGAAGGTTTTCGGCCATGGGCCACGAGCAAAATTCAGCTAAAACATTTGATCTTATCTTGCCTTGAAACCATTCAGGCAAAATCTGCGGGCGAAAAGCGGTTTTTGAGGAAAGTTATGTGCTTCTAAAGAAAGAAAACGGTTAAATCTAAAGTTTTTTGACATATTTTGTTCATTTGATTACGGAGCTGAGAAGTAACCGTTCGAGCACTAAATATGCAAGAATTACAATTCCTTCTGCTCGGCTTCTGAATCAAACAAACAAAATCCGCCAGATAGAACTTTAGATTTACCCTTCTTCTTTCGTTATAAGCACATAACTTCTATTATAAACTACTCCTCGTTTGCACAAGGCGAGAGTTTGTCCGACCGGTCTCAGGGCAGCTTTTGCGGCTTTGTTTGTTTAGACTTACTGGTTGAGAGAACTTCCTTTGTCTACAGTTGCAAATCGCTTTGAGTTGAGGTGTAAATCAAAAACAACTCTGCTATTGTCTTACGAAATCTACTACTGTTTACCGTAACATGACTAAGATCATGGAGTCTTGGCGATTATTTCCTCTTGCACCGGTTGTTCCAAAAAGTATGGGAATTTGGTTGGTTACATTCATCTGAATATGGCTTTAATCAATGACTTATCATTTTAAAAATATTCTTTGATCGTTAACTTGAACATAGGTACCTCGTTTGTTGGTACTGGTGTTCTGAGAGTAATCCTCTATAAAGAACACGAATGTCCCTTGAAACATTGGTCACTCGAAGTGGCAGTTTTTGTATACATGCTTTGAGAGTAATCCTCCATGAAGAATACGAATGTCCCTTTGAAACATTGGTTACTTGAAGTGGCAGCTTTTGTATAAATAGTAGAAACTTGCAGACAAACAGGCAAAACACATAACAGAGAAAGGCTACCGAAAAACAAGATGAAGCTAAACATACAACCTTGCCAGCTGGTTTCAATTTGCAAGCAGTGTTGGCTTCAGTGTTAAAACTCGTCACTTCATTATTAAATTTGATTGACCAACAGTCCTTTTTTGTGCAGGCGAACTGTTGTTGAGAGTAAAGCCATGTGTTCAGATACAGTTTGGAGACCGTTTTCACTGCACTCTTTGATAGGATATTCACACAATGCCATTGATAGAAACTCTTTGCACTGATAGTACCCCATTCTCTGGACGAAAGCTCGGTAATTGCTCCCTTGAAAGGCACTATGGGGTAAAGAAAAAGACATACTGCAGCCAAGCTTGGGTAGACTTCTTTCTATTCATTCAAAATACACAACATGCTACTGAATAAAGACAAACTGAAGAACAAGTCATAGACTAAGACTGCGTTCACACGATGCCGGCACATTTTGAAAACGGTGAAAAATGTGACGGATAGGTCTCCCGTTCACACGAAAACGGCAATGCCGGCACATTTTGAAAACGGTAGATTTTGAAAACTGAACTCTAACCGGCACATTTTGGAAATGGCATCGAGTAAACACTTGAAAATGATGAAAATAGAACATTTTTCGACGCTTTTCCAACAAGAGTGATCGACACTTAGGGTGTACGTACCTTTCTATGGAATCAAAGTCTTGCAAAGAGAGTCTAACTGTCAAATTTCCAACCGTTTTAAAATTGTTCCGGCATCATGTGAACGCTAGCTCAAATTCTGCTACCGTCACATTTTTCACCGTTTTCAAATTGTTCCGGCATCATGTGAACGCTAGCTCAAATTCTGCTACCGTCACATTTTTCACCGTTTTCAAAATTTGCCGGCGTCGTGTGAACGCAGTCTAAGGGCCTGATTACAGGGAAGTTTTCATCACAGGGCTGGGGGACAGGAGTTTCGGCCCTCCTACCCGAGGTGAAAATAGAAACTTTACGAAACCAAGACGGCAACGCCAGCCAGAACGTCATCTACTACACGGCAAAGCAAGCATTGTTTCCGTATGCTACAGTAAACATATTATCCACATGGTCAAAATACGGCCTCCTGCAACTCAAGGGAGCCTGAAAACCATATTGTTTCTTTGACGACAAACATTTAAATAGAATGAGTTCTACTTTGGAGGCCTTAGATCTGGAGTAAAGAATGCCAGAAATGGAATATCCAAGTCGGACAATTGTAGGGGGCAACTTCAGAGTCTTTCAAAGGACGCAAATTTGAACGAAAAACAAGGAATCTTTTGAATCTAAAGTTCTGAAACAAAAGCAACAATGAGTTGTAGTTGCGGCAGCCGTCGTAATTTCGTAAACTCACTAATGTTGTCAATTACATGGGAGCTTGAACCAAGGGCTGAAAATTGCTGCTACGAGTCAAATTACGGGTTGAGTCAATAAAAACATGTCCCGTTGAAAGCCCTCTGTTCCCTTGATATCGATATCAAGGCCATGATATTGACAAATACAACATTTAACAATGGACATGTTCAGTTATTTTTACAATTTTTCCTGTTTGAAACCGCACAGTGGTCCAGAGCATCGAATTCAACCACAATTTGAAGTTTTAGATTCCTGCTTGATTTTGCACTTGACACATGCATCATAACCTAGGGGTTCATGTGCTGCAAAAATTTTCAAGATCAGTCAACCGAAAGCGCAGATATTGAGTTTTGAAGTTGGGCCTCAATCAGATCTTTGTTTACACGACCGGCAGAGGCATGGCACTGATTTGACAGCAAATTACAATTCCTTGTATCTAGGCTCAGACTTAATCGATCTCTGTCATTTTAGTCTCATTCTGATCATCTAAATGTGTGTTTCGAGGCAATGTTAAGCATGCTAAGAAATTTTGCCTCTTTAGGTCCATTTTTAGAGCATTTCATAATGGTACTTTTCATTATTTTTTTTTCTCAAAAAACCTATTGTAAATTTAGACTACATTACATAAGCCCCTCTAACTTACGCTCGTTGTTGTTGTTGTCATCGCTTCAGTTGAGGGACTTATGTCCTTACGCTTCAGAATAGGGACTAATTAGGCCAAGTCCGCCGCGTTCACGGCGCGACCAGTCAGATCGCTACTTTCTTAATATGGTCAACCCACGTGCCTATTTGTAGCGTTTGATTGGCTCATTAGTTCAAAGTTCGACTTCTCGCAGCGAAGCAACGTTCGAAGTGACGTTCGAAGAGACGTTCGAATTTTCTTTCGACGTTCGTAGGATGGAAGATGTTCTAAGTTTCTTCTGATTTTTCGTAAGATTTTAGTCCCTGTTTAGAATCTGTTTGGTCGTGAGTCCTTTGTATGAGTGAAATTAAAACATCAGATTATAAATGTTGAACGAATACAAGGAATCACGTCGTCAGTCTATTGTAAAATTATAGTCAAAGCAAGAGTAGTGTGACCAGCATAATCCTAAAATATTTGATTTGTCCAAATCATCAATGGATTATTAATCGAATAATAATTCGAATAATGATATGTCATGTGGTGTAAGGGCCCTTGTACTGCTAAATACATTGAATGCCTTGTTTTGTCTTCCTCAAGCACACACATCCGCTGAACTATTGTCCAACTTAACACAGTGTAGGGGCTGTCTGTTGAATGAAAACATTATTATTATTTAATTCTTGAAAATCAATATTGAATTATTTTACGATTAATATTCGCATAATCTATTTCAATCGGTCACACTACTCTTGCCTCGACTGTAAAAGCTAAAGACAAAGCAAGCATGTCTCGCTATGCTCTTCAAAATAATTTCAACATTATATACACCTTTCTAACAACTTTCTACCAAAAGTCAGGGTGAAGTAAGTCTCTTTCTATGGAATGATATTCAAAGGAACGAATTTGTTAAGTAGAATGCTCTAATAAAAATTGGCAAACGCCCCACATCTAACAATACAACGTCCGCCCGCCGCATGAACTTAATGACGTTATTCCTTGTATTAGTTTCTAAATTGGAAACACCATATAGAAAACATAGTTGGTAAAGCCAATAAAACATTGGGTTTTATAAAGGGAAATCTTAAGCACTGCCCACAAGAGATTAAAATTCAGGCTTACAAAGCACTTGTGCGTCCGTTATTAGAATATTCATCCATGGTATGGGACCCCTACACGATCAATCAAGTCAAATCGATGGAAAAGTTCAAAGAAGAGCTGTGAGATTTGCAACGAACTTCAAGAAACGTAAGCCAGGCTGCATGACTGCTAAATTGAAAGAAATGAACTTGCCTTCGCTCAAAAGAAACATTGTTAAAAATAATTCTGCAAAATAAAACTTCCAGCTGATATGATGAAAAAGGTTTCAGATTTATCCTGGCGAAACGAGGTTTCCAGTTGCAAAATACGAGGACGAGTCCGGTGCTTGGCAGCAAAGATTGAACGGACTCAATTACAATAGCAGCAAGAGCAAATTCGCCTCGTTTTCAGAGTTTCGTAAATAAAAACGAGAATCTCTCGAAAGTCTGCCAAACCTTCCGCCTGTTGGAGCAGAAGATTCGTCAGTACTTCGAAACCTGCCAAACCTGCCGTTTTTGGAATTTGGTAGTCAATCAAACACAAATTTCGAGTCTTCCAAGTCTACCGTTTTCGGAATTGGCGCCACTCAAACATACACTAAGAAAGTAAGTAGTCGCATCATAAACGCGGTGGACTTGGCTTAAATCAGTTTGGGTTTGAAGGAGTTTTATGTCAAGAGTCTCAGTTTGAAGCCATAAACGTCATTTAATTCAATGCCGCAACCAAGACTCATATAATCAGTCTAATAAACCTACCGTTGAGACGTATTTCTTGCCATGCATCTCCATAAGGATTATCAGGTGTAATTCCCACTCTTTTATATAGAGAATTATTCTTGAATACAGCAACGACACCGGACAGGCCTGTATGTATCTCGCGGATGGTCTCATCTGAAACTTTCTTCCAAGAACCATTGTAATATTTGTAAACTTTGTCTGATTTGTCCACTCCCCATAAATCATCAGGCTCCCTAACTGTCAACTTCCTGAATGAGATCTTGCTAGGAACTGCTTGCTGGCCTGTAAAAGAAAAGTTTGTGCGCCCGTTTCATACTTGCTGTCACCCATCTTGTCTTTACAATTATATCTACAAATCAACGTCCAAATTTTCCATTATCATCACTATCATCACCCATGTTGGTCTGACGTCCAGTGTGAAACGGGCTCAAGTAGTTATTCGTAATTCGTAAAAAAGTTTTTCCTTCCTTATATTAGGCCTAAATATAAACGAAACACAGAGATATGGAGATAGGAGTATGTGTAACTAATGGAGGATTCCAGAGAAATTTAACACAGTTAACTGACAGGTATGATCATTAAATCTTAATACATTTGTATGTATAACTGAATCGTGTAAGTATTACTGAACCATTCTCCGCCACCTGTGGTTGAGTCTTCAGAATTTGATCAACGTTTTTTGACAGTTTTTCAGTGTTTTCGAAATCGAAAATTGTATGAAACCGCGTAAAGCTGCATAAAATAGAGCCTAAATAGCGAACCAAAAATACTAGCATCTAATTGAGGATGTTACCTAACGATTAACACATAAATCCTCAAAAAAGGTTCAATGTAAGATTTATTGTGCCCTGTCAAAAGTGGATACAGTAAGAACCCGCAAAATAGAAATGATATGATATGATATGATATGATATGATATGATATGATATGAATAAATATTTATACACGAAAATTAAACCCTTCAGCATCTAGTAATACTTATATACGATCTTATAAAACAAACGAAAAATTTTCCAAATTGTTAATATTGCTGTTCTTCCAGGGGGTCGTGTTTTGAAGTTAAGGTTTTTGATCAGCCAGTAGGTGTGCTTTCAATTGTTTTTTAAAGCAACCGAGAGTTGGGGCCTCTCGTATATCAACAGGCGTATCATTCCACATTTTTAGAGCCGAATATTTGAAGCCCTTTTTTGCATGTTCTGTACTTAGCTTTGGGATCTGAAGATCATGGCAGTTTCTTGTTACATAGCTATAAGACACGTTATAAGAAACACGTTAGAAACACGTTAGAAACACGTTATAAGAAACCTCAGGCTGATTTTTTTGAGAATTGGTGCTCTCATATGAGAAACTTCTCAGCCTGATTTGAGGAGGGTTTCTTATAGGAGGATCACAAATATATAACATACTTCATCATGGCTGAACAATTTGTGATGAGGTCATTTTCAGTTGCTTAAATTCAAGCAAAAGCGCACATCAGCATACAAATTTGGTTAACTTCCATTTTTGATAATCTTAAATCTCAGTTTATGATGTGCGGCGCTGTATTTACAATATACTCATGTATGTGTGTGAAGTTATTTAACTTGAAATCATTGAAGGTTTCTTAACCATATTATAAGAAACCTTTCAGCCTATTTTCTTGATAAATGCCTTTTTAATAAGAAACTAAACAGGCTGTGTTGAAAAAACTGGTTTCTATTTTGCGGGCACTTACTGTAGTCTATTTTGGCACAGGTAAACTAATCCTCGATTAGTTTAACTACTTAGGCCCTGTTTATATGAGGAAAAACACCTCACTTGCCAGACCCGGGGCTGAGAGGCGAGATTCCACCTTCCAATAGAATCCTTTGTATTTTCATTTCGCGTTTACATGATGAACGCAACACCACCGGTATAGTGAAATCCCACCTCACAAGAGGTGGAATCTCACCTGGGTGAGGTGAAATTTTTCCATATAAACGAAATACCACCGGTATGGTGAGGTGAAATGAAATTTTTCGTTGATTCTCATTGGTCAGTTCTTTCTGATTTCACGGAAGAGAGACCTCAATTCACCTCGCCTCTCAGCCCCGGGGCTGAGAGGCGAGGTGAAAAATCTCATATAAACAGTGACTGCAATTTACCTCGCCTGTCAGCCCCGGGTCTGGCAGGTGATGTGTTTTCCCCATATAAACAGGGCCTTAGAGAGCTCCTCCTTTTAAGAAATCTCTAACCTACTTTTTCTTTTTGATCTTCATTGTATGCCTTTATATTGTATTTAGTTATGTATATTATTTTAGTTGTTGTAGGTAGAGAATTTGAATACTCTTGAGTACCGAATAAACGGGGGGGTGGGAATAATCGGGGGGGTTGGAAATGGTTCGATATGGCAATAATCGGGGGGGTTGGAATAATCGGGGGGGGGGGGGGGTGCTTGGAGAAATAGAAAATAGTCGTTTTCTTAGGTAAACACGTATCTTTTGTATATTCATGTGAACAGTGATGTTACTGATACAGTTACTTATGAACTCTGGTTCTGTTGAATGCACTTATTGAGACTTTTTCTTGCGTTTATTCAGAAAATTTGTTAACTACCATTTCATTTTTCCAAAAATTAATAAAAGGGGGGGGTTGGAATAAGAGCGGGGGGGTTGGAAAATTTTTGAAAAATTAATAAGCGGGGGGGGACGATTATTCGGTACTCGAGAGTAAATATAATGAACATGAACTAATCAAGGAAAGACCCCCCACCCCGACCTTGACATGCTGTCAGGTAAATTTAGATGAATGCAAATAATTGTGAATTTTCTTTTTCATATAGAACAATAGATATTTTTGTGCTATCAAAATAGCTAAAACTCATCAGTTGACGTGGCTTGATAAGAGAACTTTCAGTTTCGGTTTGAAATATATTCTTGATGGAGGATAGAGGAATTCCATAAAGAAACGTATTCCAAAGCCTAGCACCAAGATATCTGCTTGATTTAAAACCATATTGAAGACTGTTTGGGGACGTCTTACGAGATAAGTGTCTTGCTTCTATCCTGTAATACGTATTTTCCATTTCTATAGTTCGTCTTATTTTATTGTTAATTGGTAAACTGCTAATAGTAGGAAATAATAAGTTGTAAAGTAGAAATTCCGTTTTGTAATCGCAGGTTAGCTTTGCCATCAGATCGTATATGTCAGATTTATCCGAATATAGATTATATCATTTCCTGAACAATCTCGGATAAAGTTAGGTTTCGTTGCTATCTGAACACTCTGTACAGGGTGTCTCAAAAAAATTGTTCGCTTTTGATTAGATATTGAACAATAACGATATCATAAACTGACTCATGGGCAGATAACCCTGTCCCTCAGATTATGAAATAAACCAGAATCTTGCAAATCGGTTGAAAATTCACTGAGTTGTGAACTTTCAAAGATAAAAAATATGCGATAGCTGAAACCAGAGACCCCCCAGATTACTTGTAACGCAAAACACCTCGAAGACCGAGGTTAAAGAAGCTTGTCTAATGTCATACCTCTCGTTGATATCAGAGCAAACCAAATAGGACTTCCAAAATAATTTAATCCTTGTGATCATTGTCAACATTTACTTAACATTCCACATGTCCAAAAACAGTAGTTGAAAACATAATCAACGAGATGACTCTGTATCCTCAAAGCATCCATATGCTTGAAAGTTAGGTTATCGAAAACCTTTTCAAATCCTATTTGGTTCGCCCTGAAACAGTTGAGAAATAGCAGAAACGATGGTCTACGAGATTTTTACCCAAAATGCCATTTCGAGGCCTATGCCTTCAGCTTTCGCACAAACTTGAGCTCTAAAGGCTTGTAACTCCATGAATTTTAAGCGGATTTGCAAGATTCTTGTGTCAAAAATTAATTCAAAATCTCGGGGAAAGGGTCAGTTAACCAAGTGTCCATTCAGCGTATTGTTAATTTCTAGTATTTAATCAACCGTCGAACAATTTTTTTGAGACACTCTGTATAAGGCTTATCGTTTCGTAGACCCTTTCTTCTTTTTGATAATGGGTCTACTCGATGGCAATGCATGAAATAAGGCTTTTACTTACCACTATAAACAGATGTATTATATATCCCCTCAATCTGATTTGCAGTCAAAAGCTTATCGAATGTAGCCACCTCATCCAAGCACATATATTTAACATTACCAAACATAAAATCTGCCTCATTTGGTGACGGTGTTTTGCAGTCATCTTTCACGGCATGATTGCGTTTCCCATTGTAATACACAGCGACAATGTTTTTGGTTGAATCAAGTGTGATTCCAATATGTGCCCATGCATTTGTGATCATTGTGTCATATATCATCGTAGTCCAAATACACATTTTGTTGCCAGATGACACGCCAATCATAACTGAGGCAATCGGCGTCGTTGTTCCATTCCTTATGTCATTAACTATACCTGCAGGAATATTTGAGACTGACATTACGGGGTGAGCCAAAAAAAAAATCCTACCGGGTGAGCCAGAAAAAAGTTCCCACTTCTGAAAATTCATAACACCAAGACTAATTCACGGATTTGAATTATTCAAATTTGAGTTAAAAGCCGAAAGATCAAAGTATTTTTGAGATTTTTCTCGCTGTCCTACAAGCACTACAAATATAGGTTAATTCAACTTTACAAAAATTTCATGGTTGCAAAATGACTGAAAAATGGCCTAAAACATTGATCAATTCAGAAATGACTTCTCGGACAGAATAACGAAGGAAATCCAACTTCTCATGGGTGAGAGATATCCTCTAGGCATTAATTGCCTTGGGATTGAAAATCTTTCGTATTTGTTTGAAAATCAATGTCTTATAACTCTTGAGGGAGGTGAAACGCCCATGGCCTATTGTTCGATTTGAATAGAGTCCTTACGATTTGATCAATGTTTTAGGCCCTTTTTCCGTCATTTTGCAACCATGAAATTTTTATAAAGTTGAATTTACCAATACTTCTAGTGCTGGTAGGACAGCGAGAAAAATCACAAAAATACTTCGATCTTTCGACTTTTAACTAGAATTTGAATGATTCAAATCCGTGAAGTAGTCTTGGTGTTATTAATTTTCAAAAGTGGGAACTTTTTTCTGGCTCACCCGGTAGTTTCAAAGACCATGGCTCCCTGGATATCAACACGATGATATCGGCAAAAACAAGGACGGGCTTTGTAATACAATAGCAACAGTTGCTTGAATGTTGAGAAGGTTAAAAATGACATCGTTAGATTTGCGTCTCTCTTTGCAAAGCTTAGGCACTTCATACCTAAAGATTGCCTAACCATCTTATTTGATCTCATCGCTTTCACCCGTTTTTGCAGGTTTTTGGAACGGGCTTTCTGCGGAAAATCTCTCATATCTACGGGAAAGAATGGCCGATTAAAGCCGGGTAAGAAACTGAAACTAACTGAAATTATTAGCAATAACACAACATGGTTTTCAATATTATTGCATTGATGTTCAGCGAACAATGGCCTTCAAACTGGGATTGAAGTTTTTACTCGCATGGTAAAAGAATCATTGCGGTAAACAGCATATTTTTGTAAGTAAAAGGCCTTTTTATCGGGCAGCCCTCCTCCCGATTTAATCTCCCGTACACTAATGAACAGGGAATCGTAGTAAAACAGTGCAAAAGATGGTCCTTCCTAAGCTATTACCTCTCAGAAACGAATTGTTCCCGAAATCCCATTCGGCACATACTTAAAAACTTAAGATGCAACAGTGTTACGTTCAAATAGTTAATGGGAAGTTTTGGGAAATAGAAAAAACTGAACCATCATTCGAAATAAAACTTAATCCAGGCAGTTTTACTTATGTTGACATTACAAGATGCCTTTGTTCCTCGCCTGTCACGCAAGCGCTCGTTCTTGAGGTCAGTTCTGTTGGCATGATATGACAAGATCAATGCCCGTCTTTTCCCCCGTCTCGAGAATCATTCAGCTACTGCTTTGTTTTTGTTCGTTTTGACGTTTTAAACTGCAGCACATGTTTTACCCGGCATTACAAGGGCAAAGGTTTCATATTGAAACATTTGAACTGTAACAATTCTTGATTTATCATAATAACTAATTTTTATTACCATATAATACTCTGACATGACCTTTCTTCAACAGTGTCAGGTTTCCAGCTGTTTTCAAATCAGCTACTTGCGGCACTTGAATCCAAAACACCAAAGTAGCGCCATTTGTGCATTCACCAGCTTTAAAACATTCGGTACTTCCACCGGTTACTGAGCCTCCAGAGAGAACACACATGCCAGAACCAGCAGGGCCGGGAATACGAAAAAATTTTTCTTGCTGGTTGGATGATGCTTGAGTCATATTGATTGCTTGTGCAAGACTTTCAAAATATTTTCCAGGATAGAAAGTGGTGCTTGCAAATGATGTTAAGTGTCCACCATACTCAGATCCAATTTTCACTGGAAAAGAACGGTAAGGCGAGCTTACACTACCGTGAAGGTCAAAAAAGCCCTGCGTTTGAAAGATACTTGCACCTTGAGTACATGAGCAATGATATTTTGCAATGTATGGTTGAATAGCTAACATGTTCAATAATTTTGAAATTTTTTCTGGATGAATTCAGTCACTCCGTTCAGATTTTGCAAGGAATTTTGTACGAGAAACCTAAAAAAACGTGCTAAAATCAGGAGCAAGTCCCCGTAATCCGCCCACCCCATAGCAAAGACCCCAGCAAGCCCTAGCAAGTACTATCCTCTTGGGGGACTGAAAAGTCTTCCACTTAAGTTATTCACGGGGATTCCATTCCCCAAGGGGACAAAATACATGAACACGTCCAAGTGTCATTATTGTTAGGAAGGAGAACAAAGGGAAATCTTGTTTGTTGTTTTCTCTCAATTTTGCAGGTTTTCGAAAGAGATTTCCTGCAGAAAATCTCCCATTTTGATGGGAAGGTATAGCCGATTAAGGCCAGATATATTACTGAACCTCATTGGACATAACGGGAACAAAATAAGACAGTTGCCATTATTATGGCTTAGATATTCAGGGAGCAGCATTTCTTCAGGCGCCGGGCCGGTGAGTCAATGGCGCCGGGCCATTGACTCACCCGGTAATATGGTAGAAAAGAAAAGTAGCGCATCGTGGTAGGTGGAATACTAAAAATATGTAAGAAGATGAAAGAAGAGAAACAAGACTTCAAATCAGCATACTAAGGCCTTTCGAATTAATGTTCTCTTCAGAGTGTGACTAACATTTGAAGTAAAAATCTATCGTAACTATTTATATACAAACTGTAAAAACTATTTTTGTGTCGGCGATTGATTTCTTATTGCGGATGGAGCAACATTTTGAATGATAGTCAAGATTCTAGTACTTACCTCTATCGCAATCCTCTTTACAAAATCTGCTGTTGTAGGAAGGGCAAACACATTTTCGAGTTAATGGGTCACATACGGCATCCTTTTCGCAAGCATCATTACATGCGTCTTTAACTATGAAGGAAACAGAGAATAATGGTGAATATCAGACCTCCTTAATTTGCGCGAACGCCACTCGCTGGCACAAAATGTTATTTTGCGATTTTCTGCAGGCACTGTTTCTCAATCATGTTTCCTTTCACTAGCGCTTATTGCCGGCGATCTTAATTGATCCCGTGTGTTGTACCCTAAATTATACTTTGGTAATTTCATACCTTACTGTTCAAAACCATTATTTAATCGATTCTCGTTTCTCAATCGATTTTCGTTAATCTTTATCACTTCATTTCACATTGATCTGGAGTCAATCTTCGTTTTCAAGGTTGAAAGGTCAAACGGAAAAGCATTCCAAAGGTTTATATTAGTGATATCAGCAAATCAAAGAGCACAGGGAGACAAGGGACGAAGAGGAATCAGTCTAGTGACCTCCCTACAAGATTTATTTGATTTCAAATGCCGTTCATTTCTTTACCCACCCGTACCAGGTATAGTGTGAAAAGGCCTAACGAGATGCAGACTTACCATGGCGATTGGGGCAAAGTTCCAGTATTTTGATGAAGTTTTCATCAATTGCACTTTTATGGAGCTGTACACAAGAAATGTAGACACCATTGAATGTGTTACTGCCTGTATAAACTCCCCCAATGGTTACCTGACCCACGGACATCGCTGGTTTGGCGAATCCCACATCGACTTTATTCGCCAGCTGGAAAAGAGACATGAAAGTCACATGATGGCAAAAATAAGCACAGAAAGCTCTCTGAAAAGAAAAGAGTCAGGTCTGCATGCAGGCTAAGACCCCGTTTACGCTATGTCGCAAAGAAATAAATACGGTATGATACTGTGGATCGTGGATGAAAATTCGGCATCTGTCCATCAGAGAAATCTGCGGTTACTTCTAACTGAAATACATGAAACAAAATCAGGAAACACCCCTATAGCTTTATGAAGGAGATTTTCATAGAAAAGGTGCCTTCATATGAGCTGAGGGATGGCGGAAACATATCTTTACCAAAAGTTAAAACAACGAGGTCTGGAACAGAAACTGTGCGGTTCCTTGGGCAGAAGCTCTGGAGGACACTACCTACCGAAATATAGGAATCTAAATCTCTTTCAGTGTTTAAAAGAAAAATTAAAACGCACACGGTTAGCTGTGACTGCAGACTATGCAAGCGCTATGCAGAAAACCTAGGGTATGTTTAATTTATTTTAGTATTTTTTTATAATTGTAGTTGTCCTAAATCAGCCCTTTTGTGCTATTGTGTTATCATAAATAGCCAACTTTAAATACATTGAATAAAAAAAAACTGTCCCATATTGGCCTCCTGTTTAAACCATGCCGAGATAGTTTTTACTTGAATACGACACGAAATGAATACGACATGTAAACTGGTTTTGTCTAACCGACGAATACAGCACAATTTCATGTCGGATTAAAATCGCAGCGATAATTTAGCAAATGAGAACATACGCCTTGACAAATCCTCGCTCTGTGCATGGTCAAGGCATATTGTGTTCATTTTGCGCTCGTATACTGTAAACGGCGACTCTGTTTGAACAGAGAAACCAATTCCACACAGCTGTTTTGCCATATTTGTTTCGCTTCGGCATAGTGTTGACAGAGCCTAAAACGTAAGGGCAGATTTCGCAACAATATCCTTTTAGAAAGGCTATTGGGAACAAGTGCAGGAAACAATAGTGCCGAAGCGCATGACATCGTGAAGTGAGCCCTAGTGAGCTTCAAAGCTATTGATTTTAGAACCAATCAAAAGATGAATAAACAAGGTTATGCATCGAATGCTACATCGAATGCTCCCTTTGTCTTCCGATTGTGTTGATTGCTAAATTCACAAAGGAAAACAAAAGAAAAAAACTAATTGGAAAATCGTTTACCTGCCTTATATATATAGATTTTGTAGCAGAGCAGAAATCCTAACTTTGACGTAGAAATTGAATTTACTAAAATCGCTCATCCGATTTTAAATTCAAGGGTTATTTTAGTTAGCTTAAAAGTTACTTTTGAAAACTTCGAAAGAACTAAGAATGTCGATTTCATTTTCAGCAGCAAAGAATAAAGTGGACACTGTTAGCCTTTACGAAACGAAATTTAATGAGAAAATACGTATCTCATAAGTGCAAAACTACGTGTGGTCTACATCTGTGAATATGAAAAGTGAGATTTTATGCACGGCCCCCTGAAAAGAAGTCTTCATTGACTGACGGGCTAACCGTAGTTAAAGAATTTAAATGAAGGAATGAATGAATGAATGAAGGAAGGATTGAATGAATAAGAGAATGAGTAAATGAATGAATGAATGAGTAAATGAATGAATGAATGAGTCAATGAATGAATGAATGAGTGAATGAATGAATGAATGAATGAATGAATGAGTGAATGAATGAGTGAATGAATGAGTGAATGAATGAATGAGTGAATCAATGAATTAATAAACAAATGAATGAATGAATGGATGAATTAATTAATTAATGAATAAATGAATGCAATCGACTAACCTTTCCATCTGCATAAATTTTCACAACGCCAAGATAAGATTCGAGAACAAAGCAAACAGAGGTCCATTGCCCATCTTTTAAAATAGGTTTTGATGTTGCATTAGTTATCGATCCATCTGCAGTGTCAACACTGTTGAGAAAGACAATGTGAAAACGTCCGCAATAGGCAACAATAACAGACCTGGGCTCTTCTCAATACATTTGAGACACAAAATGAACTGACGGATTGAAATTAAATGAACAGATGTAATGATTGAAATTATGGCCAGTGTGCCTGTTTTCATAGAGTTTTGGAGTGTTTTGTTTACGAAATGGATGATACAGAGCCTTTAGCAGGGCCGTAGACGGCAGCTGCACATTGTTGGGACAATTACTCTTAAAACAATAGAGAACAATACATCAAATTAATGCTTTTGACGTAGCACCATTGTTTTAAAAACTATTGGGGGGGGGCTTGAGCCCTAACTGCTCCGCGCTTCCCATTGGGCTGGCCTTTAGTAAAAAGCAAAATTCAATGGGATACAGCATTTATTATCAATCATACAGTTTTTGCCTTCCAGGGTTGGCAATTCTATCTTTATATGAGTTTCTCCTTAGAAACTCATAAGCTTGTTTTTCAAAATTTATTCGCTTTACAAGAAATTGAACAGCTTGATAAAAAATTAGTTTCTTATATATGGGTTTTTATTGTACGTTATTACCTGACTGAAGTTTCAAAAACGAGACAATACAGAATCCTGCCACTCCTATTGGTTAGCCGCATATTTCCCGCGAAATTCCCGTAGTCTTGTATAATACGATACACGGAAGCGTACTTGTCGCCACAGTAACTTCTTTAGGCTTGTGATATTTGCAATAAACTCAAACGACATGGCAGTAACAAAATATGTGATTAAATGATACAAGTCAAAATTAGAAGCTATTAGGTAATAAAACTCATACAAACCGGTTTTGTCGTTGCACAGGAAGATATAACGCGTCAATCTTAGACTGCGTTCACACGATACCGACACATTTTGAAAACGGTGAAAAATTCGATGGATAGGCCTTCCGTTCACACGAAAACGGCACATTTTTTGCCGGCAAATTTTGAAAACGGTTGATTTTGAAAACGGAGCTCTAACCGGCACATTTTGGAAACGGCATCGCGTAAACACTTGAAAATGACGAAAGAACATTTTTAGCCGATTTTGGAACGATACTGATCGATTCTTAGGATGTAGACACACTGCTTTGACATCAAAGTCTTACAACGAGTTTTTGCTGTCTAATTTCCTACCGTTTTCAAATTGTTCCGGCATCGTGTGAACGCTAGCTCAAGTTTTGCAGCCGTCACATTTTTTACCGTTTTCAAAATGTGCCGGCATCGTGTGAACGCAGTCTTAATGCACAGACCTCGCAAACTCGGTCTGAACTTTTAAGACCTCGGGCTTTTTATATCCCTGTACAACACAAAACCGGTTAGTATGCGCATAGCACTTACTTTAGAGATACTGAGCCATCCGCTAACATTGCTATAATCATTTCAGTAGGACCTTCAGCGAAAGTTATGAGGTTCAAGCTATCACGCAGCACTGGCTTGATATGCATGCAAACAGTGAAATATCCTGAAATAGAGATGCCTGCATCATAGTTATATGTAGCAGTTGTTACAGCAGAGCCATTGAAATATGACACGAGTAGTGGGTGGCCAAATTTGTCTGCAGTTGGATATTTTAAGCTCACTGTAGGTGCTTCGACTGAACTGGCCGTCTTTTTTCCTTGATCATAGTGCGAGGAGTCCAGCGGTATCAGTATTTCAGGGGTCATTCCACTTTCTGTAAAGAAAAGAATACTGATTAATATCAGAGATGAGAAAGAAGCATTAGCCTGCATGCATCTCCTACTGTTTCCATTGAGTTGAAATTCTCGTTGATTTGAATTCGTTTTCTGACGCACGTAGGGTTCGCGAACCAGC
The DNA here is from genome assembly GCA_964020215.1 of Aurelia sp. 3 sensu Dawson et al. (2005). Classification (NCBI taxonomy): domain Eukaryota; kingdom Metazoa; phylum Cnidaria; class Scyphozoa; order Semaeostomeae; family Ulmaridae; genus Aurelia; species Aurelia sp. 3 sensu Dawson et al. (2005). The sequence continues at coordinate 16,532,975 of OZ026585.1, forward strand.
GAACGAAGGCCTGTACTTAGTCTCGAGCAGCTTCTGCAAAAACACGGAACTATTTTCATTGATCAATAAACAATCTGTTGTCTTGCGAAGCCATTTTGTGGCGCCGTGGTGTAATCCTCTGACATTGCAGCCAGAACAGTCAGGCGGAGTGGGTTCGAGTCCCGGTAAGGCCCCACCACTTGAGCGTCATGACAAGGGGTCGCGGACCCGATTAGGTCTGCTCTATTTCTGCGATCCCAGCGCTTGGCGCTGAAAAATGCAACTTCACCTTCACCTTCACCTTCATTTTGGTCTCCGACGACGCAATTTTGCAATTAGCATCAAATAAAAACCACACGAAGTTTTGGCAAGACAATAGATTGATTATTGACCTATGAAAATAGTTCCGTGCTTTTGCGGAACCTGCACGTGACCAAGAAGAGGTTTTCATTCGCTGGTTCGCAGACCCTACTGGCATTTTTTCGTCAGAGTTTTAAAGAAACAAAGTACCCTTCCAGATGGAAGATAGGAAAGGCAAAAAACAGCACACAAAAACGAGGACAAAACAGAGTCAGAAAATTAAAGACCATCAACAATGCTAAGTATTGCAAGCAAAACAGTTGAAGCAGTTGCTTGAATTCGAAGTTCGAAGGTGGTTCAAAGACCCTACTGGCGTCAGAAAATGAATTCCATAGACCTTTTAGCTATTCTAAAAAGAATCAGAATCGAACGATATTTTAGTACATTTTCATAGTACACAGTGCATATTCAACGGGAAATTTAAACTCTACGGAAACAGTAGGGATGCACGCAGGCTAAGAGCCCTCCTTTGTTACACAGATTCACAAAGAAATCTGTTGTGTTGAGCCCTGACTTGTTGCGGCCAATCAGATGCGTGACAGTCTGGCTTTAAAATGTTTTTGGGTCATTCAACATCAAGAATCAATTAAAAATTTAAAGAATTTTTTGAGTATAGTTCTATGTAGTTTTGCTTTATTACTTTTTCTTTTCTTCTTCTTCCTTTTCTTCCAAAAGCCACGGGGTAGACATGATATCTTGCTTCTCATGGTATTGTATTTTTAGTATCGTAGAGTAATTTGTAAGTAGTGTAGTAAGTATCTCGTATTGTAAATTTTTAATTGATGATATATTTAAAAAAAGAATCAAAAACTTTCTTAGCACAGAAAAAATTCATTCAGTGTTCTTAGTGCCTAGTGACAAGTACGATCTTTTCGGGTCATTGAGCTGAATGAATTTTACTTACGTAGCTGTTGAGTGGACTGCGTTGGTTGAACAATGCAAGCATCTGCTAGAAAGCTGATGTCATCAATAGCAATACTTTTGGATGAGTTGATACCAGGTGTCGCCACGAATGCCACCTTAAACAAAATATTGTGCCGTTACTACAATAATCTCTATGGCAAAAAGATAGAATAGGCCTTTTAGCTATTCTGAAAAAGAATCTCAATCGATTCAATTTTCAATTTTCAATTTTCAATTTCAATCTCAAAAATAAATTTCAAGAATCAATTTTCGAATGTGCACAATAGTGATAGAAGCTCTAACGCCATTCGATCGAACCTTGCGTATAAAAATGCATAAAAATAACGTTCGATCCAGGCTCTTTTGCTGAATAGCTAAAAGGTCTATTTGGCCTGCATGATTATTTGAAAATACATGATCTAAAAGGGCCGATTATCAGCTATTATAGATAAGGCTTCATTGCAACCGCAAACAGCAGCAGTTTAGGCCTCAGTGGCCAAGAATGTTACGATAACATTGTAAATAAAAGATTTAAGTACCAAATGTAGCGCATATGTTCAAAAACAAGACGTTTCGAGCGTATACTCGTTATTTATTATTATTATTATTATTATTATTATTATTATTATTATTATTATTATTATTATTATTATTATTATTATTGAAGCAAAATAGCTACAGTTGAATAGCCAACAATAAGGACCATCAAATAATGTTGGTCCTAAAAATGAGCCACATCTTCCATACAAAAAAAAAACAGTCAATATCTAATCTTCGTGTTGGACGAGTCCTGAAAGTACTATTATTATTATTATCATTATTATTATCATTATTATTATCATTATTATTATTATTATTATTATTATTATTATTATCATTATTATTATTATTATTATTATTATTAATGTTATTATTATACATTATTTATACACGAAAAATCCCTTCAGCAAAAACTTAAAATATGCAGGCATAAAAAGATAAATACATAAAAATTCACTGGGTAGGGCTGATCTTCCAGGGAGTCGTGTTTGAGTCCAGATCTTCCAGGGAGTCGTCGTGAATTCAAGAGTAACTTGATAAAGAGTATACGCTCGAAACGTCGTGTTTTTGAACATCTACGCTACATTTGGTACTTAAATCTTCTACTTACAATATTATCGTTTAATGTGCATAGTACCATACGCAACGAACATATCTTTATTGAATGGCCAAGAATGTCGACTGAAAGCCCTCCCTCAACCTTTCCCTGAAGGCGCACATTTCGCAGACTTGATATTTTGCAAATAAGTTAAATGAAATGTGTTAAATGCTATTGCCCTACCCCACTCTTTCAACTGATTGATTGAAGGTAATTTTTATGTAATTTACCATAATCCCAGAAAGAGCATTTTTTATATCATTATTATTTTCAGAATTACGGAGTTTTTCGGCATTGGGGTAAAATCTTTCAAATCTTTGGAAAGGTTGGTGTAAAATTGTATCAAGTTTTTCTTTGAATTGAATGACTTGAGAAAAAACTTTATGTAATTTCCATCAAATTTGTCATGGCGATTTTTTGATATCTTGATTGTTTTCGAAATGGCGGCATTTTGATTATTTTGTAAAAATTCATCAAAAATTTGGAGAAAAATTTTTTAACGTAAATATCAAGTTACTTGAGGAAAGTTGATTCAATTTTCTTGAAAGCCATAGTTAATGAACGCTGCAAGGATGCAAGCAGAGCTCCGTAGTTCTTCTGGTTAAGGATTTAGAAAAATGATGACGTCACAGCCTGAAAATTAATAAATGCCACCATTTTGAAAGTAATTAAGTTATCAAAATTTGCCAAGGCAAATTCACAGCAAATTACCCAAAGTTCTTTTCAAGCACATTACAGTAGAAACCCGCATAAAAGAATCTATTTTTATAAGAACCTTGAGGCTGAAATTTAATATTTTAAACCCCTTACATAAGAACCTCTCAGAGGCTGACCCTGGGGAAGGTTCTTATATAACAGGTTTTGTGTCTTCAGAATTACTCAAAACTTTCAAGAATTATTGAAATTCAGATCAGAATTCATCAGTGGCACAACAGAATATCAGATTCTTAACGTAACCTAAGAGTGTTCTAGCCTAAAAATGTTCTCATGAATTATCAAGGAATTCTCAGAAAGTCCTCAGATTTCCTATCCTGAAAACAGTATAAATATGTGCAAGGTGAGTATTGTATATAAGAACCTCTTTAAGAACCTTGAAGGCTGAATTTAGAATAATAGCCATTTAACTAAGAACCTATTCAAGCTGCCCAAGAAAAACCTAGGTTCTTTCATGCGGGTTTCTACTGTACTTCAAAGAAAAGTGCAATAGAAGTTTACACTCACCTTTTTAAGGATTTGAGCACTAACCTGAATTTTTGGTTTTATTGAAAGGATGTACGATAGGAGGTGTCTGAAGCTTTTACAAACATTAAAGTGTGGGTATGTTTTATTGGTGCCAATTCTGAAAACGGCAGACTTGAAAGACTCGGAATTTGTGTTTGATTGACCACCAAATTCCAAAAACAGCAGGTTTGGCAGGTTTGGAAGGCCTGCCGAACGCCTTCTGCTCTAACAGGCGGAAGGTTTGGCAGACTTTGGAGAGATTCTCGTTTTCATTTTCGAAACTTTGAAAACGACCCGACTTTGCACGTGCTGCTATGGTAATTCTCTCTCTGTTACGCTCCTCCGTCCGTAGTGGACACTGCGCGGTCTACCACAAGCTTCCATACGTGTCTGTGTTTTGCAATTTTTTCATGATCTCTTATTTCGATGCATTTTGTATTTTTGTCACTATCTTTGATTGCTAGGTTAATCTTAATGTTTTCTAGGTTACTTTCAATTAATTTGATCCATGTCACTTTCTGCCCTCCTCTAGGTTTTCTGCAGATCTTTTTGCTTCATTTAGTGCATGCTTTGCTGGTGCTTTTTCTGGAAGTCTCAAGAGGTGGCCATACCAATTTGACCTTCGCCCTTTTACTGCTTTACTCCATGATGTCAGTTTCGTTATTTTATAAAGATGATCGTTTGAAATCTTGTCTTGCCATTTGATGTTTAGCATTTTTCTAATCAATCTTCTCTGAAATACGTCAATTGTATTTTCATGGTTCTTTGGTGATGGTCCAGAGTTCACAATTATAGAGAAATATGCTCTCTATATGGCTTTTGAATATTCTTATCTTTACTTCCCTTGATGTTTTCTTACTTTCAAAGATGTATTTTAGTTGATTATAGGCGTTTGTTGCAAGAATTTCTCTTCTGTTTATGTCATTCTCAGTTTCAAGCAGACTTCCTAGATATTTACACTTTTTCCATTTGTCATCACCTCCTCTTATTACTTCATACTCCTCAGTTTTTGTGTTGTTAATGAGTCAGTTCAGTCTTTGTTGCCAAGCACAGAACTCTTCTTCGTGTTTTTTCAACTGCAAACCTCGTTTTCGCCAGGATGAATCTTGAGACCTGCTGTTTTGAAGAATTTTGTGTTTGATTGGGCACTGTGTTTTTGTCTCTGCGAAGTCTACCATTTTCAGAATTAGTAGGTTTGGAATTACCAATCAAACACGCCCCAAAAGCTCTGTAAATTCTAAACTGATTGAGTAAATCAAAATGAACAAGACAAGATATACTCAATTTTGGAAGGGATAAAATATGGTACCAAGCAAAAAGCTGTGGCTCTTATGGTTTGCGAAGTGATGGAAGGTGTTGTGGTGCAGTGGTGTAATCCTCTGACTTTGCAGCCAGAACAGTCAGGCGGAGTGGGTTCGAAACCTGGTAGGACCCCGCCATTTGAGCGTCATGACAAGGGGTCGCGGACTCGATTAGCGCCTAGCGCATGGCTACTTCTGCGATCCCAGCGCTTGGCGCTAAAAACCGCAACTGCACCTTCACCTTCACCTACGATTTAACAATTTGATGACGTCATAACTTCAAAACTAGCGGTAATTTCACAAATGCCGTAATTCTGGAATAAATAATGATATCTCAAATGCTCTCTCTGAGATTATGGCAAACTACATGAAGTTCGAAATGAATAACAAAGTTGGTTTTGCGTGTAATACGTCGTTAGTATATTACAATCAATTGATTTTCTTTTAAAAATACGACTTGGTACTTGAGAAATGATAACACACGACGTTTCGAGCATTGCTCTTCATAGCATTACTCTTCATCAGGTGTCCATGAAGTTCCATTTAATCCATTCAGTTGAAAGGAGGAGGCAACAGAATTTAACACGAATGACTAAGTTTTTCCCAAGATTCAAGCCCTATGCTGGCCATGACTGTAAAAATGTATGTAAATATCTCTTGTTGTTAGCAGCTACAAGATTCATTGGTTAAATATCTGCATTTGTAAATCTATGAGTCCTAGTTAGAACGACAAAGAGGCTAGTAGCTAAGGTAGTAGTAGTGGTAGCTAGGATAAAGATCATAAGTCTATACTTCCATTTTCTGACACTTACATTAAAAAGCATGTGTTCTTCAGAAAGATAACCTGCAAGATTGACAGTTGCTCTTTTCCAGTTCGCACCCTGGTCGCCACTGATTTTCAAAATCTCACTTGCAGCGTTTCCTTTTTGGTATAAATTGACAGACAGTGTGGCATCACCAACGGCATCCATGTAGTACCAAAACTGCAAGCATTTCTTTGATGGTGGGAAATGCCTTGTATTGTATATCAACGGCGTACCAGGGTTTTTGAAATCAAAGCTGTCAGCATAGAGGTAGTTCCCTTCAAATAGAAAAGAGTGCATGTTAGAATTCAATTTACTACAGCGTCAGAAGATAAGCATGCTGAGCTTGAAAAGGAACGTTAATCACTCAATACTAGCCTGGGTTCAGCCCCAACGTGCTGGCTACTTATTACCGGAGTATCTTATTTCCCTGTGGTCTTTCACTTAAACGATGCTGCTTTGATCACTAGCGACTCATAATCTTACTGTGAAAATCGTGACTCTTGTTAGGCCCTCCCCAAGAGAATGCTTAGCGGTAATCAGCTCGCAAGATTCATCCAATTAAATTGTGATTAATTTTTAGTTGACAATGTGAACTTCACAATTTTTACAGTTAAGTCAAAGGGAGCCAAAGAATAATTTGCAAACATTGAAAATATTTGTTCTCTGAAATAAGAGCTTTATAGAAAACTACGAAGGATTTGTGGAGACCCAAATAACAGTTTGAGAGAAACTGAGATAGATTCACGGCGCTAAGAGCTGGGAGGGAAGTGTGAGCTCGCAGCTCTTAGTACCGCGAATCCTTCACAGTTTCCCTCGCAGCTCTTATTTGAGGCTACGTAAATCCTTTGGAGTTTCTTACACAGCTCCTATTTCAGAACATTCGTTATTCCTGGGCTCCCTTTGGTTCATGTCTAGCTAGCCACCTCTCTGTCTACTTTTACATGTAGACTGAAATGTAAATAGATTTTAATTCTTCATTTATTCTAATTTAAAATTGTAAATATTCTTTTTTATTCATTTTAGTAGCATTGTAATTAGGTTTTTTTCCACGGTCCCCTGAAAAGCAGCCACTCTTGGTTGATGCGGCCACCGTGATTAAGAAATTTAAAATGAAAATGAAAAAAAAAATTAAATGTCAATGTCAGACTTGGCGTATTTTGAATGACCAAATTTGCGGGCCAACTATCCGAGACATTTTATTCCTAAACATGTCTCTTCTGCAGCTTGATTCAGGCCTTTGTTACATTCACAAATAACTTCAGCCATTATAACATTGATCCGTGAAAAAGAAGATTCAAAATATTTGGCTATCAATAAAATTGGTCTCAACCGTAAGTAGTACGTAGGCTATGCAAGTTTTTCTGTCATTAACTGTGTGCCACGTGGGAGTTTTTGCTATTTGAAATAAGGTAAGTTCCCGAGTATAAGAAAGGGACATGCAAGAAACTGCAGGCTGCCAACATAACGAATATCTTCCCATTTATATAGAAAGTAGAAAAGATAGGAATCAAATGTTTAGCAGACTCTCGCTTGTGGCCCACGGCTGGAAACCTTCAATAGACCTTTTAGCTATTCTAGAAAATAGCCTGGATCGAGTTTTATTTTCATACATTTTTATACGCGAAGTTCGATCGAGTAGCGTTAGAGCTTCTATCACTATTGTGGAAATTCGAAAATTCTACAAATTGTAGCAAAATATCATTCGATTGAGATTCTTTTTCAGAATAGCTAAAAGGTCTATGGACCAATTAGATGGTGAAAAAGAAAAACGAAGAAAAAGAAGAAGAAAATAGAATCCGCGAAGATTCTTCTAGATTTTACTCACCTTCATGAAATGCAATCAAGATAAAAAACTGCAGGAAATTTCCAGAACTTTTTGAAAGAAATCTACTTCCCAGATGCTTGGACATCCAGGCTTGGATGCCGTTTTAAATATCTCACGGTTTTGTATAGATATTGCATTTCCAATGGCTGAGGCTTGTCAAGGCTTGTTTTACGCCACTTCAGATCAGGTGATAAAACGTCTTGATAATATCTCCTTTCAATCTTATAATTTTTTTGCGCAATGAAAGCTTGTGCTAGGATGCAAAAAGTAGTTTAATACAGAAATTTCCCAACAGTATTGCCACATGACTTTAATTGCGTAAACAAACCTTAGCAAAATTTTTTCAGTTCACATAGAAATCACAGGGGCATTGAATCTTGAACAAAAAGAAACTGCGGTAGAAAGAAAATAGCGTAAACAATGGGAAACGAAGATACAGTATAGACGATTACACTAAAGCTGGCAGCGAGGAACTTTTTACCAAAATGCACTGCATTCTTTAATCGAATTCCTATACAGTCGTTAAGGATTCGTAATTCGAATGCAATGCATCTTGGTAAAAAGTTCCTATATTCGCCGCCAATTTTAGCGTGATCGTCTTTTTGGCGTTTTGGGATCGTTCTTACAACAATCACTATTCTTATTACTTATGACTTTCGCCCAGAATTTCTATTGTTTTAGTGTTTCATCGGTTTTGGAGAGGCCGTAACTGCTAGAAACCATGTGATATCTAAACCGGCATTCAAACCTGGATACCCAAACATCTGGCGAGTAGATTCGGGAGGTTTCCAGCAGTTTTTCTTGTCCTGGTTGCGTTTTATGACGGAAAGTAAAATTTAGCAAAATCTTCACAGGTTTCTTCTGTCTTCGGCGCTTATTCGTCGTCTGACTGGTCCGTGAAAATGAGATATGAGAATATCTGCTAAAACATTTGATTCTTATCTTAAACTAGACAGCCTGATTTGGTTGTATTTCCTCTACTGGGTGAGTCAAATGAAAAAGTGAACACGTTTGGAGGACTGTGGAATAAACAGTATACAGCCGATATTCAAAACTGAAATGTTAATCTGTCAGTCAAAGGCTAGCTTAGTTGAGAAAATTTTGTTCGGTAAAATCACTCATCTTTTAGACCCAGAAATTAGGAAAATTTGTATGAGATTAAGAATTGCACGTTTCGTTCTGGTCGATGATTTACCGGGTGACCCACAAAAAACTTCACGAGCTAAATCATAGCCAGCTCCCCGAAATCAAAAGCTATTATCATAATACTTTCTATCACAGTTTACTTGAAAGGCTTAGCTATCTTTTGAGATGCTGCACATGGTCATTTTAAGCAACGATTACATTCATTTCATTCATTCATTTCATTCATTCATTTTAAATTATTTATCCACGGTTACCCCGTCAATCTAAGAAGACTGCTTTTCAGGGGGCCGTGCTTAAAACCTAAAAAAAAGAGATTTCTATCGTTTAAAAACCCTATCCTAATTACAATAATACAGAAATAAAAAAATAAATAAAAAGAAACAGCAAAACAAATCATTTTTTTACAGCGTCTTTAAATGCGTTGAAAGAGGATGCCTGCTTGACTTCCAAATCTAAGTGGTTCCAGACCCCCGCACCACGATATGAGAAAGCTCGTTGACCATTGCACGTTTTCATTAGAGGTACCTGGAGATCAGTTGCCGTGTTTCTCAAATTTTTCCTACTGCATGCCGAGTTTTTCGTAAAAATTTCTGACAGATAGTCTGGAGCAAGGTCATTTATTGATTTATAAACCATGCAAGCTGTCTCGACTTTTATCATATCCGCTACCGTAGGCCAATTTAGAGTTTTTATCAAGGCCAATTTAGAATTTTTATCATATTACCATCAGAAGAACTAGATTCAATGAAAACTTCAAATCCAGGATTCCTCATTTTGAGTGAATAATCGCCATCGCTTTCCAGTCAACATTTTGTGAAAACTCAACATATAGCGATGGATTAGAAGTCGTCCGGAGAAATTTTTGTTTGCAAAATGATTGACCTCTGTTAGTCATTCAAATTTAATGCTCCAAAGCAAACTTGGAAGTCAGCTTTTTCACACTTTCCCAAAAAATGGACTGGAAAGCGAGGGAATGGTCCGAGAAATGAATGAATTTCCATATTTTGGAACAGTTTTTTCGGAAAGAACGAATATCTTAAACTAACCAAGCAATATGTCAAAAGATAGCGGAGTCTTTCAGCTACATGCTGATAGCTTGTTTGTCTTCAGAACATTTTGCTTTCAAGAAAATATGTGCGATCTAGCTCGTGAAGTTTTCTTTGGGTCACCTGGTACATTCCATTGAAACTTTCCATTGAAATTAAATATAAAATTATCATTACCTGAATGAAGTATCAAAAACGAGAAAATACAGAATCCCGCATCTCATATTGGTTAATCGAACATTTCACGCGAGTTTCACGCTGCCTTGTACAATTATCTCAGACGACATGACAGTAACAAAATGTGTTTGACTAAATGATACGAGTCAGAATTAGAAGCTAATAAGACTCATACTAACCGGTGTTGTTGTTGTACAGGAGAATATAAAGCCCTCGGGTCTTAATGCACAGACCTCGCAAGTTCGGTCAGTACTTTTAAGACCTCGGGCTCTATATTTTCCTGTACAACACAATACCAGTTAGTATGCGCATATTACCGGGTGTTTCAAAAAAAGTACCCCCTTTGGCTGGAAATAGGAACGAAACGATAAGATATTATTACTCTCCGAGTAAACAGCTAAATATATCACTCTTCAACTTAGATTCACATACCTTGCATTTAAAATCGTCCACCAAACACGGGAGATACGAAATTGCAAGGTCAAAATTTACAGTGCACCCGATACCAGAGGTTTTGAAAAAGGCCTCGCCATGATTTATATCATGGATTATCACGGATCTTTTCCAAAGCACCTGTTAAATTAACTTTCATTTTTTCGCTTTTGAAAAGAATAAAAGACTCTTGGACATCGCCCTGATTAAACAAATGAAGATGCGGAAAGGCTTGATTCACACCAGGCCGTTAGGTGCATTAAGATCGTGCGGAAAGACCCAAAATACAAAGGACTCAAAGCCTGCGTCTTGTCTTTTGGGTCATTTTGCACGACCCTAACGACCCAAACGACCTAGTGCAAATCAGGCTCAAGAATGATAAAGTCGTGCCACATCTCCAAAATGAACATGCATGTGCTCTTTTCTTCTTCTTTGACACTTGGGATTGAAGGCAATGCACAGATTGATTCCTCGAAGGAATAATTATCTGCAGAACAATTGAAGCATTTCAGGGCATAATTCTTTTCAAAAGAAAAAGCTAAAGGTCAAAGTTCGAATTCTTTTGTAATATGCCTGTAATATCAAGTCGGGGCTATAGGCCCTTTTACAAAACCTCTGGTTTCGGGTGCACTGTAAATTTTGACTTAGCAGGCTTGTACCTCCGGCGTTTGGTAGACGATTTTTAAAAGCAAGGTATGTGAATCTAAGTTGAAGATTGATGAATTTAGCTGTACACTCCGAGAGTAATAATATCTTATGGTTTCGTTCCTACTTCCAGTCAAAAGGGGGTACTTTTTTGAGACACCCGGTAGTTTCAGAGACAGAAGAGGTAGCTAAAGCTTTTTTAAGGGGTTCCTGATAAAATGAGTGTGGCCTACATACTGACCTGGTTTCTTCTGTTGATATCGCAAAAAGAATGCATGATAGAACTGCATTTTAAATGGGCCTTGGACAGGAAATTCTTTCCACTCGAAAATGAAATACAATCGATTATTATGTTTGGATCTCAACACAGGGGTGATAATTGTCTTCAAATCTGGTGTGAAGTAAGCTTTATTTTTATCATATGGTCCAACTTTCCAAACAATGGGGCCAAAGTGCAAACCATTTCTGAAGTAAACATGTCTGCATCTCTCGATGTAGTTGTCATCATATACTTCCGACGGAATAGCTGTGTAAATATGGACAATAGCTTCAGCATTGCGATGTTCTCCTGGCGTTTTCTCTCTACTGTCAAAGCGTAATTTCGTCTCTTGTAGAACCAAAGGAAAAGACATTTCGTTTAATCTGTAGCCGAGAACGAACAGCGAACGGTGCATCGACGGATATAGAGTATGCTGATGAGTAATGCATGTCTGATCTCTAAAGTCGAATTCGGAGACACTGTTTATTCTTGGAACCAAAAGGCCAATATTTCTTGTGCTTTCTTTCTCAACTGGAAAAGAAATTAATCGGGTGAGTCAAAACAAAGTCTACGCGTTTGGCGGACTGTGGGATAAAAAGTATATAACCGATACAGTAGTGTCCCCCATATAAGAAACACAAAGTTAAGAAACACCAGCCCTGATTTTCAAAATAATACCTCCTTTGATAAGAAACAGGCTCAGGTCTGAAAATCGTTTCTTTCTTATTTGAAGATTGCTGACATGAGAATGATATATATTTTCAGCTGTCCAGTCGAGTCAAACAGTATCAATTCAAAATGAAAACAAGAGTTTTGTATGCAAACGAAGCAAAAAGCACCTTCCAGGAATAATTGTATCTTTTCTTGGAAGTGAAAATTTACAAATAAAAATCAAAACAGTGTGTTTTGCATCACCATTAAAGAGCTTGTGTCTGAGCATTTAATTGATAGTACATGATTTAGCTACTAAGAAACCTAGGAAACTTTACCCTGATTTGAAGTTATATCTCATTTTATAAGAAACATACCGGCTGTCCCAAAAAACGCAACGGATAAAAAATCCTGACACAAGCTGTTTCAAATTAACAATTGAATAATAATTACTTTTCTCTAAATCTGCAATGACTTGTTTAAATTTTGATATATTTGTCAGAATTTTTGGTGACGTCGTTGCAAAGTTAAAAATCAACAAACTTTAAATTTGTTGTCAGAACAAAACCAGAGCTGCCAGCATTAGTGCAAAACTGCAAAAGTATAACCATAGCATGCATGTAACTTCACAGGATTACAAACAAGCACACAATTTCATAAGAACAAAGCAACAAAAAAATTGTGCAAGAAATGTGACATACTTATTCATGAGTCAACACAATCGAAAAAAAAATGAGCAAAGCGCTAAACTTTGAGCGCAACAAAATTTAGTTTTGTTGTTTTGTGTAAGATCTATTCATTGGTGAAGCAAACAGCCAAAAAATGTTTTATCCGTTTTGCTTCCATTTCAATCAATTGAGCATAATCAGGCATGCCATATCTATTCACGAGTGTATGAACTGTATCGAATCATGTTATCTGTAGCACGAAGCCTATCGATGAGACGTTTTTAAGGAGATTACTGGCGCTTGCAGAGAAGATATAGAACGAGACAAGTTTGTAAGAAGTTGCTCAATACTGGATGTTTTAAACGAACTCTGGAGACATTTAAATGGAAAATGAAGTCAAATTGATCCTTTAGTGGCTGGTACCTCAATAATACAAACTAAGCCTTTTTGGGGGCAACGTATGACTTTTATCAGTAAGAAGTTTAGACCCAGATCACATTTCTGGCAGAAATCGCTGAAAATCACCTGCGATTTGAGATGTAATTGATTGGGCAGTGCTTGGGTTGTTGCTGAGGGCAATATCCATAATCGCAGAGATTTTCATCCTTATATCTTATTTGCAGCGACTGTTATCGATGTTTGAACGAATGTCAATATTCTTCGATCGGAAAATGAATGTAATTTCGGCTCCAAATGAGATATTTTTCCAAGCACGCTACAAACTGTAGAGAGGCATCCCTTCTACTACTGATTTATCAAAGAAAGTTCCATGTAATAATTGTAACTCAGTAGTCATTTTAATGTTCGTGAGGGTACTCAAGGATTCACTTCGAACGGCCAATTTGGTATCACGTCGTTGGAAAGGGGCTATCTGATTGGATGAATACCGTGAAATTGGATGATTTCTGCGTGCTTCATCTACCTGTAAGGATTTGAGCTGTATGCTTATGTATAGAAGGAACCGATTTTTCGCAGATTAGCAGTAACAGTGTAAACGAGAAATTAAGCTCTAAGCTTGAGTGTTAGCTTTGATAGTGTTTGGGACTGAGAACGTATCGAGTTTATGTATTTGACGCGTAAAATTGTATATTGAATCGGCCAAATATGGGATAAAAGAACTGAAAAGCTATCATATGCATCCTATCCATTAGATTTTGCGAATAAGCCCCTTTCCACTTTAATAAGCCCCCCTCTGGAATTTTCGAAAACAAATCAGCCACCCAGGGGGCTTAACATAGAGCTTTGACGGTACTACAGATGATTTGGGAACATACAAACTTTCAGACACCAAAATTTCGGGAGAGAGGAAGAAAATGATAGACTTTAAAAAAGGAAGAAAATAAGACATACTCGGCATGGAAGAGAATGACATGTCAAAGCAAGGTCCACTGTTTCCTTCATTATTACAGTCACTGCCCAATTTCCAATCACCATAATTTTCAAAGTTACTTTCAACACTAAAGCTGATATCGGCTGAAACAGAAAAATAAATAATTGAGCAATGAGATATATTATAGTGCAGTTATTAAACGATTACAGGGTCAATGCTGGGAAATATTTAAATAGCAGTTCGACGAACGGACCGAGTGCAGTGAGTCGCTTACAAGAAACTAGGATCCAAATATTTTCCAGCATGGATCGAGAAATCGTTTGATAAAGACATAGGGTGTGTTTGATTGGTAATTCCAAACCTACCAAATTCCGAAAACGGTAGACTTCGCAGAGACGGAGACACAGTTTCCAATCAAACACAAAGTTCTTCAAAGCAGCAGGTTTCAGATTTATCCTGGCGAAGACAAGGTTTCCAGTTGAAAAACACGAAGACGAGTCTGGTGCTTGGCAACAAAGAGTAAAGTTACCGATTACCGTAGCGACGCGAGCAAAGTTGCCTCGTTCTAAGAGTTCTGCAAATGAAATCGAGAATCTCTCCAAAGTCTGCCAAGCCTTCTGCCTTTTGGAGCAGAAGGTTCAGCAGGCCTGCTAAACCTGCCACACGTGCCGTTTTCGGAAGTGGGGAGTCAATCAAACACAAATTCCGAGTCTTCCAAGCCTACCTTTTTCAGAATTGGTACCAATCAAACACACTCTTATTATATGACAGACAAGTTTCAGAAACATTGCTTTCATTACAGTACGATCTTCCACCACGGTCCCGATCCCATTCATCACCGTAGTAGTCGAGCCCCTAGACCAACCACCTTCACGACTTTGTTCATGTGTGATCGTAGGTTCTTCTTCAAAAAAGAAGGAGATAAGTCTTCAAGCAATATGCTAAACTTTGGCTGTCCATTTCTACACGGCCAGGACCTTCACAAGAAGCCCCTCAATTGCTGGTGATTTCTAAGGCAATACCAGTCCAATACATTTTCAAAACGGCTTTTGCGGTTCGATCAAGAACCAATCAAACTGCTAAGTTGCCGGTCCGAGGAGCAATATTTTCAAATGCCATACAACAAAGATAAATAAGGATTGGTGTATTTATAAGTATAGCATCCAAAAAGCTGTGCCCTACTTGCATGACTGCTGCAGCGGAGCCGTACGTTCTATTGTCGAGTTCTTGATACAATTGAATAGGACGGGCTTCAACTTAGGGTTTGAGACCTTGTTTTAGCCATTCCGACAAATGTTTTGGTTGCTGATTTTATAACAAGGGAATGTCTAGAAAGTGATTGCTTCACAAACAGCATTTTCTTTGGTCACCAAAAAATGCCGAAGTCAAGTAACAATGGAGGAAAGATTCTACTGCTGAGCTGAAATTTCTTCTACAATTTGACAAGTGTTAATTGCATTTTTTACTGATAAAGTCATAATATTAAGCCATTCTAAACTGCACAAAAATTCAGTCACAAAATCTGCTACTGCAGTTGCTGATGATTAAAATTGAAGATATACAGGGTGTTTAAAAAAAACGCAACCCACTTTCATTTGACATTCTTCAGGAAATATTAACATTTGGATCAATTTGAGGCATACCATTTGAAAGAAAAATCTTCCTTCTTTTCAATGATATCCAGTTTGAGTGGACTGATTGAATTTTTCATTGCTTAATTGACGTTTTCGTAAGTATGGCCTATCTTAGATGCCGGAAAGTGACAGGGTATTTACATAGACGACAATCCGCCATTGTGAGGGCATATTCTATCACTATCTGCAAACGCATCTCACGAGGATGAAATTGTCTTATTTCCTCCTCAAAGCATCACCTCAAGTGTTCCTAGCCATGAAATATTTTGATAAAATTTTTTTCATAATTTTTTAACGGAAAAGGGAGTTGGTTTTGCTTTTGCAGCATGCTGCATTTCAAATGGCCATTATGAAAGTACCAATCAAATGATGGATGACTCCATTAATGTATCCAAATTGCACATTATTAGACAGAGGAAAGATTGTACTTTCAGATGGTATACATTACATCTCCTCAAGTTTTGTCAATTTCTTTAAGATTTTCAGTTATTTTTGGGTTGCGTTTTTTCTGACACACTCCGCATAAAGAGTCTTACCGGTCGCATGAGATGATGTGCAAAAACGAAATTGACCAGAATATACACTGGTTAAAGAACACCATGGTGCAATGCTGTCAACTGAAGTACACTTAGTGTACGATACGTCTTTATATGTGAACGGGAATTTGCAACATGCGTTTGAATCCATTTCATCCTCACAGGCAACTGAAATAAAAGAAAACAAGTAAATGCTAGGCAAATGAAATAAGGGCAAACAAATGAATACGGGTAAATGAAATAAGGGGAAGCAAATAAATACTGGTAACAGAAGTACCGCAAAAGCTCTAAGCCCCTTCTCTCTAATAAACCCTCACCTCGGAGCCAAAATTTTGAATAAGCCCCCTCTTTATTAAGCCCCCATAAACATCTCAAATTCCAGAAGTTACCAAAGATTTTCAACTTATTTGGCTTAAACAAGTTTGTATCTTAATTTTGACATGGTTTCTGGTACCCAGGGTAGGTTTGGGATAACTGTGTAAAATGTATGTATTTGACTCGTAAAATTGTATGTTGAACCCGCAAAATATGGGGTAAAAAACTGATAACGCTGTTATACGCATCTTTTCATCTTTTTTAATAAGCCTCCTTCTCTAATAAGTCCCCCTCTGGAGGGTCCTTAATTAGATAAAAGCTCCGGGGCTTAATAGAGCTTTATCCGAGCGAGGAACCAGCAAGTAGAAGCAACCAAAATATGAGGAAACAAGTAGATAGATAACTGGAATAATTGGGAAAAAACAAATACAGGTAATTGTGAAACAAGGGGAAGAAAGTAAGTAGAGGCAACTGAAATAAAGGAAAAAGAGTGAAATGAGGAGAATCAAGCAAACATAGGCAGCTGAAAAACGGGAAACACGTAAATACAGGCAACAGGAGTAAGTCAAGACATGAAAATATTAGCAACTAAATAGGGGAAATAAGTGGATATATTCCAAGTGGACACTTGGAATGGTTGGGAAAGAAATAAATCTGCGAAACAAAGGAACGTAAGTAACTCAAGCCAACTGAAATACGGGGAAACAAGTAATTACAGGCAACTGAAAAAAGGAAAACAAGAAATTATATGCAACTGAAATAAGGCGAAACAAGGGATTACATGCAACTGAAATAAGGGGAAACAAGAAATTACATGCAACTGAAGTAAGGGGAAACAAGAAATTACATGCAACTGAAATAAGGGGAAACAGGTAAATACAGGCAACTGAAACAATAGGGAACCAGCAAATACAGGTGACTGAAAGACAGGCAACAGTCATTTTGACATTCTTAAGTCAGTTCATTATTTATGGCGTTTTTATTGTTTGTCGAAGCTTCGGATACCTCCTCTCGTACACCCTTGCATGAAGATTAAAAACGTTCCAATTCCAAAAAAATATGTTATCAAAAAAGCTCTCTCTGGAATTATTGCAAACGACCTACAATTCCCTTCGATCGATTCAGTCAAAGAATTGGGCAATAACATTTTGCACGTTTGATAAAAATTTTGTACAGATTCGATAGACCTTTAACACAGCGTTGATAGACCAGTATTGAAAGATTTGTATACCTGTTTCATTAGCGATCTGTTGATGTGGGATGCCATTTGAAGATCCTTGCACTGAAAAGTAGGAAAGAGAAAATTAGGCTAATTCCATCACAAGAAGACTCAATACAATTTCAAACTAAGCTTCCATCCGAGAAGCGTATAGGTCACTGGAAATCTCGTAAGCATCTAATTTAGTATGATTCTACCGTTTTACTCTTCAGGAATCTTCGACTTTTACGAATCTACAGCATATTGTGTATTTGAACTCATCTGAGAACGTGACGTCATCAACTTTCCTAACCATGAACCGGAAGAATGATACGATATTACGCACATTCATCAACTAAGGATTTTCAACGGTATTCCATGTTTCTTCAAACAGTTTAGAAGGTATGATGGCTTCAATGGATTACAAAACTTTTCTTGAATTCTTGAAAAGGCTGAGCCTCTTGGCCGAACGGCCTCATGTAGCCCAGAGTAGAGATAGAGCAACGAACTCACTCTGGGGACAAGATTGGAAATAAGGCCCTCAGTGAAGCAACAACAACAACAATTCAACTCAACGCTATGTTAACTTTGAGGGAGGAGATGGGGCAGATTTGCCCCTGGTCTGGCAGGTGAGGTGTAATACCTCATATAAACAGACCCTAAAACTACCTTCTGATTTCAGGTAGAAATTAATGAAAAGGATGAAACAACAAATATACTGATACTCTCTCAATAACCTTATGAATTTCACATTCAACATCTGGTTCTTTGTAGCAACGTGTTACTTGAATCATTATGATGTACCGTGTGAGTCAAAAAAAAGTTTAGGCGTTTGGAGGGCGGTGGAATAAGAAGTATGTGACAGATATTCAAAACTTACGTGTTAATCTATCACTCAAAGGCTGACAGCCTTGGCAACAGTAGGATTTATAGGGAATCCCCTCCGCTTCAGTAATGAGTATACGGCTTGCGTCTTGGTTGCATCTCCCTGCAAACTCGAGTTATTTTCGATTTATTTGCACTTGTCAAGAGTCACACGATACTTATTTGGTATGTTAAGTGTTCCATCTTGATTTTTAGGCGCCTCCTTTAACCAATTTGTGAGTGTGTTTTGAGCCACTTTATTGCATGTATGCACTCGAGTTTGAAGTTAGGCCTGTTGATGAGCTGGACCTAAACTGAACCCCTTCAAAGCCGAGGTCCAATGTCTGCAATAAAGTGGCTCAAAATGCACTCACTAATGGGTGAAGGGATGACCAGATGGCTAAATAATCAAGACAAAACACTTGAAAGGTGCAAATAGATCGAAAATAAGTCAAGTTTGCAGGGAGATGCAGCCAAGATGCAAGGAGGGCATTCTCCTGATTTCCTACTGTTGCCAAGGCTGTCAGGCATTCTCCTGATTTCCTACTGTTGCCAAGGCTGTTACTGGGCCGCGCTCTCCTCAGTCCCTATCTCAAAATTGCGAAGAGTTCTATTCACACTTGAAAACAAACAAATGATCTGGAAGTAGAAGTCTTCTTAAAAGAGAAAGTAGGCTGGTGACACAATTATCGACGAGCAAGTCGTCTGGTTTTGTCACATTATTTGAATGTTTATGCAGACGATTTTCGAAGACCATGTGTTTGCCTACACGGACAAGCTGTCAAAAGTTCCGACTCAAATTCACACGCGACAAACAACTGTCAGACGACTTGCCCGTCCGAACGATTAGTTTATCTATTTGTGTGACAGTGGCTACTGAATGAGCAATAAAAAACAAAGGCTAAAAACTCCAAAAACCTGCTTCATAAACTTCCACTTCGCAAAGTGTCAAAACATCATTTCTTCTCAACTGGATTTTGACGATACGACCAACTACCGGGGTGCAACTCAGCAGTATTGTAGCACCGCTGCCAACTACACCATTATGGTGCCAGCACCTGAGAGTAGAATAATACTTATAATGGTCATGTTGTTGTCACTGTTGTTTGTGCCACAAGGTATCGTCTATGTAGTGTTGTACCGGGTGAGTCAGTAAAAGGCGGGCGTTTGACTAAATGCTACTCACAATATAGGAAGGGAGTTCTTCCATAATTACGTTACCTGGGGATGTGGCGCGCTCAAGAGTATACTTTTTCGGACTTGTAGTCTAGCCAAGGATATACCTTTTCGCAGTTTTGACACGGTCTAGCCATATGAAAACGGAGTAAAAGTTTTCCGTTTTTGCCTTGCGTTCACATTGCTTTGCTGTGAAAACGGAGCTTTTCGAAAACGCTAATGAAAACACATAAATTTGAAAACAGTGCGTTTGAAAACGATCCGTCTTCAGTGTGAACGCTAAAAACGGAGACATTTGAAAACGCTACACATTCCTTTGTTAATAAGCTGTTGATTACAATGGCATTCAAAGTCGCGATGGGCGCCTTGCTGACAAAAGGCTTTGTTTTGAAAAGGGGATTAACAACACAGTTTTCCTGGAGCAATGTGAACGCCTATCGTTTTCAAAGCGTATTTATTTGAAAACGGAGTGAACTGGCAGGGTTTTCATCAACAAAAACGGATAGAAACGAAAACGGAGCAGTGTGAACGTAGCCTAAATATTCTTGTTCTGGCTCTCTCTTTAACCCTGAATGGGACACCTGTTAGGCAATAATGGGAGTACAGGACACCTAACTAGTCCATGGTACAGAATTGTGTTACTTTTAGGGTACAATTTCTACGATGGTATCTACCGGGTGTCCTAGAAAAAAGGTAACGGATTTGATCATGGCTAGCGCTAAGGATTTAGCTTGAATCAATCGGAAATAATCTTTAAACTATTCCTCGATAGTCAACTTGAACATAGTCACCTTGTTTGCTGATATTGGGGCATTGAGAGAAGAAATTTTCATCATGAAAGTCAAGATTTGCCTCCACCCCTAAACCAGAGCTTTTGGGTTTTGGCCTAAGTCGTTGAAGCGCTTGTTGTGGAATCTCCTGAATCAGAGCGAAGTTCAAGCAGGAAACTTCGTGCTTCGGAAAAATTCTTGATGGAAATCCAAATCGAACTTGAAATCAAATTCACGATTTTTTGCCCAAAGAGACATCTCCTTTCATTCAACAAAACCTTTGAATTACACACAGCAAAGTAATTCCCTTGGGTATGAAAAAATCTTTCTTGTTCGAATAAAATGCATTTTTGTTAACATTGGAATTATTACGAATCAAGCAATCGCGTATACCCAATGGATAAAATTAACAAGGAAAGGATCCTTGAAAGTGGTCACTCGTGCTTAAATTGTTTCTATTCTGTAACTTTTTTTTATATCATCCTAAAATATCAATAATATACAACAACAACAGCAACAACAACAACAACAACAACAACAACAACAACAACAACAACAACAGTTAAACTAGGATACGCAAAAAGAAAGAATTATGTCGTTCGCAGCGAGAAAGGACACAGGGTCATCGAGTTCCCACTACGAATGACATATTACAAAAATTAAATACAACAATCAATCTAATATAACAAAAAAAATATACACTACAAAAAATTTGGAGTACCAGGTGCGTCAAAGAAATGTATCTCTGACTCACCTGGTAAGGCGGATTTCCACTCAGTCAGTCCTTCCGACCGGACAATAGTTTACGTGGGAAAATGTCGCTCTGAATTGAATAGAATGTTGCGCGTGACACTCGAATAAGCGATTGTGGAAAGGCAGCCCTCCAGACAGCGGAATTCTCCGAACGGGCGGAATTTCTATTGATTGCAGCTGAGCAACCTTTTACTGTTTAAAATTCCGCCCACTCGGAAAACCAAGCTGACCGGAGATTGGCCTTAAAATAAGTCCATTCAGAAAACTCTACTGAGTGGAAATCAGCCTGTGGGGTGCGCTGTGATTCGATGATTTTATTTCTAGCCTAGTCGCTGTGTTGATTTGATAAAGGAAATGGTCGCTTCCAGAATTATTCTGTTCACAATCACATTTAAGTTTGGGCTACCGAATAGGAGTAATTCGCAAATAGTCTCACTATCCAAACTCACAATATCAATACCAGGAAGGTCCCCGAGCTGACCAAGGAGATCTCTACGCTGCAATTCAAAGAGAGGGCAATGCAGGAGAAAGCGCTCGTTATCTTCTTTACCTGTGCCACAAGCACAGATAGGGTCCAGACATTCAAATTTATGCCTAGACTTGTGCTCATTTAAAGCACTAAAATTCAAACGAAGCTTAGTCAGAAGTCTAATACCTGCTATATCGTG
Organism: Aurelia sp. 3 sensu Dawson et al. (2005); assembly: GCA_964020215.1. NCBI lineage: Eukaryota > Metazoa > Cnidaria > Scyphozoa > Semaeostomeae > Ulmaridae > Aurelia > Aurelia sp. 3 sensu Dawson et al. (2005). The sequence continues at coordinate 16,554,776 of OZ026585.1, forward strand.
TATGTTATAAGTAGGCTTTTGAGTAGGTCTTATGATTCCCAGCAATTTACGCTTGAACTCAGCAATTGATGTAGAATTTCTTATATCAAGGGTGAGCGAGTTCCATTCAAAAAAATATTCTGGAAGTAGGTGTTTGAAAACGGGACAGTTCTACCTATGGTTTGCTCATACAGACGCGCACTTCTGAGATTATACATGACTTGACGCTCGGGTGGAATTTCTGCATACAAATACTCAGGATGGTGTGAGTTCTTTAACTTGAAAAAATGACATAAGCGTCTATACCATCTCCTCTGATAAAGACTTTCCCAACCCAGTTCCTCATACAGCCTTTGCCTATTTGTACCTCTCCATACACCGGTCACCGCCAAGGCAGCCAAATATTGAGTTTGTTCTAACTTAGGCGTGAAGCCTTGGCGCATCTCAGGGTCATACCTGTGGTAGACAATGTCACCATAATCTAAGTGAGGTCTAACGTAAAGCATGTACATTTAATTAAGAACGTCCCTAGAAACGTAATTAGAAATATGTCGCATTAGTCCAATTCCTCGTCTTGCCTTTAAAATGGCTTCCTTGATATGGCTCTGGAAATCCAGTTTGGAATCAAGAGCCATGCCAAGGTGCTTATGCTCAGCCTTTTCTGTAACCACATCGTTTCTTAACAGTAGAGGGGGATGAAGGGGCTTAACTCTTTTTGTGGAGAAGATAAGTTCGACAGTTTTGTCAGCATTAAACTGCATTTTCCATTGCCATGCCCAAAAATTAATTATCTCCCAATCACTGTTAAGCTCTTCAGCAGTTCTAGCTACATCATTTACAACAGAATATAGAGATGTGTCATCTTAAAATCTTAATCTTAACATCACTCTTCAAGTCATTAACAAGGTCATTTATATAGATAAGAAAGAACAAGGGGCCTAAAACAGAGCCTTGAGGTACTTCAGCAGATATTGTTGCCCATTCAGAGTTTTTCCCATTTAACAGGACACATTGTTCACGGTTTGCAAGAAAATCGCGAATTAGTGCAAGGAGGTTTCCAGATATCCCACTGCACTTAAGTTTATACAGTAGGCCCTTGTGCCAAACTCTGTCAAAGGCCTTAGATAGATCAAGAAAAACAGCCCTAGTTTCTTTACTTGGAACATCGTCAAAGGCGCAGTAAATTTTATGACTTATTGCCAGCAGTTGGTTGACTGTCGAATCACCTGGACGGAAACCCGATTGATGTTGTGTCAACAAACCATTATCACATAAGTCTGTAACTTCGTCTTGACTGAAGAAAGATATTCCTTGGTGATTATATTCATTGATAAGTCTGTCATTCAAATGTATACCTAAGCACACACTGGTCCTTGTTGAGAATTTCTACGCTATGACGCTTATGGTGCTGTCCTTGAGGAGATTCCCCAAAACAGGGCGTTTGTTGTTAAGGCCAAAACCTAAAAGCTCTGGTTTCGAGATGGAGGAAAATCTGTGCTTTCAAGATAAAAATATCTTCTCTCAATGTTCTAATATCAACAAACAAGGGTATCTATCCTCAAGTTAACTATCAGGGAATAGTTCAAAGATGATTTCCGATTGATTCGAGCTCAATTCTTTACACTAGCCTTGATCAAATCTGTTACCTTTTTTTGGGACATCCGGTAGATATAACAGTACAGTAAATCCCCGCGTATAAGAACCTACTTTTTCGAGAGCCAGGCTGAAATTGGTTCTTATTTCAAAGGTACTAAGACTAATTTCAGGGTATAGAGGTTCTTATTTGAAGGGTGCCTCATGCAAGTCCCACTAAGATGTTCACAATGATATTCAGGCCTATTATTTGTTTTGGAAAGGTTCTTTTGGACCTAATAAGTAATTGGGGAGGAGAATAAAGCATTCAAACCCAATTAGGACCATGATGACCTTATCAACAGCAATGAAAGATCAACTTTGCAACCCCTGCAATAAGAACCTATATTTCTTCAAACTGAAACAGGTTCTTAATTGCAAGGTACATAATTTAGGAAAAACAGCCTCTAGGTTCTTATTTTGGTAGGTTCTTATATGCGGGGATTTACTGTATGATGTTCAATGATATTCGATTATTTCCACATTTATAGGTACGATTTTTGGTAAAAAATCATTTCTGGGTATACTTTTTCACTTTTACTGGATGTATAGATTTTGCTTTTGCGGATTTATGGGGACGCCTTTAGGCCTCGTCCACACGTATCCGGATATTTTTGAAAACGCATCTTTTCCTATCCGTATAAAAAATATCTGCGTCCACACGAGGAGCGTTTTCGAAAATATCCCCGTCCACACGAAGACGCTGCTACATTCAAACTTCGTTGTTCGAACTTCGACAAAAGAAAACAGACAATCAAAATGCCCTTTTGTTGTCCCAAAAGATCCGTGCGCATGCTCTGATACGTCGTAAATCGATGCCTTGACGTCAGCGTTTTCGAAAAGCTCCGTTTTCACCCGTCCACACGACAACATGAAAACGGCGTTTTCAAAAAGATCAACTCTGGAGAGCGTTTTCGAAAAGATTTGTTTTTGGTGACCGAAAACGCCGTCTCCGTGTGGACGCTAACTCAAAACGGATAAAAAAGATGCGTTTTCAAAAATATCCGGATACGTGTGGACGGGGCCTTAGGTTCTGGATATCACAACCCCCTACCATTAGATTTCAAGTAGCCCCCTCTTCCCCGGGGGGTCTCAAATCATAGCAGTACACAAGAGTTGTGTTAGGCCCCGTTTACACGAGATGGAATCCAAATGGATCCGTACCCAAACTGTAACGGATAGGCCTTGCGTTTAAACGGGACTCGACGGATACGAAACCATTTGGATCTGCTATTTGTTTGGATCCGATCCCAAAACGGTCTCGTGTAAACGGGTAGGATCGGATGCAAACTGGCATGGATAGGAAGTGACACGATTAAAACTGAAGATCGTTTGTTGACATTTCAAAGAAGGGAATTAGAGATGAGACACTGTATATTAGAGTGCAAAATTTCAAAGGATCTGTTTAATAGAGCGTTGCTAAGAGTTCATAAAATTCAAATGGATCCGATCCTGTGTAAACGCCCCTCAAAAAGTGGATCGGATCCCGATCCCATTTGGATCCGATCCCGTGTAAACGGGGCCTTACTCTGCAGTCTGCCCATACTTACAGATGATTGTCAACTGTTACATCAAAATTTGACAATCTCTCTGGAGCAACATCTGCTCTGTTTGTGACTTGTACACTGTGTACAAGGTACGGCTTTCCAAGATCTACGCTCCACCATGGTCTATCATCTGTATAGCCAGTATGTGTACATGAGCCGCTGCTGTACACCACGTTCTTGTTGCCATCCACAGCTCTGCTCGAAATACCATCATATGCAGTTGATGACTGATTAGTTACTTTTCCCATGGCGATATTTGCGCTTGACGCTTTTATGTTTGCTTTGAGGCAAAATTAAAAGCAGTTGAAAATACCAGATGAGTTAAAACATACTTAGTGACCCAGAAAATGTCAAATTTCTTGAAAAATCATCAAAATCATCATCATATGACCTCTATTAAGCCTGGTTCTCGTATGTCCTAAGAATCGTAGAAATCGGGGATTTTTCCGATCCCTGATTCTCAGGGGCGGATCCAGACCAAAGTTGAAGGGGGGGCAACTTGGAGAGGGGGCGCCAAAAATACAATGGAAAGTGAGCGCGCCGAAGGCGCGCGAAAATTTTTCACCCTTACTAGTGAAAATTCTCCGGTTTTTCTACTGAATAATGCCTTAGTTTATATGTCTCTCCGCGTCACAACGAATCACTGAAAAAAGAGTGCATTTGGGTCAGGATAAGGGGCGCCTTTCTTGTCAAAAAGGGGGCGCCAAAGCTGAATTTTCATCGTGAAGGGGGGGCAGTTGCCCCCATCTGCCCCCCCCCTAAATCCGCCACTGCTGATTCTTACGATATATGAGAACGTCCAGAAACAAGCATCCCAGTCTTTCCCCGACGATCCCATGAGAACGTGCTTTTACCAGACTGGGACGTGTTTTGGACTTTGTTACGTCACAACTGCCATGATTTCAGCTTCGATTTCTTGAAAAAAGGCGCCAAAATTAACTTTGGAGCCAAAAATGTTACGATATTTATGATTCTTCCGACATACGTGAACCGACCCATCGCAAAGATCCCAATGATCGTAGAAGAATCGGGGATCGGAAAAATCCCCGATTTTTGCGATTCTTACGACATATGAGAACTAGGCTTTAGGCCATCTTCTACGCCACACTGTTTAAGAAGTCCCGTCTCTTTAACCCCCTCCCCCCCCCCCGCCCTCTCCTCACACACTTCAAATTATAGAGTACCAAGTGAGCCAGAAAAAGGTTACCAATTTTAAAAATTCATAGCATCAAGAGTACTTCACAGATCTGAATCATAAAAATTCTACCGGGTGTCCTAACAAAAAGTTCCGGCGTTTGATTAAACGCAGGGGAAAAAAAGTTTTCAATCTAGCGATTTCTAGTCATTGTAGATACATGCTAGACATTTCAGCTTATAATTTGGCATATCGTGTGAAGAAATTAGTCATCTGAAAATGAAGTTATGAGTTCTGGCATGTCATGTTCATGTTCAAGGCATAACCAGAGAGATTGTACGCCCTCCTTCATCATCGCAGTGAAAGGGGGATTCTCCGGATATGAGCAACAGACAACGAGCAAAGATTCTGCACATTGAGCACATTTGAATCAAAGTTTGAAAATCGAATCCAATAGGTCTCGAGGGAACATACTAAATTTGTACTTTTTACCACTCAATTCGGGCTACATGAAGTCGGAGAATATGAGCTGTTGCATAATATGGCACGTCGAACAAAGAACTGAGAACCATTTTAGCTAAAGAAAAGAAAAAGGACAGAGTACTCAGCATGCTCTTTTTCGGGTTATTGAAATGTTACGTCGCTGTATTGACAAGGGGGGTGTCATTGCCATGGTACTTATGGACCTCTCAAAGGCATACGACTGTCTGCCCCATGATCTGCTTATCGCTAAACTTGAGGCTTATGCCTTCGGCTTAGACAGTCTGAAACTCATTCACAGTTACCTCACTGAGAGAAAGCAGAGAGTCAAAATAGGTAGTACAGTATCAAAAGGAGTTCCACAGGGGTCCGTACTTGGTCCCCTCTTATTTAACGTATTCATAAATGACTTCTTTTATGCTATAGAGCACTCTCAGGTTTGCAACTTCGCTGACGATAACACAATCTTTGCATGTGGTGAAACTCTAGACGAAGTAGCCATATGCATTGAAAATGACATGAGAGAAGCAATGAATTGGTATAAACGAATCGAAATGGTTGCAAATCCGGACAAATTTCAATTAATTTTCTTTGGGCTCAAAGAAGACCACGACTTATGCATTGATATTCGTGGCAATGTCATAAAAATGTCTGAAACGGTGAAACTCTTGGGCGTCACCATTGACTCGAAACTAAACTTCAATGGGCACATCAAAACTATTTGCCAGAAGACCAAAAATAAGGTTAAAGCTTTTTCAAGGATTGCAAAAAACCTTGACTATCAAAAGGCTAGCCTCCTATACAACTCATTTATACTGACAAATTTTAACTACTGCCCACTCATTTGGATGTTCTGTGGAAGACAGCCAATGAAGAAGTCAATCGGGTTCATAAGCGTGCCCTGAGAGTGCTGCTAAATGATTTTGACTCTACTTTTGAAGAGCTATTACACAGGAACGCAGAAGTTGCAATAAATGTAAAAAATTTGCAAAAACTTATGTTAGAGATATACAAATGTATTACCTCTGGCAACCCCTCTTTTCTGTGGGAGTTCTTCAATCGAAAGATGCTTCCATATAACTTAAGAATAAATGATCTCCTCAAACTTGCTGAAACCAGAACTAGTAGATATGGAAACGAGTCTCTTTCATTTTGGGGTAGCATGGTTTGGAATCGGCTTCCAGACATATATAAAGCTGCAAAAAGCTGTGATGAGTTCAAAATGAAAATAAGAAGCTGGAGGGGATCTGGATGTAACTGCCGCATTTGCACATTTTAAATAGGATAGAACATCGAGCATTGTAAATAGGGTAGAGTTGGCCTTTACTAGCATTTAATCGGCTTCCAGACATATATAAAGCTGCAAAAAGCTGTGATGAGTTCAAAATGAAAATAAGAAGCTGGAGGGGATCTGGATGTAACTGCCGCATTTGCACATTTTAAATAGGATAGAACATCGAGCATTGTAAATAGGGTAGAGTTGGCCTTTATTAGCATTTAATCGGCTTCCAGACATATATAAAGCTGCAAAAAGCTGTGATGAGTTCAAAATGAAAATAAGAAGTTGGAGGGGATCTGGATGTAACTGCCGCATTTGCACATTTTAAATAGGATAGAACATCGAGCATTGTAAATAGGGTAGAGTTGGCCTTTATTAGCATTTAATCGGCTTCCAGACATATATAAAGCTGCAAAAAGCTGTGATGAGTTCAAAATGAAAATAAGAAGTTGGAGGGGATCTGGATGTAACTGCCGCATTTGCACATTTTAAATAGGATAGAACATCGAGCATTGTAAATAGGGTAGAGTTGGCCTTTATTAGCATTTAATCGGCTTCCAGACATATATAAAGCTGCAAAAAGCTGTGATGAGTTCAAAATGAAAATAAGAAGTTGGAGGGGATCTGGATGTAACTGCCGCATTTGCACATTTTAAATAGGATAGAACATCGAGCATTGTAAATAGGGTAGAGTTGGCCTTTACTAGCATTTAATCGGCTTCCAGACATATATAAAGCTGCAAAAAGCTGTGATGAGTTCAAAATGAAAATAAGAAGCTGGAGGGGATCTGGATGTAACTGCCCGCATATGCACATTTTAAATAGGATAGAACATCGAGCATTGTAAATAGGGTAGAGTTGGCCTTTATTAGCATTTAATAGCTATTCTTCTAGCCAACTGTAAATAAATTGTATTATTATTATTATTATATAAACTGTGGACCAGTGAAACACCGACTGGAAAACGGCCTTTAATTTGAATGTGCTCAGTGAGTCCTTTATGATTTGATCAATGTTTTAGGCCCTTTTTCAGTAACTTTGCAACCATGAAAATTTTTAAAAACTGAATTTACCTACATTTCTAGTGCTCGTAGGACAGCCTGAAAAATCACAAAAAGACTTCGATCTTTTGGCTTTCAACTGGGATTTGAATCATTCAGATCTGTTATGTACTCTTGATGCTATGAAGTTTCAAAAGTGGGAACTTGTCCCTGGTTCACCCCAGATGTGCTCAATCTATTTGGTCTTTGATAAAATTCACGAACAAAAAGTGTAAACGACAAGTCCGGGGTTAATAAAATCATTGCTAAGAAAGCAACCTCACCAACTGCTGAACACCAGTCGTGAGTTCTTTCCAAGTTCTGATGCCTCCAACTTTCATAAATTGGTTAATGAATCTTCGTAAGTTAGGCCAAATATCGCTGACAGCTTGTATTTCGTACTAATGTGCGAAGGCGCGATAAAGAGGCCAGCAATGTGAATGGTATAATATATCAACATTTGGCAGCCTCGTTCAGGTCAACGTGAAGTGACGTCATAGAAAATGGCGTCATTTCGCACTTCTTAGCAAATTGAAATCTGTAATTTCGCGGATTAAAAGAGAAAATAAATTGAAAAAAGTACTGCACACCATTCACAACAGTGTAATGTCTTGAATAATCAACAACTATGCCAACCCGGACTTGTCCTTTAAAGATCGATATAATGACAAAATTTTAATGATTTTTCAAGGAGTTTCCTTTTTGTTCAGTCACCCTGTATATTGGAAATATCTTGTACAAAATGCAATAAAAGATCTATTCATACTGCATTAAATAACTTTGTTTTGCCGTGGACTTGATACGACGAGTCCAAACCATCGCTTACCAAAACGAGAATAGCGCCCAACAGAACCGCAGCGGGGTATCATATCCATTGGGTGGGTGGGGGGGGGGGCAAATTATGAATTTTATTGTTATCACTTTAGGTTCAGATTCTTCAGCCTTTTGGCTGTAAACCATGCTTTAATTCATCCAGATACCCTACGTATTCTCCGCATAACGAATTTTCAAACATGTGAAGTCGTAGTTTATTCACCTACTACATGGTTTGACACTCACGCGGCATTAGAACTCCTTGTTGTGATTTCTGTTAGTTTTGCCTCAAAGTATCAAGGGGAAACATTGCAAGAGGAAAGAGACTCATCAGTCATCAGCTGTATGTGGTGGTGCTTCGGGCTAGGCAGTCAACAGGAGACAACAAAGAGGTTGAGTGGCCGAGTGGCTTATACAGTCTTCGTCAGGTGACTGAAGTTAAGCTTGATCAAGTGAGGTCAAACTCTGGATGGGTGACCTCGGAGGTCTGACCTCACAACTCACCTCGTCGTCCTTCGGAAGGGACGTTAAACTAGGGGTCCCATGCCTGGATGCGGCATGCACAGTGGGCCTAAATTTGCTTTCAGTAGCTAGAAATCCTGACAAGCCCACTCAAAACAAATTGAAAACAAACAAAACAAACAAGGTTCTTCATGTATACATTCAGATTTGTTTACAAAAACGAATTACTGGGGACAATACTGACAAACACGTTACTACATTAGAAGGACTATACCACGGGAAGCAGAATTCTATGACTAGACTTATTACGATTCGTCCCAGTTTTCGCTCGCAGTTTACGAAAACATTTCTTACCTAATAGTCTACTGAACTGAACTATTTTACCTGCTTATTTATTGCATTGAATTTCTCGCCTACATAGGTTCATTGAGCGAAAAGGTTCAAATAAGATATATAAAAAGGAGCGAATTTTGCGATGAATTGTAATTAGTCTAGAACATGACTACCCCATGGCCACTACATAAAAAGCATGCAGCTAAGATACACCTAAATATACAATTATAAAAGATACACAAACACGATTTTCACTGATCAATACTAGAGTTGCTTCCACATTGAATGTCCATGGGTAGTTAGACACCGCAGTTATGTTTCAGTCTATAGTGCTGCTGCGGAGGAAAATTTACATGTTTCTGCGGAGGAGGTATCACAGTTGCTTGGAAGGAAAATCGTTTCTTTTCGTGCTTCCCCCGTCCCTTATGCTACCTCCACCGTCGTAGCAAATGAAGTCATCCTCCGAAAGAGAACAAAGGGGCAAAGAAGAACAACTGCAATGCACCCATGGTATGTCGGCCGACACAGTGGTGGATTTAGGGGGTGCAGTCGGGGGCAACTGCCCCCCCTTCATGATGAAAACTCGGCTTGGCGCCCCATTTTCGGTAAGAAGGGCGCCCCTTATCCTGACCCAAATGCACTCTTTTTTCGTGTTTCGTTCTGAATGTGGGAAACATATAAATCAAGGCGCTAATCAATTGAAAAGCCAAAGAATTTTTCCTGAATAAAGGCCCAAAAATTTCTGCGCGCCTTCGGTGCGCTTACTTTTCACTATATTTTTGGTGCCCACTCTGCAAATTGCCCCCCTTCAACTTCGGGCTGGATCCGCCCCTGGGCCAACATGGGCCATAATGAAAGACAGGACCCAGGCCAAGAGAACAACAACGACAACTGCCGCCGTCATTGCTCCCCATCCAGAGTTGCCATCGCTAACTAAAAATACCTCGCTCACACTATCAGGTCAGGTTCGCTTTGCACAACATTGTTGATAAGAAGCTTAAGTGTGGATAAATTGTCATTCACACTATTATACGCACTCTACGCACTACATACAGATTTATAATCAAGAGCGAAGATCTTGGTAAACCGTGCCTAGTACACAGCTTCATGGACCTGCCCAAGTCGTCTCGTCTTGTAAAAAAGAAAGAGTCTCCTTTTTTGTTACAATATGACGTGGGCAAGTCCAACAGCTCTAACAACATGAACAGAGGAGATGCTATGTCAAAGAGATTATGATTTTGACGCAACACTTGGCATCGTTTGTCTATATGAGCTGACTTAAACGTTTACTTGGGTCAGCCGGCATATGATTTGACTTATCCTCAAAGGTCTTGATGATATGTCTACTGAGTTTGAGCTGTAGACCTTGTCTCCTTCCCAACCAGAAGACCCCTTTTATTACCAGTAGAAACTTTTAAATGTTTAAATATGACTCTATTCTCAGGTGCAGGCACCATAGTGGTGTAGTTGGCGAAAGTGAGTGCTTCAATACTCCCGATTTGCGATTCTGCTGCAGCTGGTCGTATCGTCAAAATCCAGTTGAGACGATCTGAAAGTTTTGGGTGTGTGAAGCTGAAGTTTATGAACGTCCTCCTTCAGGTTTCTGGAGCTCTTGTACTTGTTTTATACTGCACAGCACACTCCATAGCCCTTGTCGGACTAATAGACAAAAAGTCGCCCGGACGGGAAAGTGGTCCGACAATTGTTAGCCTCGTGTGAATTTCTGTCCGAATTTTGACGACTTGTCAGCGTCAGCAAATAACTTACTTTCGCAAAGTCGTCTGACAATGTTAAACACTTGATATAGTCGTAGGTTCGACAATAAACGTCTTTCCACTCAATACTTCATTAAACACTCAGCTTGACAAATACACGATTTCTATCAAACAGGCGGTCAAAAACTTAGGCCTATTGCGCAGCAACAACAACGATCTCAAAGCGAGGCAAATCGATGATGTCATCGAAACTATAAAAATGTCTCTTTTGAGGGGGCAAACATCATAAAACAAAAATTACATTTATCATAAAATAATGAACAATAGGATAGTTCATACATTTCACAACTAGACGACCAAATAATCTGAAAAATCAGACGAATCGATTTGTTCGTCGAATATTGTGTCATATTTAATATGACATTTTTAAAATACGCTGCTTGAAAAAGGCGAAAGCCGAAAGCAACCCATAAGGTGCTAAAATCGAGAGAATTAAGACGTGCCACGGTAGCCTAATGGTTAAGGCGCTTGCCCGGAAAGCAGGAGATCCGTGGTTCGATTCCCGGCTGTGGCGCGTTTTAATTTTCTCGATTTTCCTGAGAATTTTAAAAATTGTTTCCGTTTGCACCGAAAAAAGGAGAAATCCTGGTTGCTCGCTAGCTGTTGAATATTTATATATATATATATATATATATATTTCATATTTGAATCTTTTAAGGAGGGTGGCCCTTTGGCAGAAGCCGTTTTTCAAGGGGCCCTCCGATAAAAACTGAGGCCCCCTAAGGGATCTAGGGCTCCGAGTCTCCAGGGCGTATTTTAATGGGCTCCGAGCTCCCAAAGACAAAATTGCTGTGCTCCAGAGCTCCATTGCATGCTCTTCTGGGCTCCAGGAGCTCTATTTCTTAAAATTCGAGAAAATTGCCATGGGAATTGTCTGGGCTCCAGGGCTCCAAGCTTTCAAAATGATGGGCTCCAGGGCTCCAGCGACCCCCCCTTTGGGGACCTCAAAACTTAATCACAACATACCTTTAAAACTAATAAGTCACTAGTATATAAAAACCATAATTTAAAAGCCTATTTACAATTATACAATAGAAAGAAAAAGTTAAGTGTCCTGTTAAGTTAACTGTTAAAAAAGAGTTAAAGTGAAAGAAAGTTGGTCCTGCTTTTTACACAAGGCTACATTTTCTTTCAAAGAAGACTTGTTCGTCCAGACCATTTGTTTTCAAGTGTGAAAAGGTTTTATCTACCAACTAATCATATCTTTCATCGGTACAAAGTACGACCAGACAGTACAGTAACCAAAGGAAACATGTTTTGTAAGGCAGTTTCAGCTCTAGATTTGCTTTATTGAATAAGGGGATAGTTTGTAACGATAACGATAACATCCGTTGCCTTTGATTGACACACTGTTTCAAAGCGACTAGCGAGCGCGAACAGTATGTCTATGTGTATGTGTGATATAACCTATGGAAAAAAAGGAAAATCACCATCACGACCAAAATTTGGAGACAGAGCCCCTTCCATGAATACTCACTAGAAAAACATTCCAAATTGCCAATTGTAACATTGAAATGTTCCGTCGCGCCTCCGGTGTCTCCTGCTCTTAGTGACATCAACGGAAGCTCTCCTTTGCTTTTGTATACACCATTGTCCGACAACACGACCTTGTCATCATTAGCATCGCAGTTACATTTTCTAGATGATATAACGCAGCTCCCATCAATTCCACACTTACAACCTGTGCTACCAGAAGGTGCTCCTGCCCAGCGGTTTATCTTAACATAGTTGCGATCAGTGAACCATGTATAAGAATCAATCATGGCACCTTTACAAGAGAAATCAACAGCTTGTCGGCATCTATCAGCTGATTTTACAATAGCAATGATACTGCTCAAGTCTCCTCCATATCTTATATGTTTTACATACGAACCGCGTGGCTCATAACCAGAAACGTGAATCGGAGTACCACTGTCTTCATGATATACCACAGTCTGAATGTCACTGCCTTGCACTGAACAATGGACTCTAATATGCGTATTATTGTTTGGTGCTATGTAGTAATCACCCGCGGCCATTCCATTTGTCTTTAGTGCATCCTCACATGTCCTCGCTTAAATAGAAAGTTAAAGAATCCTTGTCAACGTTTTCTTCATTTCTACCAGCATTCGACCCCGCATTCAACTGTACTTTAAAGAAGCTAAGCTTATCGAAACAGCACGTTGGTCCTTCCTCTCAATGTGACCACAACTTGTGATTCGTTTAGCATTAAATTGCATGCAGAGAGCTGGCATCTCTCCTTAGACTCAATTACATGTCGTAGTTTCGCTTTTTGCCTGAACTGATAACGCTACAACTACGACTCATTCCCCATACGCCTGTAGAAACGGTAAAGGTCTGTACTGATTCTATATGAAACTTTTCAGCTGCTCTAAAAAAAGTTAGATTAAGTAGTGTTGGAGCATTTATCACTATTGTGTACATTTGATGTAGACTTATTCCAAAAGTCTCTTGATTCGGTCCCCCTGCAGACTTATCGCTACAACAGAAGCATCCCTGAAGCGACAGCAAAAACAAAAACAAGCGAAAGTTAGAGGGACTTACGTCAGTTGAATTGGTTATTTTGTGCTTTTTTGAAAGGCAATGTCACACAGATGCGTGGCCGAGTGGTTAAGGCGTCTGACTCGTAAGCCAAAGGTCAGAACGGCCGTAGGTTCAAATCCCGCGCTGGACAGTTTGGTCGCTGTCCGTAACTCTAGCTCGGGTAGACCAGAGCCATGTGAGGGAAATCTGGTAGCTGCAACGGGTAGCTGCGGCGGACTGATGGTAAAACATCCGTGGTCCCTGCTGGAAATAAGTCCCTCAGACTTTCGCAGGCTAGCCACGTTAAATATAAATACCTACCTACCAACCTAGACTTTCTATGCTTTTTTCAAAGGGAAAGCGTTATTTTGAAGATGAGATTAGATCTCTTATTTCATAGGGGAACAAGCCCAACGATGATATCTTTTATGACTGCTGAGATATAAGGCCCCGTTCATACTGCTCCGTTTTTGTACAAAAACGGAGAGAAAAAACGGAACTTTTTGAACACGCATTTGATCAACGCACAAAAACGGAGGTTTTTGAAAACGCTCCAATATCCAACAATTAGCTAGCTTCAAAGAACCGGAGCAATGTGAACGCACAAAAACGGATATCTTTGGCCCTTTGGCTCCGGATCTGTTATCAGGCAGATCAATGTGAACGCACAAAAACGGATGCTTTTCCCTCCGTTTTTGTACAAAACGGAGTAATGTGAACAGGTAGCTTTGATGCAAGAAAAAGGTATCATAAAAAAGCGGAGCAGTGTGTACGGGGCTTAAGTCGATATTTCACGATTAATTTAAACAGGTTTCCATATGATCACAGCGATCGCACAAATCTGTGACCAGCAATTCTCTGCGGTCCTTTCGTCACTTGATTTCCATTTACCACAATCATAACACATGTTTTATTCATTTGGCGGCAAAATCAATTTCTCATAGAAACGGGAACAGACAGCAAAGGCATTGTGAAAGAGAGCCCTAAAGAATCGCAAGGATCACAGAGATACAAATTTTTTGATCTCAATCACAAGGATCGCCAGTGTCGCAACGATCGCAATGGATTTTTAAAAGTAGTTTACATTCAGACGCAAGGATCGCAAGTCACCAGGTCACCATATCAGTGATTCCTGCGCCACTTGAAATTGAATGGGCGTTTCCGTCCACGCCTTCGGCGCTCCCTGTGTAAGATCACCAATCACCGATCAATTTCAACGTACTCCCGTGTGCGCCAAAAAAGAATTGCACATGTTTGAAAATTCGTTATATGGATAATAGTTGATGGTAATGACACTAGCGTCTCCGTTATCAGCCTTGCGTTCCATTGGCAATCAAAACAATCATGATTGCATTGCTTAAATTGTTATCATCGTTTCAGCATGGGCGTTAGGAAACGTTTGGATTGACTTTAAAAATTTTGCGGTTGGAGGTTGCGGTTTCAAGATTGAAAATAACCGCGATATCTTTGCAGCGGCTTTGCTTTCTACTAGCCACTTGACCGCTGACCCGGCAGACGCTAATCTGCTTATTGATTAATCCGAATATTTAGATGGGAAGGAAAACAAGGGACTGGGGACAATAAAAACTATTGTTTTTCGGAGCGCGACCTTTCTCCTACGGCTCGTAACATTCCATTGCAAATTCACAGGGATTCAAAATCAAAATTCAGAACAAAAACCGGGGGTTTCAATAACAAACAAAGGTAAACAACTGTTCCAGACAAAGAAGGACCTGCGTGGTGCTGGTTGAAGTGTGGCATTTTATTCCCCTGACGAAAAATCGAATTCCACTCGGAAGAAATTTTTCCCTGACGAAAACTGCTCGAGACATTTCCTGTTTCATTTGCAGCCCCACGACGTTTAGTTTCAGTTTCAGTTTCAGTTTCAGTTTCATATAATTTAAAATTCCACTACATACAATCCAAAATGACAAAAATTACATACAATTAAATACAACATCGAAACTACTTAATACAAGACAGATACAAATATTTCAGAAAATTAAACTAACATAATTAACTAATATACAATCATGATAATAACGAATTAAGACAGATTTTGGGAATTGTATGTAGGGGAATTTCTTGAGGAGGAGCTCTTTCAGTAGCTAAGCTAATCGAGGAGAGAGCACCCCCTATCTCAAGATTGATTAAAGAACTTGGCAAATTAATTCAACCTGTTTATGCAGTTTCAAGGTAACTTAAGACTTGAGGGTGAATGATGATTTAGGATTGGTAATTGTTCTCAAAGAAGAAAGATTTGAGTTTTTGACGAAAGCTACAAGCAGATTGTGAACTTTTTATAACCATGGGAAGGTTATTCCAACACTTAGCTCCAAAGTAGCGCACAGACCTGAGACCATATTGAAGAGTATTTTTCTGTGTAATAAAAATATCATTCTTGCTAGCTTGCCGCGTACCATATTGATGAACGGTTTCAACTAATGCAAAGAAAGAATGAAAATAAGAAGGAGCAGTCTTATTAATACAATCATAAACAAAAGTAAGTAATTTTATCTGAAAGAGGTCATGCAGCTTTAAAATCTTTAAATTCAAGAAGATAGGTGTAGAATGAGAAGTAAAATTTTCAAATGAGATTGCCCTTACAACCCTTTTTTGTAACAAAAATACAGGATTAATATAAGTATCGTGGGTTAGTCCCCAAACTAAAATACCATATTGAAGAAAATGTGAGAATAGAGAATTGTAAAGACAAATTAGCACATTAATAGGTAAAAAATGTCTTATTTTGAAGAACATACCACAGGTCCTAGCAAGTTTTTTTGAAAGTTCTGTCAAATGATATTTCCAAGAAAGATTTTCATCCAAGAGGACACCAAGAAATTTGACACAACAAGTTTTCCTGATTGGAAGATTTCCAATTTTTATACTGACAGCTTCAGCTTCAGACGTTTTATTGATTAGAATGTCTAAGCGTCAATCGGGAACGGAGAAATGAAGAATTCACTAATATCCAACGGACTGGTAATTTGCTTTTTTCCCACAGGGAAGCATCTGCTTGGCTATGGCTCACAAGTTCTAATGTACATAACTCAAATTATTCGCTGACGAGTTTGAGTTTGGGTTTGATGACACCACTCTGTGAGCACAGGAAAGAAAACAAAATGTTCCATGTCAACTTGTTATTGCTTGGTCTCATATTCGCCCAGCCTTTTTAGCAAAGCGTAGTATCAGTTCATTATTCTTCCAAAGAAGCTGCTCATAAGAAACTCAACTCTCAGGTTGCCAAAAAAATAAGAAACTTCGGAAACTTATGCCTGGTTTTCATTAAATCGTGATTCATCGCCGATCATTGTTTTAGAGCATCGCCGATCATCGTCGAAGCTGTAGGACGTACAATGATCGGCGATGAATTACGATTTAATGAAAACCAGGCTTTATGGGAAGCAGGCATCAAGTCAATTGAAGGCAAACGAAAATTTCCATTTCCCGCTTGGAAAATTATGGGGCATTATGGGGCGTGTCCGTTTCCCGCAAAGTTTCCTCAACTAAAAACTTAGTGAAATTTTGTCACTTTTCGCAGGCTGGGAAACGTTGTTTAGTGTTGTATCATATTACTTGAAAGGTAGTAAGGTAGTGGAGAGTGCAGTAAGGACCTATGCCATGCGAGGGGGGGGGGGCAATTCACTCACAGAAAATCGTAAAATATCTCGTACACCCATATTTCACCTTAGAGAAATCCACCAAAAGTCCGTAAAAATCGTTCTGTTCTGGAAAAAATTCTTGCTGTTTTGAAAGAACGAAATGCCCCTCGCAGTTTTCTCGTAAAACTCATAAAGTCTATACGAGGGTCCATTCCTCAAAAGTCAGCCTGGGTTTCTGTGTGCTGTAGAAGGGCGCACTTTTCAAACGGCAAGAGCATCACCAGGAAATGTATCGAGAATGTATCAACACAATAAACAACCACCAGGATACTGCAATGAAGGATATCAGCAATGAAGGATATATGTTTACAGCCTCTGCCCCATTGAACATTTAACAATATGGTCTTTCAAGCTCGATGTTTAGACATTATGGTAAGAACCCTTAAAATGAAAACAACCTTTGACAGCGAGGAGCAATCTCGAATTTTGTGAAACAAAAGATTCACGGTTGCGAGTGGACAATGCGATTTGCCTTTGAGAAGAACAGATTTCACACCTCTGAGCGCACTCAATCAAATCAAACAAAACAGAGAAAGCAAACCATTATGGTCCGCTTTGTTGAAAGTGTGAAATCTATTCTTGAGGTTGTCAACTCGCTTTGACTTATTCAAATCTGTATCCTTTGTCTTGCAACCCTTGATCAAGCGAGACTAATATTCAAATATTGCTCTCGGGCTCCCCCCTAAACCCACAAGCGAAGGAAATTAAGACGTCCAAACGGTGACGTCAGTGTTTGGAAGCAGCCATTGTTCTAGAACTCTGGAATGTTACGAGCCGTGGGAGAAAAGTTCTTTAAGGATTTTAGTTGATTTCGTACCCATCTGAATTATAGGATTTAAGTCGATCGGCAAATGAGCGTCTATCGGGTCAGCGGTCAAGTGGCTAACAAATGAAACGAAGCCGCTACGATTATATCACGGCCACTTTTAGTATTAAAAGCCGCAACCTGCGACCGCACAATTTTCAAAAGCCCAATCCAAATGAAAACCGCAACCTGCAACCGTAACATTTTCAAAGTACAATCCAAACGTTTCCTAACGCCCATGGTTTCAGTTCAAATAATTTCGATTCAGCTTAAGACTGCGTTCACACGATGCCGGCACATTTTGAAAACGGTGAAAAATGTGACGGCTGCAAAATTTGAGCTAGCGTTCACACGATACCGGAACAATTTGAAAACAGTAGGAACTTACACGGCAAAAACTCGTTGTAACATTTTGATGCCAAAGAAGCTTACCTACACCCTAAGAATCGATCAGTCTCGTTCCAATAGTGTCTAAAAATGTTCTGTTTTCATCATTTTCAGGTGTTTACACGATGCCGTTTCCAAAATGTGTCGGTTAGAGTTCCGTTTTCAAAATCTGCCAGCAAAAAATGTGCCGTTTTCGTGTGAACGGGAGGCCTATCCGTCGAATTTTTCACCGTTTTCAAAATGTGCCGGCATCGTGTGAACGCAGTCTAAGTCGTGACTGTTTTGAATGCCAATGAAACGCAAAGTAGGTCTTGCCCAAGTTATCTTTCCAAAATCTTAACAAACTTCTGCGTGTGATATAAGCATTAGTTTGGGCAATGCCACTGCCGACGTCCTTGTTCCAAGGATGAACACTTGCAATGGGTAGAAAGCTATAACTTTCGGGGGTGCAAAAATTTGGAATATATGGACTTTTGATGTCAAGCAAGTACCCTCCCTTAGTACATATTTTCACTTTTTGTTTTAAATATTCATGCAGGTTAACCAATTTCAGTAAAAAGTGACTGCTTTACAAATCGACCTGTGCAAAAACAGAAAGGCCTAAATCAAAGAGAATTATAATGTACAATAAGATAAATGCAAAAGAGCATAAAAGAACTAAATTTGGAAATAAAATGTATCCCTCATAACGGTGGCAATTCAGTTTCCTTATTCAGCTCATTCCATAATTTTGCTCCACGATGAGAAAATGCTTTTGGCCTGTACATGTTCTTAACAGAGGCATCTGCAAAGGTAGGCTGTAGAGCAATTTGCCCTATTGCCTAGGTTTCCCAGGACTTGGCCTTTAAGAAGTGGTTTCTATTTTGCGGCTTCTTACTGTAGTAGAGATCAACAAAACAAACCTACCTTAAATCTTAGCTTCATGAAGCAAATTTTCGAAGCTCAACACCAGCTGGAACTTCCCATGTAAAGGGCCTCTAAGGTGTAAGATACTCACCAATAGTACATACAACTGGTCCAACAGTAAACATCTGATATTTTTCAGCACTATCCATTCCGCTCACGGAAATTTTACTCAATGGCAAAAAGTCCTTATTTCCAAACGTCTTAGTGTCTTTTGACTCCTCTAGGCTGCCTACTAAACTCACGCCATCGCAATTGCATTTAGACGCCACAGGCGTACAAGAACTCCCAGTTGAACAGTCACAGTTTTTGTTCCATACGTTGTTGTCTTTATTATAAATTGTTATTTTACCAGTAATTGGAGCCTTTTTACAAGTAAATGTAGCAACTTGCTTACAGGACGTTGCTTTTTCAATCAAATAGTTCATTGGCTTCTTTAGCTGGTTGTACGTTAATGCAGCCTCGAATGGATTAGGAAACCAGAGACCTGACAGCTTAGTTGCTGGCAAATTGTGATCAAAATAGAATTTGACGCCATCTGCATGCGATGAACAGTGTACCTGGATTGAACCATATGGAGTGTAAATGTCATATAAACCTTTGCTTGTTCCATATGCTTGTAAAGCATGCAGACAATTGGATGGTCCTGCAAGGAATAAAACAGGCTTGTCAGAAATGTTAAATGTCAAAAAGATCAAACAAAAACTGTTAAGATGAAGATGTGCTCAAGTCTGTAAATTGCAAAGACATAGCATATATGTACAAGCGGAGGCTGATCTGTATTTCACACAAAGCTTATTACAATCAATGCCCAGACTCAATTGCAACTTACTTGCAACAAAACAGTGGCATCGTAACATGAGAGATAACAAGTAGGTGCACCTACCCAAACCAAATTCAAGCATAGGAAGAACAACTTTTAAATTTCGTTCTTCCAGCCTTACCACAGAGTCCTTAAAAAGTAACGAGAGATACGAATCCTTCAAGAAAAGCCTATCAAAGAACAGCAAACTATTAGAATCTGTAACTTTTGACAACTCAGGAATGATTTCAATGAAAGATTTGGACCATTTTATATATCTTTAAACTAATTGAATATTTTTCAAGAACTTGTAAAACAATATTTATTTTGATTTTCTTATTTTTTAAAACTATTCAGTTGCAGGTCCACACCAGCCTTTGCAGCTGCCAGGCGTATGACCTGCTTTATCAAATAAGAAATGCATGTATGCATGTATGTATGTATATATGTAAATAGCTAGACTAAATACTTCAGATTTTGTCTCCAAACAGTGCACGTTGCTCGGCCACATACCACCTCGTGACCCAAAAAAACTTCATGACTTCACGAGTTGGATCATAACTGCCAGGTGTCCCACATAAGTACTTCCATTTGCAGAATCAGCGAAATTTGATTGCAAGACTGACCTTCAAATTTCATTCTTTGTCAAGTAGATAAAGGATCAAATTATTTTCCTTGACATAGCTGATCCTGTGATTGGTTTATTAGTGAGCAATTTTAGCTCTTTTTAGGGCTCTTTGGCTTTGAATAATAACTATACATCCACTCGAACATTAATACGTCCCCTACAAAAGGGCTCAAAGCATGCGTTTTACTATGCTAATTACATTAGGTTAAACACGTTTAAATCAAATAACTGTACATAGCATAATAAATGTTTTCTACAAAAATCGGTGCTTTCTGTTACTGTCTGTATAGTACTTAATTTTTATTTCACTCTACAACGAGCTGTATAATACCGTTTAAATGTCTATTTAAGCGAGGTTAATACCCCAGGTAAGAGTGCGGATTTCCGAAGAGTTGCCCTAACAACATTGGACGTCGCTTCCAAGTTGAGGTAATTGGTGGGGGCGTAGAGGCTAGCCTCGTGCCTTTCTGAGTCACTCTTGCTTGCTGGCCTAGCCATCGGAAGTAGTTTATTTGCCCCTCCGTCCCTTCCCCATTGTTTGCTTGTTTTTCTGGCTGCTTTCTCTCTATTTTTTAAATTTCTTGTTTTTGTTTTGTTTAGTAGTTTTGTTCTCCGAAGTCTTTCATGGGTGTGGACAGGTGTGTTGGCCCGGAGGAAAATATGGCTTTTTTCTTGTTCATATTCAATAGCCTATTCTTGATTTGATTTGATTTGATTTGATTTATCTAACGGGGAGGGTAGCCCTTCATCAGAAGTGCTGATTTTCAAGGGGTTCTCCCATAAAGTAAAACTAAACTAAATTACAAAAATGACTAACATGAAAACTTCAGAATCTAAAAACCTAAGCCTAATTAACAATCTAAAAATCTATTTACAATATCTAATGCCCATTTAATAAATAAAAAAGAAGAAACCCTATATCGCCTGCTTAAATAAGTTAACGGTGGGTGCTTGCTTTGACTCAGCTGACAGGCTATTCCATAACTACGCTCCTCTGAAAAAAAAATTTTTTCGACCGTTTGCTGTTTTTTTCACAGGTAACCTCAGATCCGTGTTTGTATTGCGGAGAATACGGGAGGAGCATGCTGAGTTTCTTGTGAAAGGGCTACTCAAGTACTGCGGAGCCAACCCATTGAGGGATTTGAAGACCATTGATCCAGAATCAATTTTAATGAGTTCCTGAATGGTCTTCCAACCCAGCCTTTCAATAAGTGGTCTGCCTGGGGTGTTGTAGCTGCTGTTTGTTACAATTCTTGCAGCGCGATTGTGAAGTTTTTGCAACTGATTAATTTCAGTTGAACCTGCACATTTCCAAATGGAGCAGCAGTTTCGAAAGTGGGGCTCCACAATACCCGTGTAGAGAGTTTTCAGCGATTCTCTTGGTAGGAATGATTTGGCATGCTTCAAAAAGCCTACTGGCCTGGAAACCTAGGCAGAGACCGCCTTGATTTGTTCTTTCCAGTCCAAAGAGCAGTCAATTTGTACACCAAGGTATTTCGTTTTGTCAACAACTTGCAGTTCATTTTCACGAATTTTCAATTTCAAGTCTTCATTCCGACTTTTGAGAGTGGCATGTTTTTGTTTGGTGCAAACAAGCATGGCATGAGTTTTTGCAACATTCAAAGAAAGTTAGTTGCCTTGGAGCCAAGTGTCTAGTTGCCTAAGATCGTTGTTAATAGCCTCAGTCAGCTGAGTCAAGTCATTGGACTGGTGGCATATACTGGTATCATCAGCAAACATGGACACAGTGGAATCTCGGACAGCTTGTGGGAGATCATTGATATAGATCAGGAAAAGTAAGGGACCAAGACATTGTGGCACACCAACTTCTATATCCCTAAAGTCTGAGCCAACACCATCAACCCTACAGAACTGTTTACGGTTGGTAAGGTAGGATTTAAACCAAGAAAGTTCTCGGTGCTGGACACCATAGTGGGCAAGCTTTTTGCAGAGAATATCATGATCAACAGTATCTAATGCCTTTTTAAGGTAATGAATACTAGTCTCACAAGCTTACCGAGATCTAACCCATTGTACCAATCATCAGTATTTTTAAGAAACAAGTTACAGTGGACCGAAGGCGCAAAAAACCTGATTGGTCATTGGAAAATTGACCGTTTTTGTCCATATGTTGGTATAACTGGTTGGTCACAAGTTTTTCAAAGAGCCTTGAGATGACTGGTAAGACTGATATTGGTCGATAGTTAGACTGATCAGTCTTTGCTCCATTTTTGAAAATTGAAGTGACTCTAGCTACCTTCCATGAGTCAGGAAACTGACTTGTTTCAATGGATGTATTAAACAAGAAAGCAAGCGAGTTTTTAATGAAAGGCAATGCAAGTTTCAAATAGTAGCTAGAGATGTTGTCAGTCCCAAAACTCTTTGCTGTTTTGACCTTGGCAAATGCATCCCTGATTTCCTGAACCTCAATAGCCCTGAAGTTGAAATTCTTGAAACTGGTTTGTCGGAGGGACCGCTACTGTTCATTATCTATGTAAAATGATCTCCCATTATCTATTAAGCACTCACTAGTTAATATGTATGCCGATGACACCAGTTTATCCTTCTCCTCGAATAGCATCTCCACAATAGATGAAAAGGTTAATGAGGACCTAGAACGTCTAAACACATGGCTTGCAGGAAATAAATTGTCACTTAACGTTGCTAAAACAAACAGCATTGTGATCAGAAGTCGGAAAGATGTTAAAGATATTCAACAAACATCAGCTATGAAACCTTCACTTATTATTCGTGATGAGGACATTTCGATGATAGAGCACACAAAATACTTAAGGGTACATACGGACCAATACCTGAGTTGGGATATTCACATTGCAGAAGTGATAAAAAAGATATCGAGGGCGTTAGGTATGATACGCCATGAGAAACAGTACCTCCCTATAAGCATACTGCAGACTATGTACAGAAGTATGGTTGAGCCTTATTTCCGTTTCTGTTGCCCCGTTTGGAACGTTTGTGGCACTACAGCACTCAACAAGTTTCAGAAGCTCCAAAATCGTGCAGCTAGAATCGTGACAAATAGCCCCTGCAGAATGTCTGTACCACCCATCATCAGGCAGTTGGGGTGGCAAACAGTCAAAGAGCTCATAGAAACAGAAACAGTGAAAATGGTCTATAGGTCCATAAACCATGAAGCGCCCGAGTATCTTACAGGACTGTTCCAAAGGTTATCTGAAACCTGTGCTAGACAGCTTCGTAACACCAGCACTGACCTTTATATACCTCTTCTAAAAACCTCATGTGGCCAAAAATGCTTCTCGCATAGAGGAGCTAAACTTTGGAATGATTTGAAAAGAGAAAGTAAGATGACCAATACTTTTACCCAATTCAACTCGACACTGAAAAATGACAAATTCTGAGCAGTGTCTCACCTTTCCTTTACTTTTACGTATTTCATAGTTCCTATTTTTACTGTAATTTTGTAGCTTTTCTTTTTTACCGGGCAGTTTGTAAATCAACGTTTTTATGACTTGTATACTTACCCTGTATAAATATTATAAAATGAAATGAAATGAAAAGGGTGATTATGACTTAAACTGACCGAGCAGCATCTAAAAAAATACCTGAGCCCTTTAGCTGCATGCTGATACCTTGTTTATGTTCACAAAATTTGTTTTCAGGAAGCTATGCTATTTCACATAAGGAGGAATATTCGCTGCACTTACTGAATTTCTTTACACCATCCATTCTCGATTGATTGGATCCTTTTCCTGCAATACAAGAGCATTTCATATTTCTTTTCGTTCATATTGCAAACATTCATATCTGGTGTGTAAGAAACAAAATTCACATCGTTTGAAAGAATGAGGGAGCGGTCATAGATTATTGCAGGAAGGGGGACGAATTCAAAAGAACATGTCAAAATATGCCTCTATGTTCATCAATCTGTACTCTGTCTTTGAAACAGTCGTTTGGCGAACAAAGAATAGTACAGCAGCCATAGAGAAGTATGCCACTCAGGAAATTGGGTCAGTAATATTTAGTGACTTATTACGAGGCCGTCAGGACAAATAATGAGAAGGCCCGGCAAGCTTTCGCCGCTTTCGCCCCCAGCTGTGCAGACCCTTTCCTCCTTTGGACAATGGTTCTGAGCGCAGGCCACTTCGAAAAATGTTAGAACAGGGACTAAAATTACGATCAAGGCTCCGTCATATTCCTCCTTCACACCTGTTATGTGAACACGTTATAGCAAGTGCTATCCATTTGGGGGAATGAAACGTTATCCCCACTAGTGTAACAAGTTCGTTCACAGGAAATACATCCTCCCTCCCAAGAGAATAACATGTGCTGAAACGTGTTCAAGTTATTGCTGTGACATGTGTTAAGTTCACTCATACAAAGGACTCACGACCAAACGGATTCTAAACAGGGACTAAAATCTTACGAAAAATCAGAAGAAACTTCGCTTCGCTTCGAGAAGTCGAACTTTGAATTAATGAGCCAATCAAACGCTAGAAATAGGCACGTGTGTTGACCATATTAAGAAAATAGTGATCTGATTGGTTGCGCCGTGAACGCGGCGGACTTGGCCTAATTAGTCAGTATATTGAAGCGTAAGGACATAAGTCCCTCAACTGAAGCGATAACAACAACAACAACAAGCGTAAGTTAGAGGGACTTAAGTAATGTAGTCAAAAGTGTGATTACCATTTCTAGCCCTTTTCGGGGGTATTTGAAGGAGCTCTCTTGAAAATATCGCTGAAGGATGGGCAATTAAGCACCGTGTTCACAGCTTAGAAATTTAAGTTCACTACCTCAATATTACTGTGTTCCTTTGTGCTTTTTTCTCTTCAGCCCGATCCTAACCAATGCTGGAAAAGATTGAAATGATTCCTGCGCGTCTGAAAAGTTATCTCCTTCACAGCGTTCATCTGTGTTTCAAACTTAAGTTTAGGAGATAACCGTTCAGACGCGCAGGAGCAATTTGAATTTGATTCCTAGAACTTGTAGGCTTGGGCCGAAGAGACAAACAACAAATAGGAGTAGTAACATTGAATTAAGGGCGTGTTTGATTGGTGATTCCAAACCTACCAAATTCTGAAAACGGTAGACTTAGCAGAAATGGAAACACAGTTCCCAATCAAACACAAAATTCTTCGAAACAGCAGGTTTCAGATTTATCCTGGCGAAGACGAGGTTTCCAGTTGAAAAATACGAAGACGAGTCTAGTGCTTGGCAACAAAGAGTAAAGTTACCGATTACCGTAGCAACGCGAGCAAAGTCGCCTCTTTTTCAGAGTTCTGCAAATGAAATCGAGAATCTCTCCAAGGTCTGCCAAACCCTCTGCCTTTTGGAGCAGAAGGTTCAGCAGGCCAGCCAAACCTTCCAAACCTGCCGTTTTCGGAATTGGGGAGTCAATCAAACACAAATTCCGACTCTTCCAAGTCTACCGTTTTCAGAATTGCCACCAATCAAACACACCCTAACTTTAAATTCTAAGCTAAAAACACGGTGCATTATCGTCCATGGCTGGAGCGGACGAATTCAGTCAGGTAAATTCTAACATCTTATTGAATGTATCACCTATCAAACATGACCACTACTACTTCTATGATATTCAATGAGTAATATCTTTAATAGATGATTGCGCTAAAGATGGCGCTGAGAAATTCTTTACCAAGATCCTTTGCGGTATTGAAGAAAGCGGCCAATCAATCAATCGAAATTCAGTGTGGCACAAAGCATCATGGTAAAAAATTCCTGTCCGCCATCTTTACCGCAGTTATCTATTGTCGTGCGATTTTCTTTTTGATTAAACAAGTAGGAGGTTAACTTTTAACAGGTAGGGATTAGCAATAATGGTGATAATGGTGATAATTTTATTGTACGGTGATAAAGATTTTCCCGATAGTCTTCATAAAGATATAATTCTCCTAACGCTCCGCTTTGTTCATGAAACTGGTCGTTTTGATTAGAAATTTAGATCTCAGTTACAGTAAAGTCCCGCCTTTAAGAAACTGCATTATAAGAAACTCAGGCCTGATTTCGTTGAATAAAATACCTCTTTACAAGAAACTATCCAGGCTGATTCATGTTCAGTTTCTTATATAATGGTACATAGCAATATTATAATGCCTGTATTTGAATATGTCTCCGATATTCTCGAGAAACAAGAATGAAAGCTTCAAGCCCAAAATGTTATAATTTCAAGAAACAACCTTCAGTTTTTTTTATATATCAATGTCTATTAAAAAACTAAGAAATACAATACAATATTCTGTGCCGTCCATAGCAGAAATAGACGTGTCGTCATCTGGTTCTGGCTATGAACGGCACTTAACAAACTCTTTAACAACAATCGAAAAAGAAAAAAATAACAAACAAGAAAAGCAAAGCAAAAGAAAGGAATTTAAGCACTCTGTGCACCATGACATCACCCCCGCATCCCGCCTTGACAAGCGCTAGTATGCGCTAACCCGGGTGATTGAATTTATGTGAAAGAAAAACTGCACCGGCAAAGCCTGTGCTAAGATGGTTGAAATCTTGGTTGCCAATGGGTGATGCCATGGCTCACAAAGAGCTCACCTAAACCCACTCTAAACACAAGAGAGCAATAGGTCGCTGATCGTTCGGTCTTCAAAGAACTCCCTAAGAAACCCTGCAAACCAAAGATGTCCCAGACCACAGAGCCGCCACCCCACCACCGAGCCGCGCAAACCTGACACCGCCCAAAAGAGCCCGGGCGAGCGGACCTTCAGTACTGGCTTAAACCATTGGATCCTCGCACAACAGTGCATATCTCAAAAACGTTTTCTTAACGATTTCAACAGCTGTTTGGAGTATGAAAGTGTTTCTTATACCATGGTATACACACCCTAATCAGGCTGTCTTTGTGTATGGAGTCTCTTAAAGGCGGGAGTTTACTCTACCCGGTGAGTCAGAAAAAACGCCCGGCGTTTGAAAGGCTACTGCTCCCTGAGTATATAAGCAACGATGATTTGCAATATCTGATTAAAAAGCTAACATGTTCAATTATTTTTAGAAATTTTCCTGGTTAAAATCGGTCACTCCGTTCAGATTCTGTAGGCAATTTTCCAAAATGAGTCCCTTTGAGAAACCTTAAAAAACGTGCTAAAATTGCAAGCAAAAGTCCCCAATGTGTTTACCTCAAAGTGATGACTTTCAGCACGCTTTAGCACGTGCTTTCGTTTTGGATGGTTAAAAAGTCTTCCCCCTGGTGTGAATAACTTATTCAGGGGGAGTCCATTCTCCCAAGAGGACAAAATACATGAGCACATCCAGGAGTCATTATTGGTAGGAAGGAGAACAAAGGGAAATTTTGCTTGCTGTTTTCGCTCGTTTTTGCAGGTTTTCGAAAGGGGCTTTCTGCAGAAAATCTCCTATTTCGACGGGAAGGAATGACCAATTAAAGCCGGGTAAATTACTGAACCTAATTTGACATATCGAGGATAAAACAAGACAGGTTTCAACATCATTGCTTTGATATTCAGGGAGCAGGATTTTTTCAAACGCCGGGCGTTTTTATTGACTGACCCGGTATAAGCCATACAACCTTCAAGTCCCCTTTAAGTAAACTTTCTTTCCTTTTTGTAGTAGTTATGTGTTAGCAGTTACGTGTTATTTATGTGCTATCTTTGTCTTTCAAGTCGTTACATGTAGTGCTACCTTCATGTTTCTTGTTTTATGTTGCCATGGGTTCGCTCCAAATGGTATTGCTCTAGTAGTAGGGTATAGTAGTTTGTAAGTAGTGTAATTAAGTGATATGTATTGCAAGCTTTTAGATGAAATGTACAGGGTGTCTCAAGAAAATTGTTCGACGTTTGATTAACGATACACTGACTTAAAAATTACACTGACTTTGACTAAAAAATAACGATACACTGAATTGACACTTGGCTAAGTAACCTCTTTTCTGAGATTATAAATTAATTTTTGACACAAGAATCTTGCAAATCCACTAAAAATTCATGAAGTTACAGGCCTTTGAAGTTCAAGTTTGTGTGAAAGCTGAAACAATAGGCATCGAAATGCCATTTTTGGCAAAAATCCCATTGGCCATCGTTTCTGTTATTTCTCAATCGTTTCAAGGTGAACCAAATGGTATTTGAACAGGTTTTCGATAACCTAACTGTCAAGCATACGGATGCTTTGAGGAAACAGATTCAGTCTCTCGTCGATTATGTTTTGAAACACTGTTTTTGGATTGCAAGAAGTCCAAATTTGTTTGCTCTGATATCAACAAGAGGTATCACGCATTATGTAAGCTTATTTTACCTCGATTTTCGAGCTTGTTCGCCTGACTGTTCTGGCTGCAAAGTCAGTGGATTACAACACGGCGCCACAATACCTTCAACTGAATCATTCACAAACTTTCCTCACTAGAATTCCTAAAAATATCCATATGCTTGAAAGTTAGATTGTCGACAATCTTTTCACATCCCAGTTGGTTTGATGTGAAATCAACAAGAAATAAAAGAAACGATAGCTGATGCTACTTGTTCCTAAAATGCTATTTAGAAAGCCTCTGCAAAGATGACAACCGAAACAGCTGTTGTCACCCGCGTTTGTAATACACACGATACAAAATTGTTTCGTAACTTATTTACACTTACCGGCACTGTAAAGTTCCGATACATCGTAGGATGATAACTTGTAGCTCCAAACTCTAAAGTCATACGCGTGGGATTTGAGCTCTGCGGTGGAAGAATCAGCAACTCTGATCTTTTTATCGCCTTCCCCCCTGTTACCCATTGCTCCCTTAGCCATCTGTCGCAGCTGAACTCCATTAACGTAAAGGAAACCTCCAGACTGCGACCATGTCGCAACGTAATGATTCCATTTACGATCAGCTATGCTATGGCTGACAACAAACCAAGAAGTAGCGGTCGCAAACCAAACTTCAAGCTTGTCTGAAAAATAACAGGCCATGAAGCCAATCCGTCGCCAATAAGCCTCGCATGGGCGAGAGTAGCCAGCCGAAATAATGGGAAAACGTTCACCACCATCTGAAAAATAAGGAATGAATTCAGTTCAAGGTAAGAGATGTGATTCCCTGTACAACAAGAAATCTACATCATACCATTATGTTGCAAAGACACGTACAAAACTATTTCATGCGTTGCTAAGATATGCACGCTTTTGAGATTTATATCCACATGATATCGAGGCAAGTGATGTTCATGGAAGTATTTTAAAAGAATTGACGTCATTGTGAAAGTGGTCTGTTAGAGAAAGGTATCATAGAAAGGTTTCACGAGGACGTAAATACTGAACTGGGAGGGATATCCTATTTGCTTCACAGAGAAATTTTGAAGTCTGAGTGCAGGCAAGGGAAGGATGAAGGGAAGGGAGTTTTACATCAACCTTCTTAAGGGAGTTTTACATCAACTTGGAGCCAATGCTATCCGAATCCATGACCAAAAATTGAGATGCAGATACAACGCGGAGGGGGAATCCAAAACAATGCCACCAACAGGGTAACTATATTACAGTTATGTTTGCATGCTATGTACCTTTGCAAATCGCTTTGTCTGCATTACATCGTTTTCGCTTAATTTTTTAGTTTACAATGGCCTCCTTGAAGGCTGTGGTTGTTTTGAGTAACCTGCGACCTTGATTTACGTCATGGGCGATTCTAATATGTGCAGAATGTTTCAGAATTGTCCATCCTATTTCTCAAATTAATCAAAATATGTTTCTATTCGTATTTCCAACTGTTTCTTTGATTTTCTTTCAATTTCGAGAAGTTTCGAGTGATCATCCGCCATACTGGAACTTTAGAATGTTTCGTGGTGAGCCATTGTTACAAAAAGTCATGATCCTCAGGAAGGTGTTCTTTGAAGCACCTCTCGATCCTATCTATCTACCCAAGGATTTGCCTTAAAGAACACCTTCTTAAAGCAGCTCGCCAAGAAACATTCAAGTTCCAAACACGGCGCATGATCACTCAAAGCGTCACGAAGGTCAAACAAACTCAAGGAAACAGAAGGATGTACAAATAAAAACAGGAAAGTAACCATTTTAATATATTTGAGACGGAGCATGGACAGTTATGAAACATTCTTCGTATATCAGAATCGCCCATGGTTACGTAATAAAAAATTCATACTAACTTTTAAACCAGAAGGACACCGACAGGCCATCTTTACAGTTTGCAGGATCGCTCACACAATGATCAGCAGGGAATGCATTGGTAGAAGCCGGAAACCAGGCTTCCGGACCAACATAATCAGCAGCAATACTATTGCCAATGGCCAGACGTATACCTCCACGAACGTCCGGAAAGAACTTTTGAGGACCATCAGTTCGTACAGAGTCCATGTACCAATGATGGTCGGCTTTAAAGAAAAGATGATAAATTACATTAACAACTAAAAGTTTCGGCGGGACCAAGTTTCGGACAAATAATCAAATTTCATCTTGTCCGAAAGTCTGCCCCACCGAGTGCGTCGGGTAATTCAAAATTTGTATACCTATTCGCAAAATAGAGTATGCATGGGGTAAAACGAGTGTATTCGGAGAAAACTGGCAGCATTGATGAAAAGTGGTGGAGAATGGCTCTGTAATAACAAAATAATAGCATTAATTGCTTTAAAGTGCCACTGACATGAAAAAATGAAAATTTTTTTTATCAGCTAAATAGTTGCAGTAAACATCGCTGATTCCATATCTATTATTCATTTTTCGATATGAGGGGCAGAAGTGCGCTTTTTATGGGGTTTTATAGGGGCTAGTCATTTGAAAAGAGTCTGGGGCGAGTGACGTATTCTGGTGTTCTTAGAAATTGCATGCCAGGTGAACAACTGATGAAAACAGTGGAAGCACCAGTATCACGCATCACACAAAGCCCATTAACGGAGAGAAACATGTCGAATTCGTCCTGGAAATGTCAAAAAGACATTGCACACACGACTGACGAAGGCTTTGAAGATAACAGCAACCTAGAAACGATTTTTAAGCCATGCAAGGATAAAACCGCGTGCCTTCTTTGACAAAGATGTGGACAATGGCGTCGAAGAGGAAGACATATTGATGGAATTCCTTTCAAAACCTCAACGCATGTCGCATGATATGATACAAGCGACCTGTTCACGAATGGTGAGTCGTCCCAGTATCACCCCCACCCCAAGCCTTGTATCTATAACCGTGCAAAATAGTAACCGAATTCATCATCAACAGGCCGCGCGCAGTAGCTAATGTTATTGTCAGGCTTGAACTTAGGCCCAATCTAACGGCCTGACATGAATCAGTATTTCGCTTGGCCAGTTTAAATTAATTGTCCGTGACTTCTTGGGGACAAACAAGATCTATCAATGCTATTGGTGTAAACCGTCATTTGAGGGCATTATTGGACAGCTGAAGTATGTTGCATCAATTTGCATGACCCTTCTCCCATGGGTGAACTGATGCAAGAGCAAATCTAGAGCGAATCAACCATAAAGAATGAATTCAATCCCTTGTATTTCAAGTAAAAGTTTGGTTGTCTCCGAACAAAGACCCCACGAAAATATAAAAGATACAAACAACACACACGGCTGATTCTTTTGAATAATGAAGGATTGCCTTCTCCTAATAAAAGAGGGAATGCGGAAGTAATGAAAGAAACAAGGGTATCTTTGAAGCTCTTGCCCGCCATGAAATTATTTACATCAATAATGATTGTTGCCGTTAGATATTCAGAGGAGTTAATCTAGTTCATTACCTACAGGTAAGGACGAGGGAACCGACATGCATCGGAGAGAGAGAGAGAGAGAGAGAGAGAGAGAGAGAGAGAGAGAGAGAGAGAGAGAGAGAGAGAGAGAGAGAGAGAGACGACGAGAGAGAGGACGACCACGTAGGCCCCTTGGCATTTATTTACGCCAATCCTACCTTCCTCAAATGTTCCCTTTCATCCCATTTAGAGCATTTCCAATTGCATCAACGGAATGAACAACACCAGCTTCAGTCCCTGCGGTCATGTCATATCGGAAGTTGTTCTTTCCATTCTTTAAGCAAAATCTGTTAACTTGAAATTTTCAAACACAAGGCTGACGAATGGAAGACTGATGTTGCCTCGCAAATCGTAACGATAATAATCGTTCCTCTTCATTGTCTGGAAGTTATGCATCACTATCCGTGGAGGATGGCTGGGTATGGCTACTATTCTTACAGCTGATGCCATTCGATACACAAGCACAACCATATTGCCCCCTTTTGGTCGTTTCTTCGCGTCCACCATGCTCAAGTCATAGTGCCCCACTGTGGTGATCTAACTACGCACGCCGATGAGTCCAACTCAATACGTCACAAATTCCTCAAATTCCTCTTTGACCGCGCATTTTTATTCGCACAAAGAATCACGAAAATTGACACTTTAGAGATTAAAAAAACATACTTATAGACATAATATGCCGGAAATAATCACATCATTCGATTCAGCGTTGTTTACTTGTTCGGATAAGAGCATAAAATCAATTTCGAAATTTTTTTTATTTTTCATGTCAGGGGCACTTTAAGTGACTGCAGACAAAGGAAATTCTTTCAACCAGTAAATAAAAACAAACATGGCTGCAAAAGTTGCCCCGAAACCAGTCGGGAAAACTCCCGCCTTGTGCAAGCGAAAAGTGGCTTTTAAGAGAAGTTAAGGCATATAACGAAAAATTAAGGGTAGATCTAAGGTTCTGTTTCACGTATTATGTTTATTTGATTCAGAAGCCGCGCTGAAGGCATCATGATTCTCGGGTATCCAAGGCTTAAATGAAACTGTGTGTGTGTGTGTGTAATTTTATTTCAATTCGATTATTTACAGTAGCTAACAATATATACACTTAGGATATAAATATATACAAGTCAACTAATCCAAATCGAATTTACAAAAACAAAAGCTATAAACAAAATAAATAAATTTTCAAATATACACAACCAATTGAAACTGATTTGGTAGTCATTTGCAGGCACTACATTTGCAATTGGGACCATTCCATTGTTTTATCAAATCCTTAAAACTTTTCAAATTTTCTGCTGACTTTATTCTGTCTGGTAATCCGTTCCAAATCTGCGGCGCAATAGACGTCAGGCTATTGGACCCAAATGTTGTTTGGTTTGGCCTAACATGAGCTAAGTTATTGGGATTTCTTAATGAATAATTTGAAGACCGTAATTTAAAAATGTTCTGCATAAAAGGTGGGTTTAAAACAGTTACGGCATAGCTCCTGAATCATGTAAACAACATCTGCAAGACAGAACCTCAGATTCATCCTTCTTCTTTTTTATAAGCACATAACTTCTCTTAAAAGCCATCTTTCGCTTTTCGCGTGCACAAGGTGAGAGTTTTCCACACTGGTTTCGGAGTAACTTTAGCGCCTGTATTTGTTTTGATCATTGATGTACTGGTTGAGCGAATTTTCTTTGTCTTTAGTCACTAATCGCTTTGAATTGAGGTGTCAATCAAAGGGACGACCGGTCCGATCGATGTAATGCGATTGTATTACAAACCCGGAGCGGTACTCCACTTTTGGGTAAGAAGCGGATGTGCGCCAGTTTTGGGTAGTTTTTGGCCTAAAAAATTCTGGGATTGGGATATACTGTTACTGGTAAACTTCTGTGATTGGGGTATACTTTCACTTGGAATTTCTGGGATTGGGGTTTACTGTTATACTAAAAATTCTGGTAATGGGCGCTGAATGAAAGCACAACTGGATAATTTTTTCGAGTAACATGTAATCAGTCTCAGACCCCGTTTACACGATGTCGGTAGCATGCCGGCATGACATGACACCGGCATGATATCTTTTGTTTTTAGGCCACCCGTTTACACGATGTCGGTAGCATACCGGCATGACATGACACCGGCATGATATCTTTTGTTTTTAGGCCACCCGTTCACACGATGTCGGTAGCGTGCCGGCATGACATGACACCGGCATGATATCTTTTGTTTTTAGACCACCCGTTTACACGATGTCGGTAGCATGCCGGCATGACATGACACCGGCATGATATCTTTTGTTTTTAGGCCACACGTTTAAACGATGTCGGTAGCATACCGGCATGACATGACACCGGCATGATATCTTTTGTTTTTAGGCCACCCGTTTACACGATGTCGGTAGCGTGCCGGCATGACATGACACCGGCATGATATCTTTTGTTTTTAGGCCACTCGTTTACACGATGTCGGTAGCATGCCGGCATGACATGACACCGGCATGATATCTTTTGTTTTTAGGCCACCCGTTTACGCGATGTCGGTACCACGCCGGTATGCGAAGGTGTTAATCCCGATTGAAACCATGTCGATAGCCATACCGGTACGGGTTCATGCCCGGCATGATAACGACATCATGTAAACGGGCCATGCCGGCATGGTGCCGACATGATTTCATGTCGCTTTCGCCTCGACGCTAAGAAATATTCAAATCTTAGGGTATTTTTGCAGCCGAGAAAGCGTGCTTGTCTGCCTTGTATTGACAAATTACGTCAATTAGTCCATGCGAGCGATGGAGCCTTGGTTTTGCTTTTATCAAACTTGGTCTTCTTCTTTGGTGGCCTTATTTCACTCTTACTTTTCGTATCCTTGTTCGCTTGCTATTTTCGATGTAAGCTTGTGATCGTCTGTTCGTTACTTCGAGTTAGATTTCTTTTGTTTCTCATGTGTTCTGGAGCCTGTTTGAGAATCAACGCGAAAGCGCACAATACAACAATCATGTTACGTCGCAGCTATTGTCTTACCGAAGCGACATGATATCATGCCGGTATCGTGTAAACGGGGCGAGAAAAAATCTCAGATTAGCCCATGCCGGTATGGTTTCATGCCGGTGTCATTTCAAGCCGGTATGCTACCGATATCGTGTAAACGGGGTCTCAGGTGAACAGCTT
Source organism: Aurelia sp. 3 sensu Dawson et al. (2005) (assembly GCA_964020215.1). NCBI lineage: Eukaryota > Metazoa > Cnidaria > Scyphozoa > Semaeostomeae > Ulmaridae > Aurelia > Aurelia sp. 3 sensu Dawson et al. (2005). Next base: position 16,589,802 of record OZ026585.1, read on the forward strand.
TCAGGTATTCTTTCTGTGTTGAAAAACGTGCGCAGATCAGAGCCTCGTTCTAGTGGCCACTTGGAACCAGAATTCTCGTTCCCAGCCCTTGAAAATTCAAATCTTGGAGGCAAACAGCGGTTGAATTCTGGGATTGGGTATCAATATCTGACATTTTTTCTGGGATGGGGTATCAATATCGGACCAAATTTCTGGGATTGGGTCGTAACAGAAATCCTTGCGGCGCACACCCCCGAATGAATTTATAGTGAAGTATTCCCCGGGATTACAAAATCCGCCTTTGTACTCAGTAATAGTGTAAATTTACTAAAACCTTATCTTACTTGCCAGTTAACCGTATCTTAGTAGAGGACTTCGATCTTTTAGCAGAAAAATTTAGAATCAAACGCGTAAAAATGTCATTACCGTGTACCAAATCAAAGTGAACTTTACGTCGTTCATCATATTAGACCTTTTCGCAATTCTGAAAAGAATCAGAATCGAACGATAGTATGCTACATTCTATAGAATTTTCGAATGCGCACAATCGTGATAGAAGCCCTAACGCCACTCGATTGAACCTCGCGTATACAAAAGTATAAAATAGCGCTCATTCCAGGCTTTTTTTGTTGAATAGCTAAAAGGTCTATTCCTGAAAGAACACTTTTGATATCATGATTATTTTTAGAGTTACGTCATTTCTAGATTTTCTGCTAGTTTTTAAGTTGTGACGTTATAAACTTTCTAAATCATAAACCATAACAGCTACAGACTTCTGCTCGCTACTATCTTGTGGATCAATAAAAATGGAGTATTTCTCGTACTGTGGAGTTGCCAAAAGTCTCGCTCTGCTCTTGACCAATAAACAAACGGGAAGAAGAAAAGGGAAGGGAAAGGGGGGGAGAGCGAGACTTGTGGACTACGCGTTCCAAAAACGAGACCAGTCAAGATCTTGACCGGCGGCTTTCTTTCACGTTAGCGGTAGAGCCATATGGTAGAGCCAATTAAACTAGAGCAGGTGAATGCTGAGCCTCGTTTTCGGAACGCGTAGTCCACAAGTCTCGCTCTCCTCCCCCTTTCCCTTCCTTTTTCTTCTTCCCGTTTGTTTATTGATCAAGAGCGAGACTTAAAGCAAGTCCACTTGTACTGGTCATTTTGACTTTCTTCAATTAGCTTACAATTTATGGTGCTCTTAATCTTTACAAAACTTTCCTATACTTCCTCTGGTACATCCATTCAAAATGATGCAAAAAATAACGATGATGTCACAAAATTTTTTTTCTGGATTTATAGCGAACAAGTGAACTGCCTAAGAATCCCTTTGATCGATTCAGTTGAAAGAATAGAGGATTGCGCTAAAGATGGCGGAGAGGAATTTTTTACCGAGATGCACTTTTAATCGAATTCCTATAGAATCGTTCAAGATTTTAAACTCAAACGCAATCCATCTCGGTAAAAAATTCCTCGCCGCCATCTTTAGCGCAATCCTCTATTAAGCCGGATCTCCACTAGGCGGGAAAATGTCGAGCCGCGAAAAGTAGAACGTAGTCCTACTATTCGCGGCTCGACATTTTTCCGCGGCGACAATTCGATTAGCCAATTAGATTGCCGGAAACTTTTCCGCCTCGACATTTTTCCGCCTAGTGGAGATCCGGCTTTAGGCAATAACATTTTACACATCTACATATCTGCAAAGATTCAAGCCCTATTCGTAAAATTATCTTTTTGATCTCCTTTGATAATGATCCAAATATACTGAAAGATGATAAAATACTTGCTTTCAGGACTTTTTTTTTCTATATCCACTAAAACATTACAATATGAATTTACAACCTACACTACTTTACAAGATTACTATACTATACAGCTATACAATACTACTGGAAACGATACCCCGAGGAGCAAAAGACTATGACTACCCCGAGGCCAATTGAACATAGAGATTAAAACTGCTTTCTCTGTCTCAAATTACATGCCACGGATCCGCGATCGAAACAACTTAAACTTTTGCGTGGGCAGTTAAGACATAATCGCAAATAATGTGTGGCATCTAGTTTGAGACAGAGACAGACGTTAAATATACGAGAAAAAGAAAACAAAGAAAACAAATACAGAAAAGAAACACATGTTTACTTAGATGGGACATGGTGGTTGTGTTTGTCTTTCAGGACTAAAATGGCATAAAAACGGATCGAAAATCCTCATTCTGAGCTATGCTCTTTTGACATCATCGTTAATCTTGACTCTAAGAGCCATCATCATCACTAGGAAAGTTTTCATCATCATCCAATTCTACAATAGTATTCTGCGTTCATTATGACATTTATGACTCAACGAGAGCTTGATATACACACAGAAATTGCTCAGGTAATCCTCAGCGCTTTTGCAGCATGTTGCAAAACCAGGCAGCTGTTAAAAGAGCTAAATTCACTAATTTAAAAAGAAGTCAAAAGATCAGCTATGTCTGGAAACATAATTTGGTTTTGATCTACATACGAAAGAAAGAAATTCGAAGATCGACCTGACAATGAAATTTTGGTGATTTTCTCGAACAGGAGTACTTTTCTGGTACATCCGGTAGAAAGGCATTGAAATGAAACAAGACAGAAAACAAACAAACAAACAAACAAACCTTCAAGGTAATCCAAACCACCAACTTCAATCAAAAGCTCTTCTAGGTATGTTGATGAATAGTCTTTTGAAACGATACGAACTGAAACAGCTCTGAAAGGTTGTAATTTGAGTCTGCATTCTTGAAACCGAAGTCCAAACATATGTTTGCACCGCAAAACCTGCAAAATGCATTACATAGATTGTTTTAAAACACCAATGATTCTTTAACTGGCCTACTGCATCGGGTGAGTTAAAAAAGTTAACACGTTTGCAGGACTGTGGAATAAAAATTATGCAGCCGCTATTCAAAACGAAACTGTTAACTAGTTAGTTAGAGGCTAACTTAGACGTGAAAATTCTGTTTGGTAAAATCACTCATCTTTTACAGCCAGAAATCAGCCGAATTCTTGAAGTAAAGGGTTTGCAGGAGAACAAACATTCCATGTTTGATTTTAGTCCGTGATTTACTGGTCATTGACATTTGAGTTCTATTTCTGAATCAAACAAATGTACTCATTCATATTTCAATGGTAAATAAATCATGGACCAGAACCAAACGTCGAATTCTCGTTTCCTCAATACAAACCCGCAGTCAAATTTTTTGGAATTTGTCGTTCTGAAAGATGAATGATTTCACCAAACAAACTTTTCATATCAAAGTTGGCGCTTGACTGATAGATTACGGCCCCGTCCATACGTACTGTATACGTTCACATTTTGTAAACGCATAGATTGTTTTCAATCTACTAATCGTTTGTGGAGCGTTTTTGGTTTAGTTTCGAAAATTGGCTGTGTACTTTCTATCCCACAGCCGTTCGTTAAAGGAAATCGACATAGTTAAAAGCTGGCCCGGGCCAGGTTAAATACAATCTATTGAATTTGATAACTTCGACACGTGCGGCTTCATTGTGGAGCCAAGGAAAAAATGGATGCGTAACCGTTTTCTATAGCCTATTTACAGCGACTACGAGATATAGCTATGTCTATTCCCTTTAACTGTTTGGACTCGCACGGTAAAAGATTATGACTCAAAGTTTATATCTATCTTTTCAGTTGCTGTTTCCTAGCTGCGCGCAGACTATTGTTTCCTTTTCCACAGGATTGCCACACAAGCTTGAAAAGGTAGTACTTCTTGCCTGCTCTCTGTATGACCTGAGTGTCCCCGTAGCTCAAGAACAAGTTGAACTGCCTAACTGCCTTAACCTTCGGCTCCTGCGCAGCGATAGTCCCAAGGTTGCAATGAGAAGCACCCCTATGCTGGAGCAGAGGCGCAGTAATAGATTGAACTCTATCGCAATTGCGGCAATAAGGACGCGTTGAGAACAGGAAAGAAAAAGGGAAAACAGAATTACAAAACAAGTTTGAAAAAACTTAAAGACGTTCCTCCCCAATCAAAGTTATGTGATGTATATCATGCTATCTTTGAGAGTCACCTTCGCTACGGAAATGTAGTGTGGGGTAGCATCTCTTCATCCGAACTTCAAGCACCTCAATGTTTCCAAAATAGAGACTTACGTGCAAGATTTAAGGACCCATGGCCTAAAAAATGGCAAAGCGCTGTGAATCTTGTTCATTTTGATCGCTGTGTTATGGCATATAAGATTGTAAACAAACAAAGCCCTGAAAGCTTATGGAATATGTTCCAACAGAGATGTTCTATATCAAATTATAATACGAGGAATTATAGAGATCTCCATACTCCCAAGCTAAACCCTGAATTATCCAAGAAAGGATCTCATTACTCGGGCATTAAGGCTTGGAATGATATTCCAGTTAACATCAGAGAACTGCCATCACTACGCCTGTTTAAAATACATCTGAAAAGGCATTTAATGAGCCTTTATAATCAATTCAAGCTCCCTCAAGAACGGCTCCCTGGAAGATCACGTTTATTTAGCTGACATGCTTATTTTTAGTATACTGAAGGGATATTGTTGTAAAGAGAATTAGGCTAGAGTTACACTATATCGGATTGCTATCGGATTGCAGGAGAGCGGAGTAATTTTCACTCCGTAGTGATGTTTGGGGTAGAAGTTACATTACCACATTTCGCTTGCCCTTAAGTTTTGGTCTACACTGCAGGGCACTTTTGCAGGCTGGCGCTAAATTTCATTGTTTGCTAATCTGAAATTTCATTGTTTCGAAGCGGAGTATATCGGATTCGTGTGATTACACTGCAATGCTTCGCTATTGAGTGATTCCGGAGTGATTTTCATATCACCTCCAGACCTCTAGAGCGGAGGGATTTTCACTTCGCTAATCGGAGCGTTGTGTATCGGATTGATGCGGCGTAGTGTAACTCAAACCCCTATCCGATACGAAAGTAACTCCGCTCCGATAGCGATCCGGCATAGTGTAACTGGGGCTTTAAAGATAATAGGCTGTTTTAGCAGCAAGACGCGGACGTCTTTGAAAACGCAGCTACTTTTTTATGTCTTTAGAGCATTTTAATTTTCCAGGCTTTTCCCTCCCAGAAAGCTGCTCACAGACAGGCAAAGAACAGTTTGCATTCTTGCATTTCCATCACTTGTGAATGTGCTCATATTGCATTTTCTTCCCTTCTCGACGTCCTATTTTTGCAGTGCGGCCTTCAAAAGTATACTTTTCAGGTTGTCAGTTTCAGAATAGAACGTACAATTCGTCTCTCGAGACTCGTAAAAAGTTTCGAAGTTGATTTCACTTTGTAATTTACATCCTCGAACAAAGAATTATGCAGGCGTCTTCTTGATTCGCGTCTTCTTGCTAAAACAGCCTAATTATAAATACATAAAGTGCGCTAAAACACAATAAAATGACAAAAAACATACCTTAGCATACAATGAATCTGTGCCGTATGGAACTACCTTTCCAGTTGAATCTTTATAACTCAACAAAAAGTCTCGCCCAGTGAGTCTTCCATTTGCTTGTCCATTTGAATCAGGAGGCCTTTCTACACCGTCTCCAATAATCAAATAAAACAGTCTCTTCATACGCAAAAAATCAATATGGAAAAACACAGGGAGGCTGGTTATCATAGCCTTCGAAAACAGTTGAGGATTTACTAGGGAAGAACAGGTGATAGAGGCACCCATGTTGGAAAGATATGAATTAGAAGGTCTCCATCCGACACGTGCATTCGCATAACGGCCGAAATTCCGAGCTCTGTCTACATTCGCGGAAAGATCTGGAACAAGCAGTTGTGCAGACATGATTTTACCACTCATCATTCCAAGAGGTACTGCATAGCCATAACCTGAAACAAACAAGAAGTTTTTTAAAAGCGACTTGGCATCCACTGCAGGGTTTTTTAACACCGATCAAAGGCGACAGGTTGCTGTCATCGTCATCGTCATCGTCATCGTCATCGTCGTCGGCGTTGTCGCTTTCATTAGGAAGTTGGCAAACGGCAACTGCAACGCGATGTTGCTTTTGTTTCAGAACTTTAGATTCAAAGATTCCACGTTTTCTATTCGAAGTCGCTCCCCTTGCGAGTCTCTGAAGGTGACTTGGGGTCAGAAAGCAGTTGTGCAAAAAATCAACTGAAAACTGGCAAAAGCAACAACATGAAAGGAAGTTCGCTAAACATCACGCGTAAAGAACCGCAAAAGTCATCCAACCCCAATAACATCAACAGCGAAATCTTGGAAAACACTGAAAGAAAAGATCAGCAACAAGCATCACAAACAAACAAAAGCAAAAGTAAGAACTTGCAAAACAATAGAGACAAAAGTGCACAGAGAATGGGAAACAGAAAGAACAAAGTCAATTTGAATGATAGATCTCAATGCGAGGGAACCGAGGAAGCAAAAAATACCGAGAGAAAAGGGGGTCAGCAAAGAGAAACAACGTCGCAGAGGGTCAAAATAACCATTGTTGGAGACTCACAACTAAAACGATTGGATGAAACCAAACTCAGCAATCATCATTATCAAGTCGAAATGGGTCGAAATACACAACAAGTCGGTAAATCTGAAAGCGACATTATCGTGGTCCACGCAGGAACAAATGACATAAAGAGCAGCAATCCAGAAGCGCTGAGCGATGCGATCATCGAAACATTGAACAAAATCCAACAAAACAATCCTTCATCACAAGATTACACAAGGGTTGCTGTAAGAGCTACTAAAGAGAATGAACACCATACCAGTAAGACGCTTATTGACCATTTCTCGACAAACAAACCAAAGTATATTCTTAGTTCTGGGGTTTTAAAATCGGGCATGGTAGATCATTATATGATACATGCCATACGGAAAGTGAACGCGTGGAGGATTAGGTCTAAAAAACCAAAAATTCTTGAAACACGAAGTTTAAGAAATTATGATAAAATGAAATTCATAAACGACTTAAAAGAAGTGAATTGGGAGGTAGCGCTATCTCCGTTCTCTGAATCACCAAATCTAATGGTTGATAAATTCCACGAGATTTTTGATGGTCTACTAAACACACACGCACCAATTAGGAGAAAAAAGGTCAGAAATCAACCTGCACCGTGGATTACACCAGAAATAAAAAGACTTATGGAAGAGAGAGACAGGGCGAAGAAAAACTCAATAAAAAACCCCAAACTTCTCAATTCATATAAATCTTTGAGAAACAAGGTGACTAACAGTATTAGATTTTCTAGAAGGTTGCACTATCAATCTTTGATCAATGAGAACAAGAACAATCCAAAAAACATGTGGAAAACCATAAATAAAGTGCTAGATAAGGGCCTTAACTCAACAACGATCATGCAAGTTAAGGATGGCAACAAAACAGTTTCGGATTCTAAACAAATTGCAAATGCCCTAAATAGCCATTTTGTTAATGTTGGTCCGAGACTTGCTAGTAGAATCGACAATAAACCAGGCGATGACCCTCTTTATCATCTTGATACTTGCATAGAAGAAACAATCTTTCAATTCAAACAAGTAAATGAAAACACAGTTATGAAATACATTCAAAATCTAAAACAAGGAAAATCTGCTGGTCCTGACAATATACCAACAGTAATTTTGAAAGATGCTGCTGACTGTATATGTAAACCATTAACGATGATCTTTAACAGCTCTTTCAGGCTAGGGACTTTCCCAGACCGTTGGAAAATAGCACGAATAACCCCAATTTATAAATCTGGCGCCAAAGATGATACGAATAACTATAGGCCAATTTCAATCTTGTCAGTGTTATCTAAGCTATACGAAAAAATCGCACATGACCAACTTATTGACTTCCTCCAGTCTAACAAAAAACTAACGAAGAATCAGTTCGCTTTCCGTAAGCTTCACTCTACAATTACCTCGCTGATTGGTGTCTCAGATCATTGGTACTCAAATATCGATAACAAAAAAGCTAACTTCGCTCTTTTTCTTGACTTAAAAAAGGCATTTGATACCGTGGATCATGAGATTCTGATCAGTAAATTAGCCAAATACGGGGTAAAAGGTAGAGAGAACAACTGGCTTAAATCATACTTAACTAATAGAAGCCAGTATTGTTCTATTGATGGTCAAGTATCTGATATTATGGAAATAGAGTGTGAAATTCCCCAAGGGTCATGCTTGGGACCGCTGCTCTTCATCATTTACTTGAATGATTTTGAGCACTGTCTCGAATACTCAAGAGCCAACATGTATGCGGATGATACTGAGATAACAATATCCTCAAACAACCAAGCAGAGCTTATAGAGACAGCACAAGCTGAGCTACTAAATATCGCGGAATGGATGAGGATTAACAAACTCAGTCTCAATCCCACCAAAACAGAATACATGATAATAGACCATACTCGTAGAAGAAAAAAAGGAGAATCATTACCGCAATTATTTATAAACCGAGAAATAATTAAACAGGTTCACAAAACAAAACATCTCGGGGTAATAGTTGACGATACTTTAGGTTGGGAAGAACAGTATGAATCAGTGAAGAAAAAGGTTGCTGGGGGCCTCGTGGCAATGAAAAAACTTAAGTACATCCTCCCACAATCAATGCTTTTTCAAGTGTACAAAGCCCTTGTTGAGAGTCATTTTCGTGATGCTGACGTAGTGTGGGGGAGCTTATCGAACACTAAAATAACAGCCCTTCAGAGACTGCAAAATCGTGCATTTGAAATTATTCAAGCTTCAAAGATAAAGGACTCTTGGATTAGACCAACATTTAGCATCGATCAGATATTCCAATTTGATCGGTCGGTTCAGATGTTTAAGATGATTAACAAGATATGTCCTGAGAGTCTGCACGGTAAATTTGCTGAAAGATCCTCGACAAGCAAGTATAATACGAGAAATAAGACTGATCTCCAAATTCCAAGACTAAATTTAGACTACAGTAGAAAGAGTTTTCACTACACTGGTCTAAAAACATGGAACGCTATCCCAACACAATTAAGAGAGTCTAATACACTCACCCAGTTTAAAAATGGGCTAAAGAATCATTTTCTAAGCTGAAAAAAAACAACAAATTATATATATATATGTGTATGGGTGTACATATATATTTTTATATGTGTATGTATATGTGTGCAGGTTATATATATATATTTACGCACGAATCCATGGAAGAACAGTACTGGCTTTTAATATAGGTTTTTTAGGTTTGTTAGAAATATCTATTACTTTCATCTGGAAATAAGTAATTTTAAAGTTTACTGAGTGGATGTCGTGGATAAATAAAATAAATGAATGAATGAAATGAATGAAGTTGTCCTTTTCAATCTCACAACTTGAAAACCCTATTTCTGGCGTGCTGTACTGCAGATCTAGGCATCCGAAGTAAAACTCTGCCTTTCTGAATGCTTGCCTTCAAAGAAAAAAATATGGTTTTCAGGTATCTCTGAGTTATAGGAGTCCTCATTTTTGCCTCTTGGATGATATATTAAAGGTAGCGTACGGAAACAATACCTCCTTTGCAGAATATCAGGTGACGCCCTGACTGGCATTGCCGTCCTGGTTTCGTAAACTCTTCATTGTCATCATCAATCATCAACATCATAATCACCATAATGGGTGGACGCAAATTTGAGCTTTCTAGGGCCTAGGCAATCTCGTCCCCAGAGTGAGTTCGTTGCTCTACCTCTACTCTGGGATACAAGAGGTCGTTCGGCAATCTGATTGGCTATTCGCCATTTTGCGCCGTAACTCCGTTTTGCGCTGGGTAAACAGCCGCGGCATGTCAAAATTCAACGTAAAACCATATTCTTTACCTATTCCGACCATCATTTGCAACTTATTTCCGAAATTCGAAGAATAACGAGGCATTTTATTTTTGAAGCTCCGGTGAAAGTTTCCCGAATTTGCAACTTAGGCCCATTTTCGCTCTTAATAAACCGAGCTTATTTTCACATTAAACAAACTTGCCGACCCCAGATTATTGTTTAAATACCTGCATAAAGGTTGAAATAAGGTCCTCAAAGTGTTTGTTTTCAATTTCTCCTTCAATCTTCTGCAGAATTAGCGCCAGAGCAACGGCCATTTTCTGTAGCTTGGCGTTGCCTGGCCAACGGTGAAATCCATAATGGCTTCCAAATGCACCCAGATTCTGGGCGCATTTCATCGAAGTGTACCAGGGTGTTCATTCGGCTTCGTGATCAGCGTATGACGTAAGAACACCCTAGGAACGAGGTTGCTTTCTAGGCTACTATTTCTGCTCATGGGCAATCATGCACCACGTGTGTAGCTTAGAAATTAATACAGCTCATTACGTCGATATCACTTACTTCTTTTCTTTGTGTTTTCTCTTCGTTCCAAGCCTAACTAGTACTAGAAATCAAATTCAAATGGCTCCTGCGCATCTGAACAGTTAAGACCATAAGAGGAAGTTTGAAATGAGGGTGAACCATGTGTAGGAGCTGACAATTTGGACGCGTACGAGTCATTTGAATTTGATTTCTAGCACTGGTTAGCAATGGTTAGGCTTAGGCCGAAGGGAAAACAACGAAGAAGACTATGGTAATGTCGAGGTAACGAACCTTAATTTCTAAGCTACAAACACTGCGCATTATTGTCTGTGCTCAAAGTACAAGCATCAACAAATGGGGTATCTATGCTCAAGTTAACTATAGAGGAACAATCTGAGAGTGATTAGCCACTGGTCAAAGCTAAATTCCCATAACTGGACCCAACAAAATCGGTATACTTTTTTCCCGGGCTCCCGCTGCATCTCATGTATGCTGATCGTACATTGTAGGAAATGCCGATTACTGTTTAACACCCCCCCCCCAAGTATGCTGAGTGGGTGAGTTACAAGTATTTTTTGTAAAGAAACTTCCTATAAGAAACTCAACTCTCAGATTGCCAAAAATTAAGAAACTCCAGTACTGGGACAATTGTATCTTAAGGAACTAATAATTTCAATGGAAGAAATCATTCAGCTTGTTTCTATTCTATTTTCACTCGTTTCCGTATCATATTACTCGGAGAGTACTAATGTCCAGACATCGCAATGGCTTCAAGAAGCTTCATTCGAAATATTCACAAGGGCACAAGTAGTAAACATGAAGACTGTTATGGAGCCTTTAAGAAACTTGCAAGAAACTCTGAGCATTGGAAGTCTGATAATTTCAAGAAACTACCCGTAATGTAGACTGACGACGTGATTCCTTGTATTCGTTCAACATTTATAATCTGATGTTTTAATTTCACTCATACAAAGGACTCACGACCAAACGGATTCTAAACAGGGACTAAAATCTTACGAAAAATCAGAAGAAACTTAGAACATCTTCCATCCTACGAACGTCGAAAGAAAAGTCGAACGTCTCTTCGAACGTCATTTTGAGCGTCGCTTCGCTTCGAGAAATCGAACTTTGAACTAATGAGCCAATCAAACGCTACGAATAGGCACGTGGGTTGACCATATTAAGAAAGTAGCGATCTGATTGGTCGCTCCGTGAACGCGGCGGACTTGGCCTAATTAGTCCCTATTCTGAAGCGTAAGGACATAAGTCCCTCAACTGAAGCGATGACAACAACAACAACGAGCGTAAGTTAGAGGGACTTATGTAATGCAGTCTACCCGTAATGGGCCAAATTCTTAGTTTCTTAAAAATTCGTCTGTGGGGAGAAAAGAGGGCACGAAAATAAAAAGTTAAATTTCACGTTTCACGTTAAAGAAATATAGCACATTCACGTTTCATGAAAATGAGTACTGACTTTTTACATTTCACGAGAAGAAAATATGGCCTAAAGATAAAGATTGTGTGATAAATATGCCTCATTGTCAAGTTTGTTGCATGAATCAATAATCCTAATTCTTAATTCACATAGCTGTCAGTGTTTTCTGTCCTTAGGGCTAGCCCTCTTTGCTAAACATTCATCAATAACTAACAAAGATCATTCCATCTTCTTTTGCAAGCCGTTTCTTATGGGTTTCTAATAAAAAAATTACTTTTACCGGGTGAGCTAGAAAAAAGTTCCCATTTTTGAAAATTCATTGCACCAAGAGTATTTCTCAGATCTGAATGAATGATTCAAGTTCTAATTGAAAGCCGAAAGATTAAAGAGTTTTTCTGATTTTTTTCTCTGTCTTACTAACACTAGAAGTATCGGCTAATTTAGCTTTACAAAAATTTCTTGGTTGCCAAATGACCTAAAAATGGCCTAAAACATCGATCAAATGAAAGGGGACTCCTCGCACAGATCTATAAAGAAAATGCAATTGTTCATGGGTGCAAGAAATCCACTGCACATTTATCGCCATGGGACTGAAAAATTTTAGTATTAGTTTAAACAAGGGCAGATTTTGTAATACAATAGCATCAGTTGCTTTGGTTCACACCTCAATTCAAAGCGATTAGTGAATGCAGACAAAAGGAATTCTCTCAAGCAAAATATGAAAACAAACGGAGCCGCAAAGTTGCCCTGAAACCAGTACGGCAAACTCTTGTTTGGTGCGGGCGAAGGGAGGTTTTTAAGAGATGTAATGTGCTCATAATGAAAGAAGAAGGGTAAATCTAAAGTTCTGTCTTGGGCATTTTGTTTACTTGATTCAGGAGCTGAGCAGTGACTGCGTATATCTGAGCAATAAATGTGCTAAAATTGTAATGCCCTCTGCTCGGTTTTTGAGTCAAATAAACAAAATGCCCCAGACAGAACTTTAGATTTACCCTTCTTCTTTCATTATGAGCACATTACATCTCTTAAAAACCTCCCTTCGCCCGCACCAAACGAGAGTTCGCCGTACTGGTTTCAGGGCAACTTTGCGTCTTCGTTTGTTTTCAATTTCTGCTTGAGAGAATTCCTTTTGTCTGCATTCGCTAATCGCTTTGAATTGAGGTGTGAACCAAAGCGACTGATGCTATTGTATTACAAAATCTGCCCTTGCTTATTAGTTTGAAAACTGATGTGGTATAACCCTTGAGAGATGTGAAATGTCCATTTCGTATTGTTCTGTGTAAGGAGAGTCCTTTCAATTTGATCAATGTTTTGGGGTCATTTTTCAGTCATTTTGCAACCATGAGATTTTTGTAAAGTTAAATTTTGCCATACTTCAAGTGTTGGTAAGACAGCGAGAGAAATCATAAAAATACTTCATTCTTTCGGCCTTCAATTAGAATTTGAATCGTTCAGATCTGTAAAGTGCTATGGGTGACATGAATTTTCAAAAGTGGGAACTTTTTCTGGCTCACTCGGTAGTTTTGTGGGGACACCTGGTAGTTATGATATAGCTCTTTAAGATTTTTTGGGCCTTCCAAGATATGTTTTCCCGAGAAATTTGATGTTTCTTAATACGTGCCGTGCTGATGCACAGCAAGAAAAGTTTATTGTAGATTGCCTTTGCAAGCAAATAATAATTAATTGAGAAAATTCTTCGTGAAACAGCTAGAAAAATATTTGTGAAGGACAGAAAACTTTGATGCAACTGTACAAGCAAAACAATTTAGGAATGCATGGTCTGATCATTACAAGAAAAGCTGATATACAGCCAGCTCTGGCTGATAGCTATCATAGTTGCTCCAAACATTTTCTAATTCTAAAGTTTTTCTGGAGGGGGCAATCACGCTGCTCCAGAGTTTGCTGTTTATTACAGCATCGTTAACTATGATAACAGTATGATTGCACGTCTTTAGTAACTTGAAGCCTTGTCTTTTATTAGAATTCATAAAAAACCGTACACATTGATCGGTTAACTTTCGGCACCGTGAAATCTCTAAACACAATGAAATGCCGCAAAGTTTTCTTAACTTTCGGCACCGTGAAATCTCTAAAATGCAGTGAAATGTTGTAATTTTTTGTTAACTTTCGGCACCGTGAAATCTCTAAACACAATGAAATGCCGCAAAGTTTTCTTAACTTTCGGCACCGTGAAATCTCTAAAATGCAGTGAAATGTTGTAATTTTTTGTTAACTTTCGGCACAGTGAAATCTCTAAACACAATGAAATGTTGCAAGTTTTTCTTAACTTTCGGCACCGTGAAACCTCTAAAATGCAGTGAAATGTTGTAATTTTTTGTTAACTTTCGGCACTGTGAAATCTCTAAACACAATGAAATGTTGCAAGTTTTTCTTAACTATCGGCACCGTGAAATCTCTAAAACGCAGTGAAATATTGCAAGTTTTTCTTCAGTTTAAAAAGCATTAATTGCATCGTGTACTGATAAAACATTAACATTGGGCCATCTTCAAATGCAAAAGACACTCCTATACAACACAGCAACTTTTTTTGCGATATTCTTGTCATTTTGACTTACCATGAGTGATGGACACCCAGTGTTTAGCAGTTTGAAATTCATATCAGAAGCGAGACACCTTAACTTATTGTTTTTTGTACTTTAATGTTGCCACCTTAACCTAACCAGTGCTAGAAATTAAATTCAAATAGCTCCTGCGCGTCTTAACGCTGGCTCCTAAGGAAGTTTGAAACGATGATGGACGCTGTGTAGGAACTAACTGTTCAGGCGCGCAGGAGCCATTTGAATTTGATTCCTAGCACTGGTTAGGCTTCAATCGAAGGGAAAGCAACAAAGAAAAAGAGTAATATCGAGGTAATAAACTTTAATTTCTCAGCTACAAACACGGTGCATTATTGCCAATGCCATTCCTGAAAATTTTAGAGTCCCTTCCAACATTATAGAAATGTTAATATATGTCATTAGACTGTGATGATTTCAAGTACTAGAATATTTATATTGTCACAGTAGCATATGAAAGAAATGCCGTTTAAAATGTGACGAGTAAAGAAATATGTAGGTACTGTAAGATGAGGTGACTAATTTCAGGAGTGAACTTATTTCCTGGAGAACTAGCATTTTAGGGGATGACAGTATTTACCTTAGACTATTTGCATACCCCGTCCCTAAGGGAAGACTCACAAATCGATTTTGGTACGCCAAACGTCAATCTGACGTATTGGGGGGCAGGGGGTTTCAAGCCATGACGTTTAGAAAAAATCGAAAATTCCATAAAAATTGAGTAGGCCTAAGCTACAAACTATTACCTGTTTTCTTCCTTTTCCCCACATTCTAGTCATAAAGCAACACCAATTGCTGCTTGAAAATAGAAAAAACTAAGTCATGAATCACGATGTGAACCTAGCATTCAAATAGGCCTAGGCTATGTCCTTATTCTGAAGAAAAAACCGATAGAACTCAAGCCGTAAAAAACTAATATTTCTCGAAAATTTTGGGAAAGGTTGACCTGACGTTTAGAAGGGGGGGAGGGGGTTGAATCCCAAACGTCAGATTGGCGTTTGGCGTACCAAAGTCGATTTGTGAGTCTTCCCTAAGGCCTGATTTCCATTAGGCGGAATATTCCGCTCGCAGCGACCTTTTCCAGCAATTTGATTGGCTTGCGTAAAAGCGACGTCGCTCAAAAGTAGAAACCCATTCAACTTTCGAGCGGAATCGTGCTTGCAAACAAAGGAAGATTTTTGCGAGAGTAATTTTCCGCCTAGTGGAAAGTAGGCTTAAGATGTGCATTATTTTCCGTGCCCCTCCGTAGGAAAGATTTTGGCACCCCCTCCAAAATGTCTTGCACCCCCTCCCCAGCAAGAAATAATGAAATAATGACCAGTCCCTTACGACGTTTGTTAGGCCAACACAGTAGTTTCCTACTACTCATCAAAGAACTGCACAATTATCAAGTCAATCACTGCTAAATCGTTTTGATTACACAGTTGCATCAAAAATTTTCTCTTCTTCACAAACATTTTTGCATTCTATTAATTATTATTTGCATGCAATTAAAAACGTGTAATGAACTTGTTGTGATAGATCAATATTAGACATAACTGTAGGTGCCTTTAAGTATGTCCTATTCAGGATGAAGTAGACTGTTCAGTAGCTTGCTTGCTGCACAGACCAAAGGAGAAGCGTCTTGGGTAAGTACTCTTGAGAATAATTTGTATGGTGACGAAAGGTTACCCATTGACATCAATAAGAAACTTTACTCGCAACAACAACCTTCAACTTCATTCATATTACTAAACGCTTTTAAAGGGGCCTGTGCAACGTCAGTGCTTTGCGGGCGCGCAGTGCTTCCTGAACAAAAACTTGCCACAGAACGACTGTGCACATCACCATCCAGACTGTTTTCCTTGATGCCATCGGCGTGATCGTTAATGTTTTCACTGTTTATCTTCGCACATCGAGTACACGAATCCGTGAAGCGAGTCTCGTAGCTCTGCAACAGCCACAGAGCAATTTCGTTGCTTACTTCGAGAAACTTTCGACTTCGGTCTTGTCCAAACTTCATATGTAGGCTTGTTGAAGTAAAATACATGTCGAGGTTCACTGCGACTTAGTCTTCCAACTTTATTCTCGGACATAGTTCAGGAGATTCCTGCCTCGAGGAAGCCATCTTATTTTCTGATTATCAGAAATTATCAACCACAGGGTAACAAGGCATATTTGTAGTCGGAAAGCAGTGACGTTGCACAGGGCCCTTTAAAAGGCAGTCTGTCACGTAACTGATTGGCTGCTACAATCAGAGCTCAACAACAATGGATTTCTTTGTGAATCTGTGTATTTGAAACAAAGGAGGGCTAATCTTCTTGACTTTCTACGGCAGTAGAAAGTCAGAGGATCATCTGCCATTCAAATTTTCTATTCCTTGTATTGTCATTATCACCCAATCAAATGCGTGACAGACTGCCTTTAAATGTCCCATGGTTTGAACCTCCCATAAATTACCTCCTGCTTTCTATGACTTGACTTTGCAATTGTACTTATTCCATTTAGACACCCCCGTCTAAGTGCCCGGCGAGAGGTCAGTGGTTCACTAGGGTGCTTGTGTTTGAAGAATATGGTCAAAGCTCCACCGGGGAGCTCCACTTATGTACTGAGGACAGCATAATTGTTGGCGAGGAACTGTCCTTACACACTTCAATTACTTCTCTCCGGGGTTTGTCAGTTTGAAGCCAGGGTTTCACTTCTGACGCGTTTTGTACCGGGGAGATTCACAGCATGTCTGGGGACTGATTTGCTTCATTTTTTCAGCGGGGAAATCACCGGTGTAGAATACAGTCAGGGGCGGCTGGCCCTGCTATTAGTGCTATTAGTCTAATAGCAATTTTTTTCCAAAGATTGCACAATGCATTTGTCCATATTCACTTGGCTGTGTTGTAGGACCTTTACAATCAGTTACAAACAAATTATCTCAACGTTTTCAATTGGTTATTGTTGGTCTTCTTTGAGACAAAATTCCTGTCAACAATACCAATGACGTACGCTGTTCTTTCATTGAATGAAAATGGCCACGCTATTAGTTTTCTGATTCTAATAGCAGCAAGTTCCTATCAAAGATGCCGCAGAGAAATAATCCATTGTTTTCATCTGTCAGTCAACTCTTTCAACAATGACTCAACGCAGCCATGCTATTAGTTTTCCAAATCTAATAGCAGAGGCAGATCCAGTTGCAAGCCTTGCGAAGTTCGCACAAAAATCGTAAAAAAACTGTGAATTTAGTTCGTCAAAATGTGCTGTTTTGTTGCTAGACTTGACAGGTCTTCTCTTTGGAAGGGTTGCTAAGAATTTTCCTTTCTTTGAACAAGAGAAAAGTATCAAGGTAGAAGGTATGAAAAGAGTTGACACTATGTTTACAAGTGTTACAACTGAAAATCAGTACACGAAATCTCCGCTTGAAGTCATGATGATGGAGAGGAGAGTAGCTACTTTTGCTAGCTGGGTTTGTTGTGGCTGGTAGTTCAAAAGAATGATGTGATAAAATCCCATTTCCAGATCTGGAGCAAAAGTCAATCTTTGTTGGCATATGATCTTGGTCGCTTCGCTTCGCTGTTCATGCTATTTGCTATTAGAATCGCGATTCTAATAGCACGGCGGCTCTCCTATTGTAGGCTGAAAGCCGCAAATCATTGATCAATCTACTGCCGGGTTTTAGCCCTTCAGGATATCACCTCAAGCCGTACCGTCCTAATTCTGTGATCAGCACATTCATGTGGCACATTCAATCAAACAGCGGAATAAGGAACTTTGAAACTATATCACTAAGAATATTCATTATTTCATCGATCCTAACTTACCCCTTGGATTTTCACTGAACTACTGCAGTAAATATCTTTTGTATCAGGGCTAAACTTAGTTTAATTCGCACAGAAACAAACACGCTTCAAGAACTTTTTCCTCCCGTAGAAAAGGGCGTTTCTCTTGTAGACTGGGGGCGTGGCCCTGGAAAAATTTTCCCATCCTTAGCTTGCTTGGCTCCCAATTAATAGCAAGCCTTATTTGCTCCCAGCCGCCCCTGAATACAGTATACCGGGCCACTTAGCCGGTGTTGTAGTTAGTTTAGTTACTTGTATTGTTCTTTCATGATCATAAATAGGGGTGGTATGTACTTCCATGCTCTCTGCGGTACATGTATTTTTGCTATAAGAAACTGCTTATAAGAAACTCAACTCTCAGATCGTTAAGAAATTAAGAAACTCAAGCACTGGGAAATATAGCTTATGAAACTATGATTACTTTTATAAAATAAGTCCTTAACATATCTTAATTTATTTCCGCTTGTTTCTTGTATGAAGTACGTCTAAGGTACTTGAGTGATGTGTAAACATTGGACAGGCTTCAAAAACAGTGCTTTGAAATGTAGTGAAAATGAAGATTGTTACAAGACCTTTAAGAAAACTCGTAAGGAACTCTGAGTACTCAAAATCTGATAAGTGCTGGCCCATTTCTTATAGAAAAAATACGTGTATCGCAATTCTACCTTATCTTTGTACTTTTATAAGAATGTACATACATAAAAGTCTCTTTTGCAGTGGAAAGCAAAGTTTCTTGAACGACCTGATTTTGTTTACTTGTAGGAGTTAACCCTGACAAAGTACAAAGTATAGTATATCAACCGCGACTGTCACTTTGTCTATCAGAGCTTTCCATATTTGTAATACCGAAACATATTTCAGGTATCTCATATTATCAGAAGTAACAACTGTTGGTCATATAGACTTATGACGATGTGCCCTTGTATCCATGCGGTAAACCATGCTCAACAGGGACTCACAATGAAACAATGGAAAACTTGGCTCTATTTTTTACATTTGATTGATCAAATCATGATCGAATGACTGCTTTAGTTCTGTTCGACGGTCACTCTTCAGAAAGAAAATGTGATAAAAACCACTTTAAGCAGACAGTTAATCAACGAAAATAGGTATAAATCTGAAGAAGAAAATTCACTTATGAAGTTCAACTACCTGCCGCAGCAACTTCGTTCAAAATCTAGTCAACTGCATCATTCGAACTGATAATGCAACAGCATTGTTCTTGACCAAATTTCGCAATCTGATTGGTACTCTAGGAATCGAGAGTTTATGCCTAAATAGGGCCAGGCTTTTCATAGTAATATGATGAGTAATATTATGAGTCCCTGTTGACCGAAGCGCCATCATCAAGCCAAAGGAGCAAAAGGAAACAAACGACTCCAGGTCATAAGTCTATTGGTCATACTATTTTAGTCGTGATTAGTTTTACTCTTCTCAATTTTCACTTTGATTTTATTCAAGTAGAATTGTACCAATACATTCCCACCAAAACTGTAAAGATGGCTGCGAAATCAATGATATTATGGCTGTCCATGGTAGCATTGTTGCTGGCAACTTCTTCAATGGGCGAAATGAGTGCAAAAGCCAAAGATAAAGTCAATAATGGCATTGCTGGAGGCCAGAAAGTTGTAGATTTTCTTTCAAAGCTTGGCGATCCGAAAACACAGAAGGTTTTTGACACGTTAGGAAAGATGGCTAGTTTCCTTGGAGCCGCTGGCGGCTTAATTTCCTTTGCGTTGCTATTCGTGCCAGCATCAGACTCGCTCGAGCTTAAATACATGAAAGAAAAGTTTGCTGAGGTGAATATGAAGCTTGACAGAATCACGGCGCAGCTCGATGATGTGAAGTCTCTGATCACATACGAAAATCAGCGAGCTGTTTATCTGGACTCTGCTTCCAAGATTCTGTTTGCTCATAAACGGTTGTCAGTGTTCTTGAACGAATTGCAGACAACGCAGTGCCAGAACGAGAACGACTGCAAACGTGTGCGGGCAAGAATTGCATCTCGATATGTAAATGAGTTCAATGTGAAACATCACATTTTCAAGATCTTGAACGGTGCTTTAAAACCAACATCAGCATTCGGAGATCCACTCCTTGGGGTGATCAAGAAAACGTTCAAATGCGACGTTGGCAAAATCGATCATTTTGCAAACAGCATTCTCAAATTGTCATTCAAGGCGCAACAAGTGATCTTAGCACATGAAAAGCTGACGGGAAGCAAGAAAAGTATCACTCTAAGTATGGATGACTGGCTTAAGTCACTATATGAACTTAGGGACAGTACATACAAGACTAAAAAGGAGTGTTTCGATAAAATTTCAGATTACATGATCGCTGATATCAATGACAAGAAATACCAAGTTGGTGTGTCTTCCAATGATCACGCAAACCAGGAGGTCAAGATATTCATGGATGAGAAATATAAATGGCTTGGATGGGTAAGAGTAATGTTAATGATGCTGACAATAATTATTGCGAAGCAGCATAATATTCTTGTGCAATAGCTTCTCAAGGGAAAGTCTGTATATCCGTCTGTTTTTACGAGGGGTGAATCACGAGCCAAAATAGCGTACGAGATTTCATGGATTTCTGAAATCCCTCAAAATTTCGAAGGGATTTCTGGATTTCTGGTGGGATTTCCCTGAATTTGTGGGATTTCAAAAAGTTTGATTTTGAAAGATACGTGCTGCAAGTAATCCCATTTTTCTGTTCTTCTGTTCAGTTTTTACTTTAAAGTGTATTTTTGTGAGCAACACAAAGCCACAAAGCATCTTTTTTAACTAACCTCGTTTTGAAGTAAGATACGGTGACGTCATACAAACGATCTGTTGAGAGCCTCTCATTCTGGCAACCAGTAGCACATTAGACCTAATTGGCTAATCGACTAAGGTTTATTTTACCCATTTCAAGTCATGTGTCCATACTCTTGGGAAGTTTCAATACTTTTTGTATTCATGACACGATTTTGCATAACACCAAATAAGTTGGTGAAATCAAAAGTTGTTTTTTTACGAAGAGATTGATCGCATGACTTGAAATGGGTGTAAACAAACCTTTTATCAATTGCAGTAATGAGAGTTAATTTGTTACAATGCTTTACTATTCATGCACCTTCGCAGACATTTTAGTTGGTTCTTCCGCAGAATAACAGCAGCAGGAAGAAAGACCTCCATCACCCTCTGATTCCAAACTGATAAGTTCTCCCGACCTTCGTTCGTTGTTGTTGTTGCTGTTGTTGTTGTTATCATTGGTGGATGAAATATGACCTTGCAGAATGCCAAGATGTGAAGACTTTCAGTAGATTGTTCTTAATTATTGGAGATTTTCGTACGTTTTCTACGAAATTTTGTGAAATATTTTCCAAGATTTCGTCAGATCTCTCTAAGATTTGGGAGATTTCTTCAGATTTCTAGGGATTTCATTGGATTTCTAGGGATTTTCTAAGGTTGAAGAGGGATTTGTAGGATTTCCTGGATTTTCAAAGGATTTTCGGATTTCATTTTGGATTTCTGACATAGGTGTACGAGATTTCCGCTCATGATTCACCCCTCGTGTTTTTATACCAGGCAAGTCAAAACAAGTTTACGCGTTTGGCGGGCCATGGAGTAAAGACTATGTGACCGATATTCAAAACTTGACTGTCGATCTATTAGTAAAAGGCTAACAAAAGTGAGAAAAGTTTGTTTGGTAAAATCACACATAAGAGGTTTGAGGTAAGAGGTTTGTATGGGAATCGAGAATTCCACGTTACATTCTGGTCCATGATTTATGCGGTATTGAATTTTACATCGCAGTTTCTGAAACAGAAATATTATTTCCATAGCATGTAATTCACGGATCAGAGGGCATTACAATTTTTATATATTAATTGCTCAGATGTACGTAGTCACTCCTCAACTCCTGAATCAAATAAAAAAAATCCGCGAGACAGAACTTTAGATTTACCCTTCTTCTTTCGTTATAAGCACATACCTTCTTTTAAAAACCTCCCTTCGCCCGCACCAAACGAGAGTTCGCCGTACTGGTTTCAGGGCAACTTTGCGGCTCCGTTTGTTTTCATATTTTGCTTGAGAGAATTTCTTTTGTCTGCATTCTCTTATCGCTTTGAATTGAGGTGTGAACCAAAGCGACTGATGCTATTGTATTACAAAATCTACCCTTCTTGTTATCTAAGAATGGTATTTTACATCACATTTATGAGGATATATTCAATTTTTGAAATAGGTGGCTCACTCTTATGGGGCATATGGTGGATCAAAGCATTGTGTAACAAACGTGAATGGCGGATTCTGGAACATGCCAAGTGACAAGAACGAACGAAAAAGAAACCTAATTGTCAG
Organism: Aurelia sp. 3 sensu Dawson et al. (2005); assembly: GCA_964020215.1. Classification (NCBI taxonomy): domain Eukaryota; kingdom Metazoa; phylum Cnidaria; class Scyphozoa; order Semaeostomeae; family Ulmaridae; genus Aurelia; species Aurelia sp. 3 sensu Dawson et al. (2005). The sequence goes on from OZ026585.1 coordinate 16,612,190, forward strand.
CTTCATCGATAAAAGTGGTACATACTCTAATCAGAAATACACAGTGTTGAATGCAATTGATGATATGGTGGCCAGTACCAATTTCTACAGCGTAAGGAATGATGCATGTAAATTGCTACCAAAGGTAAGAGATTTACCAAGTGATATTTACAGTACATTATAACCTGACTTAAGTTTCAATAACGAAGCAATACGGAGTCCCGCCACTCCTTTTGGTTAATCGCACATTTCCCGCGGGTTTCCCGTAGCCTTGTATGATACGATACAAGGACGCGTTTTCGTCGCCACAGCAACTGCTTTAGGCCTGTGAGATTTACAGTAAAATCAAACGACTTGACTGTAACAAAATGTGTTTGAGTAAATGATGCGAGGCAAGATTAGAAGCTGTCAGGTAAAAAAACTCATACTAACCGGTTTTGTTGTAGTACAGTGGAACCTCCATATAACGGACACCTATAGGACCAATTTTATCGTCCGTTGTAGAGAGGTATCCGCTGTATGGAGGTGTCACCTTTTGCCATAGTGTGTTTTGGGACGAAAATATATGTCCGTTGTTCGGAGGTGTCCGTTGTATAGAGGTGTCCGTTAATGGAGGTTCCACTATACAGGAAAATATAAAGCCCGATGTCTTAAAAGAACAGACCAAGCTTGGCTTTTATTAACTATGCTTGTAAATATTTTGTGTTATATAATGCATAGCTACTTTATACCTTTTTATGCCAACATTGTCATTACAGTGTTAGTAATAATCTATATCAATAATACAGTTATACAAATAAGTCCTCCAGCCGGGGGCTTATTTGTAAAAAGAATTTTTGGACTGGGGTTATTCGAAAAGGGATTCATATAGTAGTAAGGTGGACTGTTGGCATCCAGCGATAATAGTTTATAAAGGTATGGAAAGAGGTGACAAACACATTACTTTGAACTAGAATTCACAGGAACTGATATATCAAGATGTAACATTGAAATACAAGGAAATAAACATGATACTACGATAAAGAATGTATAAATTTGTGTAAAATTCATCCTTTTGTGGAATTCAAAGGGCCCCATATTGATTGTAATTTCATTTTCAATTTCCGTGTAAATTCAGATAGTTTCTCTTTTATTGTATGTTTTTTAACAGGGTACATTGTAAAACAGTGTAACTGAATGTTTTACCTTGTACAAATATTATAAAATCAAATCAATTAATCAACCGTATGGGAGCTTATCATAGGAGGCTTACTTGTCACATAAGTTACGAGATGGGGGTTTACTTGATGTGGGGATTACTCGAAGGTGGGAGCCTTAATCAAGGATTTACCGTAAAAGAGCAAGAAAAATTCCACTTATAGCGAACCAACTGTAAGAAAATTTACCTTTATCGCTATCATTTTATAATTAAGGTACGAGACGAGTTGAAAAAAGAGGGAGTTTGGAAATACATCACAAGTTTGAACATCCTCAGACAATATGACGGCCTCGTTCTCAAAGCTGATAATGACCTCGCATACATCTCAGAAGAATACACATTCAAGTCTCATTACATGTACAAAAACCAGAAACGATATCTTTATGACAAAGTTCGTTTGGTGATCACACTGAAGTCTGTGGAAGCTGCAGGTGGAATCACTTGTGATAAGTCATGTGACAACAAAGGACAATGTGCTACTCCACCATATTCATCTGCAAAATACTGCCAGTGCAAACCATATTTTCAAGGTTTGTAAAATGATTAATTTTGGAGAAAAGCAGCCAACACAAATAGACCTCCATTGACCAAGGGTGTTAGGATACGGATGATTTGATTGATTATTTATTTACCTTGTTTTGATCCTTGTGTCTTGTTTTCTTGTCCTGTTTTTTGCTTTGTTTCGTCTTCAACCGATGTGTACGACTGAGCGTGTTTAGGCCCAACTACTCTCAAGCTGTTCGAAGTTAACTCCCTTGTATTTCTGTGTATTTCTGACGTGTGCAGCTTAATGTGAGTTTAGGCCCATGCTCTGTCAATAAAACTCCCTTGTTTGAAACCTATCTTTTGCAAAGGCGCACTGAGACACAGAAATACAAGGGAGTTAACTTCAAACAGCTTGAGAGCAGTTGGGCCTACCACGCTCAGTCGTACTCATCAGTTGAAGACGAAACAGAACAGAAAACAAGACAACAAAACAAGACACAATGATCAAAACATGGTAAATAGATAATCAATCAAAACACCCGTGTCCTAACACCCTTGCATTGACACAAGAAGGTGTTTAAAGGGTTTGTGCAAGGTTAGATTAAAGTCTTGCATTTTGAAAGACAAAACATATCTAAAAATATCCAATTCCAATCGATGTTGCACACACGCCGTGAACAATGGATAGCGAAAGAAACAATATTTTTGTCTGAGCGTTTTCTTTGCCCCGTTCACAGACAAGCCCATTTCCCATTGCACGTCCCTTATGAGGACCCTCTCGAAGGCAAATAAGTACCCTGGGTACCAGAGCCTCAAATGGTGAAGGTAAAGGTGAAGTTACAGTTCTCAGCGCCAATCGCTGGGATCGCAGAAGTAGCTAAGCGCTAATCTAGTCCACGACCCCTTGTCATGAGGCTTAAGTGTGGCGGGGCCCTACCAGGTAGCGAGCCCACTCCGCTTGACCTTTCTGGCTGCAAAGTCAGGGGAATACACCACTTCGCGGCAAATACATTTATTGCCTATAAATGACGCAAAAAAACACTGTCAGTTAGCATGTAATCCCTTAGAAAGACTCTCTCTGATACCTAACCACCCTTTTCCTGGATGTAAAGAAAGCTTTGAAATTCAGATTATATTCTGGTCTTGGTCGCATTTTTTACACAAAAACTTTGATCAATAACCTAAACCTGCCAACTGCGTACCCTACAGAAGTTAGGCCTACACCGGACTTTAATGAGAATGGTCTGCTCTCGACAGTGCTATAGGAAGGAGATGCTGATTGGGGGGGGCAATTGTTTACAAAACAATAGAGAACAATACATCTAATTAATGCTTATGTCGTAGCACCATTGTTTTAAAAATAATTGGGGGGCCTGAGCCTTATCTGCCCCCCGTTTCCTGCGGGCCTGGCTTTCCGAATGGTCTTCTCTTTGTGCATCCTCGCAATCTCGAAGAATGTTAAAAACTTCTCAAAAGTCAATCGGTAAAATTATAGCAAACTAGCAAACGTTTGTGTCACGCAAATTATTAAGAAGCAATAGGAAATGGAATTTTATACCAATCGTTTTAAAGATTTGTAACAATGCTATTCTGCTTTGTACAAAATGTCGCTAAATATCGATCAGCACACTATCGCATAATCTGACGGAAAAACAGGCAGTTTTTTTGTAGCTTTTCTGCAAACTTGTTGAGGGCAATATTCTCCTTTTTGGGTTAAAAATTGATTAGAGTCTATGTGCTATTAACTAAGTAATTTTGCATTAAAGGTGACAAATGTGATGAGCATGCAAAAGCCCAGCTTGCTAAGACGATGGATTCGATGCTAGAGACAACACTGAAGCTACCCATGTTAAGCGATGTTGCTTACGACATTAAAGATTTGAGGGAATACGTTGGCATAAGCTTCGGTGTAGTGCAGACAGCCATCAGTGAATTAGAGGATGCCTTCAAAAAAGCCTTTGACGAACTTAGCCGTAAGCTAACAGATCAATTCCAATGGTCAAACTTGATCACACATTACAGCAATGCAATACGAAAGATCGAGTTTTATGCATATCGCTATAAAGATTTACCGACACGTTACCCAACGACGCTCGATGTAGAAGGCAAGAAATTAGCTACGGCTGTCCTTGCAGCAGATGGTATCGAAAAATGGCTGTATGAGATTAATTATCTGTTCCTTGGCAGAAGCGGGACACCTTTACTGAATCATGAACCTCTTATGCTTGTCTTTATGAACAGGTGAGGGAAAATAAAAAATTCCTCTTGGTTGCACTGAGCATACATTAAAAGTCACAATGATGACGATGATGATGATGATGATGATGATGATGATGATGATGATGATGATGATGATGATGATGATGATGATGATGATGATGATGATGATGATGATGATGATGATGATGATGATGATGATGATGATGATGATGATGATGATGATGATGATGATGATGATGATGATGATGATGATGATGATGATGATGATGATATCTATTCTCTTTAACCATGTCGATTCCTTTTAAGATTATAATGACGTGAATTTCCAAAAATTGATAGGTACCAGTCACAAGCATGCAGTTCTACGTATAAGGCGGCAGTGGATAATGCCTGGCGACAGTTGGTACTCCTTCAACAAATGGGATTCATGGTGTGGTCACAAGCATTGGATTACATGAACAGACCTACGGACCATGTTGACCAGTTGTACAAGACTCGAACAGCTACACAGGTAAAAAAAGGAGATGCTGTAAAAACCCGCATAAATTAGAGGAAGAGGCTTTCGCTGGAAGAAAACTTTTCAAGTTGGAAAAAAGCAAAATCGTTGGAATTAACTTTTGCGAATAGGTCAAAGTGGGGAATTTTGCGGGAATAAGATTACTTATCAAATTTTTTGAATGTCTCAAATGTTCCTTGAATCTGCAATGAATCTTTCTAAAATTACACTTTCCCAATGGATGACTTCAGGCCAACTTAATGTAATGTGATCTAACAATGTTCAAATTTTATCAAAGCTTTCGCTGATTCGTTCGGTATGCCTCATAAGCCCAAAGAGCAAAGCTATGGTTTGAAGGTGGACGCAAATTTGAGCTTCCAAGATACATGTTTCTGCTCTCGGGGCAACAACAGCAAAAAGCAAGGTATAGGAACATTTTGATGAGATTACAGTAAGAACCCCGCAAAAATAAAAACTACTTTTTAACGCACGTCAAGCTGACTGTTTTCGAGAAATGGCAGCCTCAAATAAAAAGCTTCATTAAGTTCAGAATAAACATTGATAAGTTTTCCTAGATACTAAATACGCTGTTTCTAATGGTTTCTATTTTGCGAGTTCTTACTGTAGCCATAGATCTAGTCGGGTAAGGTTTGTTTTACCCATTTCAAATCATGTTATCATAATCCGAGGAAGTTTTAGTATCATTGTTCTTTCTGCACTCATAGCATATCTCTGCAATTGCACGAAGTATGCTAGAGAAATCAAAAGATCTTTATGTGGAGAATGATCACGTGACTTAGAACGGGTATAAACAAACATTAACCGATTTTTTTATTGATCAAAGCCAAATTCATATCACTGCATCAAACTAAATCTCTATAGTTTCTTCTTAGTATAGCAATAACAATTGATCAAATTATTCCCAGGTTTCAAAATTCAACCAAAAGACATGTCAATACAGCATTGCAAATTCAGTCAATGTTCAATGTACAGGAGGCAGATATCTGCACCCAGCTATAACCATCACCAACCAGTGCAAAGCAAATTACTACATCACTGGAAAAGCACAGACAACATGTACCAACAAAGCGTCTGGCTGCAACCCTTGCAGTTGCAATGCAGTAGGCTCTAATGGCTTAGAATGTGCTGATAAAACTGGGCAGTGCAGTTGCAAACCTGGTTTTAAAGGCAAACAGTGTCAGAATCGAGACTGCGTATGGGGTCAATGGTCTGTGTTTTCCTCGTGCACAAAGAGATGTGACTATGGAGGTATTCTTTTCTTTCCCATTACAGTATTCGTCAAACAGAATGCACTTTTCTTTGTAAGAAATTTTGCAACCGGCCCAAAAGCAAATAACAATAAAAATAAAAAACCTCCTACCCCCCCTCCTACCCCCCTGCAAACCTCCAAGTATTCTGTTTTCAGAGACTGACAGTAGAAGATCAATGGGCGCAGATAGAGAAACGAAATACTCGCATCCAAATTTGGCATTCTGCGATGGATTCCTGTTTTAAAGCGTTACTCCAATAACATCTCAAATCGGGAAACTTATTTTGGTATACACGGTGTTTAACGGTTTTTAAATCGTTTCCTATTGTGGCACAGTTGATAGTTACAATGAAAGCTCTATTAACCCTTTCACCCCCGGAAGGGCCATATGACCCAGCAGTATTCATTGAGAACTGCGAATTTTTCAGGGGGGGAAAGCTTTTAGAATTTGAGTGATTTAAGAGGTTATGCACATTGCATTTATCTATTGCTTACTCAATCACTGATTACGATACCCCCTGGAAAATGACGATCTACATTAGGTTTTCCTGTTAAACTTAATTCTAGCCGGGCGTGAAAGGGTTAAGCCCCAATGGAGCTTATTTAATTTCGGACGTTCGAGAGGGGGGGGGCTTAATAGAGAGAGTGCTTATTAGAGAACGGGGCTTATTCATAAATTAAAGTGACAAGTATCTCTTTAGTAGCTTTTCAGTTCTTTTATCCCATATTTTGCGGAATCAACAAATACATAAATTCAACACAGTTTTCATCCCAAACCATACTAAAATTAACACGCAAGGTTGTGTCGCTAAGTAAATGGAAATATTTGGTAAATTCCAGAACTTTGCCTAATTGGGGAGGGGGATTCAAAGAGAGGGGGCTCACTTCAAATTTTGACCAAGAGGGGAGGGGCTTATTAGAGAGGGGTTGTAATAGAGAGTGGGGCGTAATGGAGATTTTACGGAATTCGTTTTGATCAATGCAGGTAGGAAGACTAAAACACGCTCACACAAGGTGACGAAGCAAGGTCAGGGAAGTCCATGCTCTGGTTCATCTTCATACACAACCACTTGTTTTAATGGCTGCTGCAGTAATCAATTCCATTGCTCAAACAAAGCAAAATGCATCTCATCAAGCTACAAATGTGACTACGATAATAACTGCGGTGATAAACAAGACGAAGCATCATGCAGCGAAAGGTGTGTGGCTATTTCTAGAATATGGAAAATGGAATTCTGTAATGGAATGATGGAATGATGGAACTATGGAAGAAATCATATGGAATGGTGGAATTATGGAATAATGGAATGGTAAATACGGATTAGTCAAATATGTTCTTGAACTATTTTATTGCATTACTTGCCGGAATGCATGTGAAACTGTCGCTTACATACATCTATGACGGTTTTGTAAGAAAATGGTACAAGATTTCAATATATTTGACAATTCCATATCTACCATTCAATCATTCCATAGAAACTGTTCCATCATTTCATCATTACATTCCATAACTAAATATTCTATATTTTAGAGATAGCCAATGTGTGACAACATGTACTTCGTAGAATTTTGTTACGTTCATTCATTTGAATATTTTTTCCTTCATTGGCCAAAAATCAGCTTGGAGCCTCTGAATCTGCAGTTTCTTTTATAGGAATTTGTCCTGTAATCATATAATCGAAGTTTGAGAGATTTATCCGCTTCTGCCTAGATAGCAAGTGAATCCGAAGTTAGATCAGATCAAAGGAGAAAACTAATCACTTTCCCTTGGTCAGATAGCTCAAAGCGTTGCTTTGGTCTCACGAGAGCGCTCGAGCCAGTTCTGCTATGCTGCCAGCTGTCCATTGTTTTATGTCTGTGGTCGTCCTCGTCCCCCTTTCCCCTCCATTTTTCCCTCTATCATTTGTCTTTCTAAACCTCCTTCTCTCATCATGTGTTCGAAAATTTAATCTTTCTCTCTTTATGTTCTTTCGCAATATTAGTTGAGATCCTATCTTTTCTATAATTCATTTATACGTTGTCTTTTCCGTCCAGGATACTCGCACAAGTTTTCTGCAGCACAACATCTCCAATGCATCGATCTTCTTACGGTCTGCTTGGCCCATGATTCACACCCATATAGTTAAAAAGCAAATGCAGTTGATTTCAGAAGTCTGGTTTTCAGACCAAATAGACACACCTCTAGTTTTCCATATTGTCATCAAGTTTTGTACAGCTGACTTTGCCATTACTATTTTTCTTTTGATTTCTTCCACGCTACTGTTGTCCCCTCTCGATAATTATGATATAAGTGCATAAATTATAATTAGCCTCGTTTTCAGTGGACCCTTTTTGTTAGTTAGGCCATTCTGGGTGTGTGCATGCTAAAGATCGATCTGTGTCTGAAGTTTCTTACTTGCTTGATATCTGGTCTATTACAGACTTTGCCATTACTATTTTTCTTTTGATTTCTTCCACGCTACTGTTGTCCCCTCTCGATAATTATGATATAAGTGCATAAATTATAATTAGCCTCGTTTTCAGTGGACCCTTTTTGTTAGTTAGGCCATTCTGGGTGTGTGCATGCTAAAGATCGATCTGTGTCTGAAGTTTCTTACTTGCTTGATATCTGGTCTATTACAGACTTTGCCATTACTATTTTTCTTTTGATTTCTCTCACGCTACTGTTGTCCCCTCTCGACAATTATGATATAAGTGCATGAATTATAATTAGCCTCGTTTTCAGTGGACCCTTTTTGTTAGTTAGGCCATTCTGGGTGTGTGCATGCTGAAGATCAATCTATGTCTGAAGTTTCTTACTTGCTTGATATCTGGTCTATTACAGACTTTGCCATTACTATTTTTCTTTCGATTTCTTTCGCGCTACTGCATTTTGCATCAACAATGGAGCCTGAAAAGGTAAACTCTTCGACTCACTCTATTTTTCCATTCTCTAATAGGCCAATAGGCCATCATTGAAATATGTTCTGTTTTTATCAACAATAGTTATTATTGGCAATTAACCATTATAGACAACATCAGAGATTGGATGGGAAGAAAGCATTATGGATGGCTCGTAAGAAAAGCCCAAGATAGAGAGAAGTGGAGGCAATTCATAGCAGCCTACCTACAGCAAGCAGACGGCACATGAATTGAAGAAGAACCATTATCATTCAACCAGTTTTATCAATTAAACATTATTTATTTAGAAAACTTACACATCATGAAAACTGGTGACAAAAATATCGTATTTTGACAGGTGCACAACGAAATACACTCGGTGGAATTCACATGGTGGCGGGGATTCAGTTTATTTGGACCGTCATCGAATCAACTGTGGAGGAAGTAACAACGTCTTGAAAATGTTTCATTTAGAACGAAGTGGCGGAAGCGTCAGGTTCAAGTACACATGCTGTAAACTCAACAAAGCAGTCTGCAGCAATTCCAAAAGAACGAATGGCTTCTCATATGATGGAGATGGTGATACTGTGTACTTAGATCGACAGACGATTTCATGCGGTTCTTATGGGTATCTCAATGACTTCTGGTTAGAAAGAAACAAAAACCATGATCGGGTTAGATTTGTTATTGGTAGCAATATATCCTGACTCCCATTAAAAGGGGTCACAGTAACCGCCATGCTTTGTGAATATTTCCTTTAGGTCTCTTCGTTGTTGCGTTTTTTATGTTTCACTAAGACTGCGTTCACACGATGCCGGCACATTTTGAAAACGATGAAAAATGTGACGGTAGCAAAATTTGAGCGAGCGTTCACACGATACCGGCACAATTTGAAAACGGTAGGAAATTTGACGCTGAAAGACTCGTTGCAAAACTTTGATGCCAAGGAAATGTACCTACACCTTAAGAATCGACCTGTTTCGATCCAGAAGCGTCGAAAATACCGGGTGAGCCAGAAAAAAGTTCCCACTTTTGAAAATTCATAACACCAAGACTACTACACGGATTTGAATCATACGAATTGTAATTAAAAGTCGAAAGATCAAAGTATTTTTGTGATTTTTTTCGCTGTCCTACCAGCACTACAAATATTGGTAAATTCAACTTTATAAAAATTTCATGGTTGCAAAATCACGGAAAAAGGGCCTAAAACATTGATCAAATCGTACGGATTCTATTCAAATCGAACAATAGGCCATGGGCGTTTCACCTCCTTCAAGAGTTATAAGACATCGATTTTCAAACAAATATGAAAGATTTTCAATGCCAAGGAAATTAATGCCTAGAGGATATCTCTCACCCATGAGAAGTTGCATTTCCTTCATTATTCTGTGCGAGAGGTCATTTATGAATTGATCGATGTTTTGGGCCATTTTTCAGTAATCAATCAACCATGAAATTTTTGTAAAGTTGAATTTACCTATATTTGTAGTGCTGGTAGAACAGCGAGAAAAATCACAAAAATACTTTGATCTTTCGACTTTTAATTACAATTTGTATGATTCAAATCCATGGAGTAGCCTTGGTGTTATGAATTTTCAAAAGTGGGAACTTTTCTCTGGCTCACCCGGTATTCTATTTACATCATTGTCGAGTGTTTACACGAAGTTGTTTCAAATTTAGATCGGTTAGGGTTCCGTTTTCAAAATCTACCGTTTTCGAAATCTGCCGGCAAAAAATGTTCCGTTTTCGTGTGAACGGGAGACCTATCCGTCACATTTTTCACCGTTTTCAAAATGTGCCGGCATCGTGTGAACACAGTCTAAAAAAAGGACAAAAAAGAGATGGCATGTGCTAGGTATGTTGGTGGCACAGGTCATTTTGACCGGTAAATGGAATCGACATAGAAATATCGAGTAGTCGCTATAAAAATCTTCATTTGTTCATTTATTCATTACATTACATCAAATTACGTTACACTACGTTACATTACATCATATTAAATTATATTATTTTATATTATATATATTATATTACATTATATCATATTACATTATATTAATAACATAACATTGCATCACATTACATTACGTTACATTGCATCACATTACATTACGTCACATTGCATCGTTGCATTACATTACATAACATTACATTACATTACATTACATTACATTACATTACATTACATTACATTACATTACATTACATTACATTACATTACATTACATTACATTATACGAAATTGCATTATATTACATTACATTACATTACATTACATTACATTATATTACATTACATTACATTACATTACATTACATTACATTAACTAAAGTAAACTGGAAAGGTTTCTAGCCATTCAAAGCTAATTTATTTAGGTCTACTATGCATGCCGCATCCAGCATGGGACATGGGATCCCTAGTTTGACATCTCTTTTGAAGCACATATTTCTTTAGCTAAAATGAAACAGCTTGCATCATCATCAAAGTTGTCAAATTCAATGGACTACGGTATATTTTAAGCTAAAGGCCCGGGCCAGCTTTCAACTATGTCGATTCCCGTTAAATGATTCCCACATGCTATGATCTGAGCTAGTTTTACGAATATTACAAATACATATCTATACACACTATTGATTGTACGGCTTTGTTTCAATAACATAAGTCTCCAGATTATAAAATACAATCGGCTATTCATAGATATCTATGAGATAATATCTCCTATATCTATCCTATATCTATATCTCCTATATCTATGAGATGATATCTATGAGATGATATCTATGAGATGATATCTATGAGATGATATCATAGATTCCTATGAGATGATATATCATCTTCCAATTAGGTCTTTACTTTATTTTCTATCTTCTTCATCAGGTTAGATACAGCTACTACTGCTGTAATCTTAGTCAATCCAAACATCGATCAAGAACCTCATGCTATACATCATACACTGGCTTCACCTATGACGGAAATGGCAAGAGCTATTACCTTGACAGGCAGACAGTTCAATGTCACCACAGGTACTTCCTCACTTACTTCAAGTTGGAAAGAAACAGTGGGCATGATCGTTGGAGATATCGATATCGCTGCTGTCAAATACGAGCTTGAATCTAAATTCATCATGACTTTAAACATTCTGCTTATACTCATACTTAGACTGATTACGTATTCGTAGTTATCGCTAATGATAGACTGATGGGCACTCAAACTACGACTCATTAACTTTCGCTTTGCAAATTAAGACGAAATTTTCCCTCGATATCGCGTCTGGACATGCAAACCACAGTAACACTGTACGAAAAGCCGATTGCTCCAGGTAATGGCGGATGGGCCTAAGTTGCCGGCGGCTCGAATCTCCAATGCTAAAAAACTTTAAATTACTAGCTATGAACAAACACCACAAATGTACAGGTGAATGTTTCCTCAATCAAAGAATCAACAGACCTTTCACAATGAAATAGGAATTCCTCATTTTCAAGGCCAGGGCCAAATAGCTTTCATAAGCTCCATCGAAAGAAACAAGAATCTCTAGCTGTCCAAAGTTACCATGACTATGCAATACAGTAAAAACCCGCACATAAGAACCTTCATTTATTAAGAACCTACAGCCTCAAATGATACGTTTTGTACCCGATAAATAAGAACCATTTCAGCCTGATATTTTAATCAGCTTCTTAATAAAGGGTATAAAATTTCATTCTTTTATTCATGGGGAAATAAATTCAGCTAGGATGAGAAGAGTTTTGATGACTAAATGGACTCATGGCAGGACCTAAGGGAAGACAAGGAATTCTTCACCAAGCTCTTAGACAAAACTGGTTGTCTGATGACTGTGGATGGGTTAGGAGATGAGGAAATTCAGGACTAATGGACTATGTTTTTTAAAGTAGAGCTTTGCGTTGCTAGCCATGTTGCCATCATGTTCACCTTCAACTATCCTTTGTTTTCTGGCATTTGTTTTGAACCTTATGTTAAGAACCTACACCCTGATTATGGGATGTACCTCATAGCATAAGAACCTTAACAGGCTGAGTTCAAAATGTTAGGTTCTTATGTGCGGGTTTTTGCTGTAGCCTCGTTTCAGAGCGGACCGATAAATCTGATGATCTGTGCACTTCCGTCTCAGTTTTATAAAATGGAAGTTCATGAGTCCCAGTCTGAGCAAAATAAGAAATTTCTTACAATGGCTCTCCATCACACGATCAACTCAACAGAGACACTCCCCAACTTGCTGGGGCTGTCAAGCATCTGCTGCTTGCTCATGAAGAACTTAGTAATTACAATGGCCATACGCTGACACGATAGAATAACAAAAGCAGTAAAGAATCGTGGCTGGGAGCAGGGATATGATATTCTCGTCAAGAACTTTTTGCGGCCCCATTCAGTATTGTCTTTGTCATTGCTGTTGTTGTTGCGAGAACGGGGGCTATGTTGTGAGTCTATACCTATACTTATACATTATATGCTGCTTCGTCTGTCTGGTAACGGACGAAGATTTGATAATCGAAACCTTTTCAACTAAACAGTTATGTTTCTCTGAGCCGCTTACGCTTAATATATAATGCTTATACTTACAGTTCTAAAAAACAGCACCATTCATGTTTTGATGCTTTAGCTGAGGATGGCATGAGTTTGAGTGCCAAACTTTCTAATAATTTTCTAATCATTTCCATCCCATTGATCATTTCTTACTTAATTGAACATGGCTTAATTATCATTACTGGATTTGTTGCTGACATTAACTTGTCAACATATATACTACTTGGATTTTTCAAAGAATATGCTATGTTTTCACTGGCTCAGTCTCTTTATCATGTAACCCTGAGGGTCAAAAACAGAGAAAAATAAAATCGTTCGTTGTTATACTTGTCATTAAAAATCTTATTCTTAACTGCTTCACTTTAACGAGTAAAATTCGATTGCCACACATATGACATTTTGCTTCAGTGATGCAAATAATAACAATAATATAGTTTATATCTGAGATGAGTAGCTTGGACTAATCGAGTGATCAGTGTTTTACAACAGCGCTCAACTGGTTGCAGAGGTGGAAAACGTGCGTGAAGTCGCAAATCAACTTCGCAGGAAGCTCATTGCAAAATTCTTCCTTCAATAGACCTTTTTGCTATTCTGAAAAAGAATCTCAATCGAACGATACTTTGCAACATTTTGTAGAATTTTCGAATGTACACAATAGTGATAGAAGCTCTAACGCCACTCGATCGAATCTCGTGTATAAAATGTATAAAAATAACGCTCGATCCAGGCTCTTTTGCTGAATAGCTAAAAGGTCTATTGCTTTATCAACAACAATTGAATGAGTGAATTACAATATTGTGTCTAGTGCAGCTGATAATCCACTAGAAACTGGCATTATAGCTTCCTTGGATCACACAGCCATGAATGGAGAGAGCATAATCCATATATCGCTTTCCTCTTTCATTTATTCCTTCCTTTATTCCTTCGTTTCCTCTCTTTATTTTCAATCTTTGCTTTCTCTCTCAGTCTGTCCTCATTCAATCCTTCTTTCTCCCTCTTCCCGTTTTTTCTTTGAAGAAACAAGAACTTCTATCTATCCTTCATCGTTTCCTCTTTTTCTTTCCCTCTGTTCCGCTTTTTCTCTTTCCCCCCTTTATCTTCGTTCCTGACAAACATGCTTTCTGCGAAGATGTTTTCCAGCTTCACATTGTAATTCCACCTCTGAACTTCTGTCTGATTTAGTGGCTTGAAAAGAACCTTAGGTACTTGGTTATAAATAGTCATTGGCAATCTTTGAAATCTTGATTTTCTTCAGGATCAAATTTCAGGCTTTAAGGGCAACCCCATTGGGCAATATATCTATCAGGTGAAAACAATACCCTATGTTTGAAAAGTTACTACTCCCAACAAGGTCTTGTGACATAGTGGTGTAATCCTCTGACTTAGTAGCCAGAGCAGTCAGGTGTTCTGAAAAAATCTCGTACACTATTTCAATTGAATGAAATGCCCCTCGCCAAGAACTGCAACTTCACCTTAACCTACATATGTTAGAAGTGACATTTAATGACATCTGTTCTCATAGAGTATCCAAAATGCTCAAGTGCCATCATCAAGTCAAAGAGAACGAGGAAACAAGGGACTCTACCGGGTGACCCAAAAAAAACTTCACGACCTAGATCATAACGAGCCCACTGAAATCAAAAGCTATTGCCAAATGATTTCTATCACAGTTTAGTTGAAGGGCTTAGCTATCTTTTGAGATGCTGCATGATGATTTCAAGCAGTGATTTCCATTCGAAAAACCAGATCCAATGAAAATTTCGAATCCAAAAGCAAATTTCGAATTCAGCTTTTTTCACACTTTCCAAAAAATGGACTGGAAAGCGAGAGAATGGTCCAAGAAAAGAATGGATTTCTATATTTTTGACACTGTTTTTTCGGACAGTACGTATATCTTAAACTGACCAAGCAACATGTCAAAAGATAGCGGGGCCTTTCAGCTACATGCTGATACCTTGTTTGTCTTCATAACATTTGCTTTCAAGAAAATATGTGTGATCTAGCTCGTGAAGTTTTTTTTGGGTCATTTGGATAACAAAAGTCTGTGTCATCATCAGGTCAAAGAGAACGGGGAAACAAGGGACTTTAGGCCATAAGTCTGTGCAAACTTACCAGGGAGCTTTTCTATGCACGCCAGGTGTTCATTATTAACATCTCTGCATTGTGGAAATTTGATGTAGTTATCTCTCCAGCATGATGTAGCGATTTTGCCATGGATGTTGAATTCTGGATACTGACAGCAAGTTCCTTTCATTGTGTACATCAAACAACCTTCTTGAAAAAGATATAAACTTGAAGTGAAAAGATATAATAGAAAGTTTGACATACATGGCAAAAATGATTTGAAATTCTATCCCAGACCAAATCAAGGACACAGAAAATGCGCAAACTTTCAAAGCAAGATTAAAAACTGTACTTCTGACAACAAATGACTTTCCTTTCAAAAAGGATTTACTGGGTTGTTAAAAAAAGAGAAAGCTTTTAAATATCATTTAGTTCACTATCAAACAATTTTTTAACTCCTATCTTTCAAATGATGTAACAATTATTTCCTTCGGCCTTAAGTTGTAGCAGGTCCACATGAGATCTTTTGAATTGCTAAGGCTTTTTAATCTGCTTTGTGAAATAAAAAAGGTATATATGTACGCAAAGTGTACAATTGAAGAAGATGCAACAACAAAAGAAAGCAGGCATAAAGTTGATCTTTTGTCCATTAATCTATTTTCATCATTTTTCCTTCCAGTATTAACCAGTTTCACCCACTAAGGGCATCTTCAGAACAACTGATTAAATTCTAAAGGGTAACCTCTTTTTATAGCAGAAGCTAAGTCCATCTAATGTTATGCAGTTAAACTATGTTGTTATTGTCCTTATAAGGTTGAACAAAGTTTTTTCTTTTGTTGTTGTGTTGTCTTCCTATTCATCGTCCTTTGACCTCAGGTTGTAAATCTGTATTGTATTGGTGTTGTTGTTGCTCGTTGTTGACGCAGTGATGCTGTTTGTTTGATGTCAGATCACAAGCTTCACCTTTGGTTTTTTATGTATCTCATTATGTATGTATGAGTGTATGTATGTATGTATAAGTTGAAGACCCAAGGGTTACATGACTT
Organism: Aurelia sp. 3 sensu Dawson et al. (2005); assembly: GCA_964020215.1. Classification (NCBI taxonomy): domain Eukaryota; kingdom Metazoa; phylum Cnidaria; class Scyphozoa; order Semaeostomeae; family Ulmaridae; genus Aurelia; species Aurelia sp. 3 sensu Dawson et al. (2005). The sequence continues at coordinate 16,628,374 of OZ026585.1, forward strand.
ATGGATTGATGGGGGTCTGCCAGCCAGTTTTAGGTAGGTAGGTAGGTATTTATATTTAACGTGGCTAGCCTGTGAAAGTCTGAGAGACTTATTTCCAATTTTCAGAAAGATACCCTCTTCTAATTACCAAAACTTGTCTTCAGACCCACTTTTATGATGAATTTCAAAGTGAATCTACCAATTTTTGACAATTTTGGTTAATCTTGAGCCAAACCCAACTATGTTTAACAAAATTGGGAAAAAGGACCTTGTTTAGAGAATTTTAGGTCCCAAAAACCCACCCATAGGGGCAGCAAATACCTGTACCACCAACATGTTATGTATGCCTCCCCTTGGGTAAAAGATCTTCAGTATACTGCACTTGGTAAAAGAGTTTCAAAATTGACAGACACAAACAACAGGTAGTTAGGGAATCCCAAGGGGTACTCCCTAACTTTCAATATGGGAGGGAGGTCCATCACCCTATTTCTTTGCAGACTCCTAAATATATACTAGCAATAGTAAATACTAAATGCCCCACCCCCAGCCTGTAGGTGGTTCTATAAGGCTGCACGGATCGGGTCCTAAACCAAAAAAAAAAAGTTGTTGATTTCTTTAAGGGGCCGCACACAAATCGATTCTTTCACGCGAAACGTCCAATGGACGTTTGGGGGGAGGGGGTAAAAGGACTGGACGTTTTCAAAAATTTTGTTTTATCGATATTTCTCCCGAGAATTTTCTGCAAGGAACTTTATTCTGCAGCTTTCGTTTGCTGTATATATTGTTAATGTGAAAGAATTTCGATAGCAGTGACATATCTTGTCCGTTTTCGTTGAGCATGGTCATGGAAAGCACGTCGCTGACGACTTCATTAGCACTTAGGCCCATCTGATATGCAGCAAAACAACGGTTTGAAATTTTCTCGTGATCGGAAAAATTACATCGATTTTCAATTGGACGTTTTCGGGGGAGGGGGGTGGGGGTACTTTGAAAACGTCCAATGGACGTTATGCGTGAAAGAATCGATTTGTGTGTGGCCCCTAAAATAAATACCTGGGGTGTGGTTAGGCCAAGGAAGGCCTATTTGCATGCGTTGTGGTTTCGCCTAAATATGGAGGCAATTTGGGCTCAAGTGAAGTAAGATCAAACGCGAATCTACATCAATATATCTCCCTTTGGCTTCTTATCTTTTCTGCGCTTGACAACTCTATCGGCTCGTGGCAGTGATCCGCATCTGCCATTTTGTCAATTTCGGTGATCACAGCCTCTTTTCCAATCGGAGGTCAAAAACCGGTTTAACCAGAAACGACAAAAAACAGGTTTTTTTCGACGCATTGAGATGGTCTCGCCATATATATTCTTTACGCACGGAGTACTACAAAGCCCCGCTTCGGTGCGGGGCAATTAGGTAAAATGTTTAGGGGACTCCAAATATTAAGTCTACTAATGTTTTGAAGACCCAAAATATAGTTATTCATTTCTGGGTGAGATTCCAAAAAATATGCAGAATAAAATTTATTGAATGAATGGATAATATCAAATTGCAGGACTCTTCCTTTCTTCAGATTTGTGGACCCCAAATATATATTTTTGCCTTGTTGTTATTCACAGACCCCAAATATTGATTTAATGTAAGATTTTGCACCCCAAAAATTAGTATGGAATGAGTAATCCTCCTGGGGAGGGAATTGAGCATGGATATTTGAAATCTCCTTCTTGCATCATTTTCTGAGTTTCTTACTGTTACCACATGTAGAACAAAATGCATATTGTTCAAAATTACCCTCCCACCTATAACTGTCTATTGCAAATGGTCTTTAAAGGTAATGTGTCCATACATAAGGATTGGGTGCACCCGACCTGTCAAGTCATCCATCAAAATATCGGGTTATGATTGGTCAGTTCCATTGTGATGCAAAACTGATCACATGAAATGCTAGCCTTACACAGGAGTGCACATGCAGAAGCAGACAGCAATAATGGCTGCCTCGTATCAATGTTGAAAGTGATCACATGGAAAATCACATGTTTCTTATTGCCCCCCGCAGAGTTGCTGGCTATTACTGGACACATTGCCTTTAAGTGAATTGAATTAAATTCTGTAGATCTTCGAATTTTTCCTTTTCAAAAGTTTTTCCAATAGGACAGGTCAAAGAAGTCACAAAAACGCATCACACACTTACATCTTACAAGCACATTTCAAAATCATCAAATACAACAACAGGAAGCCCAGGCAGTTAGATAACTGAACAATGATAAGTTTATGATCGTAAACTTGTTAATTGTATACTACCTCTGTGTTATTTGTTACACTTCTCCACTGCTGTACTTCTGCACTGTACTGCATAATTGTTCGAATGCGAGAGTTTGATACAAAATTTCTTGCTGGTATTCTTATATTGGTAAACAAGGATTGAAACTAATCTCCAAGCCAAATTCAATAAACTGTTTTGTCCTCACTCGTAATCCGGCATCGATGCTCCAAATTCACAATGCAACATATCAAAATGTTCCTGGATCATCGAACTATACTTTCCGCTACTTTGTTTCTTCATCATCAATGCTTAAATTGCAACAATTTGCAACTTTTTGATGTATGTCTCGTCAGATCACGTTTCTCACCATGCTCCGGCCATCAAACGGCCCAAAGTGATAAAAATTCGAAGTTTTTTGTCTAACCTGCCTTGCTTTGCCTTGCACAGAATGTACACAGGGATCCCCGATCCATCTGTTGATCGATTCAAACCAACAACTGTGCTCTATGGTATGCCAGGGGGCCCCTGTTTACATTCTGTGAAAAGCGAAGCGAGGTTGGCTGACGAAAACATTCGAATTTCGATCGCTTTGGGACCGTTCGATGGCCGGAGCATGGTGAGAAATGATGTGATCTGACGAGACGTACGTCAAAAAGTTGCAAATTGTTGCAATTTGAGCATTGATGATGAAGAAACAAAGTATCGGAAAGTAGAGTTTGATGATCGAGGAACATTTTGATATGTTGCATTGCAAATTTGGAGCACAGATGCCGGATTACGAGCGAGGACAAAACAGTTTATTGAATTTGGCTTGAAGATTAGTTTCAATCCTTGTTTACCAATATAAGAATACTAGCAAGAAATTTTGTATCAAACTCTCGCATATCGAACAATTATGCAGTACAGTGCAGAAGTACAGCAGTGGAGAAGTGCAACAAATAACACACAAAGGAAGTATACAATTAACAATTTTACGATCATAAACTTATCATTGTTCAGTTAACTAACTGCCTGGGCTTCCTGTGTGATACAACAACAGGATAATTCTTTCCAGACATGCACGCACATATGCATGAAACTCTTGACTTAGATAGCTATCTCATCTATGGTCTCTGTTCACTAACTTTGGGGTTAAATTATCTTCTGGCTGGGTGGACCTGTGCCTGTGGGCAGTATTATCATTGCTGTCTGGGTTGACTTTTTCTTTGCTTGTTGCGTTGATGGAACAAAGATACATTTTTGGAAGCTTTGGAAGGACATTATAACTTACCGAATTGCGTTACTGGAATGGAAAACATTGCAGAATGCTATCTTGTTATCTATCTCACTCATAATTGAATATCTTCAGCTGCAGAAACTGCAACTGCTAGGCGCTGTGGAAGTTTCCCAAAAACTAAACGCTCAAACGCTCAGCCGACATTTTCTCGTCTGTTTTCGCGCCTTTTGATTTCGGAACCGGAAGGAGGTGAATTCCTTCACAGAGCTCACTCATGACCTGTCATGCTTCGCAGTTCAGTTTAGTTCATATATATTAATAACTCCACTACATACAATTTATAACCAGAAAAACTACAAGGAAATACAACAATGTGCAAAAGAAATTAATACAAGGATACACTATAAAAATAACAAAGGAATAAAAAATGAAAAAGTGGGGAAAAATTGTATGCAGGGAATTACTTCGCAGAAACAAATCGTTCAATCTGTTGCAAGGAAAATCTGGAACTCCGTTGAAGGGCAACCAAACAAATGAAATGTGTTCTGTGCCCTTTGCCAGGTGTCTTCTTTCTCTGGCTCGGCCGGAGCTGGGCTTTTTGCAAATCAGAGATCCGATGCCGGGTTGAATCCGGCCGGAGGATATCCCGTACATCCTTATGCAAAATCAAGGTAGGTAGCATCCGTAAAGCGCACCAATGCAAAAGGTTTACAGTTGCTACTCCCAGCTCCCAACATATTCTTATGATCACTAATGTTCAACTCAAACTCCTAATTGTCTTTCTTTCGAAAGGCAATGACTCAAGCAACAAATCAAGCGAGGTTTCTCCCAACCCCCAATTACTGTCAAGTGATCAATAAAAAACCCCATTTCATAACACGTTATAGTGAATAAACTTACCATTTGCTGCCACTTCTGCAATAAGCCAGAATGAAAGGAAGAAATGATGAAATTTGGCCACCATTGCGAACTGGTAGGGGAAAGATAGATGTTCAAAATTTATTCAACAAAATGCGTTTGCTATGTATTGCATTTAATTTTATGTGTGTCCGTGTTGTAAAAGCACGTTGATCACTCGAGTCATTTGTGCACTTGGACAAGAATTCTGGATTCCCACTCGCAGACTGTTTCATGCGAAATAGGAAATGCAGCGAGTCCAAGTCCAAATAAGTGACCAGTCATTGTCTCTTGTCAAGAAGGGGATGGAAGACATCAGCAAGGAGCACCAGAATTTGACCACTGACGGAGAGAGGGATGAAAATAAACAAGTATTATTCATTGTAAATTATCTTTTAGTTAGGGCCCCTTGTAAATCAACTCTGTTGAGCAGCAACCCTAGAAATGAAATGAGGTGAAATGAAATGAAACAAATAAACTATAACTAGTTGGGCTCTTAGTACGACGTTTCGGGCTTAAATCCATTAACACAACGTTTAAGCCCGAAAGGTCATATTAATACCACGGGGGATGGGGGGTTCTCGGCTAAATTTCGGGTAGGGGGGTGCCGCCCACAGTTTCAAAATGTGACCGTTGGCTAGACCAATTTTTGTGAAAATAATACCCTTGGCTAGACTAATTTTCCCTTCAAAAGTGCTCTGAATTGGCGTTTTCTAGACAAAACTTGCCAAATTTTCGAATTTTCTGGACCTAAATTTTAAAAAAGTTGAGTTTTTTATAAAAAATTACCTAATTTTGACATTTCTTTGACCAAAATTGCCAAAAAGCATACCCTTGCCTAGACTTAACTCGACTAAAATTGCTAAAAAGTACACCCTTGGCTAGACTAGAAGTCCGAAAAAGTATACCCTTGCGGGCGGCACATCCCCAGGTACCTTTACTATGGAAGAACCCCCCCCCCGTGATTAATACTTTATTTGTTTATTTTCAATGAAGCATTGTACAACACAAATGCAAGAAGACTTTTTAGAGATGAAAATGACACAAACTTTAGGGATGACTTGCGGGTGGACGGGGGTCTGCCGCCCAGTTTTCAGAAAGGTACCCTCTTCTGATTACCGAAACTTGCTGTCATACCCATTTTTACGCTGAATTTTGGTGGTTTGAAAACGGCATGAAACAATTTAGGCCCCGTTCACACTACTCCGTTTTTGTTAGTATCCGTTTTTGTTGCATCGAAGCTACCGTTCATACTGCTCTGTTTTTGTACAAAAACGGAGAGAAAATCCTCCGTTTTTGTGCGTTCGCACTGATCTGCCCGATAACAAAAACGCAGCGAAAAACATCCGTTTTTGTGCGTTCACATTGCTCTGTTTTTGTGAGTTTCATTGTTGAATATTGAAGCGTTTTCAAAAACCTCCGTTTTTGTGCGTTCACATTGATCAAATGCGTTTTCAAAAACCTCCGTTTTTGTGGATATCCACTTTTGACAGCGTTTTCGAAAACCTCTGTTTTTGTGGCGTTTTTGTGCGGATCAGTGTGAACACGTTCACAAAAACGAAGGTTCTCTCTCCGTTTTTGTACAAAAATGGAGTAGCGTGAACGGGGCCTTAGAGTAAACGGCTAAAAACGGAACGATATCGTTACGTATTCAAAGAGAGACAAAGGAATAATCTGCCTTCCTTTGAATCAGTAACGAAATCGTTCCGTTTTCAAGCGTTTACACTGAAACGTTTCATGCCGTTTCCAAATCGCGCCTTTTTCAAAATCGTCTTCATTTAATACCGGTTACGAAAAAGTTTTAGCGTAAATGGAAGGCCAAAAGATCATGATTTCGTACCATTTTCATTTGAATATTGTATGAAATATTCTTTATCTTTAAATCTTACCTTGCGCCTTTGAAAGAATTTTGGACCTATGCACCATGAATCAAGAGCAGCGATTACCGCATTAAAAGCATCGTAGTTCACTTTTTAACACCTTCAGGCCGGCCACCACGCTTTGCAATGGAGTTCAGGTTGTTCGTGAACTTTTCAGCGATCGCAAGCGAAAGTTATGAAATTTGATTCAGACTTCTATTCCCTATTTCAGTCTTCATTGTCTCGCCAGCAATCGAGTGAACAAATGGAGATTGGTCTCCCTCAGGCGTACCGGTAATGTCACGAAACAATAGCTGCAAATCGCTTCTATGGAAACTGGCCGGCCCCGTTCACATTACTCCGTTTTTGGATCAAAGCGAAGCTGTTTAGCTCTGTTTTTGGCTTTGCGTTCACATTAGTCCACCCCAAAAACGGAGCTAAATGAAAACGCTGGCAAAAACGGAGCCAAATAAAAACGGAGCTAAACAGAAACGCATAACTGTAATGTGAACACCCAAAAACGGAGGAATTTAGAAACGCTGATAACAAACAAAGACCGAAACATAATCAGGAAACAAAGAAAACAAAGAACAGAGAGCAAAGACAAACAATAGGTAATCAGATCCGTTTTTAAGGACAAGTGTGAACACCACTCGAAAGATATACGTTTTTGTTTTTAAAAACGGAGTAATGTGAACAGGGAGGAAAAATAGCTCCGTTTGTAGGAGCAAAAACGAATCTAAATGAAAACGGAGTAATTTGAACGTGGCCTAAATATCAAATATTAAAGCTCGATCAATTTCGGGTGAGTCAAAAATAAGTAAACACGATTGACAGGCTGTGCAATAAAAATTTTGCTGATATTCAAAACTAAAATATTAATCCGTCAGTGTAACATAGGGCTCGGATCTTTGCAAAATTTAAAAATTGAGTGTGTAAAATGTTGTTGCCTAGTTCTTTCAACTGAATAGATCGACTGATACTTCAGGTCGTTTGCCATAATTCAAGAAAGAGCATTTGCGATATCATCATTATTCTTGGAATTACAACATTTTTAAGATTTACGAAAGGATGTACGAGAGGAGGTATCAGTAGCTTTGAAAAAGATTAAAAGCAACACAAATTCTAAACTGGTTGAGGAAAGTCAAAATGACCAATGCAAGAAGTACTCAGTTTTTGACGATCTACAAGATGGTGGCAAGCAAAAGTCTGTAGCTTTTATGGTTCACGATTCAGCATTTTGATGACGTCACAACTTTAAAACCAGCAGAAATGTTAAAAATGCTGTAACTCTGAAAATAATGATAATATCAAAAATGCTCTTTCTGGAATCATAGCAAACGCCCTAAAGTTCCCTCCAATCTATTTAATTGAAAGAATAAGGTAATAACATTTTACACATTTAATTTTAAAGTTTTGCAAAGATTCGAGCCCTATGCTCGTCAGTGTAAGGCCAGTGTAATGCAAGCAACTTTTGAAAACGGTGAAAAATGAAAACGGCACTTTTTTGCCAGCAGATTTTGAAAACGATAGATTTTTTAAACGGAACTCTGACCGGCACAATTTGAAAACAGCTTGTGCAAACACTGGAAAATGATGAAGACAGAACATTTGGGGCTTTCGGGACAAGATTAGTCGATTGTTGAGGTGAAGGTACATTCTTTGGCATCAGAGTCTTGCAGCGAGTTCCTTGCCGTCAAATTTCCTACCGTCTTCAAATGGTTCCAGTATCGTGTGAATGCTGCCGAAAACTTTGCTACCGTCACACATTTTGTCACTGTTTTCAAAATGTAGCGGCATCTTGTGAACGAAGTCTTAGTTGAGGAAATTTTGTTTTGTAAAATCATTTATTGTCAAATTTCCCACCGTCTTCAAATATGGTTCCAGCATCATGTGAATACTTGCTAAAATCTTGCTACCGTCACATTTTTCGCTGTTTTTAAAATGTGCCGGCATCGTATGAATGCAGTCTTAGGCCCCGTTCACACGCTCCGTTTTCATATGAAAATGAAGTAAAACTTCTCCGTTTTTGCCTTGCGTTTACATTGCTCTGCTGTGAAAACGGAGCTTTTCGAAAACGATAATGAAGATGTACAAATTTGAAAACTGCAGTTAACTGTGCGTTTTGAAAACGATCCGTATTTTCAGTGTGAATGCCAAAAAACGGAGACATTTGAAAACGCTGCACATTCCTTTGTTTATAGACTGTTGATTACAATGGCATTCAAAGTCGCCATTGGCGTCTTTATGACAACTATTAACAAACGGCATTGTTTTGAAAAGGGGAATAACAACACAGCTTTGCTGGAGCAATGTGGAGCAATGTGAACACCTATCGTTTTCATAGCGTATTTATTTGAAAACGGAGCAATGTGAACGGCCGCGTTTTCATCAACAAAAACGGATAGAAACGAAAATGGAGCAGTGTGAACGTATCCTTAGGCCCTGTTTATATGAGGAAAAACACCTCACCTGCCAGACCCGGGGCTGAGAGGCGAGGTAAATTTCAGCCACCGTTTATATGAGATATTTCACCTCACCTGTCAGCCCCGGGGCTGAGAGGCGATGTGGAGTAAAGTCTCTCTTCCGTGAAATCAGATCGAACTGACCAATAAGAATCAACGAATAATTTCAATTTACCTCACCATACCGGTGGTGTTTCGTTTATATGGAAAAATTTCACCTCACCCAGGTGAGATCCCACCTCTGGTGAGGTGGGATTTCACTATGCCGGTGGTGTTGCGTTCGTCATGTAAACGCGAAATGAAAATACAAAGGATTCTATGGGAAGGTGGAATCTCACCTCTCAGCCCCGGGTCTGGCAGGTGAGGTGTTTTTCCTCATATAAACAGGCCCTTAGTTGAGGAAATTTTGTTTTGTAAAGTCATTTATTATTTAGACCCAGAAATTAGTGTTGGTAAGGGGTTTGTATGGCTACCAAAACTCCGATTCAGGTCCATGATTTACTTGACATTGATTGACATTTAATTCTAACACAGTCGTCAGTCTCAGAAATGGAATTCAAAATTCAATGGGAAACAAATTATGGACTAGAGCTGAACGTGGACTTCTCATTCCCATAAAAAACTCTTAGCAGCATTTTCCTAGTTTTTGGATCTAACGATGAGTGATTTTATGGAAGAAAGTTTCAAATCTAAAGTCAGCTGTTGAAGAATGATTAAGACTTCATTTTAGCACTAGTTAGTCCACAGCTAGCCTGCGTGTAGCCTGTTAACCAGACCCAAATTCAAAGGAATTTCCTATTTCCTTTGAAATGCGGTCTGGATAACAGGCTAGCCTAGACTTATGCCTTTTCATCCCTTGTTTCCCTGCGTTCTTTGATTTGCTGAGATCACTTGGTCAATAGGGACTCATAATATTACGCTTATATAATGGGTCCACTTTTTCAAAATGGCCTAAACAGGTGGGAGTTCTCGTACACTCAACAAAATCGCTTCAAACACTGGTTTAAAGAGCCCGAACATTGAAAAGCGAAGTTTTAGTACAAAGAATGATGTTGTGTTTACCTACAAAGCGCAAATTGCATACCTTTCAGGCAGTAATCTTCCTCTGTAGAAGCAAAATAGATCCAACGAAGCTGCGAGGACTCCAGGCTTCTTCAACCGTTCTTTAAGAGCAACAACAACAACATTCTGAATAGCGGCCCCTGATTGGTTAAAAACTGAATTCTAGCGATTTGATTGGTGAATACGGAACCACCCTACGCGGGCCTAAAGTGGGCCCACTATTTCAGAGTAATGTTATTAGTCCCTCTTGACCAAGGAACGCAGGGAAACAAGGGACGAAAAGGCATCAGTCTAAAGCCTACTTTCCACTAGGCGGAAAATTCCTCTCGCAAAAATCTTCCTTTGTTTGCAAGCACGATTCCGCTCGAAAGTTGAATGGGTTTCTACTTTTGAGCGACGTCGCTTTTCCGCAAGCCAATCAGATGGCTGGAAGAGTTCGCTGCAAGCGGAATATTCCGCCTAATGGAAATCAGACCTAAGGCTGGCCTGCGTGCAGCCTCAACTCCTCCTCGAAAGAAAAGTGAGGAGTTGAGGCTGCGCGGAAGGTTAGTCCACAGCCCGCCAAACGCGTTGACATTTTTATTCACCAGGCACTAGAACAAATGTGTGTTAGAATTGGGATAACGCATACAAACTCGTCATAAGCGCATATCTAATCGTTATCAATTCAAAGTGGAATCAAAATGCTTTTTTTTCATAAAAACCTCAGCATTTGATACAAACATGATTTCAAGGCAATATTCCATTGCACTTTGGTCTGAATAAATTTCCAACATCGATTTCACCTTGTAGATTACACCATGAATGACCATATTAAAGGAAATTTACAGCAAGCTGCATGCCAAAGAATGAGCTCCACAAAACAATATTCTATTCGATATCAATATGTCAACCTACGTGTATCTGCAAAATCCTCCAAACAACTTCTTCAAAGTCAAAGAGGTAAGCTTGTCCGTTTTCAGACTAGCTCACCTACGCCGAAGGTACGCCAAGCCCTAAGATCTTGTGCGCCAGGTATTTTCAGGGAGAGGGAAATTGCTAAAACATCTCAAAATCTGATGATTTTAAGAAACTCCAGTACTGGCCCAAATTCTTAGTTTCTTATAAAGAAATACATTTATCATCAAAAGAAACTGCTAAAAGATCGAGGACAACTTCACATTAACGCCAAGATAGGCTAATTTTCAAACGCCGTCATGCCAAGAACCGATTTTATTGAAGAAATGACGCCGCTACGCCGACAAAGAGTCAGATATACGCCGAAGATCTTCGGGCCTAAATGCATGAAATGCACCCTAGTAGCTCGGTGAACTCGTGCTTACCTTGTGTCAATTTCTTCGCTTGTTAGCTTCCTCTTGATAGCAATTGAATAGCTATTAGTAGCTCCTAAACTGCGAAATTATTCGGTCTTTCTTGCACTTTGCTTGCTGTAAAATACTTTAATAGACAGAATCGGCAAAGGTTTGTTTACACCAATTTCAAGTCATGTGATAAATCTCTTGATAAAACTTCTTTTGATTTCTCTGACATATTTTGTGCCATGAATGCAAAGAGTAGACTAATACTAAAACTTCCCAAGGGTATGATCACATGACTTGAAACGGGTAAAACAAACCTTAGCAGATTTGGTCTATCAAGTTCAAATGCAAAATCACTCAAAATCTGTCTCAAATTACAGGTTAGGTGAAATTTTCGCGAACAAAAACGATTGAAGCGCAGTACCGTTGATATGAGTACTTTTGCGTATCGCAAATCTCATCCGATGAATCTAATTTGAGATAGACATAAGCACTTACCAGTTACCAGCGAAATAACGTTGATCTTTTCTGCTACTCTGTGATAAGTTTACTCATCAACTTAAGCAAATACTTCATCTCCTGAAAATGATTCTTAAGTATTAATTGTTTGGTGTCTTGTAGAATTGTTCATCGTATAGCGGGAATGGGCTATTAGAATGAATAAGCAACACTTTCTAACACAAATGTGAAACGTTGCAAAATTAATAGGGTACCATGAATGAATTTGTATCTATAGCACCAATTAAAACATAAGCAGGTATTGATGTTGGAACTCTAACATTTGATTTCATACATAAACAGGTTGCTATTGAAGAAACAATTGCAATTTTTTGTTGAGACTGGTTTAGCTAACCACATTGCACAACTTCTGCTTTGACGATTACTCAAAAGCTTGTGAATGTTGCAGAGACCAGACACGAATTACATACTCGGTGCGCCAAAAGTTCTCCATTTTTGACAGACCTTGAAAAATAGTCAAAATCGGCAAACATTTGTTTCTCCAAGTGCCGCCATGAGAACAAATACTACCTAATCAATTTCATAAGAGACCCTACGTAAAGATCATTTTTAAGGTTATGTCATCATGTTAAAGGGAACAGACATAGCTATATCTTGTAGCCGCTACAAATAGGCTAGAGAAACGCCAACAAGTCCATTGTTGCTTTAGCCACACAATGAAACCGGATGTGACAAAGTTGTCGAGTACAATAGATTATATCTTTGACCTGGCCCGGACCAGCTTTTAACCTTGTCGATTCTCTTTAAAGTATATATAAATGCGCAGACAGAGCAGAAACTGCGCACGCATGCGTGAAAACTCGTAACTTTGAGTCCCCCTATCTCCCTGCAACAGATCTCGAAATTAGGCAACACTTGATATTTTCTTCCTATGGCCTTAAACTCTTGATTTGTCATTTCAAAAAGCTTATCTATTGAAACACTTCCTTATCTCAGATTGTTCGATGACGTCATTTTTCGCAGCTTCTGCTCTGTCAAATGCGCAAAAATTGAGTAAAACTCTTGTTTGTCTGAAGATCGCAAGAAAGCGTGAAACTCTTAGTAACAAAGACTGTAGTCTGTTTTATTGCTTCAGTCCTATTATAATATTTCATAAAGGTTTTTTCTCATGCCATCGAAGGCTTGAATTGGAGCAGGTTTATCGATCTTCTTTTCGACATGAAAAAACCGATGTTAAACCACAACCAACATCCTAAAATACAATTTAGCCTTTTGGCAATCGGATAAAAACAAAGTTTTTTGGAAATAGGCTGATTGGTTGTGGACATATTAACGATCATGCGACAATACGTCATTCAGGGACACCTGGTATTTGTCTCTTAGGCAATCAACTTGATGACATGAGCTGGAATATCATGTGCAGTTTATGTGAAAATCCACTAGGTACTTGAATTACTTCTAATAGATTCCTTGGGTCAATCCTAAATGAAACATCTTAGTCCAGACATTGATTTTCTATCATTCTTTCTTTCCTTTATTCGCTCCTTTCCTCTAGTTTCATTCAGTCTTTGTTTCCACTTTCATCAAATCTTCGTTCCATCGTTCATTCTTTCTCTTCTCCTTTTTATTTCGTTCCTTTTTCCTTTCAAGTTCTCTTCCCTCCTTCATCGGTTCCTCTCTTTTCTTCCTTTCATTCCACTTTCTCTCTTTTCTCTCTCATTTCTTCCCTCCTGACAAATGAGCTTCTTGCGTAGCTGCTTTGCGACTTCACGCACTTTTTCGACCTCTGCAACCAGTTGAGCTTTGTTGTAAAACATTGACATCACTCGATTAGTACAAGCTACTCATCTTAGATATCAACTACCGGCTGAGTCAAAAAAAAGTTTAGGCGTTTGGAGAGCTGTGGGATAAAAAGTAAGTGACCGATATTCAGAAGTAAAATCTTAATCTATCACTCAAAGGCTAACTTAGATGAAAAAATTTTGTTTGGTAAAATCAAACATCTTTAAGACCCAACAACAATCAAAAGGCTTGTAAGGGATTTGTATGGGAATCAAGAATTCCACATTCGATTCTGGTCCATGATTTAGGTGACATTGAAGTTTACATTTCCAGCTTGAGATGCTGAATTCCAATTTCGGTAGAAGGTAAATCATGGACCAGAATGGAATGTGGAGTTTTTGTTCCCAAACATGCCCTTTACCAGCATTTTCCTAATTTCTGGGTCTGTAAGATGAGGGATACTACCAAACAAAATTTTGTCATTTAAGTTGCCCTTTGACTGATGGATGAACATTTCAGTTTCGAATATCGGTCACGTATTTTTTATTCCACAGCCCTTCCAAACGCCTAAACTGTTTTTTGACTCACCCGGTATATTATTGCTATTATTTTTATCAATTTTCATGTTTGGCAATCAATTTTTACTCGTTAAAGTGAACCAGTTAAAAGTAAGATTTTTAATGACAAGTGAAGCAAGGAACAGTTCATTTTCTGGGTTTTGGACCCTCAGGATTACATGATAAAGAGACTGGGCCAGTGAAAAAAATAGCATTTTATTTGACAAATCCAAGTAGTATATATGTTGACAAGTTAATGCCAGCAACAAATCCAGTAATAATAATTAAGACATGTTCAATTAAGACATGAGCAAACAGGATGCAAATGATTAGAAAATTATTAGAACGTTTGGCACTCAAACTCATGCCATCCTCAGCTAAAGCATCAAAACACACGTGCTGTTTTATAGAACTGTAAGTATAAGCATTATATATCAAGTGCAAGCGGCACAGAGGAACATAACTGTTTAGTGAAAAAGGTTTCGATTATAAAATCTTCGTTCATTACCATACAGACGAAGCAGCATATAATGTATAAGCATAGATATAAACTCACAACATAGCCCCTGTTCTCGCAATAGCAAGACCAATGACAAAAAAAATACTGAATGGGGCCACGCCCCATTCAGCAAAAAGTTCTTTACGAAAATTTCATATCCCTGCTTCCAGCCACAATTCTTTACTGCTTTTGTTATTCTATCATGTCAGCTTGTTATCTGTGATATCAAGATATCTCCTCGGCCAACTCTCAGAAATTCCTGGTTTTGACATTTCTGATCATGATTCAAAATCCTTATGCACACTGCTTCTATATGGATCTCCATCGTTGAATGTAATTGCCAACAGAATAGTTATGGAAGCTACGATATCCTTTATCAAAGAAACAAAACGATTTGACTGAATGCAGCTACCCCCATATTTAGTTTTCGTTCTGTTAGTTCTTGTTATTCGTTTGTTTGTTTTCGTCATTTGTTTCTTCGTTGTGCTTTCCCCTTTGCTTCGTTGTCTTTTTTATTTCTTTTTAGTTTGTTCCTTGTCTTTTGTTTCGCTAGAGTGACAAAGTAGTCAAATATATTGTTGTAAATGCCATTGATAGAGGGAACTCGATGACCTTGTGTCCTTTTCCTCTATGAATGGCACCATATGAAGTAGTTGTTGCCTGGCTTTCATGTTTTATTTGCATATAAAAAAAGAAAAAATCACGTCAGCTTATGGCCATTGTAAGTATTAAGTTCTTCATGAGCAAGCAGTTGTCTGCTTTAATGCTTGACAGCCCCAGCAAGTTGCGGGGTGTCTCTTTTGAGTTCAGCGGCGTGGCCAGGGTAGATAAAGTGGGGGCAAAGGAGGGAGGGGTCTGGGGGCGAAGCCCCCAAGAAAATTTTTGGGGTCACGTCCTTTACTTTGGGGTAGAACGCATCTCCTAATATCATGTTCATTTGCGATAAGGAAACGTTCATAATTTTGTGGCAGCTATAAATTAAAGCACGATGAAAATTTTTAGAAGAAAAATGCTTTGATTTGACGCAGAATGCATCCTCTGATTCCATATTTACCAATGCTAAAATGGAAGGTTTGACAATTTGGTAAAAAGTATCTTTTATATCAGCTAATACATGCTTCCCAACTATATTTTCTTTATTTTCTAATGCAGACAATTAGCCTATAATAAATGCATCTAGAGAGAAGAAAATTTACAACGCCATCCATGTCGTACATTTCCTGATAACCTGTATTTTACACAATTGGGTGAGCCAAAAAGTTCCCACTCTTGAATGTTCAAAGTACCAAGAGAAGAGTACTGAGTGGTTTGGAATGAATCAAATTCTGCTTGATAGTTGAGAGATTGAAGTATTTTATGAACAAAGTATAGGAAAATTTGACTTTAACAAAATTTCAAGGCCTCGATTGCCCGAAAAGGCTGAAAAACAACTTGATCAAGAGAACGACAAACTCCTTGAACAGAACGATAAAGAGAGTACGATTTCAACAGATGAGAGATATCGTATGCATGTTTGTTGCCATGGGACTGAAAATCTTCTCTGGTTGTTTTGCAGCCTATTTCTTTTATAACAAGTCTCGAGGGAGAACGCCTTTGCGCATTGCTCTATGTGAGGAGATTGATTATGATCTGATCAAGTGTTTTAGGCCCATTTTCAGGCATTTCGCAACCAAGAAACTTCGTTAAGTCGAGCTTACCTTTATTCTTAGTGCTCTTGAAAAAGCGAGAAAAATCACAAAAATCACATTCGAATCAAAGGAGAGTTACAAATTGCCATCATGTAATTCAATTGCGTAATCTCATCCGGCCATTTCTGAGAACGATTTTGACCAAACCTATACCCTGCCATTTTCTCTTCGATTTTGAATGAATCTCGAGGACCATCTTTTGGCAAAAGTGGGGGGAGGGGCAATTGCCCCCCATACCCCCCTTGGCCACGCCACTGTTTGAGTTGATCGTATGATTGAGAGCCATGGTAAGCAATTTTTTATTTTTGTTCAGACTGGGACTCATGAACTTTCATTATATAAAACTAGATGGAAATGCACAGATCATCAGATTCATAGGTGCGCTCTGCAAAGAGGCTACTGCATAGTCATAGCAACCTTCGACAGCTAGGAATTCTTATTTCTGCGATGAAGCTTATGAAAGCTATTTGGCCCTGGCCTTCAAAATGAGGCATTCCTGGTTCATCGTGAAAGGTCTGTTGATTCTTTAATCGAGGAAACATTCATCTGTACATTTGCGGCTTTTGTTCATAGCTAGTAATTTTGAAGTGTTTTAGCATTGGAGGTTCGAGTCGCCGGCAACTTAGGCCCATCCGCCGTTACCTGGAGCACTCAGCTTTTCGTACAGTGTTGCTGTGGTTTGCATTTCCAGACACGAAATCGAGGGGAAATTTCGTCCTAATTTCCAATGCGAAAGTCCATGAGTGGTAGTTTGAGTGCCCATCAGTCTATCAATAGCGATAACTACGAATATGTAATCAGTCTAAGTCTAAGTTTAAGCAGCGTATAATGTTTACAGTCATGACGAATTTAGATTCAAGCTCGTATTTGACAGCAGCGATATCGATATCTCCAACGATCACGCCCACTGTTTCTTTCCAACTTGAAGTAAGTGAGGAAGTACCTCAAGCCACAGGAAACTGTCTGCTTGTCAAGGTAGTAGCTCTTGCCATTTCCATTATAGGTGAAGGCAGTGTATGCTGTATAGCATGACGTTCTTGATCGATGCTTGGATTGTGTAAGATCACAGCAGAAGTAGCTGTATCTAACCTGATGAAGAAGATAGAAAATAAAGTAAAGACCTGATTTAAATAATCTGGAGACGTATGTTAATGAAACAAAGCCAAACAACCAATGGTGTGTATAAATATGTATTTGTAATATTCGTAAAACTAGCTCAAATCATAATATATGTGAATCATTTAACGGGAATCGACATAGTTAAAAGCTGGCCCTGGCCTTTAGCTAAAGATATATCGTAGTCCATTGAATTTGAAGCACAAAGCGTGGTTTTCATTAAATCGTAATTCATCGCCGATCATTGTCTCAGAGCATCGCCGATAATCGCCGATGCTGTCAGACAATGGTCGGCGACGAATTACGATTATGATAACAAGATCTTGGTAATTTTTTCGAGGCACTGGTACACAGTGTTTAAACGCTGCTAAGAACAGAGCCAATATCTGGAAAATATCTATGAAAATAGCAACGAAAAGAGCAAATGTTGTAGGAAGAACTGAAAGCGATGCAAAATTCTAAACTGATCAAATGTACTTAGCGCAAGCCCAAAGTCAGTGATTTTCCGACGAAACCTGAAAATTTCCGAAAAATCCGACGATCTGAATTCTAGGGTTATTTTTTTATTTGTTTTTTTTATTAAATATTAATTATACACAAAAGAAACCCTTCAGCAAATCAAAGTATACAATATCTAATTACAATGATAAAAATCTAAGAATAAAAACCTAAATCCCTATAAACCTAATCGTTGCTGTTCTTCCAGGGAATTGTGTTTGAGAGTTTAGCTCTTTAGATGCGTTTTCAGTCGTTTTTTAAAACGATCTAATGTCGGTAGCTCACGAATTTCGGCAGGTGTATCATTCCATAATGTGAGAGCTGCGTAATGAAAGCCTTTTTTGGCAAATTCAGTCCTATATCTAGGGATCTGGAGATCTTTACAGTGCCTCGTATTGTAGGTCGAATGAAAAGATCTCGGTTGGAATTTATCCCATAGGCTTTCAGGGCATAGTCTATTCATAATCTTGTAGGTCATGACATTCCGGTCGTAACGGAAAGATTTTCTACCTTCAACCCAGGGGCGTCGTGGGTACCTATTGATAGGGAGGGCATGACTTGCTGATTTTCCGACGAACAATGACGTCAAAACTAATGACGTCATCATGCGCATTCGCAGTTTTCTTGGGAAGAAACGGTCCGTTTGACGTCATCTGGTGTGCAATCATATCATGAAAGAGTTTCAGCAAATTAATTGCTGACCGAGAAATGATTTACAGATTATTTAGTCATAACTGCAACAGCGGCGTGGCGTCGTGGCCAGGGTAAATTAAGTGGGACAGCGCGCTGGGGGTTTGGGGGCGAAGCCCCCAGAAAATTTTTGGGGCCACGCCCTTTACTTTGGCTTAAAATGCATCTCCCAACATAATATTTGCCAATGGGGATGAGGAAATTTTGATAATTTTGTGACAGTTATTTGGTAATTCAGAGTGCGAGGAAAATTTTTGAAGAAACATCCTTTGCTTTGGCTTTTTCAGTGCATGTCCCAATATCATGCTTGCCATTTGACGCAGAAGACATCTCCGAACCATCCAGACATCATGCTTGCCATTAGTGACAAGAAAATTTTGATAATTTTGTGACAGTTATTCAGTAAGTAATTCAAAATGCGAGGAGAATTTTTGAAGATACGTCATTTACTTTGCCTTAGAATGCATCTCCCAACATCATGCTTGCCATTGGCGACAATGATAATTTGTTTGTGATACTTATTCAATGAACAAGAGTGCGAGGAAAGTTTTGAAGAAACGTCTTTTACGTTGGCGTAGAAGGCATCCCCTGATTCCATATTTAGATCACATTACAATTATTCGAATCAAATGAGCGGTACAAAATGTCATCACGAAATTCTGCAACAGTACACAATCTCCTCCTTGCTAGGAAAAAGCCATACACCACCAACGTACAAAACTTCCGCAGACGACTTGAAACAAAACCACAACCGTTCATTTCAAAATATCAATGAATCGCCCAAATAAGTAATACCGTCGTCCAGTCAGTATCCCAGATGGAATGATTCGTTTCTACGATGTAGGAATGAAGTTTGAACGAGAGGAACGACAAACACCTAGTTTGTGCTTTGTGCCAAAAGCCAAACAGATAAAGAATTTTCGAAAAATTTCTGAATTTCCGAAAATTTCCGCATTTCCGACGCTCGGGGGGGGGCACCCCTGCCCCCCCCCAGCCACGACGCTTCTGCTCAACCAGGAAGTCGACCAGCTATCTTTTATTCTTGCTTTTGATATTATTGAATAGGCCCGGTCTTGAAGGCGTTGGAGAGCAGCCATTTTTGTTTTAGACAGATTACCCCACACAACATCAGCATAACGCAGGTGACAGTTCAGTTTCAGTTCAGTTTTCAGTTTCAGTTTCAGTTTCAGTTTCAGTTTCAGTTTCAGTTTCATATATATTTTAAATTCTCTACATACAATTTATTCTGATTAATTTACAAACAGGTAACTAATACATCAAATACATACTATACAACATTACAGAACAGGATAAATTGAATGGAGGGAATTACTTCAAGGAGGAGCTCTCTCAGTAGTTAAACTAATCGAGGAGAGAGCACCCCCTGTTTCAAGATTTCTCAGATAAATTTGATTCAATTACAAAAACTTTGGGCAGATGTTGACTTTCTATCTCAGTACTTCTACAAGCAACTTTTAGTGCTTTTGAAAGAGGAAGGCTTTTAGTTATTGACGAAAAATATTAGCAGAGGGTGATCTTTTTATATCCACTGGAATGTCATTCCAGCATTTAGCTCCGCAATAGCGCACTGACCTAATACCATATTGCAGGGTATTTTTCCGCGTTAGGAAAATATCATTTTTGGTGACTTGCCGTGTACCATATTGATGAACAGATTCAACTAAATCAAAGAAAGAATGAAAACAAGAAGGAGAAGTCCTATTTACACAATCATAAACAAAGCTAAGCAGTTTCAACTGGAAGAGATCATGTAGTTTTAAAATCTTCAAGTCAGAAAAGATAGGTGAAGAAGGTGCAGTAAAATGTGCAAATGAAATTGCTCTAACAACCCTTTTCTGCAACAAGAATACTGGATTGATGTATGTCTCATAGGTGAGACCCCAAACCAAAATTCCATATTGCAGGAAAGGTGAAAAAAGAGAATTGTATAAACAGATCAAAACATTAATTGGTAAGAAATGTCTTACTTTGAAAAACATACCATAAGTTCTAGCCAGTTTTTTTGACAACTCGGTTAAGTGATATTTCCATGACAGATTTTCATCTAAGAGAACACCAAGAAATTTGACAGAACAAGTCTGTTTCACAGGACGGCTTCCAATTTTAATGCTGACAGATTCAGGAGAAGAATGTTGAGGGGACTTAAAGATTATGAAATTGGTTTTATCAATATTGAGTGACAGCTTGTTAACATCAAGCTACATCTTCACTTTTTTCAATTCCTTGTTAACCACACTCTGCAATTCAGCAAGACTCCCAGCTTCATAATAGATGTTAGTATCATCAGCAAACAAGTAGAAGGCTAGTTTTGAGGATGCACGAGGTAAATCATTGATGTAAATTAAGAAAAGGAGAGGACCAAGAACAGAGCCCTGTGGAACTCCACAGGTAACACTGAGATAACTGGAATTTGATCCATTTATTGAAACATATTGCTTCCTGCCTGAAAGATATGATTTAAACCAATCTTGAGCAGTTCCTCTAATTCCATAATGCTCAAGTTTCATCAGAAGTATATCATGATTCACTGTGTCAAAAGCCTTTTGTAAATCAATAAAAATTCCACAACCGAATTTTCTATTGTCTAAGGAGTTTTTTATTGCTTCTGTTAAGCTAACCAGGGCATGGTTAATGGAATGGCTGGCACGAAAACCAAATTGCAGTGTATATAAGATTTCATGTTATATGACTCTCAATTAGTGCATAGTATACATTACACAGTTGGGATTGTGGAACGACAGTTTTCAATTTTTTAGAGCTGCAAGTCCTCCACTCATTTTACCTTTGGCGCTCTTAAACTGTTCATCCCAATTTAGCTTTTCATCAACTATGACTCCGAGGGATTTCGTCTTATCGACTCTTTTTATGTCAGAGTTATTTAGTTTCAGCATTTCTGGCAGGTCTAGATTTCTGGTTTTAAGCGGATGCCCTATGACCATGAATTCAGTTTTTCTCGGATTCGGGCGAAGTTTATTCACCCTCATCCACTCAGAGAGGTTGGAAAGCTCTTGATGTGCGTCCTCGACTAGTTTCGCTACATCATCCGATGCAATCGTTATACTGGTATCATCAGCATAGATGCTAGCCCGGGAGAATTTAAGACACTTTTCTAGGTCATTCAAGTAAATGATGAAGAGAAGAGGGCCTAAACAAGAACCTTGGGGAATACCACAGGTTACGTCTCTGGCTTTTGAATGCTGACTGTTCAGAGAGCAGAACTGTTTTCTATTATTTAGGTAGGATTCAAACCAACACCCCAGCTTTGCCTCTTATTCCATATGCACTTAATTTTTTTAGTAATATATCGTGATCGACCGTATCGAAAGCTTTCTTGAGGTGGAGAAATATAGTGAGATTGATATTGCAGCGATCTATGTTTTCGTACCAGAAGTCTGTGCTGCTTATGAGTGATGTTATCGTGGAGTATAACTTACGAAAAGCTGCTTGGTTGCATGTAATATTCTTATTGATTTTGAGAAACTCAAACAGCTGATCGTGCGTTAGCCTTTCTAGCATCCTTGAAAACACAGAGATTACAGAGATGGGCCTGTAGTTGTTTACATCAGTTTTTGGGCCTGACTTGTAAATTGGGGGTGACTCTCGCTAATTTCCAAATATCAGGGAAAACACCATTCGCAAGTGATGAGTAAAAATCAGCATAAGAGGGTGAGCGATAAATTCGCTCGCGTCCTTTACCAAAGTTACGGTAATTTTGTCAGGACCAGACGCTTTTCCGTTCTTTAGCTGATTGATAGCATTCAATACATACTTATTGTCGACTGGTTTGAACAGCATTTCTTCGTTTACTGGCGTAATATGCTGCAAGCAATTATCACTAGGTCTCGTTTCTATGCTTCTTGAAAGCTTTGGTCCAACAGATACAAAGTGGCAGTTTAGTGGTAGGGTGGGCCATGCCCCCTGCCTCCCCGGCCACGACGCCCCTGGGCTGCAATGATTTGAAAATGCCACAAATCGGCTAATTTTAGCGATCGCAAAGCGATACCGAAAACTCTTATAGTCCAAGGTATGGAGAGTCTTCTCCCGTTGAAATTTTGCTGAAAATCGACATAGCCGAGCGTGCAATGCTTTTTTTTTGAGATGGTGGTCAAAACGGTCAAAAATGGCCATAGCTTTGCTACAAAACGCGGAAGTAAACACAACGAAGGCACCTGATTGGTCAATTTTAGGAGAAAATATGATCTGATCAGAGCGTGGCTGAGAATCTTTGGACAAAAGAAAAGATTTGTCCGCTATGCTTCAAATTGATAACTTTGATACAAATTGTTTCATTTATAGCTAAGGAAATGTGTCCTTCAAAAGAGATGTCAAACTAGGGTCCAATGTCCCATGCTGGATGCGGCATGCATAGTAAACCTAAATTTGCTTTGAATGGGTACAAACTTTTCCAGTTTACTTTAGTTTAACACTGGATGTAAAGTTCTTTGCCGTCCTGAAATCTTACTTCTTATTAGCACATACAGATGAAATAGAAATAAAAGTGTTTTTACATTTCATCCAATTTTATGATGATTGGAAGTTACAGTGGGAAATAACCTGAAATGCAGGATTTTTGGCATTTTTTAATGAATGAGAGAGCACAGAAAATGTATTCTATCCCAATGAAACATGTTAGTCTTCAAAACATTTGGGCCAATGTTCAACAGGCTACTAGTTATACAATGCCTTTAAAATAATTTTTTGAAAACGTCCACTTTCAGACAATCTCTTACAAATGTGTTGGACCCCTGTTGAAAAAATCGAATTTTTTCCCTCCTCCCCCGTTTCAATGTTGAATGAATTTATAAGGGGGTTTTTTCACGCAGATCTAGGGAAAGAATGATTCGCCAAAGCATACAACATTGACTTGGGGGGAGGGGGACAATATTTCTGAAAAACGTAGATTTTGTTAGGGGTACAACACTTTTGTAAGTGATTGTAGCAAATGCCATTTCTTTTTTGTCTGTCATTTTAATGAAACGTGAAAAAACGCAACAACGAGGAGAGCACAAGAAACGTGGCATGGTGGTTACTGAAACTCCTTTTAATGGAATTCAGGATATATTGCTACCAATATAAAATCTAACCTGACCAAGTGAGCCGTATCCTTCCAACCAGAGGAAACTGAGATACCCATAATCGCCGCACGAAACCGTATCACCAACCCCATCATATGAGAAGGCATTCTTTCTTCCGGACCCCCTGCAGACTGCTTTGTTGAGTTTGCAGCATGAGAAAAAGTAACTGATCAAGTATTTGCCTCTTCGTTCTAAACGAAACATATGCAAAACATTGTTACTTCCTCTACATTTAATTCCATGACGGGTCAACGAAACTGAGCTTCCGCCATCATGTGAAGCCCAGGGAGTGAATCTCGTTGTGCACCTGTCAAAATACGATAATTTTTTGTCACAAATTTTCATGATGTGTAAGTTTTCTTAATAAATAATGGTTAATTGATAAAAACTGGTTGAATGATAATGGTTAATTGCCAACAATAATGGTTATTGATAAAACAGAAGAGGTTTCAGTGATTTTCTATTGGCGAATGAAAAAATAGAGAACGTCGAAGAGTTTACCATGTTAGGCCCCATTATTGATTCAAGATGCAGTAGCGCGAAAGAAATCGAAAGAAAAATATATATCAAGCAAGTAAGAAACTTCAGACAGATCAATCTTCAGCATGCACACACCCAGAATGGGCTAACTAACAACACGTGTCTACTGAAAACGAGGCTAAATATAATTTATGCACATATGCACATATATCATCATTGTCCAGAGGGGACAACAGTAACGCAAAAGAAATCGAAAGAAAAATAGCTATGGCAAAGTCAGCGGTACAAAACTTGACGACAATATGGAGAGCTAGAGGCGTGTCTATTCGTTTGAAAACGAGACTTCTGAAGTCAACTGTATTTGCTAATGAGCTATATGGGTGTGAATCATGGGCTCTTACAGAAGCAGACCGTAAGAAGATCAATGCATTGGAGATGTGGTGCTACAGAAAACTTTTGTGCGTATCCTGGACGGAAAAGAGAACCTATAAATGCATTCTAGAAAAAATAGGATCTTCACTAATATTGAGAAAGAACATAAAGAGAGGAAGATGAACTTTTCGAACACATAGTGAGAGGAGGTTAAGAAAGACAAATGATAGAGGGGAAAATTGAGGGGAAAAGGAATACGAGGACGACCACAGACATCATGGTTGACCGACATAAAACAGTAGACAGGTGGCAGCATAGCAGAACTGGCTCGAGTGCTCTCATAAGACCACAGCAGCGCTTTGAGCTATCTGAACAAGGGAAAGAGAAAAGTATTTTCCTTTGATCTGATCTAACTTCGGATTCACTTGCTATCAAGGCACGAGTGGATAAGTCACTCAAACTTCGGTTATATGATTGCAGGAAAAAGTCCTATAAAAGAGACTGCTGATTCAGAGCCTCCAGGCTAATTTTTGGCCAATAAAGTACCCTCTGCTGGGTGAGTAAAAAAAAAACTTTACGCGTTTGGCACGCTATGGAATAAAAAGTATGTGACCGACATTCAAATCTAAAATGTTTGTAAAATCACACAGTTTTAGGATCCAAAAATTAGGAAAGTGTTACGTCCGAAGGCAAACAGATTTCCAGTGAGATCCGGAATTAACGTGTAGCTGATCACAACGTCCGAAGGCAAACAGATTTCCAGTGAGATCCGGAATTAACGTGTAGCTGATCACATAAAGGATGATACGTTTAGGGGGCTCTTTACATGAGCAAACTCAGACCGGTCTGAGTTTCAGATCGGCTTGAAATTTTGCTATGTCTGCTATTTTGTATTGCGTTTACATGGAATTTCAAACCGGTCTGAAATTATACTAGCGTCACATTACGCATGCGTTTAATGCGACTGAGACAAATGTGACAGTGTTTTCCTTTCTCGTGTTTTGGATATAGGCCTATTTTCATCGTGACACCACGTTATCAACATCACAAGATGTTATTGAAATTGATAATCAAGGATAATCAACTGTATGTTTGTACAGCATTACAGATCTATTTTGGTTTCATGGTTCAAATACTCCTTCAAAGCCCGAAATTAAAACAGGTTTTGTTTCTTTCGTATTAACAAACAAATGACCAAACAATAAGAGTGGCTCCCAGCGGCACGATATCACTTCTGCAATTACATTCACAACTTTCATTTCGCCCCGATCTGAAAAAAATTCTGTTTACATGAGAATTTCAGGTCGACCTGAGTTTTCAGATCGGTCTGAAAGACCGAAACGAACCCGGCACGAGTTTCATTTCGCCTCTTCTCATGTATTAACACTCTAAGGGCTTTGACCAGACACCGAAATGAAACTCGTGCCGATCTGAAACTCAGACCGGTCTGAGTTTGCTCATGTAAAGGGCCAAGAATTAAGACTAAACAATCAAAGACAAGAAGAACAGGGCAACGACTTGTCTCCGTCAAATTTCGCACCGTTTTCAAATTGTTCCGGCATCGTGTGAACGCAGTCTTAGTCATAATCTGAAAGGAACATAATTAAAACTTCAATGAAAACATAGGGCTCCAATCTTTGCAAAAATTCAAAAATTAAATGTGTAAAATGTCATTGGGAACTCTAGGCCGTTCGCCATGATTCTGGAAAGAGCATTTTTGATATCAGGATTATTTTAAGAATTACGGCATTTTAAGATTTTTATGCAAGGATGTACCAGAGGAAGTACGATAGTTTTGACAAGATTTATGAACTTAAAGGTCTAATATCACCATTTTCGATAAGTTGTAATATGGACGTCCTCTGACAGCTGAATTCGATAACATCACTCAAATCGCAATATTTTGCCTACAAGTGCCCCTAAAAGCCCCCCAAAGTTGCGAATTTGCGGAAATTTTTCAAAATTACCGCGCAGAGAAAAGAAGACTGGTAACGAGCGCTGCAACGTCACGGCAGGAACGCATGAAAGAATCACAGCACAGGCCTTCATTGAAAACACTACTACAAGGTTGCATCTTGTTTCTTCCCGCAAAACTGTTTTTTCAGCCATGCCTGAGAGATGTATGGTTTATGGTTGCAGCAATTACCTATGACAAAGAGTTGGGTATTTCAGTCCATAAACTGGCTTCTTCGGAGATGAAAAGCCTGAAGCGAAGGAACGAAGGAAGAAGTGACGGAACTTACACAGAGATGAGAGAGAGAAGGCAAACTGAAGCGAAAAGAAGCACTCCGTCATTTTCGCGAAGCATTTCTTTTTCATACAAGAAGAGATCGATACAGTGTGCATCTGTTCCCGGGATGGAGTTATCATACAGAAGAAGTTTGAAATCAGATGACATCGGGGTTTAAAGCTAGCCTAAAAGTCGCGCTAAAGGTACAGGATAATCACATAGGCCAGGTGAAAGCTTTCCCTTCAATACAAGAACCGTTTCCCAAAAGACTATATCTGGCGTTCTGCAGAGAAGAGAGAATTCTCCGGGGTAACATTGAAAGCTGAAGGAAACAATAATCATGTATGAATAGCTCAAAGAATCTTCTTTCGAATGGTGTCAAATGTTAATATATCTTACACTAAAATTTGCGGTTATTATGGGCGTGCAGTCAGCAGGTCATGATCTTGTGCGATCTGGCTTTCGATCATGAGAGTTCCCAAGGACAAATTCCCAAGGACAGTTGACGATTTATCAATGAAAATTTTTATAGGAATTACAACTCATACATTGAGTTTAGTGATGTCTTATCATCTGCAGAAGTGCTTTTGAGGAGGGCAAAGCGGAACGTTGGGAAGCGTTGAGGAACTCTGTGCCGTTTCGTAGAGGCATAAATTTTGGCTTGTTCTTGGAGAACCCGTGGTGAATCTTATTAATTGGCCGCGAACTCAGCATTGCCGCTGCAAACTGAGGTAAGAACCTTCATATTAAAATCAGTTGTGGGTTTCTTGTCATTTTAGCATGATTTAGTCATTTGTTTATCCATTCCTCGTCGGCAACAGTGTCATCTTGACATAGATCTTTTATGTGCAAGGCTGGGTCTAAGCACAATGTGAAGTTTGCCGTACTACGGTCATTGCTCACTGTTGCTGCTTCGTCTCACGCATCTTTTGATTTCCAAGATGATTCAGACAATGTTTGCGACATTTTTGAAGATCTAGTTCGTTTGTTCCCACGGTTTATCCACACGCATCAAAATTCCTCAATAAAGTATAGGATACTTGCGCGCGGCGTGGTTCCTGTTGTTACGTCACAAACTCTCGACCCAGTCCCATTCTTTGCGCGGTAATTTTTCAGACCACCCCATCTTTCAGGGGCTTTTAGGGGCACTTCTTGTCAAAATATCACGATTTGAGTGATGGTATCGAATTCAGCGATGATAGAATGTCCATATTACAAATTTTCAGAAATGGTGATATTAGACCTTTAAAACTGATTGAAGAAAGTCAAAATGACCAATAAAGTAAATACTCAGTTTTTGAAGATCTACAAGATGGTAACAAGCAAAGGTCTGTAGCTTTCATGGTTCGTGAGTCCGCAATTTGATTACGTCACAACTTCAAAGCCGATCGGAATTTTGTGGATGTTGTAATTCAGAAAATAACGATGGCAAGAAGCATGCTCTTTTTGGGATTATAGTAAACTGCATGAAGCTTCCTTCGATCAGTTCAGAGGATAGAACATTTTACACATTTCATTTTAAAGTGTTGCAAAGATCCAAGCCCTTTGCTTTCAATAAATATACTAAAACTGAAGGAAAAAATATTCAATGAATGAAAGTAAAAAAATTATGCAAAGTACATATTGTCACATTTGGCTATCTCTAAAATATAGAATATGGAGCTATGGAACGTAATGATGAAATGATCGAATGGTTTATACGGAATGATGGAAAAGTAAATATGGAATTTTCAAATATATTCAAAATCTTGCACCACTTTTCTTTTCTATATAAGCAACAGTTTCACGGTTTCACATGCATTCCAGCAAATAGTTCAAGACAATAGTGCAAAATTCTAAACACATTCTACTATTCTGTATTTACCATTTCATAATTCCGTTATTTCATCATTCCGTTATTCCATCATTCCATATGATTGATTAGGGAGCGGTCATTTTTAATCCTGGGTACCAGGGCGGAGGATAATTTCGCACAATTAGAGAAGATTTCATACCCCATTTTGAACATAGAAAAAGTCTTTCGTCCCCATCATCTATCCGCAAAATCATTTAGTACCCCATCTAGAATTATTTGTGCATAAAGCATAGATATATTGACAGCTACCAACTTATCACAGGCGATTTTCATATGGACTGGTCCAGTTATTCATCATTTCCAGATGTTTCTTAACTTTTCTTTCAATCTTTGATCGATGACTGCATCCAAACTTTTCAAGCAAAATAGCTTTGTACCCCATATAAATTTCTCTAATGGAAAAAAGTTTCATACCCCTGCCAGAAATCCTCCGCCCCGGTACCCAGGATTAAAAATGACCGCTCCCTTACATCTTTCCATTCCATAATTCCATATTTTAAAAACAGCCACAAACCTTTCCATGCACACTGGCACAGGCCAAGACCCAAGTAACCAGGTGGATTCTTCGTCTTGTTTATCACCGCAGTCGTTATCGTAGTCACATTTGTAACTTGATGGGATGCATTTTTCTTTGTTTGAGCAAAGGAATTGATTACTGCAGCAGCAAGTGGTTGTGTTTGAAGATGAGCCAGAGCATGGAATTCCTTGACCTTGCTTCGTCACATTGCGTGAGCGTGTTTTCGTCTTCCTGCCTACAATGGCAAATGTTTTTGTCTCCCTGCCTACAAGGAAACAAGTTGTCTCTAAACGTAGCTAAGACAGATGCAATGATCTTAGGAAGCAATGGAAAAAGCTGAGAAAAATCGACTCTGTCGATTCCACTAAACCACACTTTAAGATCGGTTCCGAGGATATCAAGTTGGTAAAGGAGGTCAAATACCTTGGTGTTCAGGTTGACCATCAACTAAAATGAATCTCAATTGGCCTTAACAACTGATAAGATCTCTAGAGGCATTAGTATGCTTCGTTATGCCAAGCAGTACCTCCCAATATCAACTGTCAAGACTATACAAGAGTTTAGTGGAGCCGTATTTTAGATATTGTTGTCCTTTCTGGGGAAATGCTGGGGTGACTGTCATTGAAAAATTGCAGAAACTCCAAAATCGTGCTGCAAAACTCGTTACCAACAGTTCATTTGATGCGACCACTTTACCAGTTATTCGTACGCTTCGATGGCCCACTGTTAGGGAACTTATTGATTTTGAATCTCAGAAATGGTTTTCAGATTCCTAAAAGGAGACGCGCCTTCTTATATGAATGACATGTTCACGAGAGTCAACAATTCTACTGCTTGTTCTCTTAGGAATGCTGAAGTCAACTTCAGGTTGCCATTGTTAAAATCAGCAGGGGGGGGGGGGGCAGAAATGCTTCTCGTACTGAGGTGCAAAGCTCTGGAACAGTCTTGGTACTGAGGCTAAAAACTCTTCAACCCTGAGAGCCTTCAAGAGGGAGGTGCAAAAATGAACACTAAAATCTTTTCATTTTTTTGGTGTTGATTTTTGACAAATTGTAATTTTAATTTAGTTCGACATACTGGTTTTTATTGTAAATTATTGATTATTGTAAGTTTTTAGAATGGTCCCCTGTAAATCAAATCAGTTATTGCGGCCGAAGGGCGCTTACTAATCTGTATGTAGCTGAATGAATTTGAGATTTGAGCACATACCTTGCTAATTAGTCAATTGTTAAAACAATGGCAGTCACATTTTCATTTTATCAATATTTATACACGGGCTACCTTTCAGCAAATACACTGATTATTAACAATATTTGTTCAAAATAATATGGGAAAAGATATAATTAATATGAGTTGCTGCTCTACCAAGGGGTCGTGTTTGGGTCCTGTGAAAGGTTCAAAAGATAGTCTCTAAGACCTGTTCTAAAACGAGCGATTGACTCTCTTTCTCGAATGTTGTCAGGGATATCATTCCAGTTTTTGACACCAGAGAAGTAGAAACTTCGCTTTGCATATTCTAACCTAACTTTAGGAATTTGCAGATCTCCACTGTTTCTGGTTCTATACTCTGAAATCATGGATCTTTCAGTGAACTTATGGCTAAGATTTTCGGGACAGAGGTCATGCAAGATTTTATATGTCATGACATGCAAAGACTTTACGTGATTGGTTGAAAGGAAGAATAAATAGGTTATCATTGGTCGGCCTAACAATTGATAAGGCTTTTATTGGCCGACTCGAAGAAAAGGATAACCAACAATCGAGCGACACGGTGACTGCGACTGGCCAAGGAAAAATTGCAGTGAAGTTGGAAAAGGGCTGGAGTATTTCAAGTTACGACCAAATACTTGGAAATTGCCGACGTGGAAGGTAGAAGCTTTTATGGGACCTAGTAAACAACAAGAAAGATCCAAAACTTACAAAGATACGAAGCTGTGCTCGACTCCAGTGGATAGCACAAGAAACCAAAACATCTCTCTTTCAAGTTTCAGTTCCGCAGGATCAAAGCTAAATTCTACATGGGTTCAATATAAGAAGCAAACTCTCCACCAAAAGAGTTTGTTACGTCAAAGGAGCTTTAACATTCTCTCTGTAGAACATGGTAAAAGCTCAAGAAGTCCACCTTTGGATTTCCAGGCACTTCAAAGTCACAAACACTTGGTCCCAGAGGGGGTACTCCCTAACTTTCAATACGGGGAGGTCCATGCCACGATTTCGTTGCTGACCCCTAAATATTAAGCCTAATGTTTTGGGGACCCCAAATATTGAGTCTAATACCTTGGAGACTCACGCCAAACTCCACGATTCTTCCTTTTTTCAGATTTATGGACCCAAAATATTGAATTTTTGTCCATGTTGTAATTCACAGACCCCAAATATTGATTTAACGTAAAATTTCGGACCCCAAATATTGGCATGGACCTCTCCGTATTGAAAGTTATGGAGTACCCCCCCTGGGCACTTGGTAAACTTGCTTCGAGATGCATCCTAAAATCAACTTCCTCTTACTCATTCCTTCCTTTCAACAAAAGTCGGGAATCATTCTTTAGCATATTATGCTAGACATCTCCTCCGAATATATTGTGATCTTTGAAGCGGAAGAAATCGTTCTATTATTGTGACTGCAAAAGCGAAACAACTCGCTTCCAATGTCCAATTAGACGAAAGAAGCGAAACAACTCGCTTCCAAGGTCTAATTAGACGAAGGAAGCGAAACAACTCGCTTCCATGCACACAATATAGCATTGTATGCAGGATGAAAATAAGCGAAACATTTTGATTCCAAAATTATATTAGTCGACAGAATCGAAACAACTCGCTTTCAATGTCTAATTAGATGAAGGAAGCGAAACAACTCGCTTCCATGCACACAATATAGCATAGTATGCAGGATGGAAATAAGCGAAACATTTCGATTTCCAAAATCATATTAGACGACAGAATCGAAACAATTCGCTTCCAATGACTAATTAGACAAAGGAAGCGAAACAACTCGCTTCCATGCACACAATATAGCATTGTATGTAGGACGAAAATAAGCGAAACATTTCGATTTCCAAAATCATATTAGACGACAGAATCGAAACAGTTCGCTTCCAATGTCTAATTAGACGAAAGAAGCGAAACAACTCGCATCCAATGTCTAATTAGAGGACAGAATCGAAACAACTCGCTTCCAATGTCTAATTAGACGAAGGAAGCGAAACAACTCGCTTCCATGCAACAAAAACATGAAACAAAACAACTCAAAAACAAAATTCGAGAAAACCTCCACAGTTGCATGACCACAATGAAATCAAACAACAGTCACAGATCGAAAACATAGTTAACATTGGTAATTTTGAACCAGCAAACAACCAAACCAGCGTTCTGCGTAGTCTATGAAGGGCTAGGCTTTGTGCACACGCCTGAACAGATACAGTTAGAAACAATCCTACACTCCCTCTCTGATTTCGAAAGAAGGATGCTCATAAGATACTAATTTGCAACAACCCCTTCAAAACAAAAATTTGAACCATTTCGAGCAAAATCGAGATGGATTTTTCCAATTAGTGAAGGCAAAAACATCGAAAATTACTTGCAAAAGGTTGAAAAACGACCTCATAAAACTACACAACAATACCAGAGGCAACCCTGATAACTTAACACTTGACGAAGGAGCGGATAAAGGAGGACGGATCGTTCTATGGCCACATTTGCAGAGGCACAAAAACAACACACCAACCACACCCCAGAAGTGGCCTTCGAAATTGAAACTTCCTTAGCATTTCTATGTACAAAGAAGCTCATCACAGAACAGTTTTATGAGTTCTTACAACCACAACACACCGTTAGAACCCCAGTGTTCCACTTATTACCGAAAATGCACAAACAAAGCACACCAGGTAGGCCAATCATTTCAGGGTACAATTCTCCAACAGAAAGCCTCTCGAAATATCTCAACGACTAAACCAATTGTGGAGACTTCTCCCTCGTACATAAAGGATACAACACAATTCTTGAAAGTCATACACGGACCAAAAGAAATGCCAAAAGATACAATCCTAGCAACAATAGATATCAAGTCTTTATATAACAACATACCACACCAAGAAGGAATGCAATACTGTCTTGAGGCAATTGAAAACCATTACAAACCCAAGACACCGCTCTCACTAAAATACTTACATCAAATGTTAAAATTCGTTCTCGAAAACAACTACTTTATATTCGATGACAAGTTCTACCTGCAGGTACATAGAACCAGCATGGGAACACCAAATTACGCTAACATATTTATGACTAAAATCGAAAACCAAATTCTACACAGTGTGGGACATCACAAAACACCACTTCTGTGGAAACGATTCATCGATGGCAAATTCAAAATTTGGCCTCACAATGAAATCGAACTGCTACAATTCTTAGTCAAATAAATACAATACATTCAACAATTAAATTCGAGATGGAATGCTCACAAAACAAATTGAATTTCCTCGATACAACAATCTTCATAAACAAGGAACAAATACTATAGAGCTCTTTGTATGTGAAACCCACAGAAATTTGCTCCTTGCTACACAAAGAATCATTCCATCCAGATACGTGCAAACACAGCGTGATATACAGCCAAGCGCTTTGATATCGACGAAATATAACGACAAAGAAACTTCGAGAATAAAATTAGATACACTAAAAACTTATCTCATCAAAAGGGTTACTCTATTCAGGAAATTAATCAAAAATTCCAAAAGGTACATAACAACTTTCACAAACAGATGCCCCCTTTGGAAACTCAAAACAGAAAAAGCAAGAGAGAATACTACCTTTCATAAATACCTTATGACAAAAACACCTCACAAATTAAAAAAATACTCAAAAGAAACATTGAAAAATAATCCATGAAAACAAAACCCTGAAAACCACCTGGCCAAACTAGCCCTTCCTGGCACTGTAAAAGAATAATAACATTGGGGACATACTTGAACACGCAGACCTGAACATGCAACTTTCCTATTTAAGAGCTGATTGAAGTCTTTAACAATAACCATCGAAAATATTTTTCGAGCTTGGCACTTTTCCCCTTCCATTTGACTGTTGAACATTAAGAGATCTGGAGAAGCAATGAGATACACCATGAAATCAACCGTACTTGCTCTTGCCAAACATAAGGGACCTGTCATAAAGTATCTACTACAGGGGGGCGGAGGATATTTGACTTTTGCCAAAATATTTTTCAAAGCCCCTTTTGAAAAGGAGTAAAAAATTCCGTGGCCCCTCGTGCAGAGAAGAATAATTTTCGTGGCCCATTTCAATTTGAATTTTTGAAATTTGCCCATAGCATCCCTATAGCACAAGATGCTCTCCTCTTTCCATTTCATCTTCAGACCTTGATTATGACACTAATATTGTCCCCGTTGTGCATAGCATAACTTTGCCTACTAACTTAGAGCTAATGGTGGTTTGGGCAGCATGTCCACTCTTCGTCTTTATGATTGCTGTCCAGCTTTGTTTGTTGATGTAGATGTAGCAAAGAATCATGAATTTTAAAAGAACAGCTTTCAAAGAATTCGCCTCCAAACTTTGAGTTTGTGTCACCTCAATGCACTTTCAGCACTCAACAAAAAGAAGCAAGCTCTTTTGCATGTATTTTTGCGTTGATGGGCTGATGCAAGGATCCAAAGAAGGATGGTTCAGCAAAACAGGTATCAGAAAAGAGAAAATCCGTTTGTGCTTTGAAAAAAGAATGAAACTGGAAAGTTGAAGCAGTGACTGGATTGGATTCTGACTGCATAACTGAATTGATTTTAGTTGCTTTAAAGACTGTTAAATTTTCTCACACATAAATCTCAGTGTCTTCAACATTTCAACAAGCTTTTGTAATGTTACTCACTGACACATTTCATGGCCCATTTAAAATCTGCAAATATTTTCTGTGGCCCATTATCAAGCCTGTCAATTTTTTGGTGGCCCCGGCCTATATCCTCCGCCCCCCTGTAGCAGATACTTTATGACAGGTCCCTAATGCAATTATGAACACGGGCAGGCGCGTGAAAACTTATCTTCGATTCTAGACTTTATTCAAAATCCTTCGTTACGGAAACAGATCAGGAATCTAAAATAGGTGTTTCGCTGTTGCCATCTAATTGGACCTTGGAAGCGAGTTGAATCGATTCTGTCGTCTAAGGGGGGGCGGGGGTAAATTCAATAGGAAGGTGACGGGGGTGTGCCATTTGACGTCTGAAATCGCACCCTAAAATTTATAAATTTTCGCGAAAACGATACCCCAAAATTTACAGGCCATTGAAAATGTATACCCTAAAATTATGACAGCCAACCAAAATTCTAACCAAGTAAGGGAAATTTGATCAAAATTAATACCCTAAGGAGTTATTTTCCTAAAATGACACCCCAAAATTTATCACTACTTGTGATTTTACCAAAAATGATACCCCAAAATTTATTTTCTGCTCGAAAAAGGCACCCCAAAAAATGGCACATCCCGTACCTGCACACATGGTAGTTACCCCAGTGCCTATTTTAGTGTGGTCTTGTCCACACTTTGCGGCCTTGAAAATTGGAGATGTGGTCTTGAAATTTAGAATGAGTGGTCTCGATATCCCTAAAATTTTCCAAATGTATGTTTCCTTTCCTGTAACACAATACTTGCTATTACTTTAAAACTTTTTGCAAATACATATGTAAGGTCTGTTCACATTTGCCTCAGATGCAATCTTTCCCATGGTTGGTCTGTACACTAAAATTTGTTGAATTCTAGACAAGACAATTTTTTATTTGTGACCTTTCCTGGCAATCCATGTGTATTTCTCTTCATAAAGCGTACCTAAGGATTCGACGGACATTGAAACCAACACAAAAACCTTGAAAATGGAAAAAAATAATGAAAAGTGTCTTTGGAAAGATTATCTGCACAGTTAGGGGGGTGGGAAAGGTGCTGCCTGCTGTTTAGAAGAATGCGGTGTGAACAGTTCTTTCTTAATTAAATCTCTGCTTCCTATTTTCTCCAGATAGTGGTCTTGTGAATTCAGCTTAAAATAGGCACTGAGTTACCCCCCCCCCCCGGGATTAGACATTGGAAGGATGGAAGCGAACTGTTTCGATTCTGTCGTCTAATATGATTTTGGAAATCGAAATGTTTCGCTTATTTTCGTCCTACATACAATGCTATATTGTGTGGAAGCGAGTTGTTTCGCTTCTGCCATCTAATTAGACACTTGAAGCGAGTTGTTTCGCTTTTGCCGTCTAATTTGACATTGGAAGCGATTTGCTTCGATTCTATCGTCTAATATGATTTTTGAAATCGAAATGTTTCGCTTATTTTCGTCCTACATACAATGCTATATTGTGTGCATGGAAGCGAGTTGTTTCGCTTCCTTCGTCTAATTAGACATTGGAAGCGAGTTGTATCGATTCTATCCTCTAATAGAAGTTTTGAATCGAAATGTTTCGCTTCCCGTTGCTAATTAGACGTTGGAATCCGATTCTTTCGCGTACTTTCGCACAATAAATAGAGGAATTAACTCGCTCCTAAAATTACATTCTATTCGGATGATTTCATTCGCATATTATGCCATATGTTATTTTCCCAACAAAAGTCAAGGAAAACAAATTTGAAACAGCAATAACGTTAGTTAGTGAGTGCAGCGTTTTGGGAAATGCGAACAAACTGCACAATCATATAAAATGGAATAACAGAAATAGGCCTTTCTCATTCTGTTGATATTAGAAGATGACTTTGCCGTCCTCCCCTGTGTACGCAACCAACTCTGTCTGAAGACCATGACCATGACGAAGTCACACAAACACGCATTCATTCTAGATAATGATTCATTCATTCTTGATAACAGCGCACTTAGGCCCTTTTTATCAAATTTAAGCCAAAAAATAAAGTTCCAAATCCTTATAAAACTTTATACTCTTGACATGAACCATAACCTAGGGGCTAATACGCTGCAAACATTTTCAAGATCCGTCAACCGAAGGCGAAGATATAGAATTTTAAAGTTAGGCCTAAGTCAGATCTTTGTTTACATGAACGGAAGAGGCATGACACTGTTTTTACAGCAAATTACAATTCCTTGTATCTAGGCTTATACTTCACCGATATTTTTCATTTTAGTCTCATTCTGATCCTCTAAATGTGATCTTTGAGGCAATGTTCCGCATACTCAAATATTTTACCTTTTTAGGACCGTTTTTAGACCATTTCTCAAAGGTGCTTTTCTAAAAAATTCTTGTCTTCAAAAATCAATTGTAAAATTGAAAGCTGAAGACAAAAAATGTATGTTTCGCTATGCTCTTCAAAATGATTTTAACAATTAGAAACACCTTTCTAACAAGTTTCTACCAAAGGGCTGGTGCCAATTCGCCTCCAAAAAATTCTAACAAAAAATTGAATTTTACAAGTTTTGTACATGATTTTAACATTTTTGCACATTTCGTGAGGAAAAATTAGATAAAGTGAAACGGAAAGCTTTGCATTTGTTTCAAACCGATACAGAGTTAAAAGTATGCCATTTACTTGTCCTTTAAGCCTGCTAAAGCCTCGAGTCAAACATTTTTAAGGCCAAAATGGTATTTTGCAGCCATTTGTCCCTAAAAAAATTCATAATTTTTAACTTTTGCAAGAATTTTAACAAATAAGCCTTGCAAAGTGTATCAAATGTTAGTCATTATATTGTTTTAACATGTACGTAAGGTTTGGACACCTTTGGTCCATTCAGTGGATGTCTGTTAAAGTTTAGTGGTTATTGTATGCAAAAATCTTAGATGTCAAATTAAAAACTTGTGAAATGAAAATAGTCATAAAAGATTTTTGGGTTCGAATTGGCACCAGCCCTTTGGTAGAAACTTGTTAGACAGGCGTTTCTAATTGTTGAAACTATTTTGAAGAGCATAGCGAAACATACTTTTTTTGTCTTTAGCTTTTAATTCAAAAATTGATTTTTCAAGACAAGAATTTTTTCGAAAAGTACCATTGTGAAATGGTCTAAAAACGGCACTAAAACGGCAAAATATTTTAGCAGCCTTTGCATTGCCTCAAAGCGCGCATTTAGAGGATCAGAATAAGGCTAAAATGAAAAAGATCGGTGAAGTCTGAGCCTAGATACAAGGAATTGAAATTTGCTGTCAAAACAGTGCCGTGCCTCTGCCGGCCATGTGAACAAAGATCTGATTTAGGCCCAACTTCAAAAATCAATATCTTCGCTTTCGGTTGACTGATCTTGAAAATTTTTGCAGCAGTTATGGTGCATATCTCAAGCACAAAATCAAGCAGGAATCTAAAACTTCAAATTTTGGTTAAATTCGATGCTCCGGATCACAGTGCAGCGCCTCTGATGTGTTTGTTATTTTGTGATAAAAATAGGTTATTTTGGAGCAAATCAAATAGCAGGATTGTGATGCTTTCACAAACCGAGACAAAGAGAGACTCGGAGAGACTTCACAGCTTGCTGATTCTTTTGAAATTTTATGTGTTCTTATGTCATGCGCTGATCAAGATGCCGAATCGATGGAATGGCCGTTGCTCTCAAAATAATTCTGCTGTGGATGAATCAAGAAGATCAAAACAAACACTTTAAGGACCTTATTTAAGCTTTTTTGAAGGTATCTGAACAACAATCTGGGGTTAGCAAGAGTGGTAATATGAAAAAAGCATGGTTTGTTTGGGGCGAAAATGGGCCTAAGTTGCAAACAGAGGAGCTTTCTCATCGCAGCTTCCAACATGAAATGGCTCGTTATTCTTCGAATGTCGGAAATAAATTGCAAATGATGATCAAAATAGGTAAAGTATGTGGTTTTACATCGAATTT
The DNA here is from genome assembly GCA_964020215.1 of Aurelia sp. 3 sensu Dawson et al. (2005). Taxonomy (NCBI): domain Eukaryota; kingdom Metazoa; phylum Cnidaria; class Scyphozoa; order Semaeostomeae; family Ulmaridae; genus Aurelia; species Aurelia sp. 3 sensu Dawson et al. (2005). The sequence continues at coordinate 16,667,056 of OZ026585.1, forward strand.
TGACACCCCGAAGCCATTTACTACGCGCGTGCGGAGTTGACGGCCGGGGCCGGCCGGGACTGTCAAAATAAATGGAAAAGTTCTGATGGCTGGGGCCCAATTGTAGATGGCCGGGGCTGGCCGGGGCTGGCAAAATAAGCGGAAAAGTTCTGGAAATACCCCGGCCAGTAGCCCCGGCCACTGGCTGGGGTGCGGGCACCTCCTTTTTCTTGTTTGGTAAATTTCCAACTTTGATCACACTGGGAGGGAGCAGTTGATCCAAATCCCCTATTCTTTCTGCCTTAAAGAATACGTAAGCTTTTTACCTCTCAGAGATATGCTGAATTAAGCAACTGTGGCAAATTAGATCATAAATACACTTGAAGATGGCCGGGGCTGGCCGGGGTTGGCAAAATAAATGGAAAAGTTCTGGAAATGCCCCGGCCAGTAGCCCCGGCCTGCCCCGGCCATGCCCCAGCCGGCCGGGGCGTGGGCACCCTCCTAGTTGACTCCGCGCGGAATTTCCGTGCAGATCCCAGAGTAGGGGGAAAAGGGGAACGAACTCACTCTGGAGACGAGACTGGCACTGAATTGATTTTTGACCACAAAACGACAGAAAGAGACCAAGAAAGAAAGGAAGAAAGAAAGAAAGAAAGAAAGAAAGAGACAGAGATATCGCACATTGCTAATTGTTTTGATATGTAATGCAGCTAACGCTGCAATAACAACATAATTCATTTCCATGGTTGCAAGGCAAGGTCAAAGTTGCAAGGTCAAAGCACCAAAGGTCAAGTTCTATGCTTCTTTCAAATGTTTCTTCCATCATTTCAAATCCTCCGCAGAAGCAATGTTGTTGAAAGAGCCTTCCCTGCAGTAAAACAGCACTTTTAGCACTTTTACAGCACTTTTATTTTGGCAGATTTACCCTGAGTTTATTTCGTCATCTGTAATAAGTCTAACTGAAAGACTTTGGGCAAGTCTACACTTTTGGGGACGATTTTTCCTGATTCAAAATCATTTTATATCCAACAATACTATGATTCAGCTACCCGGCTGCATGTTTGTAATTTACAAGTTACTAGTTCTAACTGAGGTGCTACCATGGGTAAAAAAATATAAAATCAAAAATCAATCAAATCAAATAAAACATGATCAAAACGAATAACTATCAACTGTGCCACAAAAGGAAGCAATTTGAAAACCGTGTAACACCGTGTATAACAAAATAAGTTCCCCAATTTGACCTGTTATTGGAGACGTTGCAAAACAGGAATCCATCACAGAATGCCAAATTTGGATGCGAGTGTTTCGCTTCTCTATCTGCGTCCATTGATTCTCTACTGTCAGTCTCTGAAAACAGAATACTTGGAGGTTTGCAGGGGGGGGGGGTAGGAGGTTTTTGATTTTTAGTGTTAGTTGCTTCTGGGCTGTTGCAAAATTTCTTACAAAGAAAAAGTGGACACAAAAAATAGAGCACTGGAAAGAAAAGAATACCTCCATAGTCACATCTCTTTGTGCACAAGGAAAGTGCAGACCATTGACTCCATACGCAGTCTCGATTCTGACACTGTTTGCCGTAAAAACCAGGTTTGCAACTACACTGCCCAGTTTTACCAGCACATTCTAAGCCATAAGAGCCTACTGCATTGCAACTGCAAGGGCTGCAACCAGACGCTTTGTTGGTACATGTTGTCTGTGCTGTTCCAGTGATGTAGTAATTTGCTTTGCATTGGTTGGTGATGGTTATAGCTGGGTGCAGATATCTTCCTCCTGTACATTGAACATTGACTGAATTTGCAATGCTGTATAGACATGTCTTTTGGTTGAGTGTTGAAACCTGGGAATATTTTGATCAATTGTTATTGCTGTACCAAGCGTCCCTGAAAAACTTTAGAGCTTTAGGGCCTGTTTATATGAGGAAAAGCACCTCACCTGCCAGACCCTGTGCTAGGATGTGAGATTTCAGCTTCCCATGGAATCCTTTGCATTTTCATTTTGCGTTTACATGACGACTTCAACACCACTGGTATAGTTTTTTTTATATCAATTAAAAATTTACAAATACAAGATACTTACTACACTACTTACAAAATACTCTACGATACTACAAATACAATACCACGAGGAGCAAGATATCATGTCTACCCCGTGGCTTTAGGAAGGAAAAAAAGAGAAGGGAAAAAAGCAAGACTACCAAAGACTACATAGAGCTATACTCAAAAAGAAAATTCACTAAAAAGAGAGGGAGACTTGGTTGCTGCTCGACGGATGACATAAATTTGGACGAATTCAATCAAATCGGCCAGTTTCATTGATAAACTGTAGAGTTAACTCAAGGATATTTCTATTGATTTCATCTGGGAGGTCCTTATTACCATACATTAACAGTTGCGTTAAAACCTCGTTTGAAGGGTTAGTGAGTCCAAACGGTCGAACTAATGCAAGAATTCCAGCGAGAAGATCTCGTCGTTGGGTGCCAAAAGATGGACAGAGCAACAAAAAATGTTCCGTATCCTCAATACCATCGTTTGAGAGGCACTGGTATAGTGAAATCCCATCTCACTAGAGGTGGGATCTCGCCTGGTTGTGGTGAATTTTTTTCATACCGGGTGTCCCAAAAAAAAGTATCCGGATTTGGTCGACCCTAGCGATAAGAATATAGCGTGAATCAATCCGAAATGATTTTCAAAAAATACCTTGATAGCCAACTTGAACATAGATACCTCGTTTGTTGAATTCGGTGCACTGAGAGTGAAGATATCAATCTTCAAAGGACAAATTTGCCTCCACCTCCAAACCAGAGCTTTGGCGCTTTGGCCTAAGCAAATTCTTGAAGCTCTGTGAATGAAATCAACAAAATTTGAAGACGGCACAACAGATGTGTTTTCCATAATACAGTTCATGTGAGACCTATTGTCAAGGGAGCCCCGAAATCAGCTTCATTCATCTTAATATCGACAATTTATTTAACACTTACTATCTACCGGTGAAGTACTCCCTTGAGCATCAACACACTTTTGACATCGTCGAATCATTCCTTGAAAAGAATTTGTTATCAGACCTCTCGAGATCAGGTTGATCATCGCGTATCTTCGAAGCTGATTTCCCGGATGGGTCATCATCAAGAGAGGAGATATCTTTTGGCCCCCAAAAGATCTCCAGACCTTCCTGTCGTGGCCCCCGAGAGATCTAATAAACAATTCTTTTCAAGGAATGATTCGACGATTTCAAAAGTGTATTGATGCTCAATCACCGGTGAATAGTATTTGTAAAATAAATCGTCGATATTGAGATGAATGAAGCTGATTTCGGAGCTCCCTTGACAATAGGTCTCACATAAACTGTATTTTGTAAAACCCATCTGTTGTGCCGTCCTCAGATTTTGTTGATTTTATTTACAGAGCTTCAAGAATTCGCTTAGGCCAAAGCGCAAAAGCTCTGGTTTGGAGGTGGAGGCAAATTTGTCCTTTGAAGATTGATATCTTCACTCTCAGTGCACCGAATTCAACAAACGAGGTATCTATGTTCAAGTTGGCTATCGAGGTATGTTTTGAAAATCATTTCGGTTTGATTCACGCTATATTCTTATCGCTAGGGTCGACCAAATCCGGATACTTTTTTTTGGGACACCCGGTATAAACGGAACACCACATGGTGAGGTGAATTGAAGTCATTCGTTGATTCTTATAGGTTAGTTCGTTCTGATTTCACGGAAGAAAAACTTTACCCTACGTCGCCTCTCAGCCCTGGGGCTGACAGGTGAGATGAAGTCTCATATAGTGGCTGAAATTTACTTCGCCTGTCAGCACCGGGTCTGGCAGGTGAAGTAGTTTTCCTCATATAAACAGGGCCTTAGTTTGATGCAGCGACATGAATTTGGTTTAGCCGATTTTGGCTAATGATTATAATCATTAGCCAAAATCGGCTAAGATTTGTTTACACCCATTCCAAGTCACGTGATCATTCTGCAGATAAAAAATCTTTTGATTTCTATATAGTAAAAACCTGCCTATAAGAACCTAGTGATTAAGAACCTACAGGCTGAAAATTCTGAAATTAAACCCCCAATATATAAGAACCTACTCAGCCTGCAGTTTAAAATCGGTTCTTATTCGTGGAGATCAACAAACTAAATCAATCTCTAGTTGCTTTGTCATTGAGCCTATACGTACTGATTCTGCCATATGTGCAAATTGCAAAGAGCTCGAAAGATGCTTTGAAACTTTTCATTGTATTCTGTAAAATTTGTAATTCTTCCACGAACTGATGTTTGAATAAGACCTCATGAACTTAGGTGTCTCTCAACTGACAGCAAATAATGGGCTTGAAGTTTCAATGTGAACAAAAGAAAAACCTGGAAGCCCTGAATGAAATAAGAACCGATTTAAGAACCTGAACAGCCTTATTTCCTACTAAATACTCAATACATAAGAACCTAATCAGGCTGACTTGCAAAATTGTAGGTTCTTATACGCGAGTTTTTACTGTAGCATACCTCGTGCCATGCAAAATTGTGGCTATGAGTGCAGAAAGAACTATGATACTAAAACTTCCTCAGAGTATGATCACATGACTTGAAATGGGTAAAACAAACCTTACTCGATCAGGTACAGTAAGAACTCGCAAAATAGAAACCATTAGAAACAGTCTATTTAGTTTCTAGGCAACTTATCAATGTTTATTTTAAACTTAATGAAGCTTCTTATTTCAGGCTGCCATTTCTCAAAAACAGTCAGCTTGCCGTGCGTTAAAAGTAGTTTTTATTTTGCGGGTTCTAACTGTAATCTCATCAACGTGTTCCTATACCTTGTTTGTTGCTATTGCTATTGTCCACCTTCAAATCATAGCTTTTGAGGCATAGCAAATGAATCAACGATAGCTTTGACAAAATTTGAACTTTGTTAGATCATATTACATTAAGTTGGCCTGAGTCACCCATTGGGAAAGAGCAATTTTAGAAAGGTTCATTGCAGATTCAAAGAACATTTGAGACATTCAAAAAATTTAATAGGAAACCCTATTCCCGCAATATCCCCCACTTTGGTCCAGGGAGATTAATCTCCCTGCTTTGGCCCATTCGCAAAACTTAATTGCAAAGATTTTGCTTGTTTCTAACTTGCAAAAGTTTCTTCCAGCGAAAGTTTCTTCCTCTAATCTGTGCTGGTTTATACCGCATCTCCTCTTTTACCTGTGTAGCTGTTCGAGTCTTGTACAACTGGTCAACATGCTCCGTAGGTCTGTTCATGTAATCTAATGCTTGTGACCACACCATGAATCCCATTTGTTGAAGGAGTACCAACTGTCGCCAGGCATCATCCACTGCCGCCTTATACGTAGAACTGCATGCTTGTGACTTGTACCTATCAATGTTTGGAAATTCACGTCATTATAACCTTAAAAGGAATCGACATGGTTAAAGAGATTTAATGATGCCTTTGATTATAAAAAAATAAATGGACAAACCCTCTCAAGGTTTACAACTTCTACTATGCCAAAGGCCACACTATCCATCTACTCTCAGAGAGGTTTTGTCCGCGCAGTTCCAAAACAGGTAAATCGCGGCAATACTTTTCAGCGCAAATTTTGATCGTTTTGCGAAATAAGCCGAAAACAATCAGTTTTTAGAAATTGGGCATTAGTGCAGCCGCCTTGAATTTGCTAGCACGAACATACAGCAACTTTTAAGGTCGACGATTAGACAGAAAATACTTATTTTGAGCTTTAGTGCTAAAATGTTTGTATTCCGTTAACAGCATCGTGTTGTGGTCTGTTTTGGCTAGGCCCGAGCTTCAAATTCTGAATCAAACTGAACTGCAACAACACTGCGTCTCCCAAACTTACCCTAACGAAATGCCCTCGCAGTGACTTCTCTCAAGGGCTCGTCGCTCGTCGAAGGAAACGAACATCGCAGGTATGGTGAGGTGAGTTGAACTTTTCGTTGGTTCTTATTAATTCGTTCTGATTTCACGGATTAGAGACTTTAGTCCACCTTGCCTCTCAGCCCCGGGGCTAACAGGTAAGGTGAAAAGTCTCATACAAACAGTTGCTGAACCTTGCCTGTCAATTCCCGGTCTGGTAGTTGAGGTGTTTTTTGTCATAAGTCCTTACCTCATCTTCTATATGAAAGTTGGAAACCATGAATTGTTCATTTCAACGTATGAAAGGTTTTATTTCTGTCCAGTTTTTCAAATTGTCAATCCAGGTCCTACGAGTTGCGATAAATGAGCCGAAGAAACGCCCACAGACCCAGTGTTTCTTTAGCCACACAGCGAAACGGCACGTGTCAAAGCTACCAAATCTATTTTAACCGTATCGATCGGTCCGTTTAACATCTGATAACATTGACACATGCTGGATGTTCCTTAATGTTGGATTAGTGGATCCAGGAAGTGTAGGGCAAGGATCGAGCAGACGGACTTCAGGAAAAAGACTTTGAGAAAGTCTAGATTAGAGTCGGCGCTATTGATCTTTCTTTGCTTGATAACGGGCAATGCTCGAAACCTCAGGCTAAGTTCAAAACATGTCAAAGTACTTATATTTCACATTATTTACTTGTATATCTGTGTACAATCGCACTACATTGAGGCCCCGTCCACACGTATCCGGAAATTTTTGAAAAGCATCTTTTTTATCCATATAAGAAAATATCCGCGTCCACACGAGGAGCGTTTTCGAAAATATCCCCGTCCACACGAAGACGCTGCTGCTGCATTCAAATTTCTCTGTTCAAACTTTGACAAAAGAAAACAAACACTCAAATGCCCTTGCGTGATCCCCAGAGATCCGTGCGCATGCTCTGGTACGTCGTAAATCGATGCTGTGACGTCAGCGTTTTCGAAAAGCTCCGTTTTCACCCGTCCACACGAAAACATGAAAACGGCGTTTTCAAAAAGGTCCACTCAAGAGAGCGTTTTCGAAAAGCTTCGTTTTTGGTGACCGAAGACGCCGTCTCCGTGTGGACGCTAACCCAAAACGGATAAAAGAGATGCGTTTTCAAAAATATCCGGATACGTGTGGACGGGGCCTGAAAGTCAGAAATTTCGAACAAATAAATACGCTACAAAACTTCAGACACTAAATATTTCGCACCAAAAAAATTCGGACCATATGAACGTCCGAAATCTTTTAATGTATGCGCAAACAAGGGGAAATCGATGATATTCTCTTACCGGTTAATAAAGGCAAGCATGAGAGGTTCGTGGTTCAACAAAGGTGTTCCGCTCCTGCCAAGGAACAGATGATTAATCTCATACAGCCATTTTTCGATACCATCTGCTGCAAGGACGGCGGTAGCTAATTTCTTGCCTTCTATCTCGAGCGTGGTTGGGTAGCGTGTCGGTAAATCTTTATAGCGATAGGCATAAAACTCGATCTTTCGTATTGCATTGCTATAATGTGTGATCAAGTTAGACCATTGGAATTGATCTGTTAGCTTACGGCTAAGTTCGTCAAAGGCTTTTTTGAAGGCATCCTCTAATTCACTGATGGCTGTCTGCACTACACCGAAGCTTATGCCAACGTATTCCCTCAAATCTTTAATGTCGTAAGCAACATCGCTTAACATGGGTAGCTTCAGTGTTGTCTCTAGCATCGAATCCATCGTCTTAGCAAGCTGGGCTTTTGCATGCTCATCACATTTGTCACCTTTAATGAAAAATTACGCAGTTAATAGCACATAGACTCTTTGCAATTTTTAACCCTGAAAGGAGAATATTGCCCCCCCCCCATAAGTTCGCAGAAAAGCTACGATTCTGATCGATGTTCATCGAAACATTTTACAAAGCAGAATAGCATAGGTACAAATCTTTAAAACGATTGGTGTAATGTTCCATTTCCTATTGCTTCTTAATGATTTGCGTGACACAAACTTTTGGTAGTTTGCTGTAATATTACTGATTAACGTTTGAAAAATTTTGAATATTCTTCGAGTTTGCTAGGATGTATGAAGAGCAGACCATTCCGAGAGCCAGGCCCGGAGGAAACGGGGGGACAGGTAGATCTCAGGCCCCCCCAATTATTTCTAGAACAATGGCATTAATTAGATGTATTGTTCTCTATTGTTTTGTGAACAATTGCCCCCTATCAGCATCTGCTTCTTACGGCGCTGCCGAGAAAAGTCCGATGAAGGTCTAACTTCTGTACTCAGTGGCCAAGTTTATCAAAGTTTTTGTGTAACGAATGCGACCAGAATATAATCTGGATTTCAAAGCTTACTTTACATTGCAGGAAAAGGCTGGTTAGGTATCGACTCATAGAAACCTGCAAAAAGACCTTAGATAAAGGGGGTCTTGTTGGAGCACTACTCATGGATCTCTCTCAAAGGCTTTTGATTGCTTAAATCATGAACTTTTGATTGCAAAATTAAGTGCTTATGGTTTCAGTATGAGTGCATTGCGGTTGATCCATAGCTATCTCAATGAGAGGAAAAGCAGAGGGTAAAGATGAATTGGTCCTTCAGCACATGGAGAGAATCAATGATAGGTGTACCACAGGGCTCGGTCTTGGGGCCTCTTCTGCTTAATATATACCTCAATGATCTCTTCATGTTTGTGAAAGATGCGGAAATATGTAACTATGCAGATGACACAACTATATATGCTTGCGATATAAATGTCGAAAGTGTCGTTAAACATTAGAACGTGATGCCCTTAAAATTGCAAGCTGGTTTCCAAACAACTGCATGAAGTTGAATGAGGACAAATGCCACCTAATGATATTTGGGGATAAAAGTAATGAAATTTCTTTAAATATCGGAAGGGTAACCATAAGAGAGCATGGAAGAAAAGTTGGAGTGATTTTTGACAAAAATTATGCTTTAAACAGCAAGTAACGTCTATTTGCAAAAAAAGCTGGTCAGAAGCTACATGCTCTCTTAAGAATTTCTCACTTTCTTGACACTGAACAACTAAAGCGAGTAATGAAAGCATTTATCTTGTCCCAGTTCAAATACTGTCCTCTTGTTTGATGTTCTGCGATAGAACACTTAACAATGAAGTTAATCGTATTCACGAACGGGCATTGCGGATAACTTACAACGATATGAGATCAGATTTTGTTACTCAGAGACACTGCTGTCCCAATTTACATTAGGAATTTAGAGTTGTTAATGACTGAAATTTATAAAACAAAATGGGAGATTGATCCTAGTTTCATGAAGGAGATCTTTGTCGAAAAACACAATCCTTATGGGTTAAGAGGCTGCCATAATCTACTGCTGCCACAAGCACGTACTACGTGTTATGGCTTAGAGACGATATCGTTTCTGGGGAGTAGATTATGGCAGGCTCTTCCCGATGACATGAAAGAATCAGATATCCCCTCCAGCTTTAACAGGAAAATAAAAACCTGGAAAGGAGAGGAATGCAACTGTAGACTGTGTAGACCTTTCGTGGCACAGGTTGGGTTCTTGAGTGGATAAATGTCGCATCGAAAATTTGAAAGGAAACATTGTTAAATTCTGTAAAAACATGGTAAAAATCTGTACATATGTATATTCATAGCTATTATTCTGAATTATAGATATTTTTTTTGCTTTTTAAAAAATTTTAGTTTGTAGTAGGCTTGAATTAGCTTTTCTATAACTACTTATGAATATGCCTACTTTAAATAGATAGTTAACAATAATAATAATAATAATAATAAAAGACAAAATATTATTTCTTTCACTATCCATTGTTCATTGCGCGTGAGCAGCATCGATTGGGATGGGATTATTTTAAATCTTTTTGCTCCTTGAAAATGTAAGATTTTAAACCCTTTAAAACATGTTCTCGTGTCAATGCAAGGGTGTTAAGACACGGATGTTTTAATTGACTATCTATTGATCCTTGTGTCTTGCTTTGTCTTGTTTTCAGTTCGGTTTCGTCTTCAACTGATGTGGAGAACTGAGCGTGGTTAGGCCCAACTGCTCTGAAGTTGTTCGAAGTTCATGTATTTCTGTGTCTCAGTGCGCCTTCGCAAAAGATAGATTTCAAACAAGGGAGTTTTATTGTACCCCTTTTTGACTGGAAATAGGAACGAAGCGATAAGATATCATTACTCTCCGAGTGGTTAGCTAAATTTACAATCTTCAGCTTAGATCCACATACCTTGCATTTAAAAATCGTCCACCAAGCGTCGGGGATGTGGTAAGAATGATGTAGTCTTGTAACATCTACCAAATAAGCGTGCAAGTGTTCCTTTTCTTCATTTTCGACACTTGGGATGGAATGCAATTCACAGATTGATTCCTCAAAGGAATAATTACTTGAGAACAATTGAAGCATTTCAAGGTATAATTCTTTTCAAAAGAAAAAGTTATAGGTCAAAGTCGAAATTCCTTTGCAATATGCCTGTGGTATCAAATTCGGTTGCACTGTAAATTTTGACTTTGCAAGCTTGTATCTCCGGTGTTTGGAGGACAATTTTTATATGCAAGGTATGTGAATTTAAGTTGCACATTGATAAATTTAGCTACTCACTCGCAGAGTAATGATATCTTATCGCTTTGTTCCTATTTCCAGTCCAAAGGAGGTACTTTATTTTGAGACATCACTGAGACATCCGGTAGTACAGTAGAAGACGAAACAAAGCAGAAAACAAGACAAGAAGACAATGACACAAGGATCCAAACAAGGTAAAAACATAATCAATCAAAACATCCGTGTCCTAACACCCTTGGTCAATGGAGGTCTAGTTGTGTTGGCCGCTTAACTTCAAAATTAATCATTTTACAAACCTTGAAAATATGGTTTGCACTGGCAGTATTTTGCAGATGAATATGGTGGAGTAGCACATTGTCCTTTGTTGTCACATGACTTATCACAAGTGATTCCACCTGCAGCTTCCACAGACTTCAGTGTGATCACCAAACGAACTTTGTCATAAAGTTTCAACTTTGTGTACTTGAAGTGAGACCTGAATATGTATTCTTTTGAGATGTACGCGAGATTGTTATCAGCTTTGAGAACGAGGCCGTCATATTGTCTGAGGATGTTCAAACTTGTGATGTATTTCCAAACTCCCTCTACTATCAACCAGTCTCGTACCTTAATAATAAAATGACAGTGATAAGACAAATTTTCTTACAGTTGGTTCGCTACAAGTGAAACGTTTCTTGCTCTTTTACCGTAAATCCTCGATTAAAGCTCCCACCTTCGAGTAATCCACCCCTATCGAATAACCCCCAGCTCATAACTAATTTCAGTTTTTCATTTTATAATTTTCATTTTGTTATGTTCATACAGGTTAAATAGGTTCATAGATATATATGTTTTTCAATCTGACCTTTTTAAAAGATTAAGATAAGCACAAAGACAAGAAAATTTACTAAGCTAACATAATTTACAATATCACACAAAACTAAGGCTATAAAAGAGAATGTAAAAATAAAATAAAAGTTGTCCCCGACTGTAGCTGTTCTTTGAAGGTTTTCAGGGAGGGGGCCAATTTAGTAGCTCCTTCTAGGCTGTTTCACAGTTTTGCGCCACGATAAGAGAAAGCCTTTTGGCCACTGATCGTTTTTAGGAGCAGTATCCCATAATAATAATATGATATAATGAGGGAGGATAAGGAGGCCATTGGCCTATTAAACTCTTTAGCATCCCTTTTTAGGCGTATTCATAGTTGTACTTCTCGTTACTGCAAAAATCGTCATATAATTTCTCAAACTCTATAACTGACTTCGCATTGACTATGGTTGCTGGCAAATTGTTCCATTCGTTTATTACTCTATTTGAGAAATAGTTCTTCCTCAGGCTCGACGATGAAGCAAACTTGAAAAGCTTCAGATTGTGTCCTCTCGTAATTGAAGTACTTCGTTCAAAAAATAAGGAAAAGTAAGCGTTCCGTGTACGATTTGTTTTTGAGTTCCTTCACTAACTTTGTTGCTCGTCTTTGCACCGATTCTAATGTCTTAGACTGCGTTCACACGATGCCGGCAAATTTTGAAAACGATGAAAAAAGTGACGGTAGCAAAATTTGAGCTAGCGTTCACACGATGCCGGCACAATTTGAAAACGGTAGGAAATTTGACGATAAAAACTGGTTGCAGGATTTGATGCCAAAGAATAGTACCTACACCCTAAGAATAGACCTGTCTCGATCCAAAAGTGTCGAAAAATGTTCTGTTTTCATCTTTGTTGACTGTTAACACGATGCTGTTTCAAATTTATGCCGGTTGCGGTTCCGTTTTCAAAATCTACCGTTTTCAAAATCTGCCGGCAAAAAATGTGCCGTTTTCGTGTGAACGGGAGGCTTATCCGTCGAATTTTTCACCGTTTTCAAAATGTGCCGGCATCGTGTGAACACAGTCTTAATTTGTTTTACTTTACATGGATTCCAAACTGGCGCACAGTATTCAAGGATTGGCCTAACTAGGCTTTTGCAAAGAGCATTGAAGGTCTCTTTGTTGACGAATTTCATGGTTCTTTTAATAGACGCTAAAACACCACTAGCTTTTTTGCGATGTCTGCGATGTGTTTGTCAAATTTGAATTTAGATCAGTTTCTTAAGATCAGTTTCTGATGAACGCAGAAACCGCTCTCTTTTATGCGAAAATTTTGCGAATAGGGTCGTGCCTCCAGTCTGCGGACAGTATTATTCAACTGGTAATTATCATCGCTTAGATACTGCATACAAACCTTTGAATCGCAAAAAAAGTAGTTTCAAATATGTGCCATAAGAATATCTAAGTGAAATTTTATCAATGTCTCCAAAACGGATTTCTCGGCTCTTCTTTGTATTGCTGTCTCTTTCAAGTTCGCGGCCATGACCTCCAGTCTGCGGGCAAGTAATAAATTCGCCACAAATTTGCCTTGAATTGCATTATTTCAGGATGTTTCCAACAATTTAATCATTGCTATCAAATCGATCATAACTTCCCGTAAAAATTGAGCCTAAACTGTTGCATTTCCACAGGGCATCAAAGTGCAGCAGAAGCAAATAGAAAAACACGTGTCCGCAGACTGGAGACGGGGCGTGTCAGCACCAGGTTAAAAAATTTACCCCCTGGAGCCTGAATACGAGGCGAATTCATCAGCGCTCCCAATGGAATTTAAAAACAAAGCATGGTCAAACGATCAGCATGCATTTTTTCCTTAATTTTTTGCCCTTCTTTTCGGTTTGTCCGACAGGGAACTATGCACTTCAATTTACATGTGTGCCTAAGCAAAACAGAGTCCGAGGACGAAGGGCAAAAAATTAAGGACAAAAAGGTATGCTGGTCGTTTCTACTCAAAGTAATCAACAGCTATGCAGACTGGATAACTAGGCAGCTAATGGGTAAGAAATTCTGCAATTTTTACTTAACTTTCCCAAAAAATCGGCGCATCATCTCCAATGGTATTGCCTCATTTTTGAAACTTCAGTCAGGTAATAATGTACTGTAAATATCACTGAGTAAATGTGTCTCTTACCCTTGGTAGCAATTTACATGCATCATTCCTTACGCTGAGGAAATTGGTACTCGCCACCATCTTATCGATTGCGTTCAACACTGTGTATTTCTGATTAGAGTATGTACCACTTTTATCGATGAAGCTGACAATTAGGTTTCTTTTTCGTTCGTTCTTGTCATTTGGCATGTTCCAGAATGCGCCATTCACATTTGTTACACAATGCTTTGACCCACCATATGCCCCATAAGAGTGAGCCACCTATTTCAAAAATTAAATATATCCTCATAAACGTGACGTAAATACCAATCTTAGCTACAGTTGAAAGACAGCAAACATATTCAGGTGTTGTGGCGCAGTGGTGTAATCCTCTGACTTTGCAGCCAGAACAGTCGGGCGGTGTGGGTTCAAAACCTGGTACTGCCCCACTACTTGAGCTTCATGACAAGGGGTCGTGGACTCGATTAGAGCGTAATCCTGGACAAACCCCTTACCCTGATTTACCCTAACTTACCCTATCAACTTTATACTTACCTTGAATTACCTTAACTTACTCTAACTAACCTTTAAACTTACCCGTAAATTACCCAAACTTATTTATCTTAACTTGCCTTAAAACCTTTTTCTAAAAGTAATCCAAACCCGTGCCGTTGTTGTTGTCGTTGTTAATTTATTTAAGTTCGATTTTGTACATAGCTAACAACATATACAGTATATACAAAGTTAACTAATCTAAATCGAATGAAATTAAAATCTATATACAATTTATGGTTCAATGAAATTAAAACTACTGCAAGCACCATATTTGCATTCTGGGCCATTCCATTGATTTATCAAGAGTTTAAAGCTGTTCAAGTTTTCTGCGGATTTCATTTTGCTTGGTAGGCCATTCCATATTTGTTGGCCAACGGACTTAAGACCGTCTGAACCACTGAACCACAGCATGACATACAATAACACATCATTCGAATGCCAACATCATCATCATCATCATCATCATCATCATCATCATCATCATCATCATCATCATCATCATCATCATCATCATCATCATCATCATCATCATCATCATCATCATCATCATCATCATCATCATCATCATCATCATCATCATCATCATCATCATCATCATCATCATCATCATCATCATCACCATCATCATCATCATCATCATCATCATCATTCATTCATGTTAGCCTTTTACTAGTCTTTAGGGACAGTGCAAAGATTATTTTAAAACATGGCCGCTGCAAAACGTAACGGGGCAGCTACTTTTTTTGAGTTCGTACAGAACTGGTTCAACACTTTTTATAAAGCAATTTGAACGGCAGTAACTTTTTATGAGCTCAAGATACGATGAACTTTTAACTTTAACATGGCTCATCTTGAGGACAAAATTGTGAATCATGCAAGGTGAGAATTGCATGCAAAGATGTGTATAAATGAAGCCAAATTTCCTTGTTAGTTTCTAGCAAGGAGGATTCATCAGTCATTGACAAAGACTCTTATAGAGATGAACTGCCTTTCTTATGGTCTGTAGCTAATTCATCGGTGGTACTGTAGTACTATACAACATCTGTTGTTCATGAATACGGGGCAGATGTATTTTTTAAGGAAAAGGCGACTGGGCAGTCGTATTTTTTGCAATGATTTCAAACGGGGCGAGCAGATTTTTTTGCAACAGTTTTTCTTCTCCACCGGCCATGTAGTATAATAAATTTTGCGCTGTCCCTTATTCCATGGCCCGCCAAGCGCGTGAACATGTTTTTGACTTGCCAGGTAAACGTACAGACTTTCCTTTGCGAAGCTATTGCACAAGAATATTATGCTGCTTCGCAACAATTATTATCATCATTAATATTACTCTTACCCATCCAAGCCATTTATATTTCTCATCCATGAATGTCTTGACCTCCTGGTTCGCATGATCATTGGAAGACACACTAACTTGGTATTTCTTGTCATTGATATCAGCGATCATGTAATCTGAAATTCTATCGAAACACTCCCTTTTAATCTTGTATGTATTGTCTCTAAGTTCATATAGTGACTTGAGCCAGTCATCCATACTTTGAGTGATGCTTTTCTTGCTTCCCGTCAGCTTTTCATGTGCTAAGATCACTTGTTGCGCCTTGAATGACAATTTGAGAATGCTGTTTGCAAAATGATCGATTTTGCCAACGTCGCATTTGAACGTCTTCTTGATCACTCCAAGGAGTGGCTCTCCGAATGCTGATGTTGGTTTTAAGGCGCCGTTCAGGATCTTGAAAATGTGATGTTTCACATTGAATTCATTCACATATCGAGATGCAATTCTTGCCCGCACGCGTTTGCAGTGGCTCTCGTTCTGGCACTGTGTTGTCTGCAATTCGTTCAAGAACACTGACAACCGTTTATGAGCGAACAGAATCTTGGAAGCAGAGCTCAGATAAATAGATCGCTGATTTTCGTATGTAATCAGAGACTTCACATCATCGAGCTGCGCCGTGATTCTGTCAAGCTTCATATTCACCTCAGCAAACTTTTCTTTCATGTATTTAAGCTCGAGCGAGTCTGTTGCTGGCACGAATAGCAATGCAAAAGAAATTAGGCCGCCAGCGGCTCCAAGGAAACTAGCCATCTTTCCTAACGTGTCAAAAACCTTTTGTGTTTCCGGATCGCCAAGCTTTGAAATAAATTCTACAACTTTCTGGCCTCCAGCAATGCCATTATTTACTTGGTCTTTGGCTTTTGCACTCATTTCGCCCATTGAAGAAGTTGCCAGCAACGATGCTACCATGGACAGCCATAGTATCATTGATTTCGCAGCCATCTTTACAGTTTTGATGGGAATGTATTGGTACAATGCTACTTAAATAATGTCAAAGTGAAAATTGAGAAGAGTAAAACTATCCACGATAACCACAAGAGTAAAACTAGCCATTTAAAAGAAGCAGTTGTCAAAGCTAGGCGTGGTATAGGTATCATTCGTTTCTAGATATGTCTCGAGGGAGGTACTTGATCAAGTCTACAAGCTTTATGTCTGGCCCCATCTCGACTATGGTGACATTGTCTATCACAAGTACGATCCTGAAATGAAAATTAGATGTAACTAAAAAACTTGAACAGACCCAGTACTCTGCGGCTTTAGCAGTTACGGGTACTTGGAGAGGTACGAGTAGGCAACGTTTATACGATGAATTGGGTTGGGACTGAACACGTCAGAAAAGTCGGAACAAGGAACTCGTCACAAAATTTTGAACACGGCAGTAGCAACACGGCAGAAAATGATATTTTCCAGGGGGTAAATGAATAGCAAATTTTGTTGGAATGCACGGTGTATCATCACTTGACTGGCAGAGGAAAAGAGCAATGCTACCCCCTGAAACGAACACGGAACATGGAACAAGGAAGGCATCACTGAACAAGGAACAAGGAATTAGTGTTCTCCCTACAGTATCAAAGGTATTTGAAAGGCTCATGGATACTCAGATTTCTTCACACATGGCTCCGTATTTATCATGGCTGCTTTGTGGTTTTCGCAAGGGCTACAATGCCCAACATACATTGATTCGCGCAATTGAAAGATGGAAAGCTTGCCTGGACAACGGTGGGAAAATCACCCCGGGTAATGTCTTCGCAGTACGGTGGAGGGTGCCAAGTACAGTGGAGGGTGCCCAGTACAGTGGAGGGCTATCCGCCTTTGTCTGCATATTTAGGTACTGATAAATTGAGACTTTTGATGAGAGCATTTGTTACTAGTCAGTTCCAATATTGTCCATAGGTTTGGATGTTTCATAGCAGAAAAATGAACAACAAAATCAATAGGCTGCACGAGAGAGCCCTCAGAATAGCATATAAAGACTTTTGTTCTAGTTTTGCAACTTTGTCGGAAAAAGATAGATCCGTAACATACATGAGAAAAATCTGCAATTGCTTATGACTGAAATGTTCAAAACAATAAATAATCAAAATCCCACATTCATGAATGAAATTTTTCCTCAAAGAAATGCTGCTTATAATTTGAGAAATTCAAATACATTCACAGTTCCTATCGTACATACTGTTAAATATGGTACTGAAACAGTCCGTTATAGAGGACAGCGCATTTGGCACACTCTTCCACAGGAAATAAAAGATGCAAATTCTGTGCAACAATTCAAGAATAGAATAAAATTTTGGAAATATGTAGACTGTGACTGTAGACTCTGCAAACATTACATACCTCAGCTTGGCTTTTTATAGTTTTATATCTCTTTTAGATTGTATATATAGATTTTATGAACTTTGTAATTTTATTGACTTGTTTTACTTATTTTGTTGTATTATTGTAAATTAATTTGTTGGCTTGAATTAGCATATTTATATTTTAGCTATGTAAGTTGCCAACCTTAAAGAGGGGTACTTCGGGGGGGTCCCAATACCGCAATACCGCATGAAAAAGTTGCCAAATACCGCAATACCGCATCGAAAAATAGCAAAATACCGCAAACAGTAGAAAAGTGAAAACCCCGCTGTTCATACAGTATACTGTTGTACTGCTATGTTGCGAATGGACGCTAGTAGCCAGACTACATATATACGCCCTGTATATTGCATTGTGTTTGTCATGGGATCGCTGTTGCAAGCTTTCAAATGAATTTCCGCTTCCTCAAGCGAATTCTAACGCAGGATACAGCATGGACCGGTCAAGGTTACGATAAACGTTTGTTACACGATATTTGGTTTTCTCTCCCTAATGCCGAACCATTAATGGAATCTAGTTAACATCATTCGATGCACAAGAATGTGGGGATTCTAACCATATCAACATGATTGGCAAATATTATAATATGATATCTTCCATGCAAATTAATTGCCTAGAAGAGTATGCCACCTTCAAAAGCTATCTTGTACCCTTGCATTTAAGGAAACAAAATCTGGCTTACATCAGCAAGTGCAGATCCTAAGCTTTAAATGTGTCTGGGACTGTTCTAATTCCTTCTCCCTTCGAGCTACATGCTGTCGAAATTTGGCAAATGATTTGGCTGCCCTCCGACTGTTATATTTGAATATAAAAGACGAACCAGAGTACATACAAAGAACTTGGAATACAATTTCTAAGGTCCAAGTCTGTCCTGGTCGAGTGGAAATTTTCGCGCCATTCGATTGATTCAAAGGGTACAAAATTACAAAATAGCTCTTTTCGAACCTGTACCTCGTGGATTTGTGAATCCAGGGGAAAAGGGATTTTACTCATCGCACTGTCAGTGTACACATCGGGGTCACATGAGCCACTTGTACTAAAAACTTTGATTAAAGAATCATGGAAACCCTAGTTTACATGAGATTTCTTCCATTTTCAAAACTTCTTTTGCCTTCCAACAAGGTATCATATACGACTACTGCAGCCTTAAAGGTAATTTGATTCCAACTTGTATGCACCTTTTCTAAATCCAAAGCTGTAGTTTGATCTTCTTAGATCGTAGCATGATGTAGTAAGAAATCAAAGAACTGTAAAAGCATGAAATAAAATTACAATTTGATCTGAAAATTGTTAGAAGAGCGTTAAACAAGAGAGCAAAGCCTCTTTATCATAAGTCATGGACAGAGATTTGCAATGTGCAACTCCAATTCAATGGAAAAAGCAGCGCCAAAGGAAGGAGGCGTTCTGAAATGGGGAATCATACCCCTCTTTCACTGTTAAGTATTCCCAGCAAAGTATGTGAGGGGATCAACGGCGAGGATATAGACAAGCACGTCATCGATAGAGGTTTGGCAAGCAAAATATCAATGGGGTTTTGTAAAAGGAAGATCAACTGAATTATTGAAGCTCTTCAGCATTTATTTAAAGATTTAAGCAAAATGATTTGTGGTACAAAGTTTGAAAATAGCTTTTAGTAATGAACTCATCGTGCTAAACCCATGAATGTTAACTCCTGTAAAAGATCAGCAACCAAAACCTGCCTGTAACTAGAGAGAAAAAGTTTGAATCGTCCAAGCGAACGGCAAATTAATCTTAAAACCTGAAAGGGTAAAATTAGTTAGCAGCTGCAATAAAGAGCAACGTTGAATAGCTATTTGCATTGATACCGAAATGACGAGGGTGCGACGAAACGCGTTTCTGTCCATTCAACGTTATGTTGTTCTTTAGTGCAGTTACTAAATTAATTCCTTCGGGGAGGAGTATTTCACCTAAATTTGTACTGGGGTGTGCCGATGAAAAAAAATCTTTTCACTTGTTCTAGAATTTTTCCTTTAAATGATAGCCGACTTTAGGAAAAATTGGCGAAAATTATTCTCCAAAACACAAAGGTTGGACTAAAAACAACCCGATCTGACAAAATTTCCGTTTTGACATGTTTTGACAACCAGCACCAGAAAAATTACCTTTTTTGATAGCCCGTTCCAGAAAAAATAGTTGAAAACGATACGCTGAAAAACGACACACGTCTGTCGGACAAATATACTAAGTACCCCCCTTGTTTTTCCCTTAAGATTAATTCGTTTTTTCTTGCATGAATTAAAAGGTCCAAAAGTTTTCTTTTTAGTTACTGAGTTATTTTGGTAGTTTTTCTTTCCAGGAGTTAACGGTCCTCCTTTTACACGTTACAGTGCTTTTGTTGCATTTATGGGGTTAGTATGATGAGTACGTTTTTCAAGACTATTCTCAAATTGATATAAATGATCAACAAGAAATGCAAAGGTGTGGTAAACTGTCTAACCTGGAACCGTCTTACTTACATTACAACACTATGTTCTTGGTAGATCTGTGGTGCGAATGAATTCAAATGCAACATGAATCGACAAGAAAACTTTCCAAAGCAAAATAAGGTTCTTTTTTAAATTTTTGTCGCCACCAAGTTTTCAGATGAAAAATAAATTTCTCTCCTCCGCAGGATGTCTATTTCCAGGGTGAACAAGCGGAGAAAGACAAAGGGAAAGCCCAGTCTCCTTTGATTTCCTTTCCACCATGAATTCGTCTCGAAGATGCTGGGCTCCTTGTCAGGAAAATGGTATTTCATGACCTTTGGATGCTGATATATAACGATACCGCATACCGCGCTGTAAAAACTCAATACCGCAATACCGCCAATTTTTTCCCTTAATACCGCAATACCGCACAGAAATGAGACCCGATACCGCAATACCGCAAACCCCGTTAAATAAAATGATAATAATAATAATAACACACGTCAATGAACTTGTCACTAAAGTCGGAACACGGAAGGCGGCAGTGGCACCTATGGGCCACCGTAGTTATGAGGAAAGCAGGGCTAGACGAACTGATGCTGTGGACGTGTAAATGGGAAGAGAAGTAGAGGAAGACAGCTATTGACGTATCTTGGAGGCCTAAGCAAATGGATGACAGAACCCCGACAGAACAGGTGGATGAAAGAGAAAAATTGCAAGTAGCAAGGCTGACTGAAGCCCGGGGAAGGCTCATGACTTGCGGATGGACGGGGGTCTTCCGCCCGGTTTTCAGAAAGCTACCCTCTTCCCCGGGGGGGGTACTTAGTATATTTGACCGACGGGGATGTGCCGTTTTTCAGGGTATCGTTTTCGCCTATTTTTACTAGAACAGGGTATCAAAAGAAGGCAAATTTTCTGGAGCAGGTTGTCAAAACATGTAAAAAGAGGAAATTTTGTTAGAACAGGTTATTATTTAGTCAAATTTTTGTGTTTTTGAGTATACTTTTCACCGATTATTTCTAGAACAGGGTATCATTTGAAGGCAAAAATTCTGGAACAGGGTGAAAAAAATTTTTTTCGTGGGCACATCCCCGTACAAATTTAGGTCAAGTACCCCCCCCGGGCCCTCTTCTAATTACCGACAGTTGCCGTCATACCCACTTTTATGATGAATTTTCGCGGAAAACTACAAATTTTTGACAATTTTTGCCAAAACCCACCAATGTTTAAAATTTTGGACCCAAAAAGCCACCCATATGGGCGACACGTACCCGAACTCTCCACATGTTATGTTACCCCCCCCCCCCCCGGGGGCAGCTGCAGATCCTGAGAACAGCAAGGACAGAGAGTTGTGGAAGACTATGGTCGCCAACGTTCTTGGAGAATACGGCACTTATGGAGGGAGAGAAACCGTTGTTGCAGTTGTTTCCTTACTCATGAAGACGGAAGAAGTGAATGAGGAAAAAAGAAGGCATCGAAATTGCATCGTATCGAAGTTCAACTTGAACAACATTTATATTTACAAAGATGGTCATAGCAGAAGTTGTTGTTACTGCATTGATGATAGCTGTGATACTGGCAGCCATTAGAAAAATCTATGAGGCGATACATGGACTGCTGCTTGGCAAAAATGGTGATGGCCTAGAGATACCAACCCCTCCTGCCTATCCGCTACTGAGGCATTTCCCATATTTTGTGAGCAATTTCAATGATGACAAAAAGTTGGTAAAATGGTCTAAGACTTTCAAGAAAGAAGGAATTTTCGTATTTGATGTACTACTTGGTAAGAGGAGGTGCTCATATTAGTCATTTAATTGTGGACCCTTCCTCCTGGTGCGTGTGCACATTTATGGTTGGCGCATGCCAGCAACGAAAATATTCCATTTGTTGCTTGTGATGCAATAGAGGATTGCGCTAAAGATGGCGGCGACAAATTGTTTACCGAGATCACTGCGTTGATTAAAGAATGCAGTGCATCTCGGTAAAAAGTTCAAGTTCAAGTTCAAGTTTCCATTTTAAAATTCCAAAAAAATACAAATTTCATGTAATAATAACAACAACAAAATATGAATATAAATAACGATATAGAAAGTGATTTGTAGGAAATTTGTATGTTTGGAATTTCTTAAGGAGGAGCCCTCTCAATAGATAAACTAATCGAGGAGAGGGCACCCCCTTTGCTAAAAATTAAATTAACAACTGTTGTGTAGTTTGGTAAATGTAGGGATTAGAGATGTCTAGCTCTGGTATTTTGTAGAAAATATATGAGATTTGAGTTTTCGACGGAAAATGAAAACTGAGGGAGATTTTCTGATGTCATCACTAATGCTGTTCCAGGATTTGGCACCTGCAAATCTAACAGATCTTAAACCATAATGTATTTTTACGAGTCATAAAGATATCACCGCTAGAAGCCTGTCTTGTATTATAATGATGAACAGTTGTCAAGGTTTCAAAAAAATTGTGAAAAAAGGAAGGAGAAATTTTATTAACAGACTCATACACAAAAGTAAGCAGTTTTAATTCAAATAAATCATATAATTTTAGAATTTTTAGATCAGAAAAAATTGAAGTGGATGGAGATCTGAAGCTTTGTAAAAAATTCCTCACCACCATCTTTAGCACAATCGTCTATTATGCAAAGATAACAAATCAAAATACAAGCAAGCAGAAAATTTTGCCAATCACTCCCTTTAGATTTACTTAAAATGCATTTGAGCATTTCCTGCAGTCAAAACATTAAAAATCATCAATTATGAGGCCCTTTAGACCCCAAGGCCTTGGGGCAAATTGCCCCTCCTGCTCCTAGAACTTGGTCAGCAAATTGTTACTTTTGAAAGTCTGAATAGCTCTGACAACCTGTGAAGAGCTCTCTTTTCTTGATCTATTGCATATTTTGTTGATCTATTGCCTACTTGATTTTTGTTAACGGTTTTTATATATTCCTCTTTCAATTGCAGGCCCAAAAAGAATTTGTGTGTTCAAGGAAGAGTTTTTGAAGCAAATTCTTGTCACAAGCTGCACAAAGTATGCCAGGACAAAGATATTAGGTGAAATATTTCCAAGCATAAAGAATGGACTCTTCATTTCCAATGGCAAGGAGCATGCCTGGCAACGAAAGATGTTAAATCCTGCTTTTTCTTATGCATCTGTTCTTGAGTATCTGACTCCATTTAATGAGAATGTGGATAACTTGATCATGGTATGTAGGCCTATATTTTATCGATGAACCAGTTTGGGAATAGTTCACATATTCCTCTAAGATAGTCTTGAAGAACAGAACTGCACTTAAGAGTGTTCCTATTGGTTACATTTAGGAGCACTGTCTCTGATTAAGGGACAGTCAGGGGCAGCGCAAGCCCTGAAAAAGTGGGGTGGACAAGAAGTAGAATTGATTGCCAGGAGGTATACCTAGCGTTTTTCATGTCATTTTTACTTGGGAATGAATATCAGCCTGATGAAAGTGGGGTGAACATGTCCACCCAAGTCCACCCCATGACCAACCCTTGGGGACGGTGTTCCCAGGGCATTCCAGTTCCGTTCTTTCATTTTGAATTCCACTACATGCAGATACTCTAGTATTAAAGTACCTTACAACAATTTTGATAATTGCATAAAACAATACACACAAAATAAAACAAAGATAAATGACACCATGCTAGAGGACTTGTATGAAGGGGAATTCTTAAGGAGGAAGACTCTCAGTAGCAAAGCTAATTGAAGAGCAAGTACCCCCTTTTTAGATAATAATTTTAGAAACTACATGGGGTAAATCATTACTGTCTATAATACACTTTCAATAATTATTTTCAAAAAAGCACACTGTAAGTTTTGAGCTTAGCACAAAAGACACTAACAGATAAAAAATCCTTGTGCCTTAGACTCTGTTTATATGAGCAAAATGAGATCTATCCAGTTTGGGATAAATCCCACAATTTACAGTAGCATGTGTAAGACTGATCCAGTAATATCTTGCATTTAGAAGGGATCAGACCCAACTGGACTGGATCTGTTTTAATTTTTTTAATACAACAAGAACTGTTTGCAGTACTAAAAACCTTGAAAATTGTGTACATGACATACAGTACATGATTGGATGCTGTGTAATAACTTGAAACTGAAATGGTGATAAAACAGAAATGCTGGCAATTTCGCCAACAACATGCAAAGGTCTAAAGTCTCTCCATTAAGATCAGTGGGGATACTATAGAGCCTAAAGACAAATCACAGAATTTAGGCATCAGGCCTTTTCTTGAGGAAAGTTGCATGAGAGTGCCAAAACGCTTGTGTAATTTCGTTTGCGCGAGCATTCGCTCAGGTAAAGATTCACAAGCACCTTTTATTCCTTGGAAAAGCAAGTTACAATGAATCTTGATATTATTAATTGTCAAATGAGAATGAATTGCTAGAATACTAAATGTTAGTCATATTCAATCAGATGGTAAGCACAGATACCATCGTTTTTATCGTCATGTCTCATTGAAACCGATGAATCTTTACTTTCTATCTTCTGTTTCTGGGGGTGTGTTTGTTCTTACTATTTCTCAACTCTGAACATCGAGCAGGCAATTTTGTTGCTCCCTCTTTAATTTAGACCACAATTTTATCCGCCGTAATTCTGTTAAGAAATGGTGAACAGAATGATTCTCTCACATCAAAGGACTTTAAGTGGGAAGAAAGGTTTTGCGTTCAATGATAAAAGTAAAGCATCGATGCACGTCGATTGATGAAATGACGAATCTGATGTCTGGCAATCATATTTGTACCATCGATGAACCTTCTGCTACAATGTTGAATCCCCATTTGTGGTTTCTATGAAGATGATTCCTTGTCTTCTTGGAAGACTTAAACTTTACTTAAAAAAAAATCTTAGAAAGGTGGTTCCCTTCTTTTCGTGTTTCAGGCCCTGTTCACGATGCTGGAATTCTCTAAATTCAATTTCTGTTGCTCTTAGAACCAATTTTTAATGGAATCATCTCTCTTATCGATCCCAGTAAGATACTTTTAAGCTTTAACATTGAGCTTATAATGCAGTTATTCCAATATCGGGTTTCTTTCGCATGTTTGTATTTCATTATATGTTCCCGAAAAGATTTGAAGTATGATCCTTTCCCCCTGAGGTCAAATCCATTAATTCTGTTTTTCACAACTTATACCGAAGATTTGTCCATTGATCAAGGAGGATTTTATCCTACTGCAATTTACAAGAAATTACTGAGAGCGATTTCCCCTAAAATTGGCAATTTTGTGAGAGCGATAAAGAGCTCGCGTGATCATGTTTGCGCGAGTGCTGACGCGATCGCAAGCAATGGCTCATGTAAAAGGAAAAGGCCTGAGGCGTGATCTTTGACAAGCACATGATACTGAAAGCTCAAGTGATTGCAGTGTGCTAGTCATCAAGATATTATCTCCATAACATCAACGTAGCACAGAGATACTTGACCACCTGAAGCTGCAGAAAAGGCTATTCATGCATTTATTGTATCACAGATTTATGGCACAAGGTTCATCAAAGTATGATCATATCACCCCAGTATTGAAGCAACGGTGCTGGCTGCGTGTATCATCAAGGACTGAGTAAAAGATTCTCTTGCTTGCTTTCAAATGTTTACATGGATTGGCACCTCACTATCACTATCTATTCAAAACACCAATGGACAAGTTTGAAAACAGCAGGAGATTTGTCATTGAGTTACAGTATGCAACACCAATTTTGTGGAACAACTTTTGTATTCAATTTGATCATTGGATTCACTGTGTAGTTTTAAGCAATCATTGAAGAAATGCCTATTCAGGTCGTTGTACTCATAGATATTGGATTTTAGAAAATAGGCGCAGTAAGGTCAAAACTAAGTTTTTAAAAGTATTGAATAATTTGATCTTATGATGGAGTTTTTTTACTGGATAGTTTATATATTTTAAGTAAATTTCTTTTATAACGTTATGTAAATTAGCTATATTCTGGACTCTAATTTTAATAGTTATGTTGTCAAGCACCTATGAGTCCTGGGGAAATATGGCACTATAGAGGTGGCTATATTATTATCATTATTATTATTATCATTATTATTATTCCTGTGAAAGGCCCAGGTTTTTTTCAAATAGGCAGTCCCACCTTCCCAGGTTTCCTGGGAATGGGGAAAGTATGAGTTTCAGCTTTCCTGGGATTTCCCATGAAATTGTGTACAGATTTTCAATGCAATTTATCCAGCTCTCCTGGGTATTTTTCTCACCTCCCCAGTTTTTTTCATGCCGGACGTATCCCCATGGGAGAAAGGCACACATTTATGGTTTTGCTACCTAAGTATCATAGGAATGTTCAATATTTTCTAGAGTTCTTGTTTAAAAAATTTACGGTCTCCAGAATTTGTATCAGAATGTAAAGAATTCTTTAAAATTTGCAAGAATTCGCAAGAATTTGTGTTATGTTAATGTGTGCAAGACCTGCCTACTGCAGAGTTCTAACTTACCAACTCACAATGAGTGGATTCTTTTCAGACTTGGAAAGAAGAAGCTGCCAAATCCCTCACAAAGGTTGCCAAAATTGACATTCATAAAGACTTTTGCAGACTAGCACTTGACATCATTGGAGAAACTGCATTTGGGTATAAGTTTAACACAGTTGTGTCTGGAGAAAACAAAGTGAGCCGTGCTGTTGACACATTATTGGCAGGAAAGATAAGTGTGATGTCAAGGCTGATGAGAAGAATTATACCATTTTATGATAAGTTTCTGGACAGATATTCTACAGAATTGGTAGAAGCTCAACAAATAACTAATGCAGCTGTGAATGAGGTGAGTGAAGTAATGATAATAATGGTTCTTTTATTTAAGGTGGCTTCTTGTCAAACTGATGCTAACACCAAAACCAACCAAAGTCATTTGGACATCCCAGAATAATTTTGAAAACTCTAAGACTCAGAAAAACATGGGGTGTTGACAAGCCATATTTTAGTGAAAACAAGTCAAATCAAATGTGTTGAAGGTCTTTTTTGCAGAGATCATATTAGCACTAAAAGTCTAGTCTGTTAAACTTGGTAATTGTTTACTGCATCAATTGCAAATTTGTGATAAATCTATTTGTGCTGGTAGTTATTTTGTAAAAAGTATTGTGACTGTTAGATGAATATTTGCCTGGGTACAAACATAAACCAAGCAAATATAGACTATTTGCCTGGATGCACATAAACTAGGATAAATTATGCAAATGGCGTTCCGTAGGGATTTCAGTTGTGAAATAGATCCACTGTAATAAGTCTACACCTGGTTTACAACCAAGAAGTCATTTATTACCTCTAGATCATCAAAAAGAAACGTGGAGCCTTAAAGTCCAGTGGAACCCAAGATGCTGCTGCAGTTGGCAAAGATTTGCTGGGGAAAATGCTGTTGATGCAAGATGAGGAAACAGGACGGAAATTAACTGATGAATTAATAAGCGCTCAAGTATACACATTTATGGTCGCGGGACATGAGACTACAAGTGTTGGACTCACCTGGACATTCTATTTACTTGCAAAACACCCAGAAATTCAGGAAA
Organism: Aurelia sp. 3 sensu Dawson et al. (2005); assembly: GCA_964020215.1. Taxonomy (NCBI): domain Eukaryota; kingdom Metazoa; phylum Cnidaria; class Scyphozoa; order Semaeostomeae; family Ulmaridae; genus Aurelia; species Aurelia sp. 3 sensu Dawson et al. (2005). Next base: position 16,694,596 of record OZ026585.1, read on the forward strand.
AGGTAAATTTTTAATCTGAAATTCTAAAGCAGAGAATTAATGTATAAAGAACTTTTCCTTCCCACCCAATGTCATACTTTAAAGGTTTCTTCGAGAAGGGAAGTTCAAAGGAAAAAGGGGAAGAGGCGGGTTAAGCTTCACGTCGTTCAATAACATCAAGGAATGGAATGGAAGGAAGTATGCAGGAGCCACAAGGAAGGCACAGCAGAGGGAAATTTCGAGAGTTGGGAAGGACGCGAAATCTTCGTTTTTGACTTTCGTGAGTAGGCCAAAATGAGAATGTTTGCAGTGATAAACTTTCGCGAATTAGGTTTCTTACAAAATTTTGCAATGTCTCAGTTATTCCTCGACCCTTTAATGACTGATCCAAATCTTACATACAAGTGGAGGCCGGATTTAAGAGACTTTCAGTACTAAGAAATAAGGAAACCTGTAGTACTATGGTCACAGGTGGCAGCGAATGGCTGTGGTGATTGTAAAGGAGGGTGGTAAACCAACTGTTATTCTCTTCCTCATTTTCGTTCGGTTTGTTGTGATGTTCATGTAGTCCTCTAACTCCCTTCATCAAAAGCTTGGCCCATCAATAATTAGACAGTCCCTAAATGAGAATCCATAGGGACTGAGTCTATTAATGGGCCTAGTGTTGTGATGGAAGGAGTCAGAGGAAAGTATGAGCGTCAACAAACAGAACGACGATGCAAGAGAATCGAAGTTGTTAAGATTTTACTTAGAGATTACAATTACTACAACCATTCGCTGCTGTGATGCTGTCACCTGTGCTATGGCCACCTGCGATACGGTAATGAACTATGGGGCAGTTTGTCTGATACCAAATTAAATCATTTGCAGTGTCTCCAAGACAGAACTCGCACATTGATTGAAATCTCCAATGTAAAGGATGGATGGACTTGCAATTGGCTCTCTGTCTCTAACCTTATCAAATATGACAAGGCTGTTATGGCATATAAGATAATGAATAATTTATGTCCGAACAGCCTTCAAGGAAAATTCACCATGAGATCTCAAATATCTGCTTACGCAACGAGAAACTGCCAAGATATTGATATCCCAAAACGAAACCTAGAATTTTCAAAAAAGAGTTTTCTTTACTCTGGTGCTAAACGGTGGAATGATATACCTCTTGATATAAGGAATAGCCCCACAGTTTTCACATCTAAAAAGAAACTGAAGGACTACTTGCTACACTAGCATTTAACCCAAAGCACGATCCCTAGGAAGAGCAGCACTTACCACGGTTACATTCCATATTATTCTTTGTAGATATGATATAGTACGTTGTTCTTTTTTATATTTTTCTTTTTACTATTGTTATTTTTCAAACTATTATCTTGTTGTTGTATAAGCTGATAGGGATTTGTGGGTAAATATGATTAAATGAAATGAAAATGAAATGGCCTATAATTATCGAAACTTTTACGTAGTCAGAAAATAAAAAATCAAATTAAGAAAACTTACAGTACAAACAAATCAGGAAACTCCTAGTGCTATGAGCTGATTCCAATTTTTAAAACATGTATTCCTCCTTACGTCTACCTCACTCTTTTCCTCTTTAAGGCAAGGAAGGAAGCCAAGGCTATTCTAAATGATTCAACGACCATGACAGCAAACCATGTAGATTCAATGGATTACATTACAGCTGTTATCAACGAGTCCCTTCGTATGTACCCTCCCGCTGCCATTTTCATGAGAGAAGCTATCAAAGATGATAAACTGGGAGATTACAAGATTCCGAAGGGGAGTTTCATTATTGTACCGGTCTGTGCTACTCATCATTTGGAGGAGAACTGGCCTAACCATGATCAGTTTGACCCAGATAGATTTTTAAAGAAAGGTAAGTTTGGTATCAGCCAAAACTGCTTTTGTAGCGAAAGTCTGCAAAGGGAGGATATTCACTACATTTTTCTGACAGAATGTGCCGTTTTTCATGGTATTGCTTTTGTCACATTTTGCTAGCACCTGGTCTATTTGCGAACATCACTGCGATGTATTTATCTTTCGAATGCCAATACTTTCTATAAAAAACAACATCTTTTAACCACTTTTCGATAGGCCGAGTGTTATCGGAGAAATTATGTATTTTCAGAAGAGAGTGGTTTTGCTATACTGCAACTCTCTGCTCACTAGAGCTGAGAGCAGTGTTACCTTAAGATATGAGGAAACATAAATTTGTCAGCAGAAATTAACCAAAAATGTATTCATTATTCGTAATCGCAAGCATCTGCGGATCCGACGAGCGACGTTGATATCGTGGCCATTTCTTGTTCGATTTTGTATGAAGAAACCAATTGTGAAAATAAGTTATTCATTAAGTATTATTCATATTTCCCCTCTAATGATAAATGGACATTTTGTCGTTTCTCTTCTCCAGATGGAGTACAGCCGGAAATCAGCAATTACAAGTTCATGCCATTTTCAAACGGACCACGCAATTGCATTGGACGCAAATTTTCAATGCTTGAAATGAAAGTCACGGTTGCTAAGCTGCTGAACACATTCCGCTTTGGTTTGGATCCAACTCAAGGTGAAATTGGCACAAATCTGCGCCTGTCATTAAAGCCACACCCGAAACCAAACCTGAGAGTTTCTTTGCTTGATGAGTAGGTAACAGGCAATAATTAAAAGGGGCTAGGTTACGTAAAGTAAACAAACTTCTTTCGAAATAACGATTTGATAGTTTTTTGATAGGACATATCATATAGTTTTCCAACATTGTTCTTAAAATGAAAGTTATTTTGAAGGTGGGCTTTTGAATTTCGTAGAGAAGCAAACAAACTATTCGTATATTGTAAAGTTACGGAGATATCGATGGATTTCCAAGAGTAACAACTTTGTGGATTCACCCCATTCACCAAAATTTGTGCAGAATATAATTGACTCGTGCGGGAAACAATATACCGGGTGAACCAGAAAAAAGTTCCCACTTTTGAAAATTCATAGCATCAAGAGTACTTCAAATATTTGAATGATTCAATTTCTAGTTAAAAGCTAAAAGATCAAAATATTTTTATGATTTTGATCGATGTCTCACGAGCACTAGGATTCAACTTAATGAAAATTTCATGGTTGCAAAATCCTGAAAAATGGCCAAAAACATTGATCAAATAATAAAGGACTCCTCGCACATATCAATAAATGCAATTGTTCATGGGTAAGAGATTATCCACTGCACACTTATTGCCATGAGACTGAAAATCTTTTGTATTTGCTTAAAACTGTTGTCTAATAACTCTTGAGAGAGATGAAACGCCCATTGTGTAGTGTTCTGTGCAAGGAGAGTCCTTAGGATTTGATCAATGTTTTAGACCCCTTTTCAGTCATTTTGCAACCATGAAATTTTTATAAAGTTAAAATTTACCGATACTTATAGTGCTGACAAGACCCCGAGAAAAATCACAAAACTACTTCGCTCTTTCCGCTTTTAACCAGAAGTTGAATCATTCAGATCTTTGAAGTACTCTTGGTGCTATGAATTTTCAAAACTGGGAACTTTTTTCTGACTCAGCCGGTAGATTATAGCTATAACAGGTTTGTTTACGGTTACATGACCAAGCCCCTTTAAGGGCAACAATTTTACGTTTTTAAATGCTCACTGTTGTCATGGCTGTGATAGGCTGGTCGTAATGTCAAAATCACGAACAAGCGATCCCAGCCTCTGAATAATTACCAAGCCTTTATCCCATGGGTTAGATCTAAGATTTTGAACTCAGCCCGTTTAGGTTCTTTTGCTATGGGGTACAGCACCCAAGCAGGGTGTAGGTTCTCAACATAGGGTCCAAAAGAAATGTCAGGAAGCAAAGGATAGTTGAAGGTTTAGCATTAAGACATGAAGGCAATATGGCTAAATTTGGAGCTGAATTTTCTCATCTGCTGACAAAGCAAAAGTTATCAGACAAGCAGTTTTTTTTTCAAAAAGTTTGTTGAAGAATTCCTTGTCTTCCCTTAGGCCCGGCCATGCTTCACCAATCCATTTAGTCATCAACACTCTTCTAATCCTAGCTGAATTTTCTTATTTATTGGGTACCAAGTATACAATTTCAGGCTGTAGGTTCTTGATAAATGAAGGTTCTTATATGCGGGTTTTTACTGTATACATCGTTCAACGAATAAAGGGAGTGAGATCGTTATCGCCTTCATGACTTTCAGTAGCCTGCGTGCAGACTTTAAGACTGCGTTCACACGATGCCGGCACATTTTGAAAACGATGAAAAATGTGACGGTAGGAAAATTTGAGCTAGCGTTCACACGATGCCGGTACAATTTGAAAACGGTAGAAACTTGACGGTAAAAAACCTCGTTGCAAGACTTAGATGCTAAAGAAAAGTACCTACACCTTAAGTATCGATCAGTATCGCTCCAAAAGCGGCTAAAACGTTCTGTTTTCATCATTTTCAAGTGTTTAAGATGCCGTTTCCAAAATGTGTCGGTTAGAGTTCCGTTTTCAAAATCTACCGTTTTCAAAATCTGCCGGCAAAAAATGTGCCGTTTTCGTGTGAACGGGAGGCCTATCCGTCGGATTTTTCACCGTTTTCAAAATGTGCCGGCATCGTGTGAACGCAGTCTAATTAGGAGAGCCAGGTCGAAAATTGTTTACAATTCCACCTTGGCTCTCATTCACAGTGGCAAGTACAGTCTGCACCCTGGCCACAGACCTTCAGAGTATAGCAAAATTACTGAAGCTTGCCTTATTCTGTTCTTTTGTATTGTCTCATTTATCCAAGCAGTGCCACGACCGTGTCCTTTTAATATGCGTTCTTTAGTTATCTTCATTAATGTTATTTATTTATCTTCATGTTATTATCTTCATGTTATTTATCTTGAGAAGATTTTCTTGATAATCTAAGGTGCTCTGTTATCACAAACATTAGTTTAAAGTCTCGGAGGGGGGGGGGGGGGGGGTATGTGTTGTGTTTTTGATTCAAGGGCTTGCCAAATTTTAGGAGTACCGATCAATCAGTCACAGGCTAACTTATCGTGGAAGTCAATTACCGCTCAATTGGCATTGCCATATGACTTGAAGTGTGAGAACAAACCTCAGCAGATTTTTTCATTTCACAAAGAAATCGAAGGGGCATTGAATCTTGAACCAAAGAAACTGTGGTTGAAGGACAATGGCCAGAACAATTGGAAACGTAGATATTTGGCGTTCTCGGATTGTTCTTACAACAATCACTATTGTTATTACCATTGTCTCTCGCCCAGAATTTCTATTGTTTAAGGTTTAGTGCCTCATTGGTTTTGGAAAAAGGCCATAACTCCACCAAAGCGTGAGATATTTTAACCAGCATCCAAACCTGGATACCCAAACATCTGGCGAGCGGAAAAAAAATTTGGGAAATATCCAGCAGTTTTTGTCCCGGTTGCGTTTTATGAAGGGAAGTAAAATTTTGAAAAATCTTCACACGTTTCTTCTGTTTTCTTCGCTTATTCGCCATCTGATTGGTGAAAATGAGGCGTTGAAGGTTTCCGGCCATGGACCACGAGCAAAATTCGGCTTAAACATTTGATTCCTATCTTAACTCACCCGGTACTTCCCCAAAACTGCAGAATGATGTGTAATCGTTTGAAGAAAACTTGCGAAATAATGCACTAATCCGAAAAAAAATTTTGCTGGATTTCATGGCTCAACGTGTTTGCCAAATTACGAACCTCTTGTTTTCAGAAATTTTTAATTTCGCACTTTCTCTGCTTCTTCGAATTTAGGAAAGGAATTTCAGCGACGGCTTTTGTAAATTCCACATTAATAAAAATGTTAGGATCCATCGCTCTACACACGCTGCAGTTTCGGGTTCAAAGTAAGTTACCGTTTTTAAGGGTATGGATATATTTTAGGCTTTGCAGCTTATTTCTAGATGTACGTATTTACGTATGCATGTGCCATATACGTATTTTAATTACATCAAACACAGACGCTTATTTTTGTATTGTTCAATACATTCATTCATAAGTATGCTACGTTCACTTGATTGGCTACTTCCTTTGTGTGATTCTTATTGCAATCGTTCAAGCAGAAACTCGGACTGATGTAGTCAGTCTACGTATATAGTACATTCCTTAGGCCTATCCTTGGGCCCTGTCACATGGGAATGCAACCGTTCCGTCCCATCTTCGTTCCAGTTTCCGGAACGTAAAAATGGATTGTTCGCACGGGAACTGAAAGATTGCGTATCGGGTTTTGTTTCTGTTCACATGAGAACGCAATCGTTCCGTTCCATAGTTTTTTCTTCAGTCCTTGCCATTTTTTCCAGCAACAGCTACATCCACTCATGCTCTTAGGCCAAATATCTTATCGTTCTTATTTTTAGACCAGTCTTGCACCTCATTCCTTGTTCACACGAGAATGGAACGGAACGATTGCGTATCGTTGCACTTTTCATATCACTTTTTTTATCTGCCCAAGGCCTTTACCATGAACAGGTAAAACATTCATAAAACGACTTGAAAAAGTTTCAGCCTTGAATCTGTATTTCATTTATTCATCTATCGATTATATTTGTTGTCGAGAAATGTATTGATGGTTTTGCTTCATCAACGTTCTTTCGGTTTTCCCTTTTAAATATTAAAGTTGTATCATTCAATTTTATCAATTATATCTTTGATACCAGTCAATATATTTTACCAAATAGTTTGTAAACAATTTTGGCCTTGATTTTCTATGACCTATTGCCTCCCCCCCAAGTGGTGCGATCTGGATTGGACAAGATCTTGATTATAAGAAGGTCTAATTTTCGATTTGAGCCCTAAGCTTTTTAAGTTGTGATGACTTCTGCTAAAAAGTTTCTTGTATATGTTCTACTGGACAAATCCTTTGCCTTTTATGGTGAAACCTCTCAGGAATTCATTACGAAAAACTCTTACACTTAAATGCAATGAAAGACTCCGTTGAGACCATGGGCTGTGGGAAACGCCGGATTTGAAATATTTCTTTGTCGTTCGGAGGTGTCCGTTGTATAGAGGCGTCCGTAAATGGAGGTTACACTGTATAATATTTACGACTTTATGTTTGATCTATTATGAATATCTTTATGTAGCTAAAAACCGGATAACCAAAAAAGGTACCTAGCCCAGTCAAATTATCGTATCTTTAGCTATACCGATTCCGATATTTCAGTTAAGAAAATTTCTGGGAAACGCGAAATATTTCGTTGTTCTTCCATCTGTTACTTATTTAACAGCTGCATTTTGAGACCCATATCACGGAAATTTAGAAGATTAAACCCCAGTCTCATAGGCAGCAAGTCCCGTCAAGTCTATTTATTGGTAGTAGCTCCCCCCCCCCCCACCAGGGCTAGCGTCCAAAAGAGGTTTGAAAAAGTTTTCAAAAACTTAGATGTCAATGTGCTATCTTTTGTTTCTTTCTTCCTTCAGTTTCTCTTTCATATTCAATCTCAAGTTTCGCTTTCCTTCTTCCTAACGTTGGCTTGTTGTTTTCAATCTCTAGTTCTTCCTCTGATGCCACGGATAAATCCTGCAAAAAATAAGATGTCATAAACGATCTTAGCAATCAGATTTCTTCTTTTATTTTCTTCAAATCTTTTTGATTAATTCTTCCCCATAGGGTCTGTCCCGAACAGCAAGCTGGGCACGAGCCATATCTCCGTTGTCGCCATTTTCAAAGGCCATGAAGAATGGTGATAACAAATGCCACAAAGAGATGGCACACCTCAAGCATACCACTTGAAACAGACACCTTAAACTAAAAGTCCAATGACATAAAAGGGTTTGTGCAAGGGCTTGTATTTTCAAAGAGCCAAAATATCTAAAATATTCCATGAGAATAAAAGTTGCACATTACCTTGAATTATAAATTCTCAAAGAGGCGATGCTGTGTTTGAGTTTTTTCTTTGTTCTAGCTATAGACAACCTATTTTCCAGTGCACATTCCCTTCGATTTGAGGAAGACGTAAGGAAGAAAAAAATTACCTCCAGATCGCTGATATCACTTTCTTCAATCTCATCAGCTGCTACAAATTCAGGCGTTGCTTCCAACTGTAAAAGAAGCTTTCTTGGTTACAAAAATCAACATAATGATAAAACCATTTGATTGAAAATCGTAGCTGACCGAACAAACGGAGAAGTAATTGTACAGCGTCGAATTGGGGGCAAACTTGGTTGAGGCGCTTTTTACCTACTTTAAGTCATGTGACCATACTCTTGGAAAGTGTTAGTACTATACTATGCTAATCTTTACATTCATGGTGCAAGTTTTGAGGGCACGAAATATATTTGTAGTACGAGACGAATGGCTGCGTGGGAGCTTACGCAGTTTCAAATATATCTGAATAATGGCGGCATTTAATCCTTGTTGTGACGAGAGAAGAATGAAGGAACAGCAACATTTTCAAGCTTTACTCTCAATCCCGTGCAAGAGAAACAACACAGTGAGTGAGAACACAATTTACACATGAGATCGGCCACATCAACGGTGCATTATTGCTTATGTTCTGACTGCAAAAAAATCACTTTTCTTCGAGATTATCCCGCTTCACCATGGCCCGTTAAAAAGGATACCTTTTTGTAGTACACCGTACCAATACAAACTAAAACGACTTACCTCCTCTTCTTCCTCTCCTTCCACGTCTTCAAGCTGCATGGGCATAGAAAGAATATATACATAATTATATATGTACATTATATACTTTAATACTATGAAGAAGGCGGACGCAAAGAAAAGACAAATTTTTCGCACACTCGATGTTGTCTTGGTCTAATGTTACTTCTTCATAATCTTGTCCATGCCAGCGGCGTCCGCCTTCTTCATACCCACTTTTAGTATTAAGTTTTTACATTATATATGTATATAAATGTATAAAAATTTTGTTTTCGTTCTTGATACCGAGGAACCAACTTACAACAAATCAACTCTTCATTGGTACATTAACAAGGAAAGGTTTCAACTCCAAATTCCAGAAACTTTCGTCCAAAAGCTCCCCCCCCCCCCTCTCGGGCTCGTAGGCTACCTCTAGGCTGCTTTGAAAAAGGTAGTTTGTCAGGAATTTGAAACAAAATTTCAAACCTCTTCTTCTCCATGGTCTGATTCAAGCTCCTCTTCATCTAAGGCTTTATCAAAAGCAGTTATTGGAAAATTGTAAATATCGCCATACTGTAAATAAAACGGAAGATAAGGTCAGTAAATAAGTATTCAAAGTAACAGTAAAACCGGCTGTTAAAGGGGCTGTACACGATTTCAGTCAACAAAGGTAAAAATCAGCATATCTAAGAGGCGAAGGTGCATTGTTTTATCCAAACTCCAGTATGTTCGTTGAGGTTTTACGAGGTTGTTTTCATGTCAAAGAGATGATCGATAAACTTGGTCAAATTCAAGCCTTCGCTGGCAAAAAAGAAACGGGCTACTTTTCCAGTCAACTTTGTAGATTTGATACAAAAGGCCAAGCTTCTTTGTCGTTCAGAGAATACAAACTTCTAAAGTCAAAAACACATCTCTCTTGAGTATTCTGCAAATGTTAACAAAAATGTTGAGGGTCCTTAAGGAATGAGGCTACTCAGGAAGGTCCGACGGTAGAATTACAGCGAAATAGCTGAAGTTTCTTCGAAGCCATTAGAATTTTTATACTAAACTATTTGAAGACTTGGAACCTATGCATACTGAGAACCGTAACTTACCGTCCCCTTTTTTAGCCTTTCTAACAGTTCTTTCTCTATTGATTTTTCAATTTGTGCAGCTGAGAGGGCTTTCGACTGAAAACAGAAAAAACGTTTCTTTAACATGTAGACAGTTTTAAAGGTAAGAATCGCTACTTTTGCTCAGTATCCCTCAGAAATTCACAATGTTTTGAGAAGTGGCAAAAGCAAAAGGCGCTTGAAGTAAGCATTTTTGAGTCATACAAGAAATGGTGCGATTGCCTAAATTTCATTCATGCATCTTAGCGCTTTTGATTCCTGTTGCAAGCCTCAATACATGGACACATCCTTCTATTGTACATGTAACTTTCAATTTGTGACATTTCCTCTTCAATGCTTATAGTTATAGTTATATATCAAATGGCCACAGGGATGATATGTACTTCCATTCTCCTTGTGGCATCATTCCTGCAATTTTTCGTACATTTTGTATTTTTATGAGATTGAAATGCTATTGAAGACTTGACAACAAATCAAAACGATCGGTTTTGTGTGATCTGCGATAGAAAGCACCAGAGGAAATTCCTTTGGTCTGCACTTGGTCTTTTAATTGTTGTGAGATTTTGAAGGGGACCCTGAAGTTTCATAGCAATATTTGTTATCGAATATTGTTATTATTAATATTTGTTATTTGTTAGATTTCAGACTCGAAAGACATATTAAGTTGCGTAATTGACGTTTGACTTGCAGCAAGCTTCAGTTCCAATCTTGGAGAGCTCAACTTCATCGTTCTTCCTTCTCCTCCTCCAGGGTGGCATAATTGGGCGTGGTATTTACCTTGCACAGCACTCTATCGATAGAACCGCGACTTGGAGTAAGTCAGATGTGACATATAAATTTCAAAAAAGTTCTCGAAATTAGAAAAAGGATTACTACTAACCTCACGCTTTCTTTCCCTACGTTCGACCTTTTTGTTAACAGTTACAAGTTTCTTCCTGCAAAGAGACAATCAGAAAATTGATAAAAGCCCGGTTAAAAGGTAAGCTTTGAGAAGGATAATCAAAGCAAGATCCCCGTCCAGTTGTGGGATGCACTTCCTTCGGATCTCAGAACACTTTTTAGAGGGTACATCATCAGTAACTTTGCTCAATTGAGTTACGAATGTTTTAGCTTATGCACAGCCTCAGTTGCTTTTTGGTCTTGTTTCTCGTTACTTTTCATTCATCGTTAGTTGATTTTATTGAGTACAAATTGCATAGCACAAGCTCAAACATACGAGCATGCAATGGTTTCATTTTGTGAGATTGAAAGTCGAAGTTTGCAGTTTTCAGTCGTTGTTATTCCTATCAAAGAAAAATCAGTTAATGATGACTGAAAAACAATGAGAAAAAAGCAAACAGACCAATATTATAATTGCCTGCATTTCCGCTGTGTAAGCTACACCACTGCTAACTGGAATTGCTCCAAGTCTCGCTCTTGATAAATAAACAAACGGGAGGGAAGAAGAAGAATAACTTGGGAAGGAAAGCGAGACTTGTGAACTACGCGTTCCGAAAACGAGACCGGTCGAGGTCTTGACCAGCGGTTTTCTTTCATGTTAGAATAAAAGCCAATTAGAATAGAGCAGGTGAATGCCAAGCCTCGTTTTTGGAACGCGTAGTCCACAAGTCTCGCTCTCCTTCCCCTGTCCCTACTATTCTTCTTCTTCCCTCCCGTTTGTCTACTGATCAAGAGCGAGACTTGGAGCAAGTCCAGCTGCTAACTCACCCCGGGTAAAGTAGTCGATAATATACTCCGAAGCAACTTCTTGCAACAACTAGCACTCTATCAACTGAGAACGGGGGTTATGCTTTCGTTTTCCTTCCTAACTTTACCAGATTTGGACGCTCCATCTAAACCTCATTTCTAGCAAGTAAAAGGTCTTTTAGATAAATCGGATTTCTCTCCTGCTTTATCGCCAAATAAACTGGGTTTATCTCAGATAAATCTAGTTCATAGGGAGAACTCTACAAATTGTCACAATTAACAGTATAAACCAGAGGTAAGCCATTTTAATTCGCTGTCAGTGCTAGTGCTTAGTGCTTGGGATCATAAAGATGATAACGAGGCAGTCATCTGAGAGAAAGAACCGAAGTTACACATGAACAGCACGGAAAGATGTTGTGACGGTTTTAGCTAGATCTAGAGGCAGTTTCTCGGTTTATCGGAAATATTTTGGTGGTTTTACAGTTTTGATGCCCTTCCCCGACCCCTAATAAAAGTAATGCAATTGTAACGAAATTTACACTTACTGAGTTCTGAGTTTTAATTTTCTCATTCGTATTAAATACTGCAATAAAAAAGAACAAGTCAGTATTTAAATGAGACTGAATAACTTCAATAGATACACGTTGAATTAAAAAAAAGGATCACTTATTCAGAAAAAAAAACCCCAAAGATTACCGTGACAAAAAGTGTCACCAAAAATAGTAACGAAACTGACGGGGATCCACTTACACATTTGTAAGAAGCTCATGATAATGGATTCTTTGGGAAATTCAATCAGTAGAAATAAACAGCATAACGCTCAAATCTTTAAAGTGGTGGGTCTAAATTCTATTTAGTGTGCTGAATGAGCATACTTTTAGACACAACTTTGATAGTCTTACTCCATTTTGTGCCTGTGGTACTGACAAGGAAGACAATGAGCACTTTCTCCTGCACTGCCCCCAGTTTGACTTGATGCGGCAAGATCTCTTTGAACAGCTCTCTGACGTTCCTGGTTTAAATGTCAATCTAGATGATAAACCTTTGTGTGACTTGCTTCTGTTCGGAGACCCACATTATAATGTCATCATCAATCGAATAATCCTTGAAGCAACAATTTCGTTTATCAAAAATACGAAAAGGTTCTCAGGTTGAATTTAAGCACAAAACAGCAGCAACATTTTCGTTTTTATTTGTAGTATTCAGAACGGGTGTCTTGTAAAGAGGTACTCCCATGAGCACTATGTATAGTAGATTTGTCTCCATAACAATATTTGGGTGCTTCGGTGATCATCTGCAGGGGTTCCGGGGGACTTCTTTATGAGACGCCTGTTTGATTTGTTGTATATTAAATTATCTGTATATATATTTTGTCATTATTGTAAGTGGCTGTCATAGTTGGAACTAGATGACATCATGTCCTTTCCAGCTATGGCAGCCATAGAATATTTGCGTTGCTAGTTGTAGTTTAGTTTTATTTGTGATAGAAAAAAAAAAAAAAAAATAAATTCTATTGCATTCTTCTCTGAATTAAAGTGCTGGAAAAGAACTTCGGATAATTTGCTGTAAATCTGCCATGGCAATTTTTTGATATCTTGATTAATTTCAAAATGGCGGCATTTATCAATTATGAGGCTGTGACGACATCAAATTTATAGATCCTTAACCAGAAGAGTTACAGATTTCTCCTTTCCATCATATTGAGACCTTCAAGAACTATTGTTTTCTTGAAAGTTATATCAATTTTCCCCAAGTAATTTAAGATATAGATTTGATCAATGTTTTAGGCCATTATCAGTCATTTTTCAACCATAAAATATTTTTAAAGTTGAATTTACCAATACTTCTAGTGCTGATACGATAACGAGAAAACTCACAAAAATACTTTGATCTTTCAGCTTGTAACTAGACTTCAAGTGATTCAAGTCCGTGAAGTAGTCTTGGTGCTCTGAATTTTCAAAAGTGGGAACTTTTTTCTGGCGCACCCGGTATAAATGTTTTGCAACCAATTCAAACAATCAATTCTTTCAACAATCAATCAATTCTTTGACTATAAATCTAGGTTGACAATAATCAAATCTTTGACTATAACTATAGGTTGCCTGGTCAAATCTGGAAAAGGAAAAGTGCAAAAGACCTTGAGTAGTTAAGCCCTCTTCTAACCCTACACCATAAATGGTAATTCAATAAATCGATATTGTAAATTAATATATAGTAATTCAATAAGTATATAGTAAATTAACTAAATTGCTTCAAATCCATACACACCTGTTTTATTCTTGTAAATCGCTGCTTACATTTATGAATCATGTAGCTAGGCCAGTAAATAAGATTTGTATCAATTTGTTCAAGAGCTTTTTCATAGTTCTTTGACAGTTTTACTTTTTCCCAAAGATTTGCTGGCGAATGAGCTCTTTCTATTGTCTTCATGTATAGGTAGCACACACCTTTGTGAAGAACAAATAGACAATTACCATACAGCCCTATTAAGCTTCATCTCTATTACGCTCCCCCTCTCTAATAAACCTCTCTTCTGAGCCAAAATCTTAAATAAGCCCCCTCTTCATTAAACACCCCATATCATCCCAGAAATTGCCAACAATTTTCCATATATTTTGCTTGACAAGCTTGCGTTTTAGACTGCGTTCACACGATGCCGGCACATTTGAAAATGGTGAAAAATGTGACGGATAGGCCTCCCGTTCACATGAAAACGGCACATTTTGTGCTGGCAGATTTTGAAAACAGTAGATTTTGACAATGGATTTGTGAAAACAGCATCGTGTGAATGCCAGCTCAAATTTTGCTACTGTTACATTTTTAACCGTTATCAAAATGTGCTGGCATTGTGTGAACACAGTCTTATTTTTGATAGTATTTGGGATAGATAATGTGTCAATTGTATGTATATACAATTGACTCCTTCAATTGTACGTTAAGTCTGCAAAATATGAGGTTAAGGGACTGAAATGCTACATTATATATAATTGTCATTTGATTTTGTGAATAAGCCCCTCTCTGGAAAGCACCTCTCTGGAGTGTCCAAAATCAAATAAGCCCACATAGTGCTTTTACTGTGAACGGATAAATCATTGCTACTAACACACAGTGGGCCAAATATCAAATAAGCACCTTCCAGGTACTTATCATTACTCATCATATATATATCTTGTATATATATATCTTGCATCATATATATAAAAACATATCTTGAAGAAGGCCACCATGGGTTTCTGAAGGATATTAGCGTGAAGATAATCGATAGGTTAACGGGGGGAAATAGGATGCGGGAAAGCTTCTGGCAATATCGGCTGGATTGCTTTGCCCCTAAGGGTTTGAACACTAGGCAGGTAGATACATAGATTTCATTTTTGTTTGCATTTTGGTTATTGTTTTGTTTTTATTTTAGCGCTGAGCTTTTCGTTAGGGACACACGCTGTTTTTTAGGGTTTTCTGTTCTGCCAATCCGCTCTCAGATCTTTTTATTGTTTGTTTTGTTGTAACATGCTATCTTTTCCAGCTTCGACGAGACAGTCACAGACGCCGACTCCAGCGGTTCTTTGTTCTGCGCTTTCTTTTATCTTTTCCTCTGCCGCAAAAGCTGTATGCTTCATTTACACCTTGTACTAGGTAGGATTCGTTTGAAGCTATTGAATATCAAATCTATTGTATTTTTTGGTTATATGTACGCTCTTTTGGATTTGAGAAGCATTACTGATGAAGACGCAAGTCGAAACGTTTAAACGAAGTTGTATTTTCTGAGTCTATTTATATATATATATATTTATATATTTATGTATATATTTACTTATCAATTACTTATCATTTACAATTTTATTTTCTGCTTGTCTAAACTAGAAAATCTTAAATTTAAAGCTATTTCTTTGAAAACATATGCAGGAAATCGCTTGATCTGATTCTGTTTTAAAAGTTATTAGCTTCTAACTAGAATTTTGCAGTAAAATCACTTATGCATTAACTTTAAAAGTTTCAAACTTATAAGAATTACATAGCCAGTAAGTGACTCACTTCCATCTTGAAGATACTTCAGAAAATGAAAGATTTATTTACAAAAATGACAAAAACATATCTTAAAGGTAATAAACAGATGTATGTATGTCTGTCTACAGATAGAACAAAGCAAAACCCACACACCCTGCCTCCTAAGCTCTCGTATGTGTTGATTTTAACCTTTTTGGTAGACTTAGCTCATGTCCAACCCCTTGTTCATGAACACACTTATCAGCCCTGCTGTATTTAAACAGGGATATTTAAGAGTATAAAACTATAAGACCCCTACAAATTCAATGTGAAAATCCTTATACTGTAGTTGAGTACCAATGAGTATAAATTATGTTTCTCCTGCGGAAAGGTCAACCTTTTGAGGCTTTAACTTTGAGTCTCATACCACCTCCACTCACCAAGAGACTCCTATTTACCACCATGTTTTAGAACAACAAACTCAGCTATCCCAAAATGGCAGTTAAATTCAGTAACAAGTGGCACCTGCCACAGCCTGTTCTATGAAAAGTTTTAAAAAATTTGCAGGAGCCTTTGTAAAGAATTTGTTCTTCAGCCCTGCTCCATGCTCATAGCTTGTTGCTCGGTATAAAGTACAGTATTGATAGCATCAATATCAATGATCACTCACCCTCATGTTCTCTAACAGTTGCATATCTACTGTTTGCAAGTGGGCATGAACTCTTGTTACAAAGGCCACTGACATTATATTCATTTCTGCAGAATGTCCTCGTCTCTGTTCTGTATAATAAAAACAATTCAATATTAAAATGAAGTCCCAGTGAGATTTCAAAAGGAGAATTTTGTTTCTAGAAACTTTGACAGTTGTAAGTGTCTTGATGGAGAAAATCAAGTTTATAGCTATAACATAAAATTTTCAAATAAGACATTAGAAAAATTTATTGATTCAATCAAGAATGAGTGGTACACTTTGTGTAAAAACATCATAACATTTCCTTCAACACCTTTAATAATTAGCAGTAAATCTTCATCCACCTCTTCTTCAAAAATCAGTACTGTCTCCCATTTCTCAGTAATTTTCAAATGACAGTGGCAAGACTTTCAGATTCTTTGCAGCAAGTTTCAATAAATCAGTTGTGACCAAAAGCAGAGATTTAGCAAATTCAACATCTTGCAAAAAGCAAGCTTCAGTGATGTGAATCTAAATAGGAAAAGCTTCCAAAGGGAATAAAAAAAAGATCCTGTTGACCATATGTATGGGAAGCTAGAACCTAAAATTTCATACTCACTTTGTTTTATATGAACAAAAGCCTTTGTCAATCAGTTGCCAAATAACCTAGGAGGAGGAAAATGCAGATAGTTGAAACCTTTCATTGGGATGGACAACATGTGATCTTACCTGTCTGACCTCCCTCCGTTCATATGTGTTTAGGCAACAGCCTGCAAATGTATATCCAACTTCAGACACAAATGAAGTGCTTTCATTTTGAATTTCAGTTTATTTCCTCTATAGATTGCAGCAGAATTATGTGCCTAAATGTGGCGTTTGGTCGCATGGCCTAAGCATGCCTGTGACCCAGATTGGAAAGTTTGCAGAATGTGCAGGGGATCTCTACTATATCCAAATTGCTTCTGCGGCTGTATTTGTGTCACCAAACAATAGTTCTATTATTCCTTTTGTTGTTTCACAAAGATTTCGCCGCTGGAAAATAAACCACAGCTGAAATTCTCTGAAATTTAAAGTGCACGGCAGAGAAATTGGCCACGCAAAGGCAAACTTTCCAGTCTGGCCTGTGACAATTTGTTCTAACAATATAATTCAATTCAACTAGATTTGTCAGCTAGAGAAACTCGCCCGAACGGGAGACCCGTCTCCTGAACGGGAGACCGTCTCCTGAACGGGAGACAATTCTTTGAAAATTGTCGATTTTAGGTCTCCTAAACGGGAGACAAATGCAAAAAATCAAGTTTTGACAATGAAGGAGTCTCCGGGGCGGTTTCACGTGTCGATTTTTGAAATATACGCCTCAAAATACGGGGGTTTGTGAAAAAAAACTTGATGTCACCGTGTTCTATTTCCTCAAAATGAAAGTTCATCTTCTATGACATCATCTCCATTGTCTTCCATTGTTTTCCTTCTTTCCGCATTGTTTCCATGTTGAGCAAAGCGTTTTGATGTAGGGAAAAAAGGGGGTATATCCAATTTTATTAAAACGTTTCAGAGAGAATGAAAAGACACATGAAAGATTCTCAATAAAGACTTAATTGTTTCATGATTCGTAACTAATCTATGCATCATTCTTTTAAAAAAGAACCTTTTCAAGTTCTGTTTCTGTGAGTCTGTCCTTGAAAATTTGTTTTGCCATATCTAACATTGCAACTTTGACTCTTATTTGGTAGCTGCAGTCTAGTTCTGCTTCACCACCAGGATTGTCATGGCCAAATCTTGCACGTGATCTTTTGAATAAATGATGAACTGGGGGATCCTTTGAGTTGCCAACTATCCCACCATAGTGGCACATAATGTCACCGAAGAAGGAAAACAATGGAAGACAATGGAGATGATTGTCATAGAAGATGAACTTTCATTTTGAGGAAATAGAACACGGTGACATCAAGTTTTTTTTTCGTAAACCCCCGTATTTTGAGGCGTAGATTTCAAAAATTGACCCGTGAAACCGCCCCGGAGACTCCTTCATTGTCAAAACTTGATTTTTTGCATTTGTCTCCCGTTTAGGAGACCTAAAATTGACAATTTTCAAAGATTTGTCTCCCGTTCAGGAGACGGTCTCCCGTTCAGGAGACGGGTCTCCCGTTCGGGCGAGTTTCTCTAGCTGTTTGTCCCCCACCAAAAAGTGCAATTGTCCCAATCCTTACATACATGTTACTGGTTTTAGATCATTTGTCAAACAACACTAGAAATAGATCTCAAATAGATGGATGTAAAACTGGAAAAGTTCCCGTTCCTTGACAAGGATTCGGCCCGTGATTTCCGAGTACTGCCGAGCTATGGTCCCGTTGTTGATGATCTCGACACGACCACATACACACAAACAAAACTTTGACCACACACACATATGTATGAGGTATACAAATCTTCCAGCGATTTAATACTTACAGCGTCGTGTTGCATTTCCTAATGAAAGTTCGATGGCCACTTTTTTCGATCTTTACAATTCCCCCACACGTCTTCTTGCGCCAATGCTTAGGCCACCTTAGGCCTTTGTTCAACAATGTGATGTTTGATATCGAGGCTGGCCTTCCTTTGATTTGTACAATTTAAAAATGGTGGCTGAAAGTGTGTTGTGCTGAATGAAGAAGAAGATAAAACAGCCGGTGAGGTAGTTGAACAGTTACAGACCGTGAAATGTGAGATTCCAGATATATCTAAGGCTACATACATGATTTCAGTATACTTGCTGAAAGCGTTTTACAGATATGGCATCAGATAAAGAGCTTTATAACTGGGCTTCTGACAAACTGCATGAAAGTTTAGGCCTCTCGGACAAATGTGTTGTGGAGTACTTGGTAACTCTTGCAGGCAAGACAACGGATAAAGCCAAATATCTTGGAAAGCTTGGTGATGTTGTTGGTGATGACCCAAGAATCACTGCAGTTGCAGAAGAGTTATGGATGAAAGTTCCCCGGAAAGAGAAAGCAGAGAGTGCGAATAGAATCAAAGAGAGAGAGGCACTAGCAATGCAAAAGAAATATTCAAGTTATCAAATGTTGTCCGATCATGATGATGAAGATGAAGCTGTACATTCAAAGAAAAGGAAAAGTAAGGAGAGTAAGAAAAAACATAAAAAGAATATTAGAAAAAGGCAACATAGTGCAAGTGATAGTTCAGATGAAGATACCAATGCTGTCAGGGAGAAAACTAAGAGAAAACATTTTAGTAAGGGACAAAATTATTCATCTGATGATATGGAAGACATTAGAGAAAAAGACATCAAAGAAAGAGATGAGTTTGCTGAAAGATTGAGGATGAAAGATGAAAAGAAGACAAGGAAGCTCAAGGATGAAGGAAGCAAAGTTGATGAAGGAAAAGCACTGAGAAAGGAGGACATGAGCAAAGAAGAGTACAACAAAATGATGCAAGATTTGAGAAAGAGGGCCAGGAAAGATTATGTGAAGAAGAGAAAAGCTGAAAAGCTGGAAGAGTTAAGAGATGACATAGAAGATGATGAAAGGTTGTTTGAAAGCAGAGAACTAACTGAGAGGGAAAGGTTAGAGAGGGACTACAAGAAGAAGGTGTACAAGCTTGCAAGGGAATATGATGAAGTGGGTCAAGTTCAAAGAGTGAACAGATATGTCATGCCTAAAGATGATGTACAAATTGTGGATAATCTAGAAGAAGAAATAGGTGTAAATGAACCTGGAAACTTATCAGAGCAGAAACGTTGGGAAGAGAATAAGATTGGGCATGCAATGATGCAGTTTGGGGCCAAGGATGCAAAAACTAAGAACAAAGACAAGGAAACTGAGTATGATCTTCTGGTGGAAGAAAGTCAAATTGACTTCATCATGGCTGGACAAATGGCTGGAAGTATCGGACAGGATGCCAGTCCTTCAAATGAGTTATCAGAAGTAGAGAAAAAGAAGTTATCAATGAAAGAGACAAGAGAAAGTTTACCAATATTTCCTTATCGAGAAAGTCTTTTAGAAGCTGTTGAAAACCATCAGGTGTTGATTATTGAAGGTGAAACAGGCTCTGGGAAGACAACACAAATACCTCAGTATCTGCATGAGGCTGGATATACAGATGCAAATATGAAAGTTGGTTGCACACAACCAAGACGTGTAGCAGCCATGAGCGTAGCTGCAAGGGTTGCAGAAGAAATGAATGTAAAGCTTGGCAATGAGGTTGGCTACAGTATAAGGTTTGAAGATTGCTGCACCGACAAAACTGTTATAAAGTACATGACAGATGGAATGCTGTTACGAGAGTTTTTGAGAGAGCCTGACCTTGCAAGTTACAGTGTGATTATTATTGACGAGGCGCATGAAAGAACATTGCATACTGACATTCTCTTTGGTCTGGTCAAAGATATTGCAAGGTTCAGAAAAGATATAAAGCTCCTGATCTCCAGTGCAACGCTAGATGCCGAGAAATTTTCTGCATTCTTTGATGATGCTCCTATCTTTCGAATCCCAGGCAGAAGGTACCCAGTAGATGTCTTCTATACAAAAGCTCCTGAGGCTGACTATCTTGATGCCTGTGTTGTTACAGTCTTGCAAATTCACCTGACACAACCAATGGGTGATGTTCTAGTGTTCTTAACAGGACAAGAGGAAATTGAGTCATGCCAGGAACAGTTAACAGAACGAGTCAGAAAGCTAGGTACAAAAATCAAAGAGTTAGTCATCCTTCCGATCTATGCCAATCTTCCGTCAGATCTGCAAGCAAAGATATTTGAGCCAACGCCTCCTGGTGCAAGAAAAGTGGTCCTTGCTACTAACATTGCCGAAACATCTCTGACCATTGATGGAATCATCTATGTAATTGATCCAGGTTTTTGCAAGCAGAAGAGCTACAATCCAAGAACGGGTATGGAGTCTCTTGTTGTTACTCCGGTTTCAAAGGCATCTGCTAACCAAAGAGCTGGAAGAGCAGGCAGAGTTGCTGCTGGTAAATGCTTTCGCTTGTATACAGCATGGGCATACAAGAATGAGCTTGAAGATAACACAATTCCTGAAATTCAGAGAACAAATCTCGGAAACGTTGTCCTGTTGCTGAAATCACTTGGAATTAATGATTTGATTCATTTCGACTTCATGGATCCACCCCCTGCTGAAACATTGATTTTGGCTTTAGAACAACTGTATGCCCTTGGCGCTTTGAATCATAAAGGGGAACTCACTAAGCTTGGACGAAGGATGGCAGAATTGCCAGTTGATCCAATGATGTCAAAGATGATAATCGCTTCAGAGAACTACAAGTGCACAGAAGAAATATTAACAATCGCTGCCATGTTGTCAGTAAACGCGTCTATATTCTACAGACCCAAAGACAAGATTGTGCATGCTGATAACGCAAGAAAGAACTTCTTCAGGTTCGGTGGAGATCATCTAACACTGATGAATGTCTACGACTGTTGGGCTGAATCAGGGTACAGCACACAATGGTGTTACGAGAATTTTATCCAGTATCGTTCGATGCGACGTGCAAGAGATGTCCGAGACCAACTCTTAGGCCTGATGGAAAGAGTCGAGATCGAGCTCACAACAAACCCAGGTGATACCATCGGCGTACGAAAGTCTATCACTGCAGGCTATTTCTACCATACTGCAAAGTTCAGCAAGGGTGGGAATTACAAGACCGTGAAACATCAACAAACTGTCATGGTACATCCGAACAGTTGTTTGTTCGAAGAACAGCCAAGATGGGTTGTTTATTTTGAGTTGGTGTTCACAACAAAAGAGTTCATGAGACAAGTCATTGAGGTTGAAAGTGGATGGCTGCTCGAAGTTGCGCCACATTACTATAAAGAGAGAGAACTTGACGATTCGAGTAAAATCAAGATGCCAAAAAAGAAGGGAATAACGACACAAGAGGCAAGAATTATGTGACGTTCTTATGACAGTGAGTTATGTAAGTACAATTGTATTATTCTTCGCTCTGTAACTGCGTTGCCAGTACAGAGGCGGAAATTCATTCATACAGTGAGACTGGTCAACTCAAAGATCTATGTGGTTTGTTACTAAACTAGATTCCTTTTTATGTACTACTGGGCAGCGACGTAGGAAGCATCTCAAATTTGGGGCGCACGGGGGCACGACACTTCGAGTACACTTTTTTCCTTAAGGAAAAGGGGGCATTTCCTAAAAATGAAAATGGCACTTCTTTGATTATTGCAAAATCTTGGGGGGGGGGGGTACGCACCCCATCTATGCTACTGGGTGAGTCAACAAAGGCCCCGACGTGTGAAAGGCTACTGCTCCTTGAATATATATGCAATGATATTTTGAAGTATCTGATTTTCAGAATTTCTCTTTGCTGAAATTGGTCACTCCGTTAGATTTTACAAGGGATCTTCTACAAAAAGTACTTTCGAGAAACCTAAAAAACTTGCCAAAATCACGTGCAAGTTTGGACAAGTTTCCCTACGTGAGCACGCTTTAGCACATACCATCCTCTTGGGAAATGAAAAAGTTCCCTCCTTCGAGTGAGTAAGCTATGCAGGGGGACCTCCTTTTTGCAGAATATCTCCCATATCGACGGAAGGAGTGGCCGATTAAAGTCGGGTAAATTGCTGAGCCTAATTGGACATACAGCAAGGCCCCGCATTTAAGAAACCACCAAGAAGAAACTTTTAGCCTGCTGAAAGATAGTTAGCACCCCTACCTATAAGAAACTCTTGAGGGTCACACTCAAAGTAAAGTTTCTTGTATTTGAGTGACACCAAGTATTGGTCTGACAGTCTGGAAGCATAGCGAATTCCTACAAGGTTCGTAGGAAATTGCTAGCAAGATATCTTGGATTAAACAGATCTCTACCTAAATTTTAATTGATGTTCTTGAAAATCATTGATAACATACTCATACGGCTAAGCATGGCCCATGTGTACATAGCTGACCCCATTTTGACAATTCCTTTCTCTATGAATTTCCAGAAAGGAAATTAGAGAATAGAGACTTAAGAAGCTTGAGCCTGAAAACATGAGAAGTACCAAAGATATGAGAAGCATTTTAGGCTAGGTGTAAAAAAGTGGTTTCTTAAATGCGGGGCCTTACTTTACTGTATGGGGAATAACACAAGGCAGTTTTCAGTATTATCGCTTTGATATTCTGGGAGCAGTATTTTCAAACTTTCGGTCTTTTTATTGACTCACCCCATGTGAATCCAAGTTATCCCTTATGAAAACGAGTCTCAAGTCTAACATAGGTTGATAAATAAAATCGATCAGAGCCAACATTTTCAACTTGCTTGTTTTGTTTTGTTGAGCAGTTGTTTACCCCCCCCCCCTCCCCCGATATTTTCCGCCTGAGATTGTAGGATTGTGAAAAGGACGTCTTTTTTTAGTGTGGATGAAGGGACAAAACTATACAGTAAACCCCGCAAACAAGAACATACTTTTCTAAGAAATAGACTGACTAGATTCTTACAAATGAGGTACTTATGACATTTTCAGGGTGTGGTTCTTATCGCTAGGAGACTTGTGACTATGATGAATATGTAGTTACAGTATACATGTGTTAAATAGACTTGATGGGATAATGACTGCATTTAGACATTATAGAGCATGGTATTTTTGTTGTTGACAAATCAGATATCATACAGCGTGATAAAAACAATTTGCATATCCCTGAAACTGTTAGCTGGTGTTCAGTTATCAATTGTTAGGAGTTTGTTTACACTGATATGATGAAATTTCTTAATCAAGTGTATCATCTCATAAGAACACTGGTTTTGTTCCTATCTTTGGGTGTATTTTCCCACAAAATCAGTCTGCAGGTTCTTATTTGCTATGTTCTTGTTTGCGGCGTTTTACTGTAGTTTGAAATATTTGTACACGGGACTCACTGAGGTCCTGAGCGTAAACAAATGAAATTCATAGCACCTGGAGACCTTGATCGATTGAAATGAATCATAGCCGAAGGATTGATGTATTTTTTGTAATTTTCCTTGCGTTTTATCATATCTGGAAATGTTTCATGGTAGGCCTACTTAATCAACTCCTCGCACATATCAACAAATAAAGGCTAATTTTTCACTGGTGAGAGATATCATCTGCACAGTTGTTGTTTGTAAATCTTTCATATAACTCATGAGAGGTGAAATGCCCAAAATATTGTTCCGTATGAAGAGATCCCTAAAGCCTGATTTCTTCTGGGGAGATATTACGCTTCCAACGACCTTTTGTCGCTCAAAAGTAGAAACCTATTCAACTTTCAAGCGGAATCGTGCTTGTGAACGAGAGAAGATTTTGGTGAGAGGAATGTTTTCTGCGTAGTGGAAAGTAGACTTTACGATTTGATCGAGATGATTAGTGTAAACGGGAGGGTGATCCGTCACAATATTACCAATGCAAAGGTGTGCTGGCACAGCATGAACGGGCCTCGCTTTGAAATCAACCAGAATGGGGCTTGAATCTTTGCAAAAGTTTAAAATTGAATGTGTAAAATGTTATTACCTTATTCTTTCAACTAAACACATTGAAGGGAACTTGAGGACGTTTGCCATGATTCCAGAAAGAGCATTTTTTATATTATCATTATTTTCAGAGTTACAGCATTTTTAACATTTCTGCCGCTTTTGAAGTTGCGACGTCATCAAACTGCTAAACTGTAAACCCTAAAAGCTACAGACTTTTGCTTGCTACCATCTTGTAGATTGTCAAAACTGAGTATTTCTTGTATTGGTCATTTTGACTTTCCTCAATCAGTTTACAATTTATGGTGCGTTTAATCTTTTTCGAAGCTTCTGATACCTTCTCTCGTACATCCTTTCACAAATTTTAAAACGCTGTAATTCCAAGAATAATGATGATATCGCAAATGCTCTATCTTCAATTATGGCAAACGACCTGAATTATCATTCGATTTATTCAGTTGAGAGAATTAGGCAACAACATTTTACTCACTCAGTTTAAAAATTTTGCAAAGATTCGAGCCCTATCTTAAATCAAACAGTAATTACACTCCATTTCCCAAACCTGCGCTCTGCCCCCCATGGTTATATAAACAGGGGGGGGGTTCTTCCATAGTAAAGGTACCTGGGGATGTGCCGCCCGCAAGGGTATACTTTTTCAAACCTTCTAGTCTAGCCAAGGGTATACTTTTTGCCAATTACGTCCATTTTGTCTGGGCAAGGGTATCGTTTTTGGCAATTTTAGTCGATTTTAGTCTGGGCAAGGGTATGCTTTTTGGCAATTTTGGTCAAAGAAATATCAAACTTCGGTAATTCCATTAAAGAAACCCAATTTTTTTCAAATTTTGGTCCTTAGAAGGCAAAAATTTGGCAAGTTTGGTCCAGACAATGCCACTCATGGCACTTTTGGTGTAGAAATTAGTCTAGCCAAGGGTATCATTTTCAGAAAAATTGGTCTAGCCAACGGTGCCATTTTGAAACTGTGGGCGGCACACCCCTGCCCGAAATTTAGCCGAGAACCCCCCTCCCCCGTGGTTATATAAGAGTTCAGTCAAATGAAACTTTCACAATTTTTACAAATAATTTGAATTACACAAATGAAACAAACTAGATCTATTAAAAGCATTGATTATATCTCAATCACAGATCTTGTGCAGAATAAAACAACATTTTATAACTTTCGCTAATGTTACAATGTTTTAAAAATGTCCGCAGGTCATTATCAGACGATGTTACACTTGTGCTAACAAACAATTGCTTCATGCAAATAGTTTGATTGTCTGGCGATGAATATTGGACGAATTTTTAATTTGATCAAAACGATGTTCGTATTTTCACATAAGAAGATGGCCTATGAAAAGGGCGACAGAAAAGGCCGACCAAGAGTTGATACGTCACGTGCAAGGAATGTTGGATGAAACAGACCCTTTAAAGGGAATAGACATAGTTATATCTCGTAGCCGCTCCAAATATGCTAAAGAAACGCCCCTAAATCCATAGATTCCTTAGCTACATAATAAAGCAAGATGTCTTTAAATTTGTCGAGTACAATAGGTTATATTTTGACCAGGCCCGGGCCAGCTTTTAGCCATGTCGATTCCCTGTCAACTATACTGCATACCTTTAGGGGTATATTGTTATCTTACAATGAAAATAGAGCCAATTTGAATGGGACTGGCAGGCATATTTCAAAGTGTGTTTACAGTAACGTCCAACTATTTTGAACTGAAATATCTCGGAAAATAAATGTGGAAAGAAGAACTTGCAGACGCTTTTTGAAAAGTCGCGAGCAAGAAACTTAATCAAAACTTTTCAGGCGATTTGAAAAGAAAAAAATCAAGCTGAACTACATCATTCTTATGACGGTATAATTAGCTACAACCAAATGCTCTCGAAATTAAAACACAACCAGGAACGTGCCTGCCAAACCCAACATATCTGAAGCTGTTTAAAAATATTTACATCACAATTTGCGTCCCACTGCCACTTCAAAGGTCAAACGGTTCAAAAATTGAGCTTTCATTTCCTGCATCGAAGGACCCGAAAAGTTCTTCGTCAAATGGGTCGTACATTTGTGCATTCGTGTAATCACTTGTTTGGCTTGATTCACCTGATGGGATTCCTTCCATGTCACCTTCACTGCTGAAGCTGAAAAAGAAAAAACGAGTTTGAAAAACCTTTAAAACGTATTTGCACTACCGGGTGTCCTAAGAAAAAGCATACAAATTTGGTTGGATCCAGTAATGAGAATTTAAAGGGGCAGGGTCACGTAACCGTAAACAAACTTGTTATCTCTATGATCTATATTATTGCCCATTGTGTTCCGCTCAGAACTTGGTGATAGGAGTGAATCCATAATAAAGTTACTTCTAAAAAATTCATCAATATCTCTGCAATCCTACAACATATCTGTGTTTGGTTTGTTTCTCTATGAAATTGTGAGTCCATCTTCAAAATAACACCCATATTTTGAGAAAAGTTAGCGGAAAATCTCTGTGATATGGACTATCAAAAATACTGCAAAGTCGTCGTTTCCAGATAAAGTTGTTTACATTACATGACCCTGCCCCTTTAACTTCAATCTATGGTTAATCAATTTCTTTGCTGAAATTTGTCCCTAAAAAACTGAACAAAAATTAAAACGGGAATTGGTTCACATGGCATGTTTTAGATGCGTAACGAGATATCATAAAGAACTTTTGTCATATCTTGATTACAAGGACGTTCAGTTCAGATTATGTACCAGTCCTCGTAGTTAATTTGCCAGAACTTGGATGGTTACGAAGATGACTTGACCGATTTCCGTGCTTTAATAGGAACCTTTAGCAACCAGTACGGCAATGCCAGCCAGAACATCGTCCTCTATGATACAACCGAGTATAGTTTCCGACTAGTTACCTCCACATGTTCTTAAACAAGCCAAGACAAAATCTCCTTCTTCATCTAAATACTTTGGAACCTTCTTTTTCCTTGATAATTAACATTTAACATGAATGAGTTTCATTGCAAAGATCCAGATCTGAAAAACAGCACGTTAGAAATTGGATTTCCAAGTTGTGCAATTGAAAAGACAACTTTATAGACTATCAAGGGAAGCAAATTCGAACGGCAGGAAAATAACAAGTCTTTTCAAGCCGAAGTCCGGAAACAAAGGGCACATTGCGTTGCCGTTGCAGTTGCCGTCCTCGTTGCTAAAGGTTCCTTAGTTGCTAAAGGTTGGAGTTGAGAGCATAGCCTACCTTGGAAATAAACTGTGGCAGCTATTACCGCTAGAAATAAAACAATCAAATACCCTTCCTATTTTCAAAAAACGAATTAGATGCTGGAAAGGTGATAAATGCAACTGTAGGCTCTGCAAGACATATATTCCTAAAGTGGGGTTTCTGGCAAGATAGATGTTTTTATCATGTAATCTTTTTGTCTATATACGCATTGTAAATTTCTTTATATATATATATTCTTTCTTTTTTAGATATTTGTATTAATTTTTAAAGTAGGCCTTAATTAGCTGTAAAGTAGCTATTTTCAACTTAGCCTACTAAAAATAAAGTAATGATGATGATGATGATGATCCTAGTCACAAGATAAAACTATTCAGGTAATCAAACCTTATGGATGTGGATGTAGAAAATGGATCTGCATCCCTTTGGGTGGCATCTTCTGGATCCCACATGTGTAGACATCTTCTCCATACTTTAATTTGTCCTTGCCATGATCGAGTGCTACATTGCTGATATTTATCTGGTGTTCTTGGGTCATTTGCTGTTCTTTCAGATCTGTTGAATTACAGTGAATATTTGAGGCCTTTTCTACCAAACAGACATCCCAAGAAAGTCCTCCTCCCTGTTTGATCCAGTCTTGAAAACATTTACGAAACACATAGCAGCAGAAGTTTTTATGTTCCAATTTCTTAAAGTTTAAACTTTAGATTTTTGGCATCTTGTTTTCAAGAAACATGGAGCTACAAACTCAGGATGAAAATAAGGCCACTTTGTTATATAAGGGACTGTGCAAAAGTTTATTTTAAAACATGGCGGGTGCAAAACGTAACGGGGCAACTATATTTTTTGAGCTTGTACACAACTGGGTCGACACTTTTTATTAAGAAACATGAACAGGCTTGAACTGGACAGTAACTCTTTATGAGCTCAAGATAGAATGAACATTCAACTATGAAATGGCTCTCCTTGAGGACAAAATTGTGAATCATTCAAGTTGAGAAATGCATGCAAAGATGTGTATCAATGACGCCAAATTTCCTTGTTAGTTTCTTGCAGGGAGGATTCATCAGTTATTGACAAAGATTCTTATAGAGATGAACTGCCTTTCCTATGGTCTTTGGCTAATACATCGGTGGTACAATAGTACTATACAACATATTTTGTTCTTAAATACGGTGCAGATGCATTTTCTAAGGAAAAGGCGACTGGCAATTGTATTTTTTGCAATGATTTCATACAGGGCAAGCAGATTTTTTTGCAACAATTTTTCTTCTCCACCGGCCATGTAATAAATATAATAAATTTTGCGCTGTCCCTAAGTAAAGCATTTGGTGAGAAATAAATTGGTTTCTCCTTCATCTCAGTAAAGATTTGTTACATTTAAATTCGATTTTGTAGGTAAAAAAGGTGCAGACAAAATTCTTGAACAAATCTAAAGGCAATAGACCTTTTTGGTAAATTTTGTAAATTTCAAATGTGTACAATAGTGATAGAAGCTCTAATGCTACTCAATTGAACCTTGCCTATCAAAATGTATGAAAATAATGCTTGATCCAGGCTCTCTTGCTGAATAGCTAAAAGGTCAATATGGGCATAAAATTTTGTCTGAAATTTTAAAAAACTTTTGGGTTTGGTGGTTTCATGTGGCAGTTCATATTAGACTTTGAATCATTCTTGTAATCATAGTGCATCTCACACAAAATACTAGATTTTCTTAAAGCTATGCTCCAGCTTCTTTGCAAATCAACAATGCTAATTAAAAATCATTAAAAAGTAGCAGTCCTAGCAAAGAGGCTTGTGGGACTACTTCCATCATGATTCAACAGGGTTGCAGAAGACTTACCTGCTCACATATTTGGTAAACATTTCATATCCAAGTGTGTTTTTGCCCATATCAATTTGCTTTTGTCTTTGATGAAGTCTATGAGGATCTGTCATTGTAGGCTGCAGAGCATTTTTGACAGCATTTGGAAGTTTCTTCCCAACAACACCATTTCCAGTGTTTTGTTTATTATCCATATCTAGCTGCTTCCTGTAATAAGTAGATGTAACATGTGAACCAGGACATAAAAACCCACCTGACCATGTGACCAGGCAAAAAAATATCTTGGGTTGGAGGCTTTTTCAAGAGGGGACTTACTTAGCAGCACCCAGAATATATTACCAGGACCAAGTTTCTCCTTTTACTTGGAGGCTGGTAAGTATGCTTTTAAAACAGAAGATATATTGGGACATATTGTTTTGAAGGCGATGTCTAAGCCTGTGTACAAGGAGGAGCACATAAAGGAAATGGTAAAGACAGCCACATTTTGTTTAACTGAGCTGAGCAATAAACTGAGTGATAATTTTGATGATTGTGAAAACATAGCTACATAAAGTTTTTTCTTAATGTTTGTCTGTATTTTGCAAACAAAATTTTGGTTTGGGCTAATTGAGGGGGAGCTTTTCAAAGGTGGGGTCTTATATAAGGACATATGGTATTGAGGCCTGACTAACTTTACAAATGGGGCTGCAACACATGACAACGGTTGTGCGACAGAGCAGAAACTGCATAAAATGACGTTATCAACCACTCTGAGATAAGGAAGTGCTTGAATAGATAAGCTTTTGAAATGATCAATCAAGAGTTCAAGGCCTTAGGAAGAAAATATCAAGTGTTGCCTAATTTTGGGATCTGTTGCAGGGAGCTAGGGGGCTCAAAGTTATGAGTTTTTGTGCATGTGTGCGCAGTTTCTGCTCTGTCCGGTTGTGCAAGGATCTTTGAGTAAAGATTCTGACCTTGTAGTTCCTCCATATTTGCTTCTTGCTCTTTCTGTAAACACAACCTTCTCATGATTTTCTACTTCATCTGCCCAACTTAGGGGACTAAATCCATCATCTTGTCCACACCTTGAAATGACAACAAGTAAATTTTTAAATATATATAACACATCCACTCCGTCACTCCAAAAAAATTGAACAAGGTCTTTGGAATTTTAAAAGCTTTTTGACCATTTGTAAGACTTTGAGATTTTTCATTTTTTGGATTTCTAAGATTTTTGAGATTTTAGTAAAAGTTTATGTTTTGCAAGAATTTTTTTAGTAATATTTGGGTCTAAAGTCTAGACTCTTCTTTAATCAGAAATATTTGGTTGCAAGCTCATAAACTTGTATGTTGTTTGTCTATGTTTCTGTTCCCCTGTTGTTTTCTTTGCATAATGCCCTTTGTAGTTTCCTCATTTAGTTTCATGTGACCATTTTGTAGTGTCATACATGGTTGTAATTAGACAGTATATACATACTGTATAGTTATAAAGTGTACGATTGAAGAAGATGCAACAACATAAGGGAGATGCAATCTAACTATACAACAACTGATGAAGAGTAATGCTCGAAACGTTGCAGAATATTACTTCTTAAGTACAAAGTCGTATTTTTTAAAAAGAATCAAATGTTTGCATTATACTAACGATGTACAACACGCAAAACCAACTTTGTTATTCATTTAACAATACAACATATATACTGTACATATAGTTAGATTTAGCTTATATTGTAAATTTTTATGTGAATATCAAAAAGAGAGGCAGTGAAAGAGCAAAAACCATTAAACCGTTCCAAAAACAGCTAGAAAACGCAAACTGTCACCCCTTATTACCTCCACCGATATGTATCTCTACTTACGAATTGTTGAATTTTGCTTGTGGCATGCGATTTTCTTGGCCTTTGCTTCTGTGGAACTGCTTCCTGTCTCTTTTTTCCAAACTTCCAAAACTGCACTTCCTCTTATTTTTATTGCTTATCCATCTCTTTTGTGATGTCACTGGGGAACTGAATTTTGGGGAACTGAATTTTGGAAAACTGTAAAAGAAGAAATTATAAATGAAAAGATTTTGAGTTACACTAAGTTATTTGAAATTAGCCAATTAAGAAGCTACAAATTGCACAATCAGATTTTGTTCAAAAATTTCATTAACTCATTTCATTTGGTCATTCAATGAGACCTCCTGTGTGAAGGGAAAATTTCTGCTGTTCTCTGTTGTCTTTTCTGAACTCTGGCGTCCACCCGGGTTATCATAATTTGCATTGACAGTCAAAAACTTTTGATTGTTGAGGAACGAGCCCTCAATCAGATGGAATTCTAATGAAGATACTGTATCCAATATAGACTACAGTAGAAACCCACATAAAAGAACCTGACACTAGGGTAGGTTCTCACATAACAGGGTTCATGTTTTCAGAATTCATCAGAACTTTCAAGAATCTTTGACATTGTGATCAGAATTCTTCAGTTGTACAAAAGACTGTGAGATTTTGAACAATAATTCTAACCTACAAATGTTCTTAAGGCTTCTCAAGGAATTCTCAAAAAGTCTTTATAGATTTCTTGTGCTGAAAACAGTATCAATGTGTGCAAGGTGAGTGCTGTATACAAGAACCTCTTTAAGAACCTTTAAGGCTAGAATTTAGAATAACAGCCACTTGATTAAGAACCTATGAAGGCTGCCTGAGAAAACCCTAGGTTCTTTCATGCGGGTTTCTACTGTTGTACCAAGGCGACCGTCTCAAAAATGTTTGGTTAGTGTCATTTTGACCGAAAAATATGGGTCGGTCGGTCGGTCGGCAACACGATCAAATTTTAATTTTTTCCGCATTTTTTAGGTTTGAACTACTTTGAGGACACGAAAATTTAGGCCGGTTGTGCCGTCGCCGTTAATAAATGTGTCATGGTTCTGGAGTAGCTTGCCTCGTTTTCAGTTGCATGCCAACATTTCCCGAAAATCAGCTTGAAATCAAAGCAAGCTTCGGAAGCGGCAAATTGGGAAGTTTCTGATCGGAAACTTTCTACTGGATGCCATTTTTATGTATTTGTAGTGCAAGTAACGTCACAAGTATCATACATTTATGCAAATTCTGAAAATCTTTATTCAAATTTCCCATATATATATAACGTTTTAGACGCCCGACCCAAAAATCTGATTTTTTTCACTTCAACAGACGGTCGGTCGGACGACACTAACCAAACATTTTTGAGACGGTCGCCCAATATAAAAACCTTTGTTAATGTTAACCCTTGGTTTTAATAATTTTCTTCCATTTGGTATCGACCTTTTTACTTCAAACACTTTCCCCAGCGTCTGGACATAGTTTGCATTCGTAACAACAAATTTACGGTTTAACAACTTTGAGCAATCTTCATTCAACCTTCACTTCGATTCGCGCCATTTTTGGCCTAGATAGTTCACGACCTTAACGTTTGTCTCAATCAATCAGGAGACCTTGCGAGTTGCAGGGAAGAAAAGCTTGAAATTATGAAGAACGTTGAAATGTGGACTTGGCAGAAATTTCCCACTGTCAGTTGAAGTATGCCTTGATGAACGAAGCCGGTACGGTACGGCCTGTTTGCTCATGATGGCATGGCGGGAAGGACGATCGGGACAAATGATGCATTTCATCCTAATATTTTGGCACCCAACTCAAGTACCAACTGTACAGTCTATTCATTTAATCAAGGAATATTCTACTTACGTATTCTCCATGCCGATCTTGTATTGATGATGATGTTGGCTGCAGAAAGGGTGGTGCAGAGACCCAGGCACGGTGATGTCGATTGCAAAGGCAGGAAGAAAAGGCAATGAACGTTCTCAGATTTTGGCGCTATTTCCTCATGCAAACTAATCGAATGTAGTTTGTGCCATATAAAGTTAAAATGCCCATATATGAGACAAGAGAATAGTCCAAAATGCACTGCGACTCCGCAGTGCGTCTTGATTGTTGTTTGAAATTTTTACGTTTCCGTGTCATGGTTCTGAATAAAACAACGATCTTTTCTTCAGAGCAGATCATTGCGGTGTGACCTCTGTCGGGAGGAAACTTGACATGGAAATATCGCAATCGCAATGGTCGCACCTCAGTCCTCAGTGTGATTTGAACCAGAGATAAAAACTTTTTGAATTATCGAATTTTGAGTACCCAGGAGGAAGTAATTCAAAATAGAGTAAAAGCATGCCAAGGACGCCTTTAAATACATAAGTAGTCGCTTTACTGACTTCTTTCTGATTCTGATTAACATGCGAATGAATAGACCTTTTAGCTATTCAGGAAAAGAGCCTGAATCGAGCGTTATTTTTATACATTTTGATACACGAGATTCGATCGAGTGGCGTTAGAGCTTCTATCACAATTGTGCACATTCGAAAATTCTACAAAATGTAGCAAAAGTATCGTTCGATTGAGATTCTTTTTCAGAGTAGCTAAAAGGTCTATTCATCCAAATAGAATGTGATTTTTAGGAGCGAGTTGATTCCTCTATTTATAATATGCTAAGGAATGATTCCCGCCTAAGAAAGGCTATTTTCGCCGATCTTTGGTATAAAATTAAGTGCATAGGAACCATTAGACTCATTCCAAAATTCTCTTGTTTCGCTCCCCCTGCAGACTTGTCGCTACAACAGAAGCGATAACAACAACAACAACAACAAGCGAAAGTTAGAGGGCTTACGTCATGAGTCTACAAAGGTCTCCAGGGCGATCGGCTTTTTAAAACATGCTAAATCTTTTCTGCCTCTGGCAAGTTTGAAAACTCTTTACACAGGTATTGTTGAGCCCCACTTTCGATACTGTTGTTCTGTATGGGGTTGTGCTGGATCTACATACATCGACCAGCTGCAAAAGTTACAAAATCGTGCTGCTAGAATCATTACAAATAGCAGCTTTGATGCCTCAAGCAGACCACTTATTGCAAAGTTGGGCTGGCAGACCATTGAAGAGCTCATTAGCAATGAGTCTAAAACAATGGTCTTCAAGTCGCTCAATGACTTGGCTCCACAATACCTGTGTAACCTCTTCACAAAAAACTCAGCATGCTCCTCCCGCAACCTCCGGAACACTGAGACTGATTTGAGATTGCCAAAGAAAAGGTCTGCTAATGGGCAAAAATGCTTTTCTTTCCGAGGTGCTAAAATATGGAATAGCCTTCCTGCTGAGTCAAAGACAGCATCCTCCCTGAATAGTTTTAAGAAACTGATAAAGGGTTGATTTTTCATTTCTATTGTATATATTGTATAATTGTAAATAGGCTTTTAGGTTATGGTTTTTTTTTTTTTTATTCTAGTCATATTTAAGTTTAACTGTATGCTGTAATTAAGTTTTTACCGGAGGGCCCCTTGAAAAACGGCTTCTGCCGAAGGGCTACCCTCCTTAAAAAATTCAAATATGAAATATATATGAAATATGTCTAAGGAACCATGACACTTAATAACCGTCCCATGATCCTCTGTGAAGGCCAGGTGGTTCCATGCTCATTGGATTCGTGCGTTCTTTCTTTTCCTTCCCGCGAAATCAACTTCAAACGAAACGACAATGTCGCGATATTCAAGGCCGCCTAATACTTCATTATTCGTTCGAAATGTTCATCCAGACACCAGGTAAGAAAATTCCTAACTTCTTGGTCATTTTGAGAGCGCTTTTTAGGGCAGAAGGTCGCTGGGACATATTACAAGAGTCGCTGCAAGTTTGACAGCAGGGGCAAAAAGCCAAGCATGCCCAACGTTAGGCCTAATAAAAATGGCCTATTCACATGAAACTGCAGTTAACTTCGTGTTATTTATAGTTCATATGCTTATCTAAGGGGTGGGGTGTTATTTATATTTCATATACTTATCCAAGCGATCATATCACGACATCGAAGTACAAAAGGGATCATTTTGGAAGATTTTTGAAAACTTTTTCTTGTTGTTATCGGATGTTGTGATATCACAACATCTGAACAACAAGAAAAAGTTTTCAAAAATCTTCCAAAATGATCTCTTTTGTACTTCGATATAACATACACATAAAATCTCTTTACCATGTCCAGAGTCTACAAAAAAAAGCAACAGAAAAGCAGCTAAACCCAAAATCATCTGCTGTGCCTTTATTCTTAGATTGTGTATATTATGTTACATGGATGGAATCAATATGCCACACACATCTTTGGTGTACAGCCTCTTTGTCTTCTTCTCCAAGGACCAAGTTGGAAAACCTGGATTCACTCGCAGCTATGAAATTGTGTCAAACTCGCAACTCACAGCTAGATGAAAAGGTTCTTGCGTGAAATAACAAAAGATCTATTGTCAATTTTGCATCCCTCACAGCTTTTTAAAAGTCTACTCGCAGCTAGCTAGCACCTTCATTCAATTTTTTTCACTCACTACTACCCATGGGCCAAATCTTACATGTTTTCCAACTCGGTCCAAGGATCTTGGTCCAAGGCGAAATCCACGGTTGGTATAATTAATGCTACAAAAACACTAGCCAACAGCTAATGCAAATCCGTACCGTTGCTCAATGTTTTGAGGCACTTATCAGCTGTGAATTTATTAAACATATGATTTAGGCTAAATTTGGTCCCAGAGTCGCTATTTTCTTGCCGGAGCACATAACAGATATTCTAACAGTGATGAAAAAGCAAGAAAATGACAGCCTCCCTTGTCTTAGTTGAAAGTGACATCAGCCAACGCAGATACTTTGTGCGCTTTAGTTTTATGATGTCACTTTGGATAAATAACTTTTGAATGTGTAGTTTCACAAGGAAAAGATGAAAAAGGGTAGAGCAAAGTCTTATGAACCATTCATATTAGTCTATCAGGGCTCAATAAAATTCTTTCCTCCTGGTGGCAAGCTAAGCACTTTCGTTTCATTTCGTTTTCTATTTACTGCCCCATCCTATCCCAAATCCTTTCTCTCCTCCTTTCTTTCCCTTCTTTTCCCATTCCTTCCATCTCTTTTCCCTTTTTACGTTTTTCCTTCACGGGAAATTTGAGCATTTTCAGCAATCTTCCTGGTAGTGCAGCTACCGCGCTACTTTATTTTTTGGAGCACTGTAAGTCTTTCTTGCATTCTTTCATCAATCATAAGAACCCTAGACTTGTCCTTGAAAGGCCTTGAATATCAATCTCTTATTAGGCCAGATGATCTACATCGCATATTTGGAAAATATGGTCCCATAAGAGACATCTACATTCCAATGGATTACTACACTTCACAACCAAGAGGATTCGCATATGTTCAATATCTTTTCAGCTACCAGTGGCCATGAGCTAAGGCCGTTACTTTATTATTTGAATAGCTGCATTTTTGTAGTTGATTTGTTTTGCTCCTGACGCAAGACACTTGGGCACAGGACCACCAAGAGGGGGAGCCAAGGGGGAATTTTCCCCATGGCCTTTAGGCTCAGAGGGCCTCATAAAGTAAGTTACTCTCTTTTCTTCTGCCGGCTTCCTTCATAGGGGGCCTCATTCTGCAGCTTTGTCCCTGGGTCTCTAAATCCTCTTGGCTGCCCTGCTTGGACCCAGTCACGTATCTCACAAAAATAAGTTTTATGCATGAGTAGTTAAGTTATATATACCTTCTTTAGGCTGATTTCCACTCAGTCGAATTTTCTGAGCTTACTAGAGATCTTTGTCTTCAATTAAAATAATATTGCTTTGCATGGGAATATAACATTGCATGTGACAAACCTATGATTGTGTAAGATTCCATTCACTTGGAAAACTCGACTGAGTGGAGATCAGCCTTTTGAACTGTGTGCAACTCGCAAGCATTTGTCACGTAAATCAAATGTGAAACCAGGCTTGCAGCTCAGTATGCTATATTTTGTGTGACATTGCACTTTCACCAGCAGATTTAAGAATTAAAATGTTTGCTTTAAATTCTTATGGACAAAAGTTTCTATTTACAGTTTTATGAAATATCTTTGTCAACTTTTTTCTACAGATTTTCAAGTCAAAAGTCAAAGTTTATATCAAGTCAAGGCACAAATGCATTTCTTCAAGCTATTAAAATTCACATTTGATGCTGAAAAGGCACTTGTTGTTGGTTGATGTCATTGTGACAAGTGATAGCATGGTCACTATATCAGATTAGTTAACAAAGAACAATATTCCCATTTGAAAGACCACTGCTTCTTGAATATCAAGATGATAGAATTGGCAAATATATCATTTCAGTGGTGGAGATGTTTAGATAGATTTAAAAATATATTTGACTGAAATCAGCCACTCTGTTCTGAATCTGAGAAATTTTCTTGAGAAAGTGCCTTCAAATAAAACTTCAGAACAGGCTTGAAATCACCACCAAATTTTCCTGATATTTTGCCTTACAGCATCATTTCAACATGATGTAGCATGTGTTATCCACGGGGAATGATGGAAAAGAAGG
Organism: Aurelia sp. 3 sensu Dawson et al. (2005); assembly: GCA_964020215.1. Classification (NCBI taxonomy): domain Eukaryota; kingdom Metazoa; phylum Cnidaria; class Scyphozoa; order Semaeostomeae; family Ulmaridae; genus Aurelia; species Aurelia sp. 3 sensu Dawson et al. (2005). Next base: position 16,732,417 of record OZ026585.1, read on the forward strand.
CATAATGCTGTTATGTTGCCAGAAATGACAAATTCATTGTATGCCAAAGACATTGTTGTAAGACAAAAATGTTTGGCCATGATTTTAGGCCAGCTTGTTTTCCTGAAGGTGCTTTCTTGAGAAAATCCCTTGTAATACACCACTTCGATTAACAGCCTCGTTTTGGAAATTATTCGAAATTCGTTCATATGAAATTTTGGAGGCCAGATTCGGATTTAGCACCCAAACTTTGGCTATTTATGAGTTTTCATGCTGCTAGCAGTTGTGGTGTTAACTTTATGGCGACATAAAGTTTGAAAATCTGTAAGGGATTTGACCGTGAAAATGACTCGAGGTGTAAAGTTTCACCCCAAACGATTTTTGACAGTCAAATCCCTTATAAATCTTTGAACTTTACATTGTCATAAAATCAACATCACAAATGCCAGCAGGTTAAAAAACACTTAACTAGACTAATGTTTTGGTGCTAAATCCGAATCTGGGCTCAAAATTTTCATAAGAACAATAGGAAGGCATTTTGACAAATTTCCAAAACGAGGCTGCTTAATCGAAGTGGTGTATTGCATAAAGGATGGCTGATTTCAATTGGGACGATTTCAAAATTCATCTGAATATACAACTATTACTGAATACTGAACTTTCCAATATCATTGCTTTGGTATCAAGGGGGCAGTGATCTTCAAACAGGGACTATGATTTTTTGGTAGCATTTTACACTGGCACCTAATCATAACCACAAATGTTTTATGTTTTGAGAGAAGTCCATTCTTTGACACACATACAATGTCACATAACGTATGACAAGTGCCTTTCCAAGCCAAAAAGAAAACTGTCAGTTTCAAAAAGTCAAGTGGCAAAAAATTCAAAACCAAGCAAGCATGCTAAAGAATATTCCTCTGAACGCAAGTTAAAAGATTCAAGTAGAGAAAGTTAGTTTTAAAAGGCTGAAAAGTCACAGAAAAGAATAATTGAAAGACCAAAAGAATGGTTGAAAGGTGAAAGTAAAGTTTTCTCAATGATCCCTAAAGTAAAGGTCACAGTAAAGATCAAGTTTAAAGGTCATAAACAACGCAAGGTTAAAGGTCATACAGAACCCAAGGTTAAAGGTCATCTTGAGCAAGCAAGGTGGACCACTCTTACCAATTGAAAGGTACTGAAATATTCTTTGCGTGTTTATCTTAACAATCTTTTATGTTTGATGATATTCGTGATGCAGAGGAAGCCTTGTATTATGAGGATAGATCTAGATGTCTTGGGCGTGAACTTGAAGTACAATATGCAGAAGGAGACCGAAAGAGTAAGTTATTTAACATTGTGGCAGTATCTTGATATCCTTTAGCATGCAGTATCCATGTTCCAGTAAACCTTAATTAGCTGTATAAGAGTTTTTAAGGACCTGATTACATTGGATCAGTTGACCTGCTTGTACAGTAGCTTGTTTATGGTTCAGGGAGTTGCCCCAATGCTTTGGTCAATCCTTTTAAAAAATATTTTGCAGTTTGCATGAAGTGAGTCTTTTTTAAAAGTGGGTCAACTCAGCCAGGCTAGCTGGCTTCCCATGTGATGGCAGTGGCCAAACCATCACGTGGTTGGTCGCTTTACCCACTTGCGTTTTGAACGATACTAGTATATAATTGCGATAACTGGAAAGCCAGAGCTGAGCCAGATCCAAGCTGCAAGTGAGTCAACTCAATCACCCTCTAAATAAACAAATAATGTAAAGGTCAGCAAGCAGGTATTATGTGATTTTCAATGAGAAATTCCTCTCTGGCATTTTGTGTATCATTTCTTTAGGTTTCAGGTTGCCTCTTGTGCGTTAAGTCAAAGCACATCTAAAGTTTGTGGCTCAAAATCCAGTTGTATCTTTATCATCGGTGATCGCAGAAAAAACCTAATTGTGCTTGTGGATTTGATCAAATTTTGACATGAAGAAAACTTCGCAATTTTCAATGTATTTGCAGCTTAGTTGTGTTTTTTGGAAATTTAGAATGTACAGCCCCTTGAAGGCAGTCATCTTCAGTTTATGTGATTGTGCAAACCATTGTTATAGCCATGACCATCTACAGAGTGTACCAAAAATGTTTCCACTTTTTTTTGACAGGTTATGATTGATCTTATCCAACAGTATTTTCAAAAACTGATAAACTTATTACTCAAAATCAGAAATTTGATCTTCAGTTGAATGGTGCAAAAACTGAACTTAGACTATATTCACACAATATGCCTGCACACGTTGAAAATGTCATAAAATGTGATGGTACAAGAATTTTGGCAAGCGTTCACATGACACCAGTGAAATTTGGAAATGGCAGAATGATTGATGATAACAAACTCTTTCCAACCCGCCACTATTGTGAGGCTAGAGGTGGATGCCACAGACAGTCAGCCTAATTTTAAAAGCAATTGTAACATGTTCCATTTTCATAATTTTCAAGTGCTCATGTGATGCAGTTTTTCAAATTTGCCAGTTAGAGCTGTATTTTCAAAGTCAGCCATTTACAGTCCAGCATAATGGGCCAAGTTTTTGTGAATGGGTGGCCTATCTGTAACAATTTTGATGCCATTTTCAATTGTGCCATATCAAACAAAATCCAAACTTGGCATTTTCAGTATATTTGTAGATTTATAATCTTTTCAAGTGATTTTTGCTTCTTTTGGCCCCAGGGGGCACTCTGCACGTGCACATACCAGGAGGTAAGTCCAATATTTTTGGGTTAGAATATTGACAAAAGTGATATTTTTGGGTCCAGATAAAGCCAAAATTATGTCAATGATATTTTTGACATTAAATATTATTGAACTGATATTTCTGGGTTCGCCAGCAACAGTCCTGACCTCTATTTGCATTGTTTCATGATATTTTATGTTCATCCATAGGTTTCTAAGTATAAAATGAGCTGATGTTTTTTGGTTGCCTCGTAATTTCTTGGACTGAACCCCATATGCCCCCCATATGCATATGTGCTGAGTGCCAAACTGGGGTATTTGCCAGTGCTTTACACCTAAATGCTAGTTTCTAGTCAATGGAATTTCCCACACAAGTGGAATTTTCACACAATCAAAAGACCCTCAACTCAAAATTTCTATTCTCAGAAAATTCCACTGACTGCCAACTGGCCTTCAGGTTTATTTTATGACAGCATTAAAGCTATGGCAGTGCATCTTAACTTGTTTTTTAAAAGCTGATTAAACTGTCTTTCCTTGATATTTTAGATGCTGCGCAGATGTTATCAAAGGAAAAACGTGGCTACTATGGAAAGCCTTATGGAAATGACTATGGTGGTGGCCATAGAGGGTAAAGTTTACAGAACTACATATTAACAGGGTAGAGTTTACAGATTAGTTAAAGAGAAACATTTAACAGAATCAACATAGCTATATCAAGTAGCTGCTATAGACCGGCCAAAGAAACACCCAAATTTATCTTTGCTGTCAGAAAGTATGACATTGTAATGATACAAAGACATGTGGTCACACTGTGCCCATCACATCTTTTACAAAGCTGCCTGTGCTTTGGCTAATTTTGTGGCGTGAAAGAAGTTGTCACATGATTATCTTGGTAAATCATGATTGGTTCATTTTGCTTTAACAACGCTGTAATTCAGGTCAGCACCTTGTTTATCCTGTTGTTCTGGATAATTTAGTTTTTAAGGATTCTTGCCCAAGGACAAAACGTTGTAACAGCATTGTATGTGAAAAAGAAGAGCGGTCACATGCTACAGCATTGTAAGCCCGTTGTTTTGAAAGAAAACAACAGGATAAAGCACCTAGTGTGACCGCAGACATTTTTTTAGCAACAAAATGAAATGGCACATATCAATGTTATCAAATATAATTCATATTTTGACTTCTCCCAGGCCAGCTTTTAACATCGTTGATCCCCTTTACTACCTTTGCCACACAATGAAAACCAAAATGTTGGCAATAAGACCCAAGTTACAAGGCAAAAAAACAGCTTTGACTCTAATTTGATCTTTAGTTACAATATTGTTTGGTTTTATCAATTGATTTTGTTAATAAAAACAATCTGAATCGTTTTTTGCTACAACATTACTAGTTAAGTACAGTAAAGTCCCGCCTTTAAGAAACTCATTACAAAAAGACAGCCTGATTGATTTCTTATGTAAAGATTTACTTGTTTAAAACAGGGTGTGTATACCATGGTATAAGAAATACTTTTATACTCCAAACAGCTGTCGAAATGGTTAAGAAAACGTTTGAGATATGCACTGTTGTGCAAGGATCCAATGCTTTAAGCCAGTACTGAAGGTTGTTTCTTGAAATTATAACAATTTGGGCTTGAAACTTTCATTCTTGTTCTTAGGGAATATCGGAGAAATATTCAAATAATGTCTTATACTATTGCTATGTACCATTATATAAGAAACTGAACATGAATCAGCCTGGATAGTTTCTTGTGAAGAGGTGTTTTACTCAGCAAAATCAGGCCTGAGTTTCTTATAATGCAGTTTCTTAAAGGCGGGACTTTACTGTACCTCACTTTTTTCCTTACTTTTCAAATAGAATCTTTCCTGATTAATTCAAACAAATATTCTACTTTATTTTCAGTGGTCGCAGATCAAGGAGCAGGAGCCCAAGGTAAGATTGTGTCGTCTGTATGATTAGTGAAACTTTAACTGGCCATAATTTGAAAATGGCAAAAGCTGTTGACCTCAAATTTGAATTTTGTCAATCTAATGAAGATGAAGTTACATGCAAAATTTCATCAGATTCTGAGACTTTGGTGAATTGAGTGTCTCTCACTGGCAAAGAATGGCTCATATATGATTGCACTGGGGCACCTGTACTTTATATTCAACTTAAACGCAATTAAAACACTAACATTGATGTCTTTCTCAAATTAGATATCGTTTGGATATGTGATAACACGAAGTTACTTGTGCAAACTCTTCACTTTTTAATTGCGGGCAATTTCATGTTACGACAGACTTTTGTAACTTTTAACACTTATTACCAAAGTTTTCTAAGTAATCTAACTAACTAAATAATGTTACTAACAAATAACATTTGAATAACTATGTCGTATAGCTCATCTTCTTTTTTTGATTAGTTTTGCAGGTCCACCCAGTATATATATTTGGGCCTTAGTATACTACTGGGTGGTCCAAAGAGCTCTCCTGTGTAAATAATCACCAAAAATCTATTGTCTAGCATTTGTCAACAGTTCCTTCTTGACTTGTTTTGTCTATGACAAAATTTTTTGTTTTTGTTTTAATACTACAAGGTAAGAAAGAATTGCATGTTGCATGAGGTTCAAAATTTTTGAGATTTTTTCTTATCCTAGTCTAAAATGATAGTGTGTTTCTTTCTGTTATTTATCTAGTTATAGCTTATCATGCACAAAGAAATTGATCTGGCAGTCATCAGTGCTTTCTGCAGTATGACCCAAAACCACACAGCCATAAAAAGAGCTAAGTCTGCTCATTTGTAAACCAAGCACAGGATTATTTGTATCTACTGGGTGTCCTAAAAAGTACTCCTGTTTTATAAATCGTCAAAATTCGATTATGAAAGCTATTGTAAGGTTTTCTTTTTGATCTCTGTTGTCAGTGATTGAAATATATCTAAAGATGATGACATGTTTGTTTTTATCACGTAAAAGGGTACGAAATAACGAATCGAAAGACCTCATTCTGAGCTATCCTCTTCAAGCAACATAGTTAATCTTGCCTCTAAGAGCCATCATATTGAAATTTTTCATCATCCTTAAAGTCTAAAATAGTACTTGTGTTTCATTCTGACATTCTTGACAAAAGCGAGAAGTCCAATGGACTGTAAGATATTGCTCAGATAATTATCAGGGCTTTTTCCAGTATACTTGAAAACTAGGCAGCAGTTAAAAGAACTAAATACAATGATTTGAAAACAAATCAAAAGGCCAGCCATGTCTGGAAAATAATTTGTTCTTTGATCTACTTACCAAAAAAAGAAATTTGAAAATCGGCCTCACAATAAATTTTTTGGTGATTTTTCAAATAGGAGTACTTTTTTCTAGGACACCCGATAGGAAAATAATTTGATCCTTGATCTACCTGACAAAAAAGAAGTTTGAAGATCGGCTGTGTAATCAAGTTTTTGGTGATTTTTCAAACCGGGAGTTTTGTCTTGAGACACCCAGTACAATATTTGTTTCGATATCAAATATTTCTTTGTTGTTTGTTGTAGACGCCGCCGTCGTTCCAGATCGAGGTCTCACTCCCGTTCTCGTAGAAATCGCTACAGATCAAGGAGCCGAAGTAATAGCCGAAGCAGGTACAATATTACATTGCATGCATTAAATTGGATGCATTAATTGTTTGTATGACTTATTACAGGAAGAAGAAATTATTCAAAAGACGCATCCATACACGCACGTGTTTATAAGAAGCCAAGAATTTTGGCCAGTACTGAAAGTTTCTTAAAATTATCAGATTTTGAGTACTCAGAGTTTCTTGAGAGTTTCTTAATAAAGGTTCCATAGATCGGCAATAATCTTTTTGTTTACTACCTGATCCCTTGTGAACATCTCAGAGCAATGTTTTTAGAGCCTTTCCAGTGTTTAGACATCTCTTCTTTTACCTTCTGATACAAAAAACAAGTGAAAATCAAGAAGAAGTATCTTAAGGATTTCCTTTGTCAAGATAAGTAGTTTCTTAAGTTATTTCTTCCCAGTATATATTGAAGTTTCTTGATATTTTTCATTTTTCATCATAAGTCGAGCGAAAAAGTACGATTCCCAAACTCATCAGACTAAATACTTTAAAAAATATCTGCGAAAGTCGGATATTTGCCATAGTCGGAGCTTTTTGAGGGTCCCGCGAGTAAAAAGCATTGCTCCAAACGGATTTACCCGCCGAAAATTGACTTGAACTCTTTTAAATGGAGTTTATTTCCATTCCTTTTGGGGCCATGCGTATTTTCGTTTTGTACATTTCATATTTAATTCTTTTAAAGAGGGTTTCCCTTCAATAAGTTGCTTTTCAAGGGGCCCTCATTAGTTTCAGTATGATATACAAGAAATAAGCTAGTAATCAAATGAATTTATATAACCTTATTTACAATTCATTTACAATAAATTTATAAAACCTATGTACGATAATGTTCAAAGTTTACAATAAGAACTGAAGGAAAATGTCATTTTCAAAGTAGTTCACTTGAAACTATGCAGAGAGGTTGCGTGTTTTGACTCGGCTGACACGCTATTTCATAGCGTAACACCTGTGTAAGAGAAACATTTCTGGCCATTTGCAGACCTTCTCAACGATAACCTCAGGTCGCGCCCCGTATTACGAAGGCTACAGCTGGTGAGCTGGTGAGCAGACCGAAAGAGGTCGCACAGGTATTGTGGAGCCAGCTCATTCAGAGACTTGAAAACCATTGTCTTAGATTCACCAGTAATCAGTTTGTCAACGGCCTTCCATCGCAGCTCTTCGATAAGAGGTCTGCTTGGGGCATCGAAGCTGTTATTCGTTATTATCCTAGCAGCACGCTTTGAAGTTTTTGTAACTGATCAATTTCAGTTGAACCAGCGTAGCCCCAAACAGAACAGCTGTATCTAAAGTGAAGTCCACAATACCCGCAGAAAAAATTGCAAAGTTTCTTTCGGAAGAAAAAGACTTGGCATGTTTTAGAAATCCAACTGCCCCAGCGACCTTGGCAGAGGAGACTGCCTTGATCTATTCTTTCCATTCCAAAAAACAGTCAATTTGCAAACCGAGGTATTTTGTCTTTTTGACCACTTCAAGCTCATTATCATGTATTTTCAGTTTCATTGCTTCATTTATGCTCTTGAGAATGCTGAGTTTGTGCTTGGTGGAAATAAGCATAGAATGAGTGTTCGCAACATTCCGGCCTCCATTCCTAATTTTTGCACAAATCAGGCACAAAGTTGGACAAAATCCGATTGAATGACTGATTTCCACTCAGTCAAATTTTCTGAGCGGACTGGTAATCTGTTGTTTTCGAGAGAATGTGTCGCTTTGAATGTATTTATTGTTCAAAATTCCGTTTGCTCGGAAAATTCTACTGAATGGAAAATAGCATCAAGGCCAGCTCAGAGTCTGTTGAATTGCCAAACGGGCGGAATTTTTCACAGGAAAAAGACATTCAATCAGTGAAGTGACATTTTCTTTTGTAAACAATTGAGTTTTCGCCTGCATGGAAAATTCCATTGACTGGAAACTGGCCATAAAGGCTGATTTCCATTCAGCGGAATTTTCCGAGCGGGCAGAAATTCTATTGCTTGCGGGAGAAAATGTCGCTCTGAAATTGAATAGATAGTTACGGCTGAACAACTTTTTAATGTCTAAAATTCCGCCGGATTTTGTGTAAATCAGATTGTTTCTGTCGATCGGAAGGGATCCGACTTGTGCGAGTCCAATTATACGTTGTTATAATTGCGTTATTTTTATCCTGTAGGTCAAGAGACCATCGTAGGAGACATCGACGCGACTCTGACAGGAAAGGTTCTCACTCCCCTTCAAGATCCAAATCAAGATCTAGATCCAGATCAAGGTCAAAGTCTCGTTCTCGCTCGGCTTCACACTCTCGTTCCCGTTCACGATCAATGTCGAATGACCGACCAAGTTCCCCGCCACCGGAAGGTAATGAGGAGAATGGAGATGCGGATTATAAAGAACAAGATGCCGTATAAACAAACAAACAATTAAACAGGTCTACATCCCGTAGACTTTAACTTGGGTATAGCCCAATATTGGTTCATTTTCATAGTAATGACATATTGGTTAGATATGAACTAGACACTAGTGGTATCGTAGATTGAGCTGGTAGATAGGAAGTTCGACGGTGACCTGAAGCGAAAATTTCAACTCGGTGAACGTTGTCTAAAACTCGCCCATTGTGAGCGTTGGTTTTAAGGGAAAAAAGATAGTTCTTAGGCATGCAACCGGGCAATGTGCCGTCTTATTTCTTTTGCATAACATCTAAGAGCCCTGTGTGTATGAAGCAATGATTGGCTTGCCAAATACAAAATGACGTTCTGCCTGCCGTTGCGGTCCTGGTTTCTTAAAGTTTGAAGGGCGACAGTTTGATTCGCTGATATCACTTGGTCAATAGGGACTCAAAATATTACTCTCAAAAAGTGGGCCCATCTTTTTGAAATGGCCTAAACGAGCGGGAGTTCTTCTTTTCTCAACAAAATCACTTTAAAGTCTGCCCAAGGCTACTGCTTAACTTGAAAACTCTATTCGCTTCATATTCATTAGAAAAAGATTGAGAAAAGATATAAAAACCGATTCCGTCGTTGCTAGATGACAAAGGTCACAGACTTATATCAACAGTAAAAACCTTGTATTGTTTTGTGTATATCTTTTTATCTGGTTTCATATATCTTGTATGTGTTATTTGCGCTCTTTTTTCAGGATCCTGCTTTCATAATGACACCCTTTCCTCTAGTGATGATCCCGGGTGAGGTACTTCAATATCCAATCATACGGGGATGTGCGCCAGTTTTGGGTGGTTTTTGGCTCGTAAATTCTGAGAATCATTCAGTAATACTTGCTCGATTCGATAATACTTGTAAATGTAATAAAATTTAATCTTGCGTTGTTGGGAGACGAGATAAGCTTCGAGGAAACTTATTTGTCCCCCTGTGCTGTACGTTGTAGCTTATGCGCAATAGCGTTTTGGGGTTACAGCTCTGACAGGCGCATGAGCCTTAACCCACTACACGGGGGGACACACTAGTTTCCTTAGACAGCGTATCTCGTCTCGTCAACAATACCTGCCAGTCAACGGCATTGAGTCATGGTAAATAGACCGCATATACCCAGTTTGCACAAATTGCTGAGTCATGATGATGGCCTTCGTCAATCCGATTGGCTGTTATTCACACTGCACACATGGTTTTGTAACCTCGCAATGGGCAAAGCAGACAAATTTTTATGTCTGATCACATGAAGACAAACTGATCAAATGAAAGCAGACAGACTCAGAGCGGAGAATCGCTATTTACCATGACTCAATGCCTTTAACTATATGTATTTTCCATGACTCAATGCCTTTAACTATGTAAAATTTCTCTAGAATCCTCTGTCAGTTACACAGACGCCCATCCGTATTCGTTAGGCCATTCATTATGTTATCGGAAATATAGTGTGTAAACTGTATCGCCGACACAACTGCAACAACACGACACAATATATGTGGACTGTGTAACAGATAGAGGATTCAAGAGCAATTTTACGTAGTTAACTGGCAGGTAAGATTAAGTTTACTTACATTTACAAGTATTGCTGAACGATTCTCTACCACCCGTGGAATGAGAAGTAACTTTTATGGAAAAATTCTGGGATTGTGGTTTAATTTTTGTGAGAAATTCTGGGAATGCCCAGGCTTTAGATGATTAACAATTTTCCTATTGTTTTATAGTGCAAACACTGGTCGGAAACCACATCAAAATTCTGGGTTTGAGTCTCAAAATTCCGCTCAAATTCTGGAGTCGGGTCGTAAGAGAAATCTTGGAGCGCATACCTCAGTATGACCAAACAGTGAGGTGCCTCCCCCCCCCCCAGAGGGATGATGATGCACCGACTTTATTTGGCATAATAGACCCCTTTCACAATACACCTTTTCAACTAACGGCCTCGTTTTGGAAATTTTCGAAAATTTCTTGATACATCATTTTTGACAACGGATTTGGATTCAGCACCCCAATTTTAGTCTAATTGCAAATTTTCATATTCCTAGAGTATGCGATTTTGATTTTATGGCGATAATAAATTTGAGACTTTATAAGTGATTTGACCGTGAAAATCGTTTGGGGTGTAACTTTACACCCTCAGTCATTATTCACGGTCAAATCCCTTATAAATTTTCAAATTTATTATCCTTATAAAATCAAATTCGCTAACACTAAGATCATGAAAATTTGCATTTAGACTAAACTTAGGGTGCTGAATCTGAATATGGGGTCAGAAATTTTATATGACGCAAGCTAAAGAAATTTTGAAAAATTCCAAAACGAGGTCGCTTAGTTGAAAAGGTGTATTACATTCTATTCGAGGCAAAAGATGTGATGCCCTGAGCAGCGAGAAACCTTCATGGTATGATTATGTTGCAACTACTCGTTCTCGTTTCTGTTTCCTTCAGGTCCTCGAGTTGCAGCTGGCAAATTTTCAAACCCTAGCAGCGAAAGAGAAACGACAAAAGAAAAATAATTGTTTGTGCAAAGTTTACTGACCATTTCAACTCGAACTGATCAACAGAAATGCAGATAAGAGAACTTGGCAACTGATGGGTAAGAATCGATGCCTCGTCGGTCAAAATCGGTGTGTCATCGCCCATGGTAGGAATCCTGACAGGGACGTAGAAAGTATCTCAAACTTTGGGGGCATGATACTTCGAGGGCACTTTTTCCTTAGGAAAAATTGGGCATTTTCTGAAAATAGAAAGGGCATTTCTTTGTTTATTGCAAAATCTTGGGGGCACGTGCTCTCAGTCCCCCCCCCCTCCGTTTCCTACGTCTTCGATTCATGAAATTGATAGCATACAGCTCAAATCCTCACTGGTTGCTGAAGCACGCGGAAATCATCAAATTTCACGGTATTCAGCCAATCAACTAGCCCCTTTCCAACAACGTGACATCAGATCGGCCGTTCGAAGTGAATTCTTGAGTACTCTAAGGAATATTGAAATGGCTCCTAAGTTACAAAAAATTCATGGAATTTTCTTTGATAAGTCAGTAGAAGGGATGCAAAGATATCTCACTTAGAGCCCAAATTAAATTCATTTTCCGGTCTATTCGTTCAAACATCGACGGAAGTCGCTGCAAATAAGATACAAGGACAAAGATCTCAGCGATTATGGATATTGCCTAAAGCACTAACTCAAGCACTGTCCCTTAACTTATATCTCAAAATCGCAGGTGATTTTCAGCGATTTCTCAGAAATGTGATATGGGCCTAGACTTCTGACCGATTAAAACTCGTTCGTTGCCCCCAATAAGGGCTCAGTTTGTATTCTTGAGCTAAATGATTCACTTACCAACGACTCAAGGATCAATTTTGACTTTATTTTCCATCTAAATGTCTCCAAATTTCGTTTTAAACATCCAGTTTTGAGCAACTTCCTGCACATTTGTCTCATTCCACATTTTCTCTGTATTTTCTCTGCCAGCGCCAGTAATCTCCTCAAAAACGTCGCATCGATAGGCTTGTGCTACGTCGCATCGGTGCGATTCGATAATGTTCATACACTCGTGAATAGATATGGCACGCCTGATTTTGCTTAATTCATTCAAATAGAAACAAAACGGGTAACAATTTTTTGGCTGTTTGGTACAGTAATGAATAGATCTTACGCAAAACAACGAAGCAACAAAAAATTTGTGCAAGAAATGTGTCAAATCTATTTATGAGTCAATACAATCAAGCAAAAGGAGCAGAGCTGTAAACTTTCAGCACAACAAAATAATATTGTTTTGTTGTTTTGTGCAAGATCTATTCATTAGTGAACCAAAGAGCCAAGGATGTATCTATTCACGAGTGAACTGTATCGAATCGCACTATCTGTAGCACAAAACCTATGAGGAGATTGCTGGCGCTTGCTGAGAAAATATGGAACTAGACAAATTTGCAAGAAGTTGCTCAAAACTGGATATTTTGAACGAAATTTGGAGACATTTAAATGGAACATATAGTGAAATTGATCCTTGAGTCGTTGGTAAGTAAATCATTTAGCTCAATAATAGAAATCAAGCCCCTTTGGGGGGAGGGCAACGAATGAGTTTTAATCAGTAAGAGGTTTAGGCCTAGATCACATTTCTGCTAGAAATCGTTGAAAATCACCTGCAATTTTGAGATATAATTGTAGGGGCAATGCTTGGGTTATTGTTTAGGGCAATATTCATGAAAACTGAGATTTTTTCTTCATATCTTTTTGCAGCAACTTTTTCGACGTTTGATCGAATGTCAATATTCTTCGACCGGAAAATGAATGTAAGTTCGGCTCCAAATGAGATTTTTTTGCAAGCACACTACAAACTGTAGAGGGCATCCCTTCTACTGATTTATCAAAGAAAATTCTATGTAATCATTTTAACTTAGTAGCCATATCAAATTTCGTGAGGGTACTCAAGAATTTACTTTGAACGGCCGATTCGATATCACTTGGCTGGAAAGGGGCCATTTGGTTGGCTGAATACCATGAAATTGGATGATTTTCGCGTGCTTCGGCAACCAGTAAGGATTTGAGATGTATGCTATACACCATATGGACACAAGGCGGTAGTGTCACATGGGATTTCAGTTGATGGAAAACAGAATGCATGTTTGTTTAACGTGACTAAAATAAAACAGACACGTCAGGTATAATATTTCTTCACGGATGTAATAAGATATATTATTTCTCCACATACCATGAAAGTTCTATCAAGCCCCCTGGGGCATTTGATTTCGGACACTCCAGAAGGGGGGCATATTCACAAAATCAAATCACAAGGGTATAAATGGTATCATTTGTAGTTCCTCTGCACCATATTTTGGGGATTCAGCATACAATTTTACGAGTCAACACTAAAATTCGACACAGTTTCATCCCAAACCATATAGAAATTGTTAGCGAACTGAATGGAAAATCTTTCGTAATTTCTGGACTTTGATAGAAGTGGGGGGGGGGCTTAATAGAGAGTGGGTCTTATTTAAAATTTTACTCAGAGAGGAGGGGCTTATTAGAGAGGGGGCTTAATCGAGCTTTTACGGTATTACGTAATGCTGTGGGTGTTAGAGTCGTTTCATTATCCCCTTCCCCCTTGCCTTGATATTGCGGCAAGGCGGGCAAAGCCCCAAGATAACCTACTTCGTTTGTTTGTTTTGTTTGTTTTCAATTTGTTTTGAGTGGGCTTGTCAGGATTTCTAGCTACTGAAAGCTAATTTAGGCCCACTGTGCATGCCGCATCCAGGCATGGGACCCCTAGTTTAACGTCCCTTCCGAAGGACGACGAGGTGAGTTGCGAGGTCAGTCCTCAGAGGTCACCCATCCGAAATCTGACCTCACTCGACCAAGGTTAACTTCAGTCACCTAACGAAGACTGTATAAGCCACTCGGCCACTCACCCTGCTCCAGGTGTTGTTGAAGAGAAGATTACGCTAAAGATGGCAGCGAGGAACTCTGCCGAAATTCACTGAGTTTAACGCAGCGCATCGTAGTAAAAAGTTCCCAGCCGTCATTTTTAGCGCAAACGTACACTGAAGTTACTTATCTCTATTGTTGAAGTAGTTCTATGGCGAAGGAAATGGATTTGGTCGTATTTTAGCATGGATAGTTCGACACCAAAGTTATTCATCAGCTTCTTTGCTTCTGAGGAGGAAATCTTTATCGTTTTGCGGAGGAGGTTTCGAATTTCGTTATCCCCTCCATAGAAGTATTTAGATTCATCTTCCCCAGAAGCATGAAGATACGGCAATCAAGCACAACTGTGGGGTCTAACCATCCATGATCCAAGCTCACCTTCTTGTGCACGTTTCAAATTTGATCAATTTCAGTACAAATAAGATATTGTGACCATGATGATCCTTCCTTGTCCTGCTGAAGATCACGAGATTATTTTCAGGCTTGCAGCGTTATTGGAAATACCGGGGGTACACTGACAGTTTTGCTGCTAGAAGAATAAGTCTGCCAAAGAGTAACCTTGCAGAAAGGAGAGTAAATTGACGATGGCACAGGCAGAAAATTTCTCTGATGATATAGTCAAGATAGCCAAGGAGCTGTTTACAAGTGCTAATGAGCGTCAAGTACCCGTGAGAGCAAAAGTGACAGGAAAGATACCTGAATGGTTCGAAGGTACTCTTTTGCGACTGGGCCCTGGTAAGTGTTTGCTAAATTTCTTCCTGTGACAAAGTTGCGTTTCTTTGATAATATATTCGTTGTTGCTGCCTTGTTATTCAAAGAATGGCGTCAAGTGTTTTGAAAAGATAGGAAAATGGTTATTGCATCCTTTATTTACTGCCTCCATGGGGCCTTCATGAACTTTTGCATCATTCTGCTTTGGGGATTTTTGATAGCATGATTGCTTTCAGAATTGTAGAGTTTCTCTTTTTGTTGTAAGAGTTTGTGTCGAGTTTTGAACAACATTGCAAAGATAGATAAAGTCTGCAAGATAATAGGTTATCAAGGTACACTATTTGCAGTGAGAAGAAATCTGACACTTTTTTGTTCACAATTTTGCAACTTGATGACGTTGCAATTGGACTTGCTTCCAAGCAGTGACGGATTTAAGGGGGCAGGTGGGGGCAATTGCCCCCTTCACTAAGGAAATTCAGCTTGGCGACCCCTTTTTGGCGAGAAGTGCGTCCCTCATGGTGACCCTAAGACACTCTTTTTTGACTTTTTCGATCCGAATTTTGGGCGAACATACAAATCATGACATTATTTGATAAAAAAACAAAAGAATTTTCTCTATAAGATGTCCAAAAATTTGCGCCCGCCCTCGGCGTGCTTACTTTCAATTCCACTTTAGACGTCCTCTCTGCAGGCTGCCCCTCCCTCAACTTCGGGCTGGATCCGCCCATGCCCCATGCTTCCAAGCCTCGCCCCTGATAAATAAACGAATGGGAAGGGGGAGAAGAGGAAGAAGAAAAAGGAAAAGGGGGGAGTCTCGCTCTCCTTCCCCTTTCCTTCCTTTTCCCTTTTTCTTCTTCCTCTTCTCCTCCCATTCGTTGCACATTGCACGTCACGTTGCAATGTAATCCCAGGGGTACTCACATTATGGCCTGACACTGACACGGGGTCTAGTCAGGGTTAGAAAGGGCCAAAGCAAAGATTTTGCAAAATATCCTCCAATGATAGTCCTGCAATGATTTCTATAAAATTCTCAAAAGGTAGTTCGTGGACAAGATTTGCAACATTTGATGAAAATTTTCCTCAGTTTTTCATCAGTTTGTATCAAGAAAACTGCAAAAATCATTGATGATTATGGCTGCCTACACCACATTCGCATCCGAAGGAGCATACTAGTTTAAATCATATAATTGGCCATGAATCTTAGAATACCCCAAATTGGTAGTATGAATTTGACTATAGGTCCATTTAGTAAAACCCTCAAACCGACTGGAACCCCGGGGATTCTCTTGTGACCGATTGCCCTCACAGGTTTATAATCTAATTCTCGAGCAGAAAGACAAATGGCCTTGTCTATTTGGAAACCGTTTGAACAAAGTTACGCGGAAGGAAGGAGCTTGGTAGATACTCAAGAGTTTGTAATTTGCCCTGGGTGCGAAAAGCCTCAAAATCAAAAGGAAAGGTCTTTTTGCTGTTTTATTTTTTGGCAGGGTAGTTGTAAATGAAAATTGTTGCATTCCACCGGGAGAAGGGGGGGGGGGGTTCTTCCATCGTAAAGCCATCTGGGGGATGTGCCAGACGTGCCACCCGCAAGGGTAAACTTTTTCAGACTTCTAGTCTAGCCAAGGGTATACTTTTTGGCAATTTTAGTCAAGTTTAGTCTTGGCAAGGGTATGCTCCTTGGTGATTTTGGTCAAAGATATGTCAAAATTCGGTATTTCCTGCAAAAAAACGATTTTTTTTCAAATATTGGTCCAGAGAATGCAAAAATTTGGCAAGTGTTCCAAAACAGGGCACTTTTGATGGAGAAATTAGTCTATCCAAGAGTATAATTTTCACAAAAATTGGTCTAGCCAACGGTTCGATTTTGGAACTGTGGGCGGCACACCCCTACCCGAAACATAATTTTGTTGCCGGAACAAGCTTCGAACATTTGTACAACAACATCCTTCCTCTGCTAACACCCCCCAGGAACGACCCCGCCGGACCTTGAAAATACAGCGGGGATATTACGAAAACATAAGCGGGGGTTAGAAATATCATGACGGGGAAATCAAATTTTAGGCTAACATCTATGATGGAACTTGCATAATTTTGACGGGGAAGCAAAAATTTCAACGGGGAAACAACAAAAACAAGGCGGGGATCGTGTCTTAACTCAAAACTTGGCGGGGAACAAGTTTTCTTGGCAGGTCATCCTTCAACCTTGGCGGGGAAATGTTTCAGCGGGGTCGTTACTGGGGCGTGTTCTGCTACCAATCAAAGCTTCTTCGTTTTGGTTCTGAAAAGCCGCAATCACTTTGACCAATGCGAAGGAGAGAAGAAAATGCGACTTCGAAAAAATCTTGATTGCAACAGTCTGCTATTGTACGGCGACTGGTCGGCGAGGGTTGACAAAGTTGAACACATCTCAACTCTTCCGAAGCGTCCCTGTACTGTCCCCGTCTGATCGGGGTCGTCGGTGAAATCGTTCAGCAAATGTTTCTCTTTATCGCAACCGTCCTCGATGTATCCCCGAGCCTGTCACTCTGTCTCGGCGACGATCATATGGAAACCAGGCTGAACATTTAGACTGCGTTCACACGATGCCGGCACATTTTCAAAACGGTGAAAAATGTGGCGGCTGCAAATTTTGAGCTGGCTTTCACACGATACCGGAACAATTTGAAAACGGTAGGAACTTTGACGGCAAAAACTCGTTGCAACACTTTGATGCCAAGAAGCGTACCTACACCCTAAGAGTCGATCAGTCTCGTTCCAAAAGTGTCTAACAATTTTCTGTTTTCACCATTTTCAGGTGTTTACACGATGCCGTTTCCAAACTATGTTGGTTAGAGTTTCGTTTTCAAAATCTACCGTTTTCAAAATCTGCCGGCAAAAATGTGCCGTTTTCGTGTGAACGGGAGGCCTATCCGTCGAATTTTTCACTGTTTTCAAAATGTGCCGGCATCGTGTGAACGATAGACACAGCATTGTTTTTTTGGCAAACCTTTGTTCATGCCGTATGTGTAACTTCGATTCGAAAATGGGATATACCTTGCTTGTTTTGCTTTTTTAAATGCAAGCTTTTAACCATGCACATTACGATTTACTATGGGTACCAGAGCCTAGGAAATGTGGGGAACGAGAGGCTCTGGCACTCAGGGTAGTTACGATTAAATAACTTCGTGAATGTCCTTTTAGCAAAATTCGAATGGGGCAAAAGCAGCTACAACCACTGGTTCGATGGAGAAGCACTTATGCACAAATTCGCCGTGAGTAAAGGCAATGTCGAATACTCAAGTGCATTCTTACACAGCGAATCTTTCGATAAATCGAAGAAATATGGCCGTGTAGCGACACCAGGATTTGCAACTTGGGCACCTCCAGATCCATGTAAAAACATCTTCCAAAGATTCTTCTTGTGGTTTCTCCCTCCTGCAATGACTGACAATTGCAATGTCAACTTTGTGGAGATGAAGGATGAGATTTACGCTGCAACGGAGACTCCATCAATAATTCACGTTGATCCGAACTCGCTAGGGACGTTAGGTGAACAAAACCTGAAGTCAGAAATTTGTGGTGAGTAAAGTCATTTGTTTGCTACCGAAGAGTTTCTCTCAAATCAGGTGTAAGTTGAAAATGCCCGCGAAAGGACCTAAATTTGCCATCCGCGAAACTTTACCGCAGTATCCACCTCCTACACTTAAGGTGGCTCACTACTGAAAATTTCAAAATTACGAAACAGTGAAAGGTGGCCGCATACCAAGTAAAAATAAGTTCAAATCACAAAAAAATGAATAAGCTAAGGTGGCTCGCTACAGATATAAATTTCAAACTGCTACACACTGGGTACACACTGGGTCTCCTATCGCTCATGGTTATCCACGAAACTCTCCTGGACGAAATGTGTTCTAACCCCCGGGGCTCAAACTGATATCTTAATTCTTAATTATATGGTTATTTATCATCATCATTTATGATAAAACTTTCAAAAATGATCGAGAAAAATCATTCAATGCTCGAGATATGGCCTAAGAGATATCTTGACTTGATCAAACTGCAAAGATTTGATCGAAAATTTTGCAGATTAGTTCTTGTCGCAAAAATTCTTCCTTTGAATTAGACCATGCTCAACATCATAGCCAAAAACGCTAGCAAGGATGAGCATGCCTCTTCTCGTTGGGGAGATCTGTTGACCAGAATTTCAGCATATGGGAGCAATGTTGTCGATATCTTGGTCTGAACGCAGTCTTGAAATTACAAACCCATTTACACGATTCAAATTTGCACCGAGACACATAAATTTAATGATGAGACTGTGCAGATTCTTGTCACAAGGATAATCAACGCTGTTTCTATCTCTGTTGACAGTTTTCCTACAGTGTATCCCAAAAAGACAGTACTTGATTTCTCAGGGGGGAAGTACATGATCAGATTTGGTTTGGGGCGTGCCATCCAGTCTTCAAAAACGTTGCCATTCCTCATGCCAATATTTTGAAAATGAGTACCCAAACATTATACTCATTTTTCGAAAGTGTATACCAAACATTTCACAAATTTCTCAAAACTGGCTTATCTGTTCGTTCTTTTTCATAATCGTTAAAATCTATCCTACATCATACCAAAAATTGCGAAAATCGATACCCTTTCCAATGACACGTCCCCAGTACCCAAAATATTCATAGTCCTCCCCTCTCTCCAGGCTCTGCTTATCCAGTTGCTGTGGATCACTTATGATTTTGATTTTGAGCATTCAAGGCGTTAGCCTTGAGTTTGAGACGTTGCTGAAGTTTATCTGACAAGTTACCCAAGGTACCAGAGCAGATAATTAATTTTTTGGCCCTGATACCTAAGGTACTGAGAAGTATTCATCCGAACAAACAGTAAATATCTTTAGGGACCAGTCGTTATTAATGCGGGGTAGGGGGCGGGAAGATATTCAGAGGGGCCACCAAAAAATTTAGGGCAGTGAAAGGGGGGCCACTGAAAACTTTGAGTGTCAAATAAGGGGCCATGAAAACTGTACAAATCTGATCAGCTATCTGAAACACATGCATCATCCTTCTATGATCTTTGTTAATCCTTGTGTTTTTCCTCAAAACATCATATTTCTCATAAAATCTCCAGGTGTCAAGCCACTGTTTTCTCATGAAAGCATTTCTGTGTCCTTTTTGCGTTCCTTGCCATCAGAAAATATGATTTCACACTTAATGCAGAGAGGGGCTTCCAAAAATTACAGCTAAATAATCAGGGGCCTTGAAAATCTTAATGAGGAAATTAAGGGATCATGAAAAATTTTTATCATCGATGAAAATATCTTCGAGCCCCCTACCCGGAATTAATAATGACTGATCCCTTATTTTTCAATATTCAATCAAACGTCGAACCATTTTTTGAGACACCCTGTATTTCAAGTTTTTCAAATTCATGGACATGCTACAGGGCATAGGGGACATGCTAAACCTGTTCCAGTGGGGTCCAGTTCCAAAAAACAAACGTGAAAAATTCAGTGGCCCACTTCATGCAACGCACACCGGAAAATAATCATATTACGATGATCTGAAAATCTTTCCTTCTCCTTTCATTACTTTTTCTCCCTTCTCCCTTTTAGAATATTCTGAATTCTCCCTTCCCTCGTAAAATTTTGGCCATTCTCCCTTCTTTAGTAGTACCACCCCCCTGTGACAAGTATTAATTCGAACAAACAGCAGGTGTCTTTATAATGAATTTTTATTTAAAGATCAGACCTTGGAAGTAGAACATAGAGGGAAATTCTTCATCTGTCGGGTCTCTTTGGCAGCTTTTCTGCCGATCTGCACGCAGCCTTTATCAGACCAAACCTCTCTCTTCAGTTTATTTTAATCATCGAAATTATCCATCGTAGGGCCACGAGGGTTGTTGGCACATCCACACCAAGATACAGATAAATATTTCTACAATGTCAGCAGTGATTGGTTTAAATTCAAGTATGAAGTAATCAAGGTTCCTCCTGCGACAAACACAACAAATCCATTTTCTGGCACAGAAATTGTTGCAAATGTCCCATTCAGCTTCACTGGTCCTGCTTACTTCCACAGCTTTGGAATGACAGAGAATTTCTTCATCTTGATCGAGAACCCACTGGTGATGAAAAAATTTTGGAAAATGCTTGTAATGAATTTCATGAAGTATTCCTATTTGGATGTCTTGAAATGGAGGCCAGAGCTGAAGTCACGTATGCATTTGGTCGATCGAAAGAGCGGCGTAGTTGCAAAGACATATCTTGTTGAGAACTTTTTTGCTTTTCATCATGTCAATGCCTATGAAGAAGCCGGTAACATAGTTGTCGACGTATGCGGGTATCCCGATGCTTCCGTCGTACAAGCCTTTTATCTGCACAATTTGCGAAGTGGTATGAAACATTTCAAATATAAAGGCCCTGCTTTGCGTCGTTATCGCCTACCAATTCCAGATTCCGGTTCACGGTGTGAGAATCCCGTACCGCTACCGATGAATTCCGATGGTTCTGAATTTGAGGTGATTTTAGAGGGATTTGAGCTTCCCAGGATCAACTATGCCTACAACACAAAGAAATATAAATTTGCATATGGCACTGTGTTTCGTGATAATAATTTCTTCCTTGAAAATATTGCCAAAGTCAACCTTGAAACAAAAGCTGCCATTCCGTGGATTGAAGAGCACTGTTTTCCTTCCGAGCCCGTGTTTATACCATCTCCAGGCGCCACAGAAGAAGATGATGGTATTGTCCTGAGTGTAGTTGTTGGTGTACTAGAGAAGCCATCTTTCTTGCTGTTTCTAGATGGCAAAACGTTCACCGAAATTGCACGTGCAGTTGTACCAGGCCGATTAGCCCTTACTTTTCATGGCGTATTTCTGTGATAAGCATTTCTGGACCTTTATGTACGAGAAGAGAAAATTTAAAATAACTTTGCACGTAGTTGAAGGGGTCTATTAAAGTATTATAGGCTGGCTCAATACCTCGAAACCGCCAAAATTTGCGCTCTAACTCGTCAACCGCGAACCATTTTCTCTCATAAACCGCAGCGGTCAGTTTTCTTCAATACGATAAATATTCTTGTAAGGATAGCTATTTCATTAAGTGGAGCAGGAATCCCAATGAAATTTATGTGAACCTACCTACAAATTGCGATAACCGTACTTTCACAGCCATGCGAAGATCTCATAGATCATGACGACAAGAAGGTTATCCAGTAAAAGTTCTACGAAGTTAGCGAAAACCGTAAACCGACCGTTTTAAATTCCAATTTTTCGCAACCGCGTAGCTAGCGATAGGAAAACCAAATACCACACTGATTTTCTTGCAGAAACTAGATTTCACCATTTTGCATCTAGAATAAGACTGCGTCCACACGATGCCGGCACATTTTGAAAACGGTGAAAAATGCGAGGGTAGCAGAATTTGAGCTAGCGTTCACACGATGCCGGAACAATTTGAAAACGGTGCGAGATTTGACAGTAAGAAACTCTTTGATAGACTTTAATGCCATAGAAAGGTAACTGCACCCTAAGTGTCAATCAGCTTTGTTCCAAAAGTGTCGAAAACTGTTCTATTTTCAAAACTGTCAAGTGTTTACGCGATGCCGTTTCCAAAATGTGCCGGGTAGAGTTCAATTTTCAAAATCTACCGTTTTCAAAATGTGCCGGCAAAAAATGTGCCGTTTTCGTGTGAACGGGAGGCCTATCCGTCACATTTTTTACCATTTTCAAAATTTGCCTGCATCGTGTGAACGCGGTCTAAGGCCGAATCCGCCAATCCGCCACACTATAATAGACCCTGGTTAAAAGATTTTTTAATGGAGAGATGTGTGAAAGTTTGATATAGATGTGTAGATAATTGGACTTTTCTGAAATGATCTGCCTAATTTGGTGTCAATCGCTCAGTAGCTGTTACGACAAATGCCGGCCGAGTCAAGACGTTTAGTGAGCTTTGGAATAAAAAGTACGCCGTCTATATTCTAACAGACAAAGGCTAGCCAGGAAGTAAAATTTTTTTGGTGGAATCAAAATCATCCTTTAGACTAAAAATTAGGAAAATGCCGGTAAAGGTTTGTATCAGAAAAGAAATTCCACATTCCATTCTGGTCCATAATTTACTCACAATGTTCAATGGCAAGTAAACCTTGGACCAGGAGCGTGGAATTCTCCTTCCCATGCAAATGGAGCGCGGAATTCTCCTTCCCATGCAAATGGAGCGCGGAATTCTCCTTCCCATGCAAATGGAGCGCGGAATTCTCCTTCCCATGCAAATGGAGCGCGGAATTCTCCTTCCCATGCAAATGGAGCGCGGAATTCTCCTTCCCATGCAAATGGAGCGCGGAATTCTCGTCCCATTACTGGCATGTTTACTTGCTTATCTTCGTCAATTTCACTGCAAACGAGAGAAAATAGTGAGCATGAAATGAGAACATTTTTATACCATAGATGCATTGTTTGGTAGCATATCTATAAATGCTGCAACAAATGAGATTTTACATTAAACCCATTTTGATCTCTTTGCAATGATTTAGATACGCTATTTGTCATGCAATTTACGCTGTTGATACCACAATTGCTAAAAATTGTTTATGGACTCCGGTTCCCAGGAATGCAATTTCCTTGTCAGTGGATGCGTTTCTTCCCAATTCTTCTCTCTCCTTATACATCTTCTCCTTTCCCCATTCCAATAAAAACATTGCAATTTCAGTATAGTCCAAATCCAGCTTTATTGCTTCTAAAGGGGAAACGAACAGGGTTGGTAGATCCCCCCGGACTGCCCCGAAGCCAAACCGAGGTCGGAAAAAAGCCAGAAAAAGCCAAACCTTTCAAAACAATAGATCTATTGTTGCACCACCTATTGTTCTATTGTTATTTTAAACAATAGAGACTTCCATTGAATTGTTTTCACATCCTATGTTGTGTGGCTCCGGCTGAAAACCCTTTGTCTTTGATGTAGTCTTGCAAAGAAAATGCCCCAGATTGTGATTGTCCCACAACACGACAACAGTTTTGGCTTTGAGCACAAATCAAATTAGAAATTTAGAGAAGTATGAAGTGAATTGAATGAAAATTGACCAGAGTCTCCAAAAAAGCCAAAGTTAAGCCAAAAAGCCAAACTTAATTTTTGAGAAGAGAAAAGAGCCAAATTTCCAAAAGCCAAGTTACCAACCCTGGAAACGAAAGGCTTTATTTAGTGCCCAGTCGGTGTTGGAAACCGCGCCAAATTGTGTGTTAGTTGATAACGAGGCTAGATGGCCTAGGCGGAAAACAAAATAGCACAAGAGAAGCACCCAAACTTGAGGCCGAAATTAGAACTCGGACAGCAAGGCTCACCAGTCAAACAATCCATTAATTTGATGGCTGAATAATTCTTAACAAGATGGCTGAGTCTAACTTCTTGGGCACAGGGAAAGACGATGCAATTCAGAGTTTTTCGAAGCTGGATGCAGAACTTTCGCAGAGAATTGACAACCTCAGAACCAAACGGGAACTACTTTTGGCACAAAGGGAAGGTGAAATGGTGACTGTGTGGATGATGGACAGTTGGAGTGCTGCAGATTCATTATGCAAGTAATTGCACAGTTTCAAGAAGTTATTTCCCAGTATGGAATGTTCGATTTTCGTGCGCCGGACGGAGATTTATACCTAATAACGTTGTGTGCGCCGTGAACCCGGAGATGTATACCTAACGTTGTATTACACAAGCATAAAATCACATTCTGCGCGCCGATTCGTGCGCCATCAACTAATGCTGTGCGCCGGACATGTCCGGCGCACACACCTTTCATTCCATACTGGGTTATTTCCAAAGCAAAGACTGTTGTAAAAAATTAAATCAAAAAAGTGTAGCACCCACCCCCCCCCCCCCAGCAGACGCAGACTGGAAAGTTTTCCTTGCATGGCCGATTTCTCTGCTTGCATTTTAATTTCAGCTGCGGTTTGAGCTGCGAAATATTCGCCGCAAAACAACGAAGCATATTATAATAAAATTATTGACAGCTGCGCACCAGTATGGAATGAAAGGTGTGTGCGCCGGGCATGTCCAGCGCACAGCATTAGTTGATGGCGCACGAATCGGCGCACAGAATGCGATTTTATGCTGGTGTAATACAACGTTAGGTATAAATCTCCGGGTTCATGGCGCACACAACGTTAGGTATAAATATCCGTCCGGCGCACGAAAATCGAACATTCCATACTGGGCCGCGCAAGCAATTTGGATGTGGGAGAGATTGGACGCGGTCCTAGAGAATGAAGGTGAAGGTACCTTCACCGGTGAAGGTGAAGTTGCATTTTTCAACGCCAAGCGGTGGGATCACAGAAATAGGGTGGACCTAATTGAGTCAGCAACCCCTTGTCATGACGCTCAAGTGGTGGGGTCCTACCTGGTATCAAACCCACTCCGCCTGACTGTTCTGGCTGCAGCTGCAGAGTCAGAGGACTACACCAAGGCGCCACAACACCTTCAAGCGATTTGCCACAACACAGAATCGCGCACCTGTGGCTATTCTGATCCCAACTGAACCCTACCAAAAATCCTACCACTAGTCCTGGAGAAATCCCCCACAAATTCTGCAAACATTCCAGTCTGACCCCAGACCCTTTTTTCATTTCAATCCTAAACCAAACCAATCTGGACAGTTGAATTTTTGTGCACTGGACAGTTTGTTAATAAAACAATGAAAACAATGGAATTTATGTGTCTGTGTGCCGGGCATAACCAGTGAGAGCCCATTCTTTCCATTGAGGATCCTAAAGCTTGTTTTCCACTCAGTTAATTTTGTTGCACAAATTGAATTTTTTGCTTGGAAGAGAATTCTTTACTGCAATCCAAATTTATTCTTAGAATCATTTGCTGCAATGAATTTGAGCAAGCTTCTGTATGGAAATTCAAGACTGGAAAGTTTGCCTTGGAAAACTGACTTCTCTGCTTTCTTTAAATTTCAGCTACGTTTCCTGCCTCAAAATTTTCATGAAGCAACAAAAGGAGACAGTAGAATTATTGTTAAGTGACACAAAGACTGCCACGCAAGCGATTTGGATGTAGGAGAGATTCCCTGCCCATTCTTTCATACACCACACATTCTGCTAATGCAACAATGAAAACTATAGAAACTAAGTACTCTCTGCACTGCACAAAAGCCTTTCTCCCGATATAAGTCCAAGCTCAAGTAAGAAAGTAGAAACAGAACTTAATCACTTTTCCTGAAGCAAAGTGGATTGCAAATGAAATTTCAACTGCACTTGCTTATACTAAACATAATTTGCTTAGCCTGAGAAACTTTAGAAACCATAACCTTAGAAACTAACATCAATTCCTTGCATACTTGTCAAGGGGGCCATCTTAAGATTGCAGTTTTACCAGAACAATATTGTGTTGTATACATACAAGGGAGGAAAACTTCCATAATAAAATTGCATTACTAAACACATTGCTTCACTGCATCAAAGATATCGTCCAAGAGGTGCTCAGATTCACATAACCAGAAACAGTGGTGTGATTATGACGAATAACATTTACATTGGATTCTTTGGACAAAATAAAAGGTGTCATGAAGTTTGCTGATCTGAGGTTTAAGTTTCTTTGAACTAGTTCCTGACAAAAGATAGGGGTAGCACTGATGTTTAGATGTTGCATGTTCTTAAATTTTTACCATTTTAGGCAAGAAGAAAATGTCTTGAAGAATAAAAAGGAAATGAATGAGCTTAACATCAGTATTGTTGATGATTACACAAATTTAACAGAAATTCAATCAAGAAAAGCATCTTTAATTTTGAAGAAATTGAAAGCTATCAAATGTAAAAGTGAATACCAACCATGTCCAAGTGAGTGCACCATGCAGAGTTTTAATGAATGGAGCAAAACTGATGCAAGAATAAATGAATTACAATCAAAGATCCTTACTTCTCTTTCAAAGAAAGTGAGGTAAGTTTTACTTGTTACTAATCGTTCTTCTTGAATTTGATTGTTGTGAAAGGAATATGAAGTGATGTTGCCAAAAATATCTTAAGAAGTACTTTCAAAAAATGTTTTTACCCATATGTATTTGTTTTCTTTCCTAAGAATTCTCAAGAATTCTTAAAAAGTCTTGAGAATGGTTTCAACTTCAAAGAATTCAATTCTTGCCTGAAAGATTACTTTGTCTTCAATCAGAATTTGTAAAGAATTCTCTTGATAATGTTGATCCCGTTTCAATTATGATTTGATTGTGTATTATCCTTTTCTAGCACCTTATTTCTGCAGTAGCATCCCTTAACAAAATTGCAGGGCTGCAGCAACTTTTGAATTTGATAGAATTATCACTTAGTTTGTGACAGATTTGATTTGTTATCTACCGTTTTTAAGGTGCTTATGATTTACATGCATTTCAAAAGTTTTTCTGTTGGATATCTTGTTAAATTTATAATTTTTCTCTTCTCTAGGCTTACCCAAGAGACTGCTAAGAATGATGATAATGAAACAGCAGATGGAGTTTCCAGTGAACTGCAGAGATTTGAACTGAAACGAAAATTTCAACAACTTAGACAGAAAGGTTATACAATTATTGATGAACAAGCACTCATTGATCAAAGATTTGTTGATTTTGTTCAAGAGTTGCTAAATGTCAATGGAACCAACTTTGAATCATTGAAGCTGAGGGAACACATTGATCAGTGTGCTGCAGAGACAAAAGGGACATTTATGATTGGAGAAAGAGAAAGCCCAGTTGATTCTGCTGCCAGCCCAAATAGCTATCAGAGTTTTGTTTGTGCCATGTCACAATATTTACTCAATAAATATGGCAAATCAAATTATTCCGTGGATCCTGATTCTGCTGCAAATCTTGATCAAGCATATGTAAGTGTTTGTTGGTTTCAGAAAAATATGTTCCTTATGGGTCTGAAATGCATCCACTTTTTCAAAGTCTTATTACAAAAACTGTAAAATCTTTTTAAAAATTACATTTCTGTTGACTGACTGAGGAGTTAACTTGATTTTGAGAATTTATTCATGATTTTTTTCAGGATTATTCTTTTATCTTTCTGACCATTGTAGATAGGTACTAAATGAAATTGATTTTATGAAAATTCCTTTACTTCAAAATGTGTCAGGGATAAGTAATGTCCTTACTTAAGAGCAATGGAAGATTTCTGGCACATCCCCTGAGACTTTGAAATGCTTATACTAAAATCCCTCTACTGAAGTCAGCTCTCTTTCCTCCTGATTTAACAGAGCATTGTTGAAGAAATTTTATTCCCACATGTGGAGCACTTCATTGAACCATTGCTTGAAATCCAAACTGAGAAAGACTCTTTGCTATGTGAAAAATATCAGACGCTTGCATCGCTAGATCAACGAATGATTGGAGTAAGTGAGAAGTTCATAGATACAAGCATTTACCCACATTGCAAAGCAATCTCTCTGATTATGCAAGTTAACATGGCAACCACTCCTTCGCAAAAGTTGAAACTTATTGTGCAAGCTGCCCATGAAGTGATTGATTTTATGAGCACTATTTGTGGAAAGGATGACGTCCCAGGGGCAGGTATTTTTTAATTGCATTTTTTCCATTCCAATACCATCTTTCTGATTTTAAGGAAAATTTCAATGTTGTTGTAATTGTCATAAGCATTTGGTGGGTAAGAAATGTTTTGCTTACAATCCATTGAAGGGGCATTACTTCTATATATTGTCCAGCAGGAACCTGCCATTCACCAGGCTGGGCCCTAACAGTTGAGACAGTTGATAATTCGTAACTATGAGTTAAATGTGAAACTGAGACATATGTTATCAAGTAGGACTCCAAATTTCATAAGAGTTTGCTTAAATGTGATGTTTTGTGAATTACTGTTGCTCGAATATTTTGTTTTCTAGCTATGATTTCATCTTTTCTTTGTTGTATAAAGAAACAAAACAGTTTCTTTCATGGTATTTATTCTGGACACAATAGCACAAAAATGAATCTTCCAGAACCTGCATGAAGTTGAAAATTAACAAACAGAGTATGATAAATTGTACTTTGAGCATAGTTTTATTAAAGATTAGTTGAATTTAGGATAAAGAAATGTAAATCCGAAGTATGAAAGTCGGCATATAAAATGATAGAAAAGCTATACTAAATAGAGCAGTTATTACAAGAAATTTGCAGTTTAGGACAAGAAATGTCAGTTTGTGATAAAGATGGACAACAGGATGGTCCATAACAGAATCAATGATGATTTTTCAAATATTTCCAACTTTTCTGGCTGGATTCTTTCAGTGCTGCCCTCAGAATTTAACTTTCATACTTTCTATCTTCAGACGAGTTCATGGACATCTGGGTCTACGTTTTGTTAAAAGCAAGGCTTCCAAACCTGTTCAAAACAGTGGCATTACTTCGAGGCTACAGCAATCCTAGAATTGGACTTTCGGAATCTG
This sequence comes from Aurelia sp. 3 sensu Dawson et al. (2005), assembly GCA_964020215.1. Classification (NCBI taxonomy): domain Eukaryota; kingdom Metazoa; phylum Cnidaria; class Scyphozoa; order Semaeostomeae; family Ulmaridae; genus Aurelia; species Aurelia sp. 3 sensu Dawson et al. (2005). The sequence goes on from OZ026585.1 coordinate 16,761,590, forward strand.
GATATTATCTGGCGAGTTTTGAATTAGCTGGAGAGTACATAAGAACTCTTACAGAAGGTTCATGCACAAGAAATCCCGAAGCAAGTCAGATTTTCTCTGAAACTTTTTTTGTACCTGAAATGTCTAGATGGAGACAAATGAGCAAATGTGTTGGAACAATTTTTGAAGTTGTTGAGGAGGATTTTTCTTTGGATGGGTTCAGACTGATTGCTGATTTAGACTTGCAGCTCGAAAAAGGAAGGTAAGACATTACATGACTGTGCCTTTTGAAAAATCGAAGTGCCTTTAAAGGTGGCCGGAAGCAAAAATTTTTATTGTTCCAAATGAATAGCATTGTTGAATGATGAAAGATCCCTTTCGTATTTTCTTGATATCTCAGTTTGTTTTGCAGTTATACACTGATATCGAGAACCAATAGTGCGACGAGACAGAGCAGAAACTGCGCACGGATGTGCGGAAACTCGTAACTTTGAGTGCTCCTAGCTCCCTGCAACAGATCCAAAAATTTGGCAACACTTGAACACTTGATATTTTGTTCTCTGGGCCTTAAACTCTTGATTTATCATTTCAAAAAGTTAATCTAGCCAAACACTTCCTTATCCCAGGCTGCTTGATGACGTAATTTTATGCAGTTTCAGCTCTGTCGTGGAGCTATCGTTTTATCGTTATGAGTATAAATAGATTCTCTTGCTGTTGGAGCATTTAATTCTGATGATGAAGCACGGAGAATTGCTTCGAAACGTAAATTTAACCATGGACTAGTCAACATCATTTTCTGTCTTTTTTCTATTGACATCGTGTTCCACTTGGAATTGTCTAACTTGGCAAACTTGGAATGAATTGATACAAATATGTTTATCGTCGCAATCCTTGTCCTCAGCTATCGTTTTGGTATTCGAAACTAGGAAAACAAGACAAGTAAAATGAAGCAGAAGAGTTCAGAGACCGGAATACTGGGCAAGTGTACACAGAGAGATATGTTAGCAAAGTTGGCATTGTGAACCCTCTGTCCGAAAACCAATGCCCCTGTCCGAAACCACAGCCAAAGTCAGTCTCAGAAACATCGCTACCAAAGAAAAGCAGGCAAATTAAAAAAACCAAGAAGCTCTGGAGAAATATGCACAAATGCCTGTCCATTCATCTGGTGATTTTCAGTTTCGTCTGTGATTAAGTTTTCTTATGAAAATATTCAAGATTTCATTGCACTGGCACTTTAAGCGTCAATGGTCTTTAAGTCCCCGAATGAGCTAGCTGCACAATACTTGGTTGACCTTTTCATCCTATTTTCGCTTTGCTCGTCAAATAGCCTTCGTAATACAGTGACCGGCCTAAGGTTACCGATAAAAGGGTCAGCAAATGGCCAGAGATATTCCTCCTTTTGAGGTGCAAAACCATGGAATAGCCTGTCATCCGAATCAAAGCAGTCAGCCTTTCCACATGGTTTCAAGAAAAAAATTAGAAACTGTTTTCTTACGTTTTGATTGTAAATTCTAAACATTATTGTAAATAGATGTTTTGAATATTGTACATAAGGTTTTATAGATTAATTCGATTGTGTTTCTTAGATTGTGTTACTGTGTTTCTTAGATTGTAATTGATGTTTTATCGGAGGCTCCCTTGAAAACCAACTTATTGAAGGGCAACCCTCCTTAAAAGAATTAAATATGAAGTATATATGAATTATAAGCGTCCGACTACCATTGCCGGCGCCCCACATGTTGACAATGATATTCAGACTGTTTGAAGACTGCATGTTTTTCCTTATCTTTAATTTCTTTAACTCTGGCATATTTTGCAGGCTGTTCACTACATTTCTTGAAAGAGATTTAAGATGTACAATCAATGGCGCACTTGTCCAAGTGAAAAGTATGCCGAACTCCAAATCTACAGAGTCGTGGGTTAAGTCACAAATGACCAAGAAGTTTAAAAACGTGGAGACAAACGTGATAAATGGCGCCACAATTCCTGTTAGGGTGTCTTGCTCTTATCAACAAAACACAAATGAGAAAAATGGTGGATTCATTAGGAAAGGGAGATACATCGAGCTATCTTCTGGTAGATATGGAGATTATCAAATTTTGCTCCAGAGATATCTTGGCCTGGAAAGGCTGGGATATGGTAAGCAAGGATTGATAAACCAAGAACATAATGGTACCGTGACTGACCTTGTTGGGAATGAATTGAGTATTGAAGATATGGCAAAAATCGTTTCCAGACAAGGGGAGTTGTTCTTGGCGGATTATTGCTCTGATGAATCGGGAGACATTGGCGACAAGATTAACCAGAGAGTTCAAGAGATTCAGGTATACGTTCTATGTCCTTAGTTCGCGGCCAAAAATCAAAGACCACATTTTTGCCTGCAATTTTTCTTGGCGTAACGAGATAGAACCCTACCGCTCTACCTGTTTACTCTCTTGGACTTCGTTTAAGTCAACTTTCCATGAAGATTCCGAATTTGATGTTGCTCTTTGAATTTTTGCACCATTATGCTAAGACGTCACCGTTAAATCTATAGAAATTCTTGGATATTTATAATGGTTCTGCCGACAAGGGGTGTGACCAAAAGTTGTGTTACTTAGGTGCTGTTTACATGGAGAAGGGCCAGCCCTCCTAGGAGGGCTAGCCCGCTTTGCCGAGATCTCACCTTGCAGGTCTATTCCTTTATAGAATTCTTTTTCGTTTACATGAGAGGAGAGCTAGCCCGCCTAGGCGAGATCTCGCTATTCAGTACCCGAGATCTCGCCTAGGAGGGCTGGAAATTTCCCATGTAAACGCAATCAAGAGGGCTAGCCTTCCTAGGCGGGCTGGCGGAAACAATAGAATAAGTGTAGAACAATAGGATTAGAATCGTTGGCGCCAACATGTCTAGCCCTCCTAGAAGGGCTAGCTCTCCATGTAAACGCAAAATATAATCCAGCCCTCTTAGAAGGGCCAGCCCTCTTAGGAGGGCTAGCCCTCCTCATGTAAACAGCACCTTAGCTGGATTTACATCGATCTATACACAATTCATTTCTATGATTTATTCACGAAATATTTGAACTCCACGAAAAATATTGCTTCAGAGAAAAAGGTAGAGGAGGACCTTTACTCTATGACATCATGTTTATAACCAGCCCTTCATTTTAGTTTGAAGCAACAAATCGCTTGGTCACCCGAATGAAGTTCAAGAATTGTTTTATAATTCGAATTATGGAAAGTCAAAGGCTCTTACACTATGAGCACAGAATTTACTCACGCTTTTCCAATGGTAGTTCCAATGGTTGTGGCCTCGGTGGCATTGTGGTAAGGCGTCGGGCTCACGATCCAAAGGTCGTGGATACGAAACCAGCACTGTACCTTGAGGAAAGCATCCTTGGGCAAGGTGTTAACACAAATTGTGCCTCTCTCCACCCAGGAGTATAAATGGATACCCAGTCCGTAGTTATGAGCGTCGTCTGTGGCTGTACCCTGCTATATGCCGTTAAGCATAGTGACCAGGGGGTAAGGTGTAAAGTCAATTGAGTAGCCTTTGGCTAGATAAAAGACTATAAAACTACTCTTACTGTTTTTACTTTTATTAGTTCCCTGAAGCAATATTTTTCGTAGAGTTTGGATTTTTTGCAAACAAATCATGAAAAAGAATTGTGCAATTATTGATGTAAATCTAGCTAAGTAACACAGTTTTTGGGTCACACTCTTTGTCGGCAGAACCATGGTAGCAAAATGGCGCAAAGATACAAAAAACAATATCAAATTTCAGAATCTGCATGGAAAGCTGACCTAAATGAACTCCGTGGGAGTAAAATAGGCGGCGCGGTAGTTCGATATGGCTACGCAAAGAGACGTTGTTGACAAAAATGTTGTATTCTGTGTTTGGGCACGACCGTAATGTTCTTGCAAACTGGATGCTTCAAATGAAAGTTCCTAGGTTTGGAGGACTGCTGTGTATAGAACCGTTGTTAACCGAAGGCGAAGAAGAGGCTTCAGCTTCGTTGATTTGGTACAATCTTTAATTCTGATTTTGAATAGCTTCCAGGTCTAACTACCTTGGGTACCAGAGTCTGGTTCCCAGGGTAAGGTGTAACAAACAAAGGTGGAAAAGCTTCGATCCTTTTACGATGATCCTCCACCATTGTAAAAGGATCGAAGTTTGAATAGATACATTTTGCAAGCCAGAGAATGGAGAGCAGCGAAGAGACGTGTTATTGGTTTTAATGAGTGTGCTACTCTGAATAAATTACGAGTTACAAGATTAATGATAGATTTGAATATGTTAATGGTTAGCTGAATAAGGATTACATGTGGCAACACATGTTACGCTAAGTGCACGTGATATTGGGAGCATGTGATCTAAGGCGTAGACGTGATATGTAAGCAGATGACCATTTCTACCACACTCTGGGATACCGGAGGCCGTTTTGCAATTTGATTGGCTATTGGAGGACAATAACAAACATGAATTATTTCTAACAACAATGTAATCTTGTACCTAAGCAGCAACCATTGCATTGCTACTTTAATGTTTGGAATCGAGGTTGCCTAATTAGCGTGCCTAGCAAACTGCAAATCCATGATGGCTACAAACCTGCCTATTTTCTGGGCAGATTTTGATCGAAGTGTACCTGATTGTTTATTCGGCTTCGTGATCAGTGTATGATGTAAGAACACCCTGGGTACTAGGTTGTAAATTTGCCAACTAACGAGCTATCTCAGCTGTTTTCAACTAGCTTTTCTGCTCTTGTAGGTAGCTTGCTTATAACGGTCAAATGATGTTCAGCTTGCCCATAGGGTTAGGGTTCGGATAGAAAACTGAAGAACCTCATTTTATTTCCTAGGCAAAACTACAGCATTTTGGTGCATACAGCAAGGTCTTACCAGTGGATGGAGTGTTTTCATTAGGAACACTGCATGGTGTCAGGCATTTTCAAATCATGTTTAACGAAAGGAAGTATGGAAATAATGATACATTTCTTCAAGCAGATGGTATTTGTGACTTAAAAACTTACCAGTGTTTATTTGATTCTGAGATATCGTAGCATTTTCTTGTAAATTTTACAAATTTTACAACGGAGCAGTTTTTGTGCTTTACACCATAACACTAGCCTGCGTGCAGACTCTACGGTCAGTGCGGAGGAGCGAAAAGGAGAAGAAAGCTCCCTGTAGAGTCTGCGCAACGGCGACCAATTCTATGTTTTGAGTTCTCAGAGTTTGTGGAACCGTCTGGGATTGGCTGCACGATTTAACTATTGGTCTTACTTGTGTTCAGCGTATTTTGCGTGTAACAAACATTATTCTAAGATTTTTTACAAGCAAAACACAATGAGCACAAGTAAGAACAAGAGTTAAATCGTGGAGCCTATCACAGATGATTCCATAAAATCTGAGAACTCAAAACACAGTATTGGTCGCCGTTGCGCAGACTCTATAGGGAGCTTTCTTCTCCTTTTTGCTCCTCCGCACTGGCTGTAGAGTCTGCATGCAGGCTACATAACACACGCTGGTCGAAATTATAAAAGAGCAGGCAAGAAATGCTTTCAAATAAACTTTTCATGGCTCAAATGGTATCTGTTGCAGTTTCCAGCTTTTATACATTCTCGCATGAAATAGCAGCGTGTGAAATGAAATTTGTATACACTGCTTCTATTAGCTTCTACTACCCACTGTCAAGTTTTCACAAAACACGACTGAATACCCTATAATGTAAGCGATTTATATGAAATGTGTATACATTGAAGCTATGTATACAAAATCAAAAGCTGCAGTGATAGGTTCAACACAGCAATGCAGTAATGATCAATATGTGCAGTGATGAATCAAAAATGTGCAGTTATGAATTGAATATTGTGAAGAGGTGAATCTTTTTCACTTTTCAGTTTCTAATACTTTAAATGCTACTGTTTTGGATATTTTCACAATAAAGACCAATAAATATTCGAAAGTTAGCTTGATCACTTTCGCTGCTAGGAATTTTGCTCCTTTTAGTACTACTGAGATTCACTTCATTTTAGTCTTTTGCAAACAGACACGAGTGAATCTTCTAATCTGCTTGGAGGTTTCTTGCCGTGAGAACTTCTATATTTAAAGGATTTGTTTCATCCAGCATGCCTTGCACGTGCCGTCTCTTGGTTTGCCTTTATTGCCGCCATTTTCATGGGCCATAAAAATGGCGATAACAAAGGGCAACGAAGAGATGACACGTGCAAGGAATGCTGGATGAAACAGACCCTTTAACCTGAGGCTAGGCAATCTTTGTTTTGTCTGGAAAACGAAGCTATATTTACTGCACGTCTGATCACATTGTTGTGATTTCCTGTTGTCTGAGTGTTTTCAAAATTTGATTTACCCCCCATAGGATTTATGTGTAAAAACTTTCAGTTAAAACGGTTCTGTAAAGAAGACCACCCAGATTACATAGAAAAACACCATCAGAAACTTACAATGATTGAGAAGAATAAAGCTTGTTTGATCGTGACCCTTTGGCTTTGACTTCTAAGCAAAGAGGTTTACCTTTCTTGCAGTCAAGGGCTTCAAAGCACGCTCATACCTATTGAACTGTGGGAGGTCAGTGATTTAGAGAAAGTGCAATAGTGCCTCTATCCTCAGACCACCTTGATTCTAAGAGAATTTGATTTCCTCAGCCAGGAAACTTTGCCGATGAAATATTTCTTTGGTTTCCTTCCCGTCATTGCAACTATTTTACAAGAATGCACACGTTTTTGTCCTCTATTTTGCAGATTTGTGTTATTGAATGACTTCGAGGGATTTTTATGGCCTAGTTTGAAGGTGTTGTAGCACAATGGTGTAAAGCCAGAACAGTCAGGCGGACAGGGAAACCTGTAGAGCCCCACCACTTGGGCATCGTAACAAGGAGCTATCTCTGCGTTCCCAGCGCTAGGCGCTAAAAACCGCAGTTCACCGTCACCAAAACATGATGCCCCTCATTTTAAGAGTGAAAAGAGCTCAAATGCTAATCAGTCAAACGTTCGCATGAAACATGTAAAATATCTCTCGATCCAGATGGTAGAATAGCAGATTTCGTAAGAAAACAACATAAACAATTGATGAAAGTTTATTTCACCGTAAATTGTAAAGCGCTGCTGAGTACATTGGTGTGGTGGTGCTATGCAAATTTTGTATCATTATTACTATTATTGTTATTATTATTATTGTTGTTATTATTATTATTGTTATTGTTATTATTATCATTATATTATTATCATTATTATCATTAAAAGGAAAGACTGTTTAAAAGCATACGTTTCGATCATTAAAATCTTCGTCAGTGAAATTATTATTATCATTATTATTAATGTTATTATTTGTGACGTCTTGAAAACACCATGATGACGTCATATTGACGTTATGATGATCTTCTTAACGGTATCAAACCGTCTGTTCTAAAGGCAGGTGAGTGGGGTGAGTGGCCGAGTGGCTTAGCGGTATATCAGTTAGTCAAATAGCGAAACTACGACTCAGGATAAGTCTACGAGTGGCTGCCGCAGTCTTCGTCAGGTGACTGAAATTAAGCACTGTTCAATGATAGATAATGCTGTTAAAATATTTTTATCAGGGGCGGATTCAGACCGGTTTCACCGGTTTCCGTGCATCGGTCAGGTTTCCAAACCAAAGAAAGAATGACGTTATTTAGCAAAATTTTTAGAAAAATTAAAAAGCGTCACCCTTTCGTGCGATCTTCAAGCCAGTGCAAGTCTGACAGTGAGATGTCTTTAAAGGCATGACACACTGTGGCTCCTCATAATTCGCTCGAAAACAATAAGATACGTCATCATGGTTGCACTGGCTATGCTTTATTTGTCATGGTTCTCTCGGGGACACGTCATTCGAAACTTGCGCAATGAATTCCGCATGTGATTTGCTTTGAATGGTCATGACATTTCACATTGTTTTGATATAAACACTTTTGTAATCTGATGAGCCAATAAGGGTTGAGTGAACCGGTGGATTGATTTCCGTGAACCGGTACGCAATTGTTTAAAATCAGTGAACCTGTTTCGATTAGGAAGTAAACCGTTTCTGAAGGAAGTAAACCATGCCTGTAGAGGAAGTTGAGAGCATTTAACCAGAAGAGAAAGATCTCCGGAGCTTGTACACACTGCCATTGCAGGGGAGGTTGAGGGAGAGGCAAAGAAGATAAAAGAAGAGTACAAATGTATTTGAAATACGATAAAATGAAAGAAAACAGGGAGCCTTTAAGGGAGAGTTCTGGAATCTTCAAAAAGCCTAAGACGTGGACTTGCAAAAGTATCTAATGAATGTCGCAACCTCTACATTTTTGTAAGAAATCTTCGTTGATTTCACCTTGAAAACGTTATTGTGGATACTCAACTGGAACAACCTTCATTTATTGAAAAGGGCGTTGCCCATGTTTTCCGAGAGTCTGAAGGGCGTGGTCACGGAAATTTTTCTGGGGGCTTCGCCCCCAGACCCCCTCATGTTTCCTGAACCGGTCAGAAAACCTGCCTGGATCTGCTCCTGTTTATACCGGGTGACCCAAAAAAAACTTCACGAGCTAGATCACAACTAGCTCCCTGAAAGCAAAAGCTATTGCCAAATGCTTTGCATCATTGTCTAGTTGAAAGACTTAGTTATCTTTTGAGATGTTGCATGGTCAATTTGAGCAATGATTACCATCCGAAAAACAGATTCAATGAAGATTTTGAATCCAGGATTCCTCATTTTGAGTGAGATAATCGCCATCAGTTTCCAGTAAACATTCTTTGAAAACTCGAAATAGCGATGCATTAGAAGTCGTCTGGGGAAATTTTTTGTTTGCAAAATGAGTGACCTGAATTCCTCATTGAAATTTCATGCTCCAAAGCAAAGTTTGAATTCAAGTCTTGTCACACTTTCCAAAAAATGGACAGGAAAGCGAGGGAATGGTCCTTGAAATGAATGAATTTCCATATTTTTGAAACTGTTTTCTCGGACTGCACGCATATCTTAAACTGGCCAAGCAACATTTCAAAAGATAGCGGAGCCTTCCAGCTACATGCTGACACCTTTTTTGTCTTCATAACGTTTGCTGTCAAGGAGATATAGGCGATCTAGCTCGTGAAGTTTTTTTTGGGTCACCCGGTACATTGTTTCATTTAAAAGTTATACAATGTCTGATAATATTCGGGAAAAGTAAAGGAAGTATGCAAGATTTACTATATTGAAAGAGGGAAAATCAACTCAAAAAGTTTTCTCCAATTGAAATGCCTTTCTAAACATCGTATCAATTCATGAGACAACTTTTATTACTTCTTCAAGCTCAAGTGGAATGTTTCCTTCAACTGTAACCTTTCAAAGATCAGGTACACCAACCTATGTTTCCGTATATTGTCCAAGAAATTTGCAAACAAAACACATCATCTGCTGATTCTTCAAGTTCGTGGATAGCTTGAAAACAAACCGAGGCATCGAAGAAATTTAAAGAGGATTCCTTATCATTCGACGGTGCCGATCATTTGCACCAATAACAATTTCTCTTCAGATCACCTTTAAGTTCTATTCAATTGTAGCCTGAGATCAGGCTTCTCAGGCTAATTCAATTGCAAAGCGACGTGTTTTGTCGTAAACAATAGAATTCCCGTCTGCTTGGAAAATTCAACTGACGGAAACCAGTCTGCTTCTTAGAGTCCTTCAAATTCCAGTCTTCCACTGACCAGGACTTTGGTTGGGACAGTTTTCGAAGGCTCCATGAACATCGTTAATGATAGTGGCGAATTGAGTGGTGAATCTATGAAAAACTTTGACAAAGATGCATTCCTTGCTGATGTTGCTGGCATTTGTTGGGAGCGGGGATTTAGTGAAACAGATGATGTTAATGTGCTTGTCACACAATGGTCAACCCTGTTCTCTTTGATCATAGACAAGCATGCTCCCATCAAGACATTGCGTGTTTCTGAAAAGTACTGCCCATGGGTGAATGTTGGCCTAAAGCAGCTAATACGAAGCAGGGATAAACTTAAAAAAGCTGCTGTTAAAAGCAAATCTCAGCTTCTTATGAGCTCCTATAGGCAAATTAGAAACAAAATAAACAAACAAAATTTTGAGTTGAAAAGGCAGTATTTTTCGGAAAGACTTGCTCAAGCTAAAGGAAACATGAAGGAATCTTGGAAAACGATCAACCAGGTAGTAAATAAAAGATCTAAATCCACAAACATAGATCTTTTGAAGGGACCTGGAAGAGAAATTGTAAATAGGCAGGAAATCTCTAACACTATGAATGAATATTTCTGCTCAGTAGGTAAGGATCTCGCTAGCAAGATTGAGGATGCCCCCAACCCTATGCTTACAGGTAAATATAATCTGAACCCTGATAATAAGCGCTTCAACTTTAGACCAATTGTAGTGCAGGACATTAGAGATGCAATGGGTAAGATAAAAACATCTAAGAGCCTTGGAAGTGACAACATACCTAGCTATTTCTTAAAGCTAGCCACTCCTTATATTGAAAACGCATTAGTTTTCATGTTTAACACCTCTCTTGAGACAAGTCAGTTTCCTGACTGTTGGAAAAATGCTCGCATCACACCAATTTTTAAGGAAGGTGATAGGGCTGAAAGGTCTAACTACCGCCCAATTTCAGTTCTCCCTGTCATCTCAAGGCTCTTTGAAAAACTTGTTTTTAATCAACTTTACGAGTATCTGGTTAAGAATAAACTTATTCATCCTGGTCAATCAGGCTTCTTAAAACTTCATTCTACATTGACCTGCTTACTTAAAAATACCGACGATTGGTATAGTGGGTTGGACACTGGACAGATGGTGGGTACAGTCTTCATTGATCTTAAAAAGGCATTTGACACAGTCGACCACGACCTTCTCTGCAAAAAGCTTGAACACTACGGTGTTCAGCAAAGGGAACTGTCTTGGTTTCAGTCTTATCTCTCCAACAGAAAACAGTTCTGCAGAGTGGGTGGGGTCGATTCAAGAACTGGGGTCGTTGAAATAGGAGTACCCCAAGGGTCTTGTCTGGGGCCACTTCTTTTTTGATATACATCAATGATCTCCCTAGTGCTGTCCAAGGTTCAACTGTATCCATGTATGCTGATGATACTAGCCTTTGCTTAAAATCAAGAGATATTTCTCAGCTGAATGAAGCTATTAATGACGATCTTGCGCACTTAGACTCATGGCTGAAGGGCAATAAGCTTTCACTAAACGTTGCTAAAACACAATCTATGTTAATTGCAACCAAACCAAAGCATCGAACTCTAAACAATGCTGCAGAAAAATTGCATCTTAAAATTCGTGGTAGTGAATTGGACGTTGTCAATAAGACCAAATACCTTGGTGTTCACGTTGACAATAGTCTAGATTGGAAAGAACATATTAAAACGGTATCCACCAAAGTATCACGAGCCATCGGATTTTTAAAACATGCAAAGAATATTCTTCCAATTGCTTCTTTGAAAACATTGTACTCGAGTATTGTGGAGCCCCATTTTCGATACTGCTGCTCTGTATGGGGTTGTTGTGGCACTACTGATATTGATCAGCTCCAAAAGCTTCAAAACAGAGCCGCCAGAATTGTAACGAACAGCAGCTTTGGTGCTCCAAGTAGGCCTCTCATCGAGAGTCTTGGTTGGAAAACCGTTCGCGAGCTTGTTGACCAGGATTCTAGACTGATGGTACATAAATCTATTAATGGGCTTGCTCCGCAGTACATGAGCGATCTTTTCACAAGAAACTCCGCCTGCAGCTCTCGCAACCTTCGAAATACGAAAACAGACTTGAGGCTGCCAAGGAAAACATCCGCAAATGGGCAGAAATGTTTTTCTTATCGAGGTGCAAAACTATGGAACAACCTCTCAGCTGAGATCAAACAGGCACCCACAATACTTTAGTGTATTTCTCTAAGACATTACCAGATCTTGTAAAATCTTAGAAGAAGAATCAAATGTCGCTTTAGATTGGCTTGAAAGTAACGAGATGATAGCAAACCCTGAAAAATTCAATGCTTTGATAGTTAAGAAAGACCGATCGGACACTAGTGGCGTACCAATCAAACTGAAGGACCACAACATCCAATCAAAAACTAACGTCAAACTATTGGGTATCAAACTTGACAACAGGTTAAATTTCGACCCCCACATTGCTGATTTGTGTAAGAAAGCAGCAACACAATTAAATGTCCTGAAAAGATTGAAATCCTTCATTGGTTTAGAAGAAAGGAAAACTCTTGTTGAAAGTTTTATATATTCAAATTTCAATTATTGTCCTTTGGTTTGGCATTTTTCATCAGCTAAATCGGCGCAAAAAGTTGAAAAAATACAAGAGAGAGCATTGAGATTTCTTTACAAAGACAATGATAGTTCCTATGAAGATCTTTCTTCGTAGGGCAGGCAAAAACTTTATGCATGTCTCTCGTCTACGAAGTTTGTGCATTGAAATTCACAAGACTATGAAAAAACAAAATCCTACTTTTATGCAGGACATCTTTCATTTCAAATCAGTTTGCGATCCAAATCGTTCTTCGAGAAATCCCCATGACTTACATCATCATAGACCTAATCAAGTAACATTTGGTACACACAGTCTTAGATCTTTGGGTCCCAAGGTGTGGAATAGTTTACCGAATGAGATCAAATCCTCGGAGACTGTTAATATATTCAAACGATTGATAAAGCAATGGTCTGGCATTCAGTGCAATTGTAATGTGTGTAGATATGAAGATCCCTGATAGATATGCTTGAAGCGAATTTCAGCATCAACCGGTGAAAAGTCAGTTCTCTCTGCATACTCGAACCAGGGGGGGGGGGGGTTTGGAATTTATTTAGTTTTTTAAAATGTATATCTAATTTTCGTCATTTGGCTTTTCTATTTAATTTAGTATTTTTATATTCGAATTAGATTAGTTTCTTTTTATTTTGTAATTAGAAACTAGAATGTTATTTTCGAATTAAAATAAGATCACACACACACACACACACACTCCTTTGCCGTCTTCAAACAGAACATTCAATAGACTGGGGGACTTTTCTTGCGGTTGGGTGGCTGGCCGCGGCCCGCGGTCTCTGTGCTTGATTCGCTGCTGGATCGGCGATGGAGATCTGTCTTGGGGTTTCCGTTGTCGGTTTGGCGGGGGTCGGGCGCGGGGACAGTGGGTGCCCTGGCTGCTCGATCGTTGGAGAGGTTTTCCCAGTCTATTGGTGTTTATGTACATTTCTTTTAATTTAGCAAATTAGGGTTTACTTTTTAGTTTTGTATATATATTGTAAGTAGTTTTAAATGTTTTTTTAACCGATTATTTATTGTATTGTAAGTTTTTATGTGGAGGGCCCCTTGAAAACCACCCAATTGGGTGAAGGGCAACCCTCCTTAATATATTGAAATGAAATGAAAATGAAAATGAAATGAAAGTGGCATCGTTTTTCCAGGGAAGAAGATCCAAGCCCATCTTCACAAGGTGATTTTTTATAAGAAACGAAGAAGTTGGGTTAGAACTGGAAGTTTCTTAAACTTATCAGAATTTGAGTACTCAGAGTTTCTTAAGAGCTTCTTAAAGGTTCCATAACAATCTTCCTGCTTCTCGTGCGTGAACATTTCAAAGGAAGGTTTTTTCCATTCTTTCTAATGTTTAGAAATTACTCAAGTACCTTTTGAGTAATATGATACAGGGAACAAGTGAGGGTAAGGTAAAAATATGTTGTGAATTTCCTTTATCAAAATAAACAGTTTCTTAAAATATGTTTTCCCTGTAATGAAGTTTCTTAATTTTTTGGTGATCTGGGAGTTGAGTGTCTTATAAGCTATTTCTTGTAAAAAATTACGTTTATTGCTACTTTTAGTTCAGACACTCTAAATTTAGTCATAATTTGTCCCTAACATTTGTTGCATTGTGTCGTTGCATTCGTAAAACAACGACGTCATTCAAATGAAATAAAAGCCCATTAATATCGCCAATTAGAATTTCATGGAAACCTTCACGTAAACTCCATTGTTAAAGGATTTACTTCTTATCGAGAAAGAACAAGAGGCTGCTCATTCACAAAAGATTAGTTAGGGAGGGTGGCATTGATCAAGATACCGACCAATTACCTCGAAATGGCGGCTGGCGAATGGCTTTTTTCGTTTGAATGATCCCCCGGATTTTCATACAGGCGTTATCTGCTGCCATCGAATAGAATTTTGCGATGGAAACTGGTTGGTAGTCGATGAAGGGGATTCGAAGTTCAGAAGACCACTTACTTGTATCATATCTTGCTTGTATGACATCAAAAGCCGTTATGCTGTGTGGGCAGAGTTCATGAGCGCGAGGGAAAGGTTACAGGCCACACTTCATGTCATCCGTCGCCTCTCCTATAAATTGAAAGGCAAGGTTTATCTGCTTGTGAGAGGCCACCAACGGTGAATCGTGTTGCAAGTCAGGGCGTCATCTTTGGTGGTGTGAGAGAAGGTAGTTTTCGTCTACCTCTGCGACAGGAGACAGCTGTTTTTTGCTGCATCTGTTTACATTGTTTGAACTATTCATTCAAAGTCAAGTTGTATCTGTACTGTACGAAAGGCCACCAATGGTGCGGTGGTCGTTGCAAGGCACGTAATCCATGTTACCTTGTATCTTATCAGAGAAGAGAGTGGCTCATCTGCGACGGATCTGATTGTTGGTGCGTCTGTTTACAGCGTAGAAACTGTTTTGATCTGAAGGAAATGTCTTTACAGGTAAGTCATTGTGGTCTGCTTTTGGCATTATAGTTTCGCAGTTGTGACAACAGTGTAGAGCGCGCAATAATTTTATTTGGAAGGCCAGTTTTTATTTTTGCGCCCGTCGAACAGGCCTACCTATTTTTTCTGTTCTACTGGGAATAGAATACTAATAGCTCAATGAAGTATCAATCCTTATTGAGAACGATATTTTTGGAAGGTTATGCATTGAATTATTCAACGTTCATGCAAACAACTGTGTATTTTTCAGCAAACAGGACAAACTTGTATTTTGTTTTAGACATCGCATCGCAGTGGGAGGCTCAAACACAGTACACATAGACCACCCATTGAAAAAAATATCTGTTGTGTCGTAAAGATAGTGCGTGCACTTTCGCGATACTGAACAGTTTGTTATTCAGACTGACCAAATTTTAGGCATTTTTGCCCCCAGGAAAGACGCCATTGATAAGTTTGAGGCCAGATCACGTTCGAAGCGATCAGCATAATAAACCCGTGTCCGACAATAAGGGGGGAGTATTTTAACAATCAGTATGATTGTTTCTGCACAATCATGTTTTTGCATTTTAAAAAAGCATATGATACTATAAATAGGGGGAAATTATTCCAAAAACTGAAGCAAGCTCAGTTGGGAGATCTATTCCTAAAGAGCCTAAAGGCGATGTACAGTTCAGTCAAATACTGTATAAAGATGACCAATGGATATACTGACCCAATAAAAAGCTTTAAAGGGCTGAAACAGGGATGTGTGCTAAGTCCCACTCTTTTCAACATTTTCATAGATGATGTTGAATCTATTTTCACTGAAAACTGTGATCCAGTAAGACTCTCAGACAAAGATCTCAATCACCTTTTGTATGCTGATGATCTTATACTCATATCTAAATCCCCGGAGGGACTTCAGAACTGCCTCAACCATTTAGACGAGTACTGCCAATTATGGGACCTTAACGTCAACATCGCCAAAAGTAAAACCATGATTTTTAATTCATCTGGAAGAGTGCTCCAAAACCACGTTTTTCTATATCGTAAAAAGGAACTGGAACTAGTTCAGAGCTTTACATATCTTGGTATTACTTTTTCATCAAGTGCCTCTTTTAAGAAAGCCTACCAAACGCTAGGAGACAAGGCTTGTAAAGCAATGCATCCCCTTGTTGATGCCATATTTAAGTTCAATCTAACAGTACCAAAAGCCCTGGACCTATTTGAAAAACTTGTGCAACCCATCCTTCTTTACGGTAGCGAGGTCTGGGCGTCTTTTTCTTCCCATCAACTCAACTCCATCTCCAAAAACCCAGATGCGCTTCTAAGATATTCTTTAGAATCACCAGTAAATAGGCCAAAGCTGAAATTCTGTAAGCAAATCCTGGGCCTGAAACGAAATTCCTCTTCTCTAGCTGTCTATGGAGAACTGGGTATTATACCCACTGCCCTCTTTGCTATCATTCGTACCATTAAATTCTGGCATAGAGTCTCCCAACTAAACGACGCTCTCCTCGTGAAAAAGGCGTTCACTGAGTCAAAGTCCATCCCAAGCAATATATCTAATTTAATTGGTTCAGTTCAGTCAAATGGGCACTAGAAGCTATAGGACTTTCTACCCTTTGGAACAACGCTTCATCTCTCAGGCCTGACCAGGTTAACAAAGTAGTCAAGGATAAGGTCTTCAAAATCTTTCAAAGCTTTTGGAAGTCAGAGCTAACTTCTGCACATCAAGGCTCTCTACGGCACAGCAAACTGCGCACATACAAAACTTTCAAGTCTCAACTGAAGCTAGAAAAGTACTTGTCAGTTAGTATGAACTTTAAATACCGGAAAACCTTGTGCAAATTCAGATGCAGTGACCATACATTATTCATTGAGACTGGAAGACACAAAGGGCTTGATGTCAATGACCGTATTTGCAAAAACTGCTCCCTTGGCCTCATTGAAGATGAGGTACATTTCCTCCCTGTATGCCCGGCCTATAGCGCTCCTAGATCCGATCTTTTATCACACACATTGGTCGAACCCCTTACAACGAGTTTGCAATTCCAGAAGATAATGAGCTCTAATGATGATGTCACAATAGCCGCCCTAGCATCGTACCTTGTTCAAGCCAACCAGATAAGGGAAATTCTAGCCAAATAACACTAGTATGGTGAATCTGCACCTGGATGATAACATACCTTTGTTTTTACATTTTTCTCTTTTAATTAACTCATATATTACCGTTCATGTTCCATATGTTTTAGTTGATTATAGTTTAGTTGTTTTTAAAGTTTAGTTTAGTTTTAATCCTATAGCTGCCATACATAATTTTTATGTAGTGCTTTATAGCAATAATGATGATGATGACAAAAAGGAAGCTTCTTCTGAATTCTCCGACTCAAAGACGAGGGAAGTTGCCAACCGGCATTGTACAAAAGAACAAATACGGATTTGGGGGAAGGGATGAGTAATGTTGCTGCTTTCGATCTTGGAATTAAAATTGAGCCCATTTCATTTCGGTAAATTAAAAACTTCACAATTTATGAAACGGGGATTCCTTGTACTACTCAGCCGGTACGAAACGAAGAAGGATAGATCTGAAAATCTGCCAAAAGAAGCAATCATGGGCCAAAGCAAATAGAGTCACACAAATCGAAACGAAGGGCAAAAAAATTAAGAACAAAAGGTTTTATGCTGATTTTTTCGGCAGTGTTTCTACTCAAAGTGACCAACAGCTATGCAGACTGGATAACTAGTCAGCTAATGGGCAAGAAATTCTGCAAGTTTTACCTTGCTTTCCCTAAAAATCGGTTCATCATCGCCCACGGAGAAACCTGACAAAACGTGCTAAAACACGAGCAAGTTTCACTTATGTGTTTCCTTGCAGCAATGACTTTAGCACGCTTTACACTTTAGCTCGTTCTATCTTCTTGGAGGAGTATAAGAGTCTTCCTTTTGCATGAATATTTTATTCATGGGAATTCCATTCACTCAAGATGTCAAAATACATGCATGCATGTGTCATGATCGCCAGGAAGGAAAACCAAGGAGATTTTGCTCGTTTCTGCTGGTATTCGAAAGATTCTTCTGCAGAAAATATTCCATATCGACGGGAAGGAATGGCCCATAAAGGTCGGGTAAATTTCTGGACCTAATTGGACATACATGGAATAATACAAGACAGCTCTCAATGTCATTGCTTTGATATTTAATGAGTTATATTTCATGAAACGTATGGCCGTTTTATTGACTCACATCGTAGGGTTATTTACAGGTTCCCAAAAACATGTGTGCCTTTTGAACTGAATGGCTACTGTGGAGGAGCCATAAATCCAGCTTTCCGTTTGTCAGATTTGTGAATGTAAGAGATTTGCATGGTCAATAATAGAGAATGCAAAAATTAAAGATCTTTGGTCTAGTTCCTGGCTAAATGTAGAAAATATTATCCGTTATGACAGGAACGTGATGACCTACAAGATCGTAAACAGATTATGTCCTGAAAACCTTTTTGATAAATACTTGCCCAGATCATGTTTTTCTTCATACAATACGAGAAATTCTCAGGATCTTCAAATCCCTAGGTGCAGGACAGAGTTTTTCAAAAAGAGTTTTCACTATGCATCGCTGAAAGTCTGGAATGATACACCTTCCACGATTCGTGAGCTACCGACTTTAAATCGTTTTAAACAAAGACTAAAAACGCATTTAAAGGGCTAGACTCATTTTTAAAGCACGACTCCCTGGAACAACAGCAGATTAGGAATGTAGGATTTTAGGCTCTTTAGGAATTTGATTTCTAGATTTAAATTTGTAAGTAGGTTTTTTATATTAAGTGCTGAAGGGTTTTTTTCGTGTATAAATAATTTTAAATGAAATGAAAAATGAATTTCAACTTAGAGTTTAGCTCCGAGTGTGAGTAAATCTGACAAGTGGTTGCTGATCTATCTGAGAAGGAAAGTTAAAATCACTGTTTGCTTCAAAACCAAAGGATTTTGTCTCCCTAATTCACCAAGTGCAAAAACGTCCGAAATTCCTTGAAAAACGTCAAAAAATTTCGTACGAAAATTTTTTGTCCGAAAGCGAACGCATTTTGCGAATTTCTTTGCACGTGCACTCAATAACGATTGGTCTGTATAGAAGAAAATAATGTCACAGGCCAGTGATAGTTATTCTGATATTTGTTTGCAATAGATTCTCAAGGACATTAGATTAGATACATATCAAACAATAATATCCAACTTGAAAACAAGAATCGTGAGGTGACCACTGCTTTTACGATAAGATTGAAATCTAGGTGAAAGAAATTTATCTCTATTTTGCATTTTCATAGCTTCATTTTCATGTGTTCCACGCAATTTTCTTTTTCTTTGTTTGTTTTTTCTGTTTTGAAATTAGATGAGAAAATATTGTTTTCGTTGCCCCTATCTTGATTTTTTTATTTAGCTTATCACAGAACATTGTTTGGTTTTGCTACAGGCAGTGTTTGCTTTTGCAAAACTCATTGTGACAGGAAAATTATCATCAATCTTTTCATTGGTTGTTCGCATACTTCCTACGCCGTTTCAGACTACAGTTTTCTTTTATTTTGAGGCTTTATCAAGCTTATAAATGAACGAGATTCGTATTAATTTAATTCAGATCGAAGTCATTTGCCGGTAGCTGCATACACTTGATCATGCTTTTTGTCTCTGATTTCAAAAGAGCATGGAAAGAATACACATCATTCGAAAGGCCTCGTCAAGCTAAAATCACCTGTACTATTTTGAAGCCGATTCAACATACTTTATAGAAGATGTAACAATCTTTGATGAGATCACTTGACGCTAATGCAGCAGGTAGATTGTCCCATCATTGGATTATGAATTTCTGTACTCTATAATATGAATTCTGCCATCGATTTAATAATAATTGTACATAATATGATATAATATAATATAATTTAATGTAATGTAGTATAATGTAGTATTATGTAATGTAATATAATTTAGTATAATGTAATATGATATAATATATAATATAATAGTATAATAATATAATATAGCGAATCTTTATACATTTATACATTAACGGATGTACATTTCAACATAATGATGTTATCAACTTGTGTCCTGTAAAAGGAACAGAAAGAAAGTAAAACATAATAATAATAATAATATAGTTATTTATACAGGGTTGCCTTTTCAGCAACAAAGGTGCTGTTATCAATAAGGGCCCTGTTCTAAACATATACAATCTTAAAGAAAACTAAACTTTACAACTGAGTTACAATAAAATCTGGAAATTTACGCTTTTAATTGTTCTCTGCTTTACTGCTCTATAGTTCTTCTTGCGGTAAAAAATGTTCTCTCAACTTAGATTTAAAAATTACAAATGATTCCAGGGAACGTATTTCTCGTGGAAGTTCGTTGAAACAGTACGGTCCTTGAAAGTAAAGGGATCTTTTCGCAGTTTCTGTTTTAACCAAGAGCAGTCTTAGCAATGATCTGTTGCTTAGCAACTCTGATAAAACCTAGCAGTAATTACAACGATCATTTAAAAGTTTCATACATATCATATCACAATTTTCAACTAAAATTTTTCTTTAATAGTTCTTCATATTACTTAAAAGATTCAGCTTTTCTAACATCGATTGGTAGTTCGTTGTACAGCTTTGCATCCATAAAATGAAACGACTTCCTAGCATATTCTGTTATGATGCATGGAAGCCTTATCAAACATTCGCTGTTTCTTGTTCGCGTCTCGTGTCGCTGTAACTCTAAATACCCTTGAAAGTTCTAACAAATATTACTGTCTAAACATTTACACACGAGTATCCATTGCTAGCCGAGAAGTCAGATTTCTACAACCATTGCCCTGCCCAAAAGTGCTCTTATCGTAAATTCCCTAAAAAATTCAACGTTGTTCTTTATTTCAGTTACCAAGTAATATTTTTACAGGTTTATTTTGGTTGTTGTTCATTTACAGGAGTTAATACTGTCCTTTCTACAGATAACGGTGTTTTTGCTGTGTTTATGAGTTTAGTACGATGAGCCCGTTTTTCAGGGCTTTTTTAAAATTGTCAAGGTGCTACAACTCAAAATCAAGTTTGAAAACTGAAGATGTTACCAACAAGCCGTGCTCCAGGAGTTGTTCCAATCTAACCTTCACTGAGGGCCTGTTTATGTGAGGAAAAACTTCTCACTTGCCAGACCCGGTGCTGAGAGGTGAGATTCCACCTTCCAATAAAATCCTTTGTTCTTTCATTTCGCGTTTACATGAGGAACGCAACACCACCGGTATAGTGAAGTCCCACCTCACTAGAGGTAGAATCTCACCTAGGTGAGGTGAAATTTTTCCATATAAACGAAACACCACCGGTATGGTGAGGTGAATTGAATTTATTCGTTGATTCTCATTGGTCAGTTCATCCTGATTTCACGGAAGAGAGACTTTACTCCACCTTACCTCTCAGCCCCGGGGCTCACAGGTGAGGTGAAAAATCTCATATAAACAGTGACTGAAATCTACCTCGCCTCTCAGCCCCGGGTCTGGCAGGTGATGTGTTTTTCCTCATATGAACAGGGCCTGAGAATGGTCGACAATTTGTGTCAACTACCGGATGAGTCAAAAAAGTTTATGCGTTTGGCGGGCTATGGAATGAAAAGTTTATGGTCGATATTCAAAACTAGAATGTTAATCTATCAGCCAAAGGCTATCTTAGATAGGAAAATTTTGTTTGGTAAAATCACACATCTTTAGGGAGCTGTCATAAAGAATGAAACAGAGGGGGGCGGAAGGGATTTCAAAATTCACTGTAAAATTATGTAGCCCAATGTAAGGAACAAAAACTGCTTACATAGCCCATTATCATCTGTCAAAATGATTTGGTGACCCAAGGGCTTCTATATGAACGCTGTGGTCCAGAAATTTCTTCAAGAAAAGCCTTTGCACTATACAGTTGAACTTTCTTCCTATGTATCATGCTGTCAGTATCACATTTATGGGAGCATAATGCTTTTAGAAGGCAGGATAGAACCTGTTGATACCAGTGTAGTAAAAAATGAAATGGAGAATGATATCAGTGATCAAAAGAACAGCAAAAATAACGCTGGCAGTGTTTGAAACTTTTGTAAATATTGAAAGCAAATCCAGAAACAAATAGCTTCATGGCCCATGTTTATCACTTGCAGTAGTTTGTTAGCCCAACATTTTCCATCCAATATTTTTGGTGACCCTGTCAAATCCCTTCCGCCCCCTTCTGTTCCATACTTTATGAAAGCTCCCTTAAGATCCAACAATTAGAAAAATGTCTGTAAGGGGTTTTGTATAGACTGATGCCTTTTCGTCCCTTGTTTCAGAGGGACTAATAACATTACTCTTAAATAGTGGGCCCACTTTAGGCCCGCGTAGGGTGGTTTCGTATTCACCAATCAAATCGCTAGGATTCAGTTTTTAACCAATCAGGGGCCGCTATTCAGAATGTAGTTGTTGTTGCTGTTAAAGAACGGTTGAAGCAGCCTGGAGTTCTCGCAGCTTCGATGGATCTATTTTGCTTCTACAGAGGTAGATTACTGCCTGAAACGTATGCATTTTGTGCTTTGTAGGTCAACACAACATCATTCTTTGTACTACAACTTTGCTTTTAATGTTCGAGCTCTTTAAACCAGATTTTGAAGCGATTTTGTTGAGTGTACGAGAACTCCCACCTGTTTAGGCCATTTTGAAAAAGTGGGCCCATTATATAAGCGTAATATTATGAGTCCCTATTGACCAAGTGATATCAGCAAATCAAAGAACGCAGGGAAACAAGGGACGAAAAGGCATAAGTCTAGGTTTTGTATGGAAATCGAGAAGTCCACGTTCCGTTCTAGTCTATGATTTATGAGGCAATGAAGTTAACATTGTCAGTTTCTGAAGTAGAATTTTAATTTCAATAGCAAGTAAATGCGGGACCAGAGTGGAAGGTGGAATGCTCGTTCCCAAACTTGCCGTTTACCATCATTTTCCATCATTTTCCTAATTTCTGGGTCTAAGTGATGAGTGATTTTACGGAAAAGAATTTCTCGTCTAAGGTAGCCTTTTATTGATTGGTTAACGTTGTAGTTTTGAATATCAGCTTCAAACTATTTATAGCCCGCTAAAAGTGTAAACTTTTCCCGGGGGGGGGGGGGTAACTACCATATATGAAGGTACGGGGTGTGCCATTTTTTGGGGCGCCTTTTTTCGAGCAGAAAATAAATTTTGGGGTATCATTTTTGGTAAAATCACAAGTAGTTGTAAATTTTGGGGTGTCGTTTTGGAAAACTAACTCTTTAGGGTATTGATTTTGATCAAATTTCACTTACTTGGTTAAAATTTTGGATGGCTGTCACAATTTTAGGATATACATTTTCAATGGCCTGTAAATTTTGGGGTATCGTTTTCGCGAAAATTCATAAATTTTAGGGTGCGATTTCAGCTGTCAAATGGCACACCCCCGTCATCCGCCTATTGAAGTTACCCCCCCCCCCCGGGCCGGGGGGGAACTTTTTTTGACTCAATCCGGTATATCCTGGTTTTCTTTTTGTAAGAATATGTTATTCTTCGACAGATTTTAGCGAGCATTCATTCTGGTGTAGTGAGGATTGAATTCTGAGCCCTATGTACTAATTTGGTTAAAGTTGATAATGCTATTTTCAAATCTGTTCCAGGCAATTTCTCCGATACAAACTACTAGTTGCGGTGATACCCTGATGTCAGTTGAAGTTTATACCGTGACAGTACGGTTGAATCATTCTTAGAGCAATCAACGAATAATTCTACCGGTTTTGTTAGCGCTGTAAGGAAACAAAGTAGCCATTGATTTGTGATGCAAAATTTCCCGGTGAGAACTTGAGTAAACGCACACAGTGAACGCCAGAGAACACAGTGAACGCAATATATGCCAGAGGACACAGGACCTTGGAATCTGCTGCAAACTTTTCCTGAATGAACTTGAATGAACACACGCAGTGAACGCACGCATTGAACGACAGAGAACGCAGTAAACGCAAGAGAACACAGGAGAACACAGAAGACTAGAACCAGGTGCATTATTTCCAGTGCAAACTTGAGTGAACGCACACAGTGACGCGAGAGAACGCAGTAAGCAACAGAGAACGCAACACACGAAACATTGATCTCTGAATATCAGTTACATAATCTAGTTTAAAAGTGAATGAATCTCGTTGGTTGAACTTATTCATATCGCATCAATGTTTTCGTCAAGCCCAAAATTCTACGCTGTTAAATATTCTGTTTAGATGTCCATCTCACGCTGAGCGTCATTTCTCTACGTCAAAAGTTCAAATTTTTGACTAATGCACAGTCGCATAGACAGCACTATTGAGCCTTCTGAAGCATTTCCGAGCTTAGTCAGCAACTACTTGTTTCATACATGCGCAATCGCATCGATGAAATTGTCAATGGAATCTGTATAAAGTTTTTCTCCACGTCAGAGGGCTGAATACTTCTCCATCGTTCGCAAAAATCTACACAGAGAATTATTGACTTTGTAAAGTTTAGTTCGATCAGTACATTTCGCAGCGCTCGGCATTTGAAGCGGTAATTCCACAGCATTCTGCAATGAAGCTATCATCGACTGCTTCCACACTTTTGCTGCTCTTAGGCCTAATGATAACTCTGAGCAACCTTTTAGTTATTATCCTTGTTCTTTATGATAAAACTCTTCGAAAGCTACGATATGTGCCTCTTGTGAGCCTTGCCGTTGCTGATATGTTAATGGGAATTTTGGCACTTACTATCGTTTTCTGTGATTACTGCAACGGAGGAATAACAGCTTCCAGGGTGATTTATGCAGTTGTAACTTTCGGGCATGCAGCCTCGTTTCTCAACATGGTAGCGGTGTGTTCAGAGCGTTGGATCGCAATTTTCCGCCCATTGAGATACGCAGCCTTTTTACAGAGAAAAAATATTATTCTTCTGATTTTCATTGCCTGGTTATTGGCAACAATTATCGCATTATTGACGCTAGGATTTAACGGGAGAAACTTGCAACCGCATTCAAAAACCGTGTCAAAATTTGAGCAAGTGTATTTATTGATCGTTTGCAGCGGGTATTTTGTCAGCGTTGTTGCGGTCGGATTGATGCAATTCCGGATTATCCGGACGGTAAAACGGCATCTAAAGCGAACAGCACCTGCTGCAGAAGTATCAGCTACCGAGTCTAGCTCAACCGGTACTATACAGCGGACCTCACTTACAAGCATTGGGCAGGCAAGCTTCAGGAATGTCTTCAAGGGAAGAGAATTTGCCTCCGCAGTGGCTGTTAATCTCATGTATCTAGCAGTGATATTCACATGGACGCCCTTTGTCATTCTTATTGTTTTGCGTATCACTGGGCTATGTCAATCAGGTTGTCTATCTGCAATCCCAGTAACAGTCGCATTATTGCTTTTAAATTGCTTTATAAACCCAATGATATACACAATTCGCATCAAAGACTTTAGAAGAACTTTTGTGAAACTGTGTTCCAAAGTGATTTGTTGGAACTGGAGACTATGCTGTAAGTCATTGAACTGTTGCTTGGCTCCTCCGCATACTTTGCAGAATGTAGATGTCGAACAACCTTCAGTAAGATCAGCGGTTGTAACAATTTCCTAGTTTTGTTTGTAACTGAACCATACGAACTCGATTTTTATATAATCAATGCCTCTTTTATCGTGCTACATTATTCTGACATGAAAGCCCGAGTGGGAGAACCCAGGAGGCCACCACCTCACGTGCCCTCAAAAATTGCCTAACAGTTTTATTTTTCCATTGTTTTGCCCACAATAGTTTTTCCCGCTAAGGATGTGTCCCATCCGGCGTCCCTGTATTCTTATTTGATCAGCCATCTTCACAGCAATGTGACGAATTCTTTCCCCCCAAAGCTGTTGGAGGCGAAGTTTTCATTTCATTATGAAATACTAAATCTGAGTAAACCGTACCCATTGCAGGATGAAAAGAGAGTTTTCCCTTCATCTCGAAAAATTCTGCAAATTTCCGTTGTTTCGATCTTCGAACTACATTTACAAAGAGATTTTCCCTTGATCTTAAAAAGGTCCAAATTTTGCTTTGTAAGTAAAATTACTACTCTTACGGTAACGAACAGTGTATACTAAATGTGTATACACCGTTCCTTGTGCTACATGAGAACCATATTTTCTATAATTTTTGGTTTTCCACTCAAAATCATAGTCATACAGTAACGGGAACGGTGTATACAGAATGTGTATACACCAGGGGCGTCGTGGCACCTGTCTATCAGGGGGGCCAAGGCCCCGAAATTTCCGAAAAATAATATCTTTCATTTTCGCCCCTTTTTCTTTTACAAGACGCTCGCAATGCGTAACGGAAAAATGTAGGATTTATTGGTGATATGTTCGGATTGAGTTCATATTAACCACCATGAAAAGAAAAAGCTTCCTGGGATGAGGCCCAGTGGTCAGGCTAATCCGGATGAGGTTCATACTCGGGGTGCTGATACCATATGCGAGCGAAACAAGCAAACTTTGGGGTTCGGGGAATCGCCCCCAGAAAAATTTTTGCGATCACACCCTTCAGATCGTTGGAAAGTGCCCCTATCAAATTTCAAATTGAAACTAAAGGAAGGATCATAAAGCAAACTTTACATACTTCCTTGCATCAAGAACAGAGTAAACCGGGGTAATTTGGGACAGGGGAAATTTGGGACGCCACCGGGGTAATTTTGGAACATTGCTTAAAATTGCATAGTTATATCACTTATTGCAATCATTTATTTTTCTAAGCAAATTTTTCAACATTTGCATTGATGTTGAGTACTTTTTTGATATTTTGAAGCATTGATTTGGTTATGGCTCTTTACCGTACATTTATGTAAGCGGGGCCATTTTTGATGAAATTGGAGTGAACTGTGGCAGATACACTATTTTCTTATCCGAATTGCCATTAGGTTTGTTGCAGGTGGAACTCAGTGCTGTCCCAAATTACCCCTAGATGGGGTAATTTGGGACAGTATCATTTACACGCTAATATATTAGCAACAACATGAATTAAGAGAATCTTTTACTCAATATCAATTATTTACCACTCAAATGTATACAAGGACCGAGATACAATCTTTAATTTGAGGGGGCCATGGGCAAACTGGGTGACGAGCAAAGCCAGGCACAACCTTGAAGGGGGTCTGGGGGTACTCCCCTGGAAAAATTTGAGACCACGTTCTTCAAATTTGCCTACAACAACGCTAATTTTTATTCCTCAGTTAACTTTACCGGTAAATCTACGTTGGGATGTACACATCCCCGACAAAAGTAAAAAGCCTAATTTGCCAAAGGCCACGGTAGAATTGATAACATCATGTTTCTGGTGTGAAACAAGTTTGTTAGCTTGTAAATACCCCCAAAGAACTTCCTAGACTAGTGAAAGGTAGAAATTGAACGATATATGACAAGGAGTACCTACATGATATTCTGAAATACTAAAATAATAAAATAATAAAGGTTTATACTGCAGCAACTACTGAAACTGTTGAGGGGGCCATGGCCCCCCTGGACCCCCCCTGTATCTCGGTCCTTGAATGTATATAAAAAGCTGAATTAGTCTTATTTGAATATGCAACGAAGCAGTCATACCTCAAAATGACAAAATTGTCCCAAATTACCCCGGTTTACCTTAAATTCTATTGATTTTCCTATCTGTTGCAATTTAATTTCTTTTTCTTTTCGATAGGACTATTTAAAATAAGGCTTTTCAATGTATCAACTAGTATTAGGAGATTATTGATTGACTAATTTTTCGTTTTGCTTTTGTTTTCTTTTGTATTTTAACAGGGCACATTGTAAAATAGTTATTTCTTAGCAACTGAATGTTTTTACCCTGTTTAAACAAGTTAGACTGATGACGACGAGTCCCTTGTATCCCTGCGGTAAACCTTGCTCAAGAGGGACTCATCATGAAATAGTGAAAAACTTGGCCCTATTTTCTTCAATCATCAATGGAATTAGGAAAGAATCACGGCTTCGAATCTCTATCCCATGGGAGTGTTTTCAATACTGAAGAAATTGCTCAGTTTGGGCCTAAATAGGGCCAGGTTTTGCATAGTAATACTAGCCTGATGACATGTGCGTAGTTATCGCTATTGAAAGACTGATGGACGCTCTAACCAGATTGAGCAGATTGAGCAAAAATGAAAATGTTGTTGTTGTTGTTATTATTGTTGTTGTTGTTGCTATTTTTGCGATATCTGGGACTATGTCGTGAGGCTTTAGTAATGCTATGAGGCTCTATTGACCGAAGCGCCATCATCAAGTCAAAGAGCACAGGGAAACAAGAGACTCATCGTCATAAGTCTATAAATAAGTTAAAATGAAATGAAATGAATGAAATTTGTAAAGAAGTCGCCATTGAAAGAAGCAATAGAACTTGACTAACGGAAGGCTTTCCTGGGAAATGTTTAAAATACCGGGTGTCCCAAAAAAAGTATACAGATTTGGTCGACCCTAGCGACTAGAATATAGCGTGAATCAATCCGGAATGATTTTCAAAACATACCTCGATAACTAACTTGAACACAGATACCTCGTTTGTTGCTATCGGTGTGTTGAGAGTGAAGATATATATATTTTTTTATTTATTTAAAGTAGGCAACATACAAAAATAGCTATAAACAAGAGCCAACTCAGGCCTACTATCTAAAAGAGTAAAATTAGAAAAAAAGAAATCAAATAGGAAATAATTATCTAAAAATACATAAGTTTACAGATTTTTACAATGTTTTCTATATTTACAATGTTCTTTTCCACGGTATCTACAAAGCAGTAAAATAGATCAGTTCAGGAACCCAACCTGCAATTTAATCTTCAAAGGACAAATTTGCCTCCACCTCCAAACCAGAGATTTTTGACCTAAGTAAATTCTTGACGCAGATTGAATAAAATCAACAAAATTTGGAGACGGCACAACAGATGTGTTTTCCAAAATACAGTTTATGTTAGACCTATCGTCAATGGAGCTTCGAAATCAGCTTCATTCATCTCAATATCGACAATTGATTTTACTCTTACTATTCATCGGTGAAAGTACTCCCTTGAGCATCAACACATTCCTGCAACTGTCGAATCATTCCTTGAAAAGAATTTGTTATCAGATCTCTTGGGAGTCAAGACAGGAAGGTCTAGAGATCTTTTGGGGGCCAAAGATGTTGTTGATGACCAACCTGGGAAAGCAGCTTCGAAGATACGTCATGATCAACCTGATCTCGAGAGATCTGATAACAAATTCTTTTCAAGGAATGATTCGACATTGTCAAAAGCGCGTTGAGCTCAAGGGAGTACTTTCACAGATGAATAGCATGTGTGATTTCGGAGCTCCTTTGACGATAGGTCTCACATAAACTGTATTTTGTAAAACACATCTGTTGTGCCGTCTTCAAATTTTGTTGATTTTATTCATTGCACTGCAAGAATTTGCGTATGCCAAAACGCCAAAGCTTTGGTTTCGAGGTGGAAGCAAATTTGTCCTTTGAAGATTAATATCTTCACTCTCAACGCACTGATATCAACAAACAAGGTTATCTATGTTAAAGTTATCTAGCGAGGTATGTTTTTAAAATTCTTTCGGATTTTATCACGCTATATCGACGAAATCCGTAAACTTTTTTTGGGACACCCGGTAGAACTTAAAAATTACCCAAAAATAGATTGGTTTTTACTGTGGCTGAATGAAATATAAGCAAGACAGCTCGATGACTCTGATAACTTTGTAATATCTTCATTTCTGTAAATATTCTTTTCCATATTCTTGATTAGGGACTTTGTTAGTGAAACAGGGGTGAATTCAAGGCTGAAGGGAAAACATCCCCGGGGGGGTACTTCACTTTGGGTAAGACGGGGATGTGCGCCAGTTTTGGGTAGTTTTTGGCCTGAAAATTCTGGGATTGGGGTATCCTTTTACTGGAAAATTTCTGTGATTGGGGTATACTTTCACTCGGAATTTTCTGGGATTGGGGGTTACTCAAAATTCTGTAATGGGTGTTGAATGAAAGTACAACTGGATAAATTTTCGAGCAATTTCAGGTAAACTGATTTCAAGTATTTTTGTGTTGAAAAACGTCCTCAGATCAGAACCTCGTTCCAACGGCCACTTGGAACCAAAATAACCGTTCCCAGCCCTCTATCCTTTGACGTCGAATTGCTTTTGTTACTTCTTCGATTGGGTATCAATATCTGACATATATTCTGGGATTGGGTATCAATATCGGACCAAATTTCTGGGATTGGGTCGTAACAGAAATCCTTGCGGCGCACACCCCCGTATGAATTTATAATGAAGTACCCCCCCCCCCCGGGAAACATCCTAAGCAAAATGCATAACCCATGGTTTCTGTTTTGATGAAAGTGTGTAAGAACTATCTGTCGTGAAAAGCTCTCCACGCTTCAAAGGCTAAGGTACCGTAGTATTTTATCAACTTCAATTTTTTAGTGCTATCTTCAAATATACTTTTAGACATCCCTGTTTAAATCAGCAATGTCTCCCGAAGCAATGAGCTTTTATCATACAAGATCTTCTGAATCTTCTCGAGGCACTGGTACACAGTGAAAAAACGCTGCTAAGAACAGAACTAATATCTGGAAAATGCCTATGAAATAGCAACGAAAAGAGCATATGTTGTGGGAAGAACTGAAAGCGATGTAAAAATCTAAACTGATCAAATTTACTTAGCGCAAGCCCAAAGTCAATGATTTTCCGACGAAACCTGAAAATTTCCCAAAAATCCGACGATCTGAATTCTAGGGTGGGCATGGCCCCCCTGCCCCCCTGGGCCACAACGCCCCTGGTATACACCGTTCCCGGTTCTGCATTAGAAGTAAATTTTCTCTTGATTTTGAAGTAAAACGCATGAAGTAAAGGAAACGGTGCATAATAGATATGTATACACTATTCCAGTTGCACCATTACAAGAAAACTTTCTCTTGATCTTAACCCTATCTGACCTGGGTGATTTAAAAACACTCAATGCCTGGGGGGGCGGATTCCGCCCCCCCCCTATTTATCTCTGTTGTTGCTTGAGATATGGCAACCAAATTTGGCACAAAGATTGCTCATTATATAAACCATGAATTTTTGAAACAATAGCATAATTAGCATTGTTGTTGTTGTTGCTAGAGCATGATTAATATTATGACGTCATGAAAATGAAAGTGTGTTAAAATGTCGTAAAACTTTAATTTTCTTGTATAAACGAAATTTATCGATCAAAATCGATCAAATAATGACTATCATTTGAAGTGGAAAACCGAAAATTATAGAAAATATGGTTCTCATGTTGCACCAGGAACGATGTACACACATTCTGTATACACCGTTCCCATGACTTTATGACTATGATTTGGAGTGGAAAACCGATAATTATAGAAAATATGGTTCTCATGTTGCACCAGGAACGATCTACACACATTCTGCATACACCGTTCCCGTGACTTTATGACTATGATTTGGAGTGAAAAACCGATAATTATAGAACATATGGTTCTCATGTAGCAACAGGAATGATGTACACACATTCTGTATACACCGTTACCATGACTTTATGACTATGATTTGGAGTGGAAAATCGATAATTATAGAAAATATGGTTCTCATGTTGCACCAGGAACGATCTACACACATTCTGCATACACCGTTCCCGTGACTTTATAACTATGATCTGGAGTGGAAAACCGATAATTATAGAACATATGGTTCTCATGTAGCAACAGGAATGATGTACACACATTCTGTATACACCGTTCCCGTGACTATATGACTATCATTTGGAGTGGAAAACCGAGAATTATAGAAAATATGGTTCTCATGTTGCACCAGGAACGATGTACACACATTCTGCATACACCGTTCCCATGACGTTATGACTATGATTTGGAGTGGAAAACCGATGATTATAGAACATATGGTTCTCATGTAGCAACAGGAATTATGTACACACACTCTGTATACACCGTTCCCGTGACTATATGACTATCATTTGTAGTGGAAAACCGAAAATTATAGAAAATATAGTTCTAATATTGCACCAGGAACGACGTACGTACATTCTGTATACACAATTCCCGTGACTTTATGACTATGATTTGGAGTGGAAAACCGATGATTATACAACGTATGGTTCTCATGTAGCAACAGGAACGGTGTTCACACATTCTGTATACACCGTTCCCGTTACAAAATGACTATCATTTGGAGTGGAAAACCGACAATTACAGAAAACATGGTACTCCTGTATCAACAGGAACGGTGTACACACATTCTGTATACAGCGTTCCTGTGACTTTATGACAATGATTTGGAGTGGAAAACCGATAATTATAGAAAATATGGTTCTAATATTGCACCAGAAACGATGTACACAAAGTCTGTATACACCGTTCCCGTGACTTTATGACTATCATTTGGAGTGGAAAACCGATAATTATAGAACATATGGTTCTCATGTAGCAACAGGAACGGTGTACACACATTCTGTATACACCGTTCTCGTGACTATATGACTATGATTTGGAGTGGAAAACCGATAATTATAGAAAATATTGTTGTAATATTGCACCAGGAACGGTGTACACACATTCTGTATACACCGCTCCCGTGACTATATGACTATCATTTGGAGTGGAAAACCGAAAATTATAGAAAATATGATCATAATATTGCACCAGGAACGATGTACACACATTCTGTATACACCGTTCCCGTTACTATATGACTATCATTTGGAGTGGAAAACCGATAACTATAGAAAATATGATTCTAATATTGCACCAGGAACGATGTACACACATTCTGTATACACCGTTCCAGTGACTATATACCTATCATTTGGAGGCGAAAACCGAAAATTATAGAAATTATGGTTCTCATGTTGCACCACGAACGGTGTACACACATTCGGTATACAACGTTCTCGTGACTATATGACTATCATTTGGAGTGGAAAACCGATAATTATAGAAAATATGGTTCTCATGTTGCACCAGGAACGATGTACACACATTCTGTATACACCGTTCTCGTGACTTTATGACTTTGATTTGGAGTGGAAAACCGATAATTATAGAAAGTATGGTTCTCATGTTGCACCAGGAACGATGTACACACATTCGGTATACACCGTTCTCGTGACTATATGACTATCATTTGGAGTGGAAAACCGAAAATTATAGAAACTATGGTTATAATATTGCACCAGGAACGATGTACACATATTCTGTATACACCGTTCCCGTTACTATATGACTATCATTTGGAGTGGAAAACCGATAATTATAGAAAATATGCTTCTAATATTGCACCAGGAACGATGTACACACATTCTGTATACACCGTTCCCGTGACTATATACCTATCATTTGGAGGGGAAAACCGAAAATTATCTATATTAATATTTTATGAAGCAAATTTTGTTGCACGAAAAACTCGAGCACAGTTGAACCAATCCCCGCCAAACTTTCCCAGTATCTTCGTCTTCTCCGCACCTAACGCAATAGAGATTTCGTTTTTTCAATTTCACCCTAAAAGCGGGGTAATGGGGCAAAGCGGCAAAGTCAAAGGATCGATGGACTCCCCTTACGAAATGGAGGCTACAGAAAGCGAGGAAAGCGAGGACCGGGATAATGGAAACGGTTGATAACTTGAATACTGCTGAACTAAGCCTCACGAAACCGAGGGGCATTTCACTCCTTCGAAAAAGCGTACGAGATTTTTTCAGAACAAAAGGATTTTTACGGATTTTCGATGGATTTTTCTTGCAAACAAAAGGATTTTTGCCAAAGGCGTACGAGATTTTTTGGAGTGAAATGCCCCTCGCACGAAACTTTCTAAATAAATAAATATTTTTCTTCCCGCTAGATACTTTCCCTTCATAGTTTCCCCATGACGAAGGGGCAAGGGCCAGATAACACCTTACGTGCCTCAACCATACGGGATTTCCACTCCAAAGAGAGAGAGAACACAAAACACAAAAGAAACCTTACGTGCCTCTACGATAGGGGATTTCCACTCCAAAGACAGACAAAACACAAAACTTTCTATTGTTCTTTGCCTTGCTCTTTAATCTGTAAGGTTTCTTTTGTGTTTTGTGTTCTCTCTCTCTTTGGAGTGGAAATCCCGTATGGTTGAGGCACGTAAGGTGTTATCTGGCCCTTGCCCCTTCGTCATGGGGAAACTATGAAGGGAAAGTATCTAGCGGGAAGAAAAATATTTATTTATTTAGAAAGTTTCGTGCGAGGGGCATTTCACTCCAAAAAATCTCGTACGCCTTTGGCAAAAATCCTTTTGTTTGCAAGAAAAATCCATCGAAAATCCGTAAAAATCCTTTTGTTCTGAAAAAATCTCGTACGCTTTTTCGAAGGAGTGAAATGCCCCTCGGTTTCGTGAGGCTTAGTTCAGCAGTATTCAAGTTATCAACCGTTTCCATTATCCCGGTCCTCGCTTTCCTCGCTTTCTGTAGCCTCCATTTCGTAAGGGGAGTCCATCGATCCTTTGACTTTGCCGCTTTGCCCCATTTCCCCGCTTTTAGGGTGAAATTGAAAAAACGAAATCTCTATTGCGTTAGGTGCGGAGAAGACGAAGATACTGGGAAAGTTTGGCGGGGATTGGTTCAACTGTGCTCGAGTTTTTCGTGCAACAAAATTTGCTTCATAAAATATTAATATAGATGGTTCTCATATAGCAACAGGAACGGTGTACACACATTCTGTATACACCGTTCCCGTGACTATATGACTATCATTTGGAGTGGATAACCGAAAATTATAGAAAATAAGGTTCTCATATAGCAACAGGAGCAGTGTACACACATTCTTTATACACCGTTCCCTTGACTATATGACTGTCATTTGGAGTGGAAAACCGAAAATTATAGAAAATCATGGTTCTCATGTTGCACCAGGAACGATGTACACAAATTCTGTATACACCGTTCCCGTGACTATGTGACTATCATTTGAAGTTGAAAACCGATAGTTGTAGAAAATATGGATCTCATGTAGCAACAGGAACGGTGTACACACATTCTGTATACACCGTTCCCGTGACTATATACCTATCACTTGGAATGGAAAACCGAAAATTATACAAAATATGGTTCTAATATTGCACCAGGAATGATGTACACAAATTCTGTATACACCGTTCCCGTGACATTATGACGATGATTTGGAGAGGAAAACCGATAATTATGCAACGTTTGGTTTTCATGTAGCAACAGGAACGGTGTACACACATTCTGTATACACCGTTCCCGTTACTATATGACTATCATTTGGATTGGAAGACCAAAGATTACAGAAAATATGGTTCTCATGTTGCACCAGGAACGATGTACACATATTCTGTATACACTGTTCCCGTGACTATATGACTATCATTTGAAGTGGAAAACCGATTTTTCTAGAAAATTTGGATTTCATGTAGCAACAGGAACGGTGTACATACATTCTGCATACAGCGTTCCCGTGACTATATGACGATGCTTCGGAGTGGAAAACCGATAATTATAGAAAATATGGTTGTAATATTGCACATGTAACGATGTACACACATTCTGTATACACCGTTCCCGTGACTAGATGACTATCATTTGGAGTGGAAAACCAAAATTTATAGAAAATATGGTTCTCATGTTGCAGCAGGAACGATGTGCACACATTCTGCATACACTGTTCCCGTGATTAAACGACTATGATTTGGAGTGGAAAACCGATCATTATAGAAAATATGGATCTCATGTAGCAACAGGAACGGAAAACACACATTCTGTATACACCGTTCCCTTGACTATATGACTATCATTTGGAGTGGAAAACCGAAAATTATAGAAAATATGGTTCTCATGTTGCACCAGGAACGATGTACACATATTCTGTATACACCGTTCTCGTGACTAAATGACTATGCTGTGGAGTGGAAAACCGATAATTATAGAAAATATGGTTCTCATGTTGCACCAGGAACGGTATACACACATTCTGTATACACCGTTCTCGTGACTATATGGCTATGATTTGGAGTGGAAAACCGATAATTATAGAAAATAGTGTTCTCATGTTGCACCAGGAACGGTGTATACACATTCTGTATACACCGTTCCCGTGGCTATATGACTATGATTTGGAGTGGAAAACCAATAATTATAGAAAATATGGTTCTCCTGTAGCAACAGGAACGGTGTACACACATTCTGTATACACCGTTCCCGTGACTTTATGACTATGATTTGGAGTGGAAAACCGATAATTATATAATATATGCTTCTCCTGTAGCAACAGGAACGGTGTACACAAATTCTGTATACACTGTTCCCGTGACTATATGACTATCATTTGAAGTGGAAAACCGATTTTTCTAGAAAATTTGGATTTCATGTAGCAACAGGAACGGTGTACATACATTCTGCATACAGCGTTCCCGTGACTATATGACTATGCTTCGGAGTGGAAAACCGATAATTATAGAAAATATGGTTTTAATATTGCACCTGTAACGATGTACACACATTCTGTATACACCGTTCTCGTGACTATATGACTATGCTGTGGATTGGAAGACCAAAGATTACAGAAAATATATTTCTCATGTTGCACCAGGAACGATGTACACACATTCTGTACACACTGTTCTCGTGACTATATGACTATCATTTGGAGTGGAAAACCGAAAATTATAGAAAATTTGGTTCTCATTTAGCAACAGGAACGGTGTACACAGACTCTGTATACACCGTTCCCGTGACTATATGACTATCATTTGAAATGGAAAACCGATAATTATAGAAAATATGGATTTCATGTAGCAACAGGAACGGTGTACACACATTCTGTATGCACCGTTTCAGTGACTACATACCTATCATTTTGAGTTGAAAACCGAAAATTATAGAAAATATGGTTCTCATATAGCAACAGGAACGGTGTTCACACATTCTGTATACACCGTTCCCGTGATTAAGCGACTATGATTTGGAGTGGAAAACCGATCATTATAGAAAATATGGATCTCATGTAGCAACAGGAACGGAAAACACACATTCTGTATACACCGTTCCCTTGACTATATGACTATCATTTGGAGTGGAAAACCGAAAATTATAGAAAATATGGTTCTCATGTTGCACCAGGAACGATGTACACACATTCTCTATACACCGTTCCCTTGACTATATGACTATGCTTTGGAGTGGAAAACCGAAAATTATAGAAAATATGGTTGTAATATTGCACCTGTGACGATGTAGACAAATTGTGTATGCACCGTTCCCGTGACATTATGACTATGATTTGGAGTGGAAAACCGATTATTATGGAAAACCTGGTTCTAATTTTGCACCAGGAAAGATGTACACAAAGTCTGTATACACCGTTCCCGTGACTTTATGACTATGATTTGGAGTGGAAAAAACCGATAATTATAGAACATATGGTTCTCATATAGCAACAGGAACGGTGTAGACACATTCTATATGCACCGTTACCGTGACTATATGACTATTCTTTCGGAGTTGAAAACCGAAATTTCTAGAAAATATGCTTCTCATTTAGCAACAGGAACTGTGTACACACATTCTGTATACACCGTTCCCGTGACTAGATACCTATCATTTTGAGTGGAAAGCCAAAAAATGTAGAATATATGGTTCTCATATAGCAACAGGAACGGTGTACACACATTCTATATACACCGTTCCCGTGACTATATGACTATCATTTGAAGTGGAAAACCGATAATTATAGAAAATATGGATCTCATGTAGCAACAGGAACGGTGTACACACAATCTGTATACACCGTTCCCGTGACTATATGACTATCATTTGGAGTGGAAAACCGAAAATTATAGAAAATATGGCTCTCGTGTAGCTAGAGGAAAGGTGTACACACATTCTGTATACACCGTTCCCGTGACTATATGACTATCATTTGAAATGGAAAACCGATAATTATAGAAAATATGGATTTCATGTAGCAACAGGAACGGTGTACACACATTCTGTATGCACCGTTTCAAAGACTACATACCTATCATTTTGAGTGGAAAACCGAAAATTATAGAAAATATGGTTCTCATATAGCAACAGGAACGGTGTACACAAATTCTGTATACACCGTTCCCATGGCTATATGACTATCATTCGAAGTTGAAAACCGAAATTTATAGAAAATATGCTTCTCATTTAGCAACAGGAACTGTGTACACACATTCTGTATACACCGTTCCCGTGATTAGACGACTATGATTTGGAGTGGAAAACCGATCATTATAGAAAATATGGATCTCATTTAGCAACAGGAACGGTGTACACACATTCTGTATACACCGTTCCCTTGACTATATGACTATCATTTGGAGTGGAAAACCGAAAATTGTAGAAAATATGGTACTCACATTGCACCAGGAACGATGTACACACATTCTGTATACACCGTTCCCTTGACTATATGACTATGCTTTGGAGTGAAAAGCCAAAAATTATAGAAAATATGGTTGTAATATTGCACCTGTGACGATGTAGACACATTCTGTATGCACCGTTCCCGTGACTTTATGAATATGATTTGGAGTGGAAAACCGATTATTATGGAAAACCTGGTTCTAATTTTGCACCAGGAAAGATGTACACAAAGTCTGTATACACCGTTCCCGTGACTATATGACTATGCTTTGGAGTGAAAAACTGAAAATTATAGAAAATATGGTTGTAATATTGCACCTGTAACGATGTAGACACATTGTGTATGCACCGTTCCCGTGACTTTATGAATATGATTTGGAGTGGAAAACCGATTATTATGGAAAACCTGGTTCTAATTTTGCACCAGGAAAGATGTACACAAAGTCTGTATACACCGTTCCCGTGACTATATGACTATGCTTTGGAGTGAAAAACTGAAAATTATAGAAAATATGGTTGTAATATTGCACCTGTAACGATGTAGACACATTGTGTATACACCGTTCCCGTGACTTTATGACTATGATTTGGAGTGGAAAAAACCGATAATTATAGAACATATGGTTCTCATATAGCAACAGGAACGGTGTATACACATTCTATATACACCGTTCCCGTGAGTATATGACTATCATTTGAAGTGGAAAACCGATAATTATAGGAATTATGGATCTCATGTAGCAACAGGAACGGAGTAAACACATTCTGTATACACCGTTCCCGTGACTATATACCTATCATTTGCAGGGGAAAACCGAAAATTATAGAAAATATGGTTCTCATGTTGCACCACGAACGGTGTACACACATTCTGTATACACCGTTCTCGTGACTATATGACTATGATTTGGAGTGGAAAACCGATAATTTTAGAAAATATGGTTCTCATGTTGCACCAGGAACGATGTACACACATTCTGTATACACCGTTCTCGTGACTATATGGCTATGATTTGGAGTGGAAACCGATAATTATAGAAAATAGTGTTCTCATGTTGCACCAGGAACGGTGTACACACATTCTGTATACACCGTCCTCGTGAGTATATGACTATGATTTGGAGTGGAAAGCCGATAATTATTGAAAATATGCTTCTAATATTGCACCAGGAACGATGTATACACATTCTGTATACACCGTTCCCGTGACTATATACCTATCATTTGCAGTGGAAAACCGAAAATTATAGAATATATGGTTCTCATGTTGCACCAGGAACGGTGTACACACATTCTGTATACACCGTTTCCGTGACTAGATGACTTTGATTTGGAGTGGAAAACCGATAATTATAGAACATATGGTTCTCATGTTGCACCAGGAACGATAAACACACATTCTGTATACACCGTTCTCGTGACTATATGGCTATGATTTGGAGTGGAAAACCGATAATTATAGAAAATAGTGTTCTCATGTTGCACCAGGAACGGTGTATACACATTCTGTATACACCGTTCCCGTGGCTATATGACTATGATTTGGAGTGGAAAACCAATAATTATAGAAAATATGGTTCTCCTGTAGCAACAGGAACGGTGTACACACATTCTGTATACACCGTTCCCGTGACTTTATGACTATGATTTGAAGTGGAAAACCGATAATTATATAATATATGCTCCTCCTGTAGCAACAGGAACGGTGTACACACATTCTGTATACATCGTTGTCGTGACTATATGACTATCATTTGGAGTGGAATGCCGATAATTATTGAAAACATGATTCTAATATTGCACCAGGAACGATGTATACACATTCTGTATACACCGTTCCCGTGACTATATACCTATCATTTGGGGTGGAAAACCGAAAATTATCGAATATATGGTTCTCATGTTGCACCAGGAACGGTGTACACACATTCTGTATACACCGTTTCCGTGACTAGATGACTTTGATTTGGAGTGGAAAACCGATAATTATAGAAAATATGGTTCTCATGTTGCACCAAGAACGGTATACACACATTCTGTATACACCGTTCTCGTGACTATATGACTATGCTGTGGAGTGGAAAACCGATAATTATAGAAAATATGGTTCTCATGTTGCACCAGGAACGGTATACACACATTCTGTATACACCGTTCTCGTGAGTAGATGACTTTGATATGGAGTGGAAAACCGATAATTATAGAAAATATGGTTCTCATGTTGCACCAGGAACGGTGTACACACATTCTGTATACACCGTTCTCGTGACTATATGACTATGCTGTGGAGTGGAAAACCGATAATTATAGAAAATATGGTTCTCATGTTGCACCAGGAACGATAAACACACATTCTGTATACACCGTTCTCGTGACTATATGGCTATGATTTGGAGTGAAAAACCGATAATTATAGAAAATAGTGTTCTCATGTTGCACCAGGAACTGTGTACACATATTCTGTATACTCCGTTCCCGCGACTTTATGACTATGATTTGGAGTGGAAAACCGATAATTATATAATATATGCTTCTCCAGTAGCAACAGGAACGGTGTACACACATTCTGTATACATCGTTCTCTAGACTATATGACTATCATTTGGAGTGGAAAGCCGATAATTATTGAAAATATGCTTCTAATATTGCACCAGGAACGATGTATACACATTCTGTATACACCGTTCCCGTGACTATATACCTATGATTTGGAGTGGAAAACCGAAAATTATAGAATATATGGTTCTCATGTTGCACCAGGAACGATGTACACACATTCTGTATACACAGTTTCCGTGACTAGATGACTTTGATTTGGAGTGGAAAACCGATACTTATAGAAACTATGGTTCTCATGTTGCAGCAGGAACGGTATACACACATTCTGTATACACCGTTCTCGTGACTAGATGACTTTGATTTGGAGTGTAAAAGCGATAATTATAGAAAATATGGTTCTCATGTTGCACCAGGAACGGTGTACACACATTCTGTATACACCGATCTCGTGACTATATGACTATGCCTAGGAGTGGAAAACCGATAATTATAGAAAAAATGGTTCTCATGTTGCACCAGGAACGGTGTACACACATTCTGTATACACCGTTCTCGTGACTATATGACTATGCTGTGGAGTGGAAAACTGATAATTATAGAAAAAATGGTTCTCATATAGCAACAGGAACGGTCTACAAACATTCTGTATACACCGTTCCCGTGACTATATGACTATCATTTGGAGTGGATAACCGAAAATTATAGAAAATAATTATTCTCATATAGCAACAGGAGCAGTGTACACACATTCTTTATACACCGTTCCCTTGACTATATGACTGTCATTTGGAGTGGAAAACCGAAAATTATAGAAAATCATGGTTCTCATGTTGCACCAGGAACGATGTACACAAATTCTGTATACACCGTTCCCGTGACTATGTGACTATCATTTGAAGTTGAAAACCGATAGTTGTAGAAAATATGGATCTCATGTAGCAACAGGAACGGTGTACACACATTCTTTATACACCGTTCCCGTTACTATATGACTATCATTTGGATTGGAAGACCAAAGATTACAGAAAATATGGTTGTAATATTGCACATGTAACGATGTACACACATTCTGTATACACCGTTCCCGTGACTAGATGACTATCATTTGGAGTGGAAAACCAAAATTTATAGAAAATATGGTTCTCATGTTGCAGCAGGAACGATGTGCACACATTCTGCATACACTGTTCCCGTGATTAAACGACTATGATTTGGAGTGGAAAGCCGATAATTATTGAAAATATGCTTCTAATATTGCACCAGGAACGATGTATACACATTCTGTATACACCGTTCCCGTGACTATATACCTATCATTTGCAGTGGAAAACCGAAAATTATAGAATATATGGTTCTCATGTTGCACCAGGAACGGTGTACACACATTCTGTATACACCGTTTCCGTGACTAGATGACTTTGATTTGGAGTGGAAAACCGATAATTATAGAACATATGGTTCTCATGTTGCACCAGGAACGATAAACACACATTCTGTATACACCGTTCTCGTGACTATATGGCTATGATTTGGAGTGGAAAACCGATAATTATAGAAAATAGTGTTCTCATGTTGCACCAGGAACGGTGTATACACATTCTGTATACACCGTTCCCGTGGCTATATGACTATGATTTGGAGTGGAAAACCAATAATTATAGAAAATATGGTTCTCCTGTAGCAACAGGAACGGTGTACACACATTCTGTATACACCGTTCCCGTGACTTTATGACTATGATTTGGAGTGGAAAACCGATAATTATATAATATATGCTTCTCCTGTAGCAACAGGAACGGTGTACACAAATTCTGTATACACTGTTCCCGTGACTATATGACTATCATTTGAAGTGGAAAACCGATTTTTCTAGAAAATTTGGATTTCATGTAGCAACAGGAACGGTGTACATACATTCTGCATACAGCGTTCCCGTGACTATATGACTATGCTTCGGAGTGGAAAACCGATAATTATAGAAAATATGGTTTTAATATTGCACCTGTAACGATGTACACACATTCTGTATACACCGTTCTCGTGACTATATGACTATGCTGTGGAGTGGAAAACCGATAATTATAGAAAATATGGTTCTCATGTTGCACCAGGAACGGTGTACACACATTCTGTATACACCGTTTTCGTGACTATATGACTATGCTGTGGAGTGGGTAACCGATAATTGTAGAAAATATGGTTTTCATGTTGCACCAGGAACGATGTACACACATTCTGTATACACCGTTTCCGTGACTATATGACTATCATTTGGAGTGGAAAAAACCCCGATAATTATAGAACATATGGTTCTCATATAGCAATAGGAACGGTGTACACACATTCTGTATACACCGTTCCCGTGACTATATACCTATCACTTGGAATGGAAAACCGAAAATTATACAAAATATGGTTCTAATATTGCACCAGGAATGATGTACACAAATTCTGTATACACCGTTCCCGTGACATTATGACGATGATTTGGAGAGGAAAACCGATAATTATGCAACGTTTGGTTCTCATGTAGCAACAGGAACGGTGTACACACATTCTGTATACACCGTTCCCGTTACTATATGACTATCATTTGGATTGGAAGACCAAAGATTACAGAAAATATATTTCTCATGTTGCACCAGGAACGATGTACACACATTCTGTACACACTGTTCTCGTGACTATATGACTATCATTTGGAGTGGAAAACCGAAAATTATAGAAAATTTGGTTCTCATTTAGCAACAGGAACGGTGTACACAGACTCTGTATACACCGTTCCCGTGACTATATGACTATCATTTGAAATGGAAAACCGATAATTATAGAAAATATGGATTTCATGTAGCAACAGGAACGGTGTACACACATTCTGTATGCACCGTTTCAGTGACTACATACCTATCATTTTGAGTTGAAAACCGAAAATTATAGAAAATATGGTTCTCATATAGCAACAGGAACGGTGTTCACACATTCTGTATACACCGTTCCCGTGATTAAGCGACTATGATTTGGAGTGGAAAACCGATCATTATAGAAAATATGGATCTCATGTAGCAACAGGAACGGAAAACACACATTCTGTATACACCGTTCCCTTGACTATATGACTATCATCTGGAGTGGAAAACCGAAAATTATAGAAAATATGGTTCTCATGTTGCACCAGGACACTGTACACACATTCTCTATACACCGTTCCCTTGACTATATGACTATGCTTTGGAGTGGAAAACCGAAAATTATAGAAAATATGGTTGTAATATTGCACCTGTGACGATGTAGACAAATTGTGTATGCACCGTTCCCGTGACATTATGACTATGATTTGGAGTGGAAAACCGATTATTATGGAAAACCTGGTTCTAATTTTGCACCAGGAAAGATGTACACAAAGTCTGTATACACCGTTCCCGTGACTTTATGACTATGATTTGGAGTGGAAAAAACCGATAATTATAGAACATATGGTTCTCATATAGCAACAGGAACGGTGTAGACACATTCTATATGCACCGTTTCCGTGACTATATGACTATTCTTTCGGAGTTGAAAACCGAAATTTCTAGAAAATATGCTTCTCATTTAGCAACAGGAACTGTGTACACACATTCTGTATACACCGTTCCCGTGACTAGATACCTATCATTTTGAGTGGAAAGCCAAAAAATGTAGAATATATGGTTCTCATATAGCAACAGGAACGGTGTACACACAATCTGTATACACCATTCCCGTGACTATATGACTATCATTTGGAGTGGAAAACCGAAAATTATAGAAAATATGGCTCTCGTGTAGCTAGAGGAAAGGTGTACACACATTCTGTATACACCGTTCCCGTGACTATATGACTATCATTTGAAATGGAAAACCGATAATTATAGAAAATATGGATTTCATGTAGCAACAGGAACGGTGTACACACATTCTGTATGCACCGTTTCAAAGACTACATACCTATCATTTTGAGTGGAAAACCGAAAATTATAGAAAATATGGTTCTCATATAGCAACAGGAACGGTGTACACAAATTCTGTATACACCGTTCCCATGGCTATATGACTATCATTCGAAGTTGAA
This sequence comes from Aurelia sp. 3 sensu Dawson et al. (2005), assembly GCA_964020215.1. Taxonomy (NCBI): domain Eukaryota; kingdom Metazoa; phylum Cnidaria; class Scyphozoa; order Semaeostomeae; family Ulmaridae; genus Aurelia; species Aurelia sp. 3 sensu Dawson et al. (2005). The sequence continues at coordinate 16,806,283 of OZ026585.1, forward strand.
AACCGAAATTTATAGAAAATATGCTTCTCATTTAGCAACAGGAACTGTGTACACACATTCTGTATACACCGTTCCCGTGATTAGACGACTATGATTTGGAGTGGAAAACCGATCATTATAGAAAATATGGATCTCATTTAGCAACAGGAACGGTGTACACACATTCTGTATACACCGTTCCCTTGACTATATGACTATCATTTGGAGTAGAAAACCGAAAATTGTAGAAAATATGGTACTCACATTGCACCAGGAACGATGTACACACATTCTGTATACACCGTTCCCTTGACTATATGACTATGCTTTGGAGTGAAAAGCCAAAAATTATAGAAAATATGGTTGTAATATTGCACCTGTGACGATGTAGACACATTCTGTATGCACCGTTCCCGTGACTTTATGAATATGATTTGGAGTGGAAAACCGATTATTATGGAAAACCTGGTTCTAATTTTGCACCAGGAAAGATGTACACAAAGTCTGTATACACCGTTCCCGTGACTATATGACTATGTTTTGGAGTGAAAAACTGAAAATTATAGAAAATATCGTTGTAATATTGCACCTGTAACGATGTAGACACATTGTGTATGCACCGTTCCCGTGACTTTATGAATATGATTTGGAGTGGAAAACCGATTATTATGGAAAACCTGGTTCTAATTTTGCACCAGGAAAGATGTACACAAAGTCTGTATACACCGTTCCCGTGACTATATGACTATGCTTTGGAGTGAAAAACTGAAAATTATAGAAAATATGGTTGTAATATTGCACCTGTAACGATGTAGACACATTGTGTATACACCGTTCCCGTGACTTTATGACTATGATTTGGATTGGAAAAAACCGATAATTATAGAACATATGGTTCTCATATAGCAACAGGAACGGTGTATACACATTCTATATACACCGTTCCCGTGAGTATATGACTATCATTTGAAGTGGAAAACCGATAATTATAGGAATTATGGATCTCATGTAGCAACAGGAACGGAGTAAACACAATCTGTATACACCGTTCCCGTGACTATATGACTATCATTTGGAGTGGAAAACCGAAAATTATAGAAAATATGGTTCTCGTGTAGCTAGAGGAACGGTGTACACAAATTCTGTATACACCGTTCCCGTGACTAGATGACTATCATTTGGAGTGGAAAACCGAAAATTATAGAAAATATGGTTCTCATGTTGCACCAGGAACTATGTACAGACATTCTGTATACACCGTTCCCGTGACTTTATGACTATGATTTGGAGTGGAAAACTGATCATTTTAGAAAATATGGATCTCATGTAGCAACAGGAACGGTGTACACCCATTCTGTATACACCGTTGCTTTGACTATATGACTATCATTTGGAGTGGAAAACCGATAATTACAGAGAATATGGTTCTAATAATGCACCAGAAACGATGTACACACATTCTGTATACACCGTTCTCGTGACTACATACCTACCATTTTGAGTGGAAAACCAAAAAATATAGAATATATGGTTCTCATATAGCAACAGGAACGGTGTACACACATTCTGTATACACCGTTCTCGTGACTATATGGCTACGATTTGGAGTGGAAAACCGATAATTATAGAAAATATGGTTCTCGTGTAGCAACAGGAACGATGTGCACACATTCTGTATACAGCGTCTTCGTGACTATATGACTATGATTTGGAGTGGAAAACCGATAATTATAGAGGATATGGTTCTAAAATTGCACCAGGAACTATGTACACAAATTCTGTATACACCGTTAACGTGACTATATGACTATCGATTCGAGTGGAAAACAGATAATTATAGAACATATGGTTCTAAAATTGCACCAGGAACTATGTACACACATTCTGTATACACCGTTCACGTGACTATATGACTATCATTTGGAGTGGAAAACCGAAAATTATAGAAAATATGGTTCTAAAATTTCACCAGGAACGATGTACACACATTCTGTATTCACCGTTCCCGTGACTATATACCTATCATTTGGAGTGGAAAACCGAGATTATAGAAAATATGGTTCTAATATTGCGCCAGGAATGATGTACACAAAGTCTGTGTACACCGTTCTCGTGACTATTTGACTATGATTTGGAGTGGAAAACCGAAAATTATAGAAAATATGGTTCTAATATTGCGCCAGGAATGATGTACACAAAGTCTGTGTACACCGTTCTCGTGACTATTTGACTATGATTTGGAGTGGAAAATCGATAATTATAGAAGATATGCTTCTAATATTGCACCAGGAACGATGTACACACATTCTGTATGCACCGTTCCCGTGACTATAAACCTATCATTTGCAGGGGAAAACCGAAAATTATAGAAAATATGGTTCTCATGTTGCACCACGAACGGTGTACACACATTCTGTATACACCGTTCTCGTGACTATATGACTATGATTTGGAGTGGAAAACCGATAATTTTAGAAAATATGGTTCTCATGTTGCACCAGGAACGATGTACACACATTCTGTATACACCGTTCTCGTGACTATAAGGCTATGATTTGGAGTGGAAACCGATAATTATAGAAAATAGTGTTCTCATGTTGCACCAGGAACGGTGTACACACATTCTGTATACACCGTTCTCGTGAGTATATGACTATGCTGTGGAGTGGAAAGCCGATGATTATTGAAAATATGCTTCTAATATTGCACCAGGAACGATGTATACACATTCTGTATACACCGTTCCCGTGACTATATACCTAGCATTTGGAGTAGAAAACCGAAAATTATAGAATATATGGTTCTCATGTTGCACCAGGAGCGGTGTACACACATTCTGTATATACCGTTTCCGTGACTAGATGACTTTGATTTGGAGTGGAAAACCGATAATTATAGAACATATGGTTCTCATGTTGCACCAGGAACGATAAACACACATTCTGTATACACCGTTCTCGTGACTATATGGCTATGATTTGGAGTGGAAAACCGATAATTATAGAAAATAGTGTTCTCATGTTGCACCAGGAACGGTGTATACACATTCTGTATACACCGTTCCCGTGGCTATATGACTATGATTTGGAGTGGAAAACCGATAATTATGGAAAAAATGGTTCTCATGTTGCACCAGGAACGGTGTACACACATTCTGTATACACCGTTCTCGTGACTATATGACTATGCTGTGGAGTGGAAAACCGATAATTATAGAAAAAATGGTTCTCATGTTGTACACATATTCTGCATACACCGTTCTCGTGACTATATGACTATGCTGTGGAGTGGAAAACCGATAATTATAGAAAATATGGTTCTCATATAGCAACAGGAACGGTGTACAAACATTCTGTATACACCGTTCCCGTGACTATATGACTATCATTTGAAGTGGAAAACCGATTTTTCTAGAAAATTTGGATTTCATGTAGCAACAGGAACGGTGTACATACATTCTGCATACAGCGTTCCCGTGACTATATGACTATGCTTCGGAGTGGAAAACCGATAATTATAGAAAATATGGTTGTAATATTGCACCTGTAACGATGTACACACATTCTGTATACGCCGTTCTCGTGACTATATGACTATGCTGTGGAGTGGAAAACCGATAATTATAGAAAATATGGTTCTCATGTTGCACCAGGAACGGTGTACACACATTCTGTATACACCGTTTTCGTGACTATATGACTATCATTTGGAGTGGAAAACCGAAAGTTACAGAAAATATGGTTATCATGTTGCACTAGGAACGATGTACACACATTCTGTATACACCGTTCTCGTGACTTTATGACTTTGATTTGGAGTGGAAAACTGATCATTATAGAAAATAGTCTATGGATCTCATGTAGCAACAGGAACGGTGTACACACATTCTGTATACACCGTTCCCGTGACTATATGACTATCATTTTGAGAGATAAACAGAAAATCATTGAGAATATGGTTCTAATATTGCACCAGGAACGATATACACACATTCTGCATACACCGTTCCCGTGACATTATTACTATGATTTGGAGTGGAAAACTGATCATTATAGAAAATATGGATCTCATTTAGCAACAGGAACGGTGTACACACATTCTGTATACACCGTTCCCGTGACTATATGACTATCATCTGGAGTTGAACACCGAAAATTATGGAAAATATGGTTCTCTTGTAGAAAAAAGGAACGGTGTACAAACATTCTGCATAAACCGTTCCCGTGACTATATGACTATCATTTGAAGTGGAAAACCGATAATTATAGAAAATATGGATCTCATGTAGCAACAGGAACGGTGTACATACATTCTGTATACACCGTTCCCGTGACTATATGACTATCATTTTGAGAGATAAACAGAAAATCATTGAGAATATGGTTCTAATATTGCACCAGGAACGATATACACACATTCTGCATACACCGTTCCCGTGACATTATTACTATGATTTGGAGTGGAAAACTGATCATTATAGAAAATATGGATCTCATTTAGCAACAGGAACGGTGTACACACATTCTGTATACACCGTTCCCGTGACTATATGACTATCATCTGGAGTTGAACACCGAAAATTATGGAAAATATGGTTCTCTTGTAGAAAAAAGGAACGGTGTACAAACATTCTGCATAAACCGTTCCCGTGACTATATGACTATCATTTGAAGTGGAAAACCGATAATTATAGAAAATATGGATCTCATGTAGCAACAGGAACGGTTTACACACATTCTGTATACAACGCTCCCGTGACTATGTGACTATGCTTTGGGGTGGAAAACCGAAAAGTATAGAAAATATTGTTGTAATATTGCACCTGGAACGATGTACACATATTCTGTATACACCGTTCCTGTGACTATATGACTATCATTTGAAGTTGACAACCGATAATTATAGAAAATATGGTTCTAATATTGCACCAGGAATGATGTACACAAAGTCTGTATACACCGTTCCTGTGACTATATGACTATCATTTGAAGTGGAAAACCGATAATTATAGAAAACATGGATCTCATGTAGCAACAGGAACGGTGTACACACATTCTGTATACACCGTTCCCGTGACTATATGACTATCATTTGGAGTGGAAAACCGAAAAGTATAGAAAATATAGTTCTCATATAGCATCAGGAACGGTGTACACACATTCTGTATACACCGTTCCTGTGACTATATGACTATCATTTGAAGTGGAAAACCGATTATTATAGAAAATATGGATCTCATGTTGCACCAGGAACGATGTACACACATTCTGTATACACTGTTCCCGTGACCATATGACTATCATTTGGAGTGGAAAACCGAAAATTATGGAAAATATGCTTCTCATGTAGAAAAAAGGAACGGTGTACAAACATTCTTTATACATTGTTCTCGTGACTATATGACTATCATTTGAAGTGGAAAACCTATAATTATAGAAAATATGGATCTCATGTTGCACCAGGAACGATGTACACAAATTCTGTATAGACCGTTCCTGTGACTTTATGACTTTGATTTGGAGTGGAAAACCGAAAAGTATAGAAAATATAGTTCTCATATAGCATCAGGAACGGTGTACACACATTCTGTATACACCGTTCCTGTGACTATATGACTATCATTTGAAGTGGAAAACCGATAATTATAGAAAACATGGATCTCATGTAGCAACAGGAACGGTGTACACACATTCTGTATACACCGTTCCCGTGACTATATAACTATGCTTTGGGGTGAAAAACCGAAAATTATAGAAAATATGGTTGTAATATTGCACCTGTAACGATGTACACATATTCTGTATACACCTTTCCCGTGACTTTGTGACTATGATTTGGAGTGGAAAGCCGATTATTATAGAAAATCTGGTTCTAATATTGCACCAGGAAAGATGTACACACATTCAGTATACACTGTTCCCTTGACTATATGACTATCATTTGGATTGGCAAACCGAAAATTCTAGAAAAGATGGATCTCATGTTGCACCAGGAACGATGTACACACATTCTGTATAAACCATTCTCGTGACTATATGACTATCATCTGGAGTTGAAAACCGAAAATTATAGAAAATATGGTTCTCTTGTAGAAAAAAGGAACGGTGTACAAACATTCTGTATACACCGTTCCCGTGACTATATGACTATCATTTGAAGTGGAAAACCGATAATTATAGAAAATATGGATCTCATGTAGCAACAGGAACGGTTTACACACATTCTGTATAAAACGCTCGCGTGACTATGTGACTATGCTTTGGGGTGGAAAGCCGAAGGGTATAGAAAATATTGTTGTAATATTGCACCTGGAACGATGTACACATATTCTGTATACACCGTTCCCGTGACTATATGACTATCATTTGAAGTTGACAACCGATAATTATAGAAAATATGGTTCCAATATTGCACCAGGAATGATGTACACAATGTCTGTATACACCGTTGCAAAGACTTTTTGACTATGATTTGGAGTGGAAAACCGAAGATCATAGAATATATGGTCCTAATATTGCACCAGGAACGATGTACACACATTCTGTATACACCGTTCCCATGACTATATGACTATCATTTGGATTGGAAAACCGAAAATTATAGAAAATATGGATCTCATGGTTTACCAGGAACGATGTACACACATTCTGTATTCACTGTTCCCTTGACCATATGACTATCATTTGGAGTGGAAAACCGAAAATTATGGAAAATATGCTTCTCATGTAGAAAAAAGGAACGGTGTACACACATTCTGTATACATTGTTCCCTTGACTATATGACTATCATTTGAAGTGGAAAACCGATAATTATAGAAAATATGGATCTCATGTTGCACCAGGAACGATGTACACAAATTCTGTATAGACCGTTCCTGTGACTTTATGACTATGATTTGGAGTGGAAAACCGATAATTATAGAACATATGGTTCTCATGTAGCAACAGGAACGGTCTACACACATTCTGTATACACCGTTCCCGTGACAATATGACTATCATTTTGAGTGGAAAACCGAAAATTATAAGAAATTTGGTTCTCATGTATCAACAGGAACGGTGTACATACATTCTGTATACACCGTTCCCTTGACTATATGACTATCATTTGGAGTGGAAAACTGAAAATTATAGAAAATATGGTCCTCGTGTTGCACGAGGAACGATGTACACACATTCTGTATACACCGTTCCCGTGACTTTATAGCTATGAGTTGGAGTGGAAAACCGATAATTGTAGCACATATGGTTCTCATGTTGCATCAGGAACGATGTACACACATTCTGTATACACCGTTCCCGTGACAATATGACTATCATTTAGAGTGGAAAACAGAAAATTATAGAAAATATGGTTCTCATGTAGCAACAGGAACGGCGTACACACATTCTGTATACACCGTTCCCATGACTATATGACTGTCATTTGGATTGGAAAACCGAAGATTATAGAAAGTATGGATCTCATGTAGCAACAGGAACGGTGTACACACATTCTGTATACACCGTTCCCATGACTATATGACTATCATTTCGATTGGAAAACCGAAAATTATAGAAAATATGGATCTCATGTTGGACCAGGAACGATGTACACACATTCTGTATACACCATTCCCGTGATTATATGACTGTCATTTTGATTGGAAAACCAAAGATTATAGAAAGTATGGATCTCATGTAGCAACAGGAACGGTGTACACACATTCTGTATACACCGTTCCCATGACTATATGACTATCACTTAGAGTGGATAACCGAAAATTATAGAAAATGTGGTTCTAATATTGCACCAGGAACGATGTACACACATTCTGTATACACCATTCCCGTGACTATATGACTATCATTTGGAGTGGCAAACCGAAATTTATAGAAAATATGGTTCTAATTTAGCAACAGGAACGGTGTACACACATTCTGTATACACCGTTCCCGTCACTAGATGATTATGCCTTAGAGTGGAAAACCGAAAATTATAGAAAATCTGGTTATAATATTGCACCAGGATCAATGTACACACATTCTGTATACACCGCTCTCGTTACTATGTGACTATCATTTGGATTGGAAAACCGAAAATTATAGAAAATATGGATCTCATGTTGCACCAGGAACGATGTACACACATTCTGTATACACCGTTCCCGTGACCATATGACTATCATTTGGAGTGGAAAACCGAAAATTATGGAAAATATGCTTCTCATGTAGAAAAAAGGAACGGTGTACAAACATTCTTTATACATTGTTCTCGTGACTATATGACTATCATTTGAAGTGGAAAACCTATAATTATAGAAAATATGGATCTCATGTTGCACCAGGAACGATGTACACAAATTCTGTATAGACCGTTCCTGTGACTTTATGACTTTGATTTGGAGTGGAAAACCGAAAATTATAGAAAATATAGTTCTCATATAGCATCAGGAACGGTGTACACACATTCTGTATACACCGTTCCTGTGACTATATGACTATCATTTGAAGTGGAAAACCGATAATTATAGAAAACATGGATCTCATGTAGCAACAGGAACGGTGTACACACATTCTGTATACACCGTTCCCGTGACTATATAACTATGCTTTGGGGTGAAAAACCGAAAATTATAGAAAATATGGCTGTAATATTGCACCTGTAACGATGTACACATATTCTGTATACACCTTTCCCGTGACTTTGTGACTATGATTTGGAGTGGAAAGCCGATTATTATAGAAAATCTGGTTCTAATATTGCACCAGGAAAGATGTACACACATTCAGTATACACTGTTCCCTTGACTATATGACTATCATTTGGATTGGCAAACCGAAAATTCTAGAAAAGATGGATCTCATGTTGCACCAGGAACGATGTACACACATTCTGTATAAACCATTCTCGTGACTATATGACTATCATCTGGAGTTGAAAACCGAAAATTATAGAAAATATGGTTCACTTGTAGAAAAAAGGAACGGTGTACAAACATTCTGTATACACCGTTCCCGTGACTATATGACTATCATTTGAAGTGGAAAACCGATAATTATAGAAAATATGGATCTCATGTAGCAACAGGAACGGTTTACACACATTCTGTATAAAACGCTCGCGTGACTATGTGACTATGCTTTGGGGTGGAAAGCCGAAAAGTATAGAAAATATTGTTGTAATATTGCACCTGGAACGATGTACACATATTCTGTATACACCGTTCCCGTGACTATATGACTATCATTTGAAGTTGACAACCAATAATTATAGAAAATATGGTTCTAATATTGCACCAGGAATGATGTACACAAAGTCTGTATACACCGTTCCTATGACTTTATGACTATGATTTGGAGTGGAAAACCGATAATTATAGAACAAATGGTTCTCATGTAGCAACAGGAACGGTGTACACACATTCTGTAGACACCGTTCCCGTGACTTTATAGCTATGAGTTGGAGTGGAAAACCGATAATTGTAGCACATATGGTTCTCATGTTGCATCAGGAACGATGTACACACATTCTGTATACACCATTCTCGGGACTAAATGACTATCATTTGGAGTGGAAAACCGAAATTTATAGAAAATATGGTTCTAATTTAGCAACAGGAACGGTGTACACACATTCTGTATACACCGTTCCCGTCACTAGATGATTATGATTTGGAGTGGAAAACCGAAAATTATAGAAAATCTGGTTCTAATATTGCAACAGGAACGATGTACACACATTCCGTATACACCATTCCCGTGACTATATGACTATCATTTGGAGTGAAAAACCGAAATTTATAGAAAATATTGTTCTAATTTAGCAACAGGAACGGTGTACACACATTCTGTATACATCGTTCTCGTGACTATATGACTATCATTTCGAGTGGAAACAGATAATTATAGAACATATGGTTTGCACCAGGAACGATGTACACACATTTTGTATACACCGTTCCCGTGACTAGATGATTATGCCTTGGGATGGAAAACCAAAAATCAAAGCAAATGTGGTTCTAATATTGCACCAGCAACGATGTACAAAAATTCTGTATGCACCTCTCCCGTGACGTTATGACTATGATTTGGAGTGGAAAACCGAAAATTATAGAAAATGTGGTTCTAATATTGCACCAGGAACGGTGTACACACATTCTGTATACACCATTCCCGTGACTATATGACTATCATTTGGAGTGGAAAACCGAAATTTATAGAAAATATGGTTCTATTTTAGCAACAGGAACGGTGTACACACATTCTGTATACATCGTTCTCGTGACTATATGACTATCATTTCGAGTGGAAAACAGATAATTATAGAACATATGGTTTGCACCAGGAACGATGTACACACATTCTGTGTACACCGTTCCCGTTACTATATGACTATGCTTTGGAGTGGAAAACCGATAATTATAGAAAACATAGTTCTAATATTGCACCAGAAACGATATACACACATTCTGTATACAGTGTTCCCGTGACTATATGACTATCATTTTGAGTGGAATACCGATAATTATAGACAATAGTATTCTAATATTGCACATGGAACGATGTACACACATTCTGTATACACAGTTCCCGTGACAATATGACCATCATTTGGAGTGGAAAACCGAAAGTTATAGAAAATATGGTTATCATGTTGCACTAGGAACGATGTACACACATTCTGTATACACCGTTCTCGTGACTTTATGACTTTGATTTGGAGTGGAAAACTGATCATTATAGAAAATATGGATCTCATGTAGCAACAGGAACGGTGTACACACATTATGTATACACCGTTCTCGTGACTATATGACTATCATTTTGAGAGATAAACAGAAAATCATTGAGAATATGGTTCTAATATTGCACCAGAAACGATGTACACGCATTCTGTATACACCGTTCCCGTGACTATATGACTATCATTTGGAGTGGAAAACCGAAAAGTATAGAAAATATGGTTCTCATATAGCATCAGGAACGGTGTACACACATTCTGTATACACCGTTCCCGTGACTATATGACTATCATTTGAAGTGGAAAACCGATAATTATAGAAAACATGGATCTCATATAGCAACAGGAACGGTGTACACACATTCTGTATACACCGTTCCCGTGACTATATAACTATGCTATGGAGTGAAAAACCGAAAATTATAGAAAATATGGTTGTAATATTGCACCTGTAACGATGTACACATATTCTGTATACACCTTTCCTGTGACTTTGTGACTATGATTTGGAGTGGAAAGCCGATTATTATAGAAAATCTGGTTCTAATATTGCACCAGGAAAGATGTACACACATTCAGTATACACTGTTCCCTTGACTATATGACTATCATTTGGATTGGCAAACCGAAAATTCTAGAAAAGATGGATCTCTTGTAGAAAAAAGGAATGGTGTACAAACATTCTGTATACACCGTTCCGGTGACTATATCACTATCATTTGAAGTGGAAAACCGATAATCATAGAAAATATGGATCTCATGTAGCAACAGGACCGGTTTACACAGATTCTGTATACAACGCTCCCGTGACTATATGACTATGCTTTGGGGTGGAAAACCGAAAAGTATAGAGAATATTGTTGTAATATTGCACCTGGAACGATGTACACATATTCTGTATACACCGTTCCCGTGACTATATGACTATCATTTGAAGTTGACAACCGATAATTATAGAAAATATGGTTCTAATATTGCACCAGGAATGATGTACACAAAGTCTGTATACACCGTTGCAGAAACTTTTTGACTATGATTTGGAGTGGAAAACCGATAATTATACAACAAATGGTTCTCATGTATTAACAGGAACGGTGTACACACATTCTGTAGGCACCGTTCCCTTGACTTTATAGCTATGAGTTGGAGTGGAAAACCGATAATTGTAGCACATATGTTTCTAATGTTGCATCAGGAACGATGTACACACATTCTGTATACACCGTTCCCGTGACAATATGACTATCATTTAGAGTGGAAAACCGAACATTATAGAAAATATGGTTCTCATGTAGCAACAGGAACGGTGTACACACATTCTGTATACACCGTTCCCATGACTATATGACTATCATTTGGATTGGAAAACCGAAAATTATAGAAAGTATGGTTCTCATGTAGCAACAGGAACGGTGTACACACATTCTGTATACACCGTTCCCATGACTATATGACTATCATTTGGATTGGAAAACCGAAAATTATAGAAAAGATGGATCTCATGTTGGACCAGGAACGATGTACACACATTCTGTATTCACCGTTCCCGTGACCATATGACTATCATTTGGAGTGGAAAACTGAAAATTATGGAAAATATGCTTCTCATGTAGAAAAAAGGAACGGTGTACACACATTCTGTATACATTGTTCCCGTGACTATATGACTATCATTTGAAGTGGAAAACCGATAATTATAGAAAATATGGATCTCATGTTGCACCAGGATCGATGTACACAAATTCTGTATAGACCGTTCCTGTGACTTTATGACTATGATTTGGAGTGGAAAACCGATAATTATAGAACATATGGTTCTCATGTAGCAACAGGAACGGTCTACACACATTCTGTATACACTGTTCCCGTGACAATATGACTATCATTTTGAGTGGAAAACTGAAAATTATAAGAAATATGGTTCTCATGTATCAACAGGAACGGTGTACACACATTCTGTATACACCGTTCCCTTGACTATATGACTATCATTTGGAGTGGAAAACTGAAAATTATAGAAAATATGGTCCCCGTGTTGCACGAGGAACGATGTACACACATTCTGTATACACCGTTACCGTGACTTTATGACTATGATTTGGAGTGGAAAACCGATAATTATAGATAATGTTGTTCTCATGTAGCAACAGGAACGGTGTACAAACATTCTGCATACACCGTTCTCGTGACTATATGACTATGCTTTTGGAGTGAAAATCCGATAATTATAGAAAATATGGTTGTAACATTGCACCAGGAAAGATGTACACACATTCTGTATACACCGTTACCGTGACTTTATGACTATGATTTGGAGTGGAAAACCGATAATTATAGAAAATGTGGTTCTCATGTAGCAACAGGAACGGTGTACACACATTCTGTATACACCGTTCTCGTCACTATTTGACTATGCTTTGGAGTGGAAAACCGATAATTATAGAAAATATGGTTCTGATGTTGCACCAGGAGCGATGTACACATATTCTGTATACTCCGTTCCCGTGACTATATGACTATGCTTTGGAGTGGAAAACCGATAATTATAGAAAATGTGGTTTTCATGTAGCAACAGGAACGGTGTACACACATTCTGTATACACCGTTCTCGTGACTATTGACTATCATTTGGAGTGGAAAACCGAAAATTATAGAAAATATGGTTCTCATGTTGCACCAGGAACGATGTACACACATTCTGTATAGAGCGTTCCCGTGACTTTATGACTATGATTTGTAGTGGAAAACCGAGAATTATAGAAAATATGGGTTTCACGTAGCAACAGGAAAGGTGTGCACACATTCTGTATACACCGTTTCCGTGACTTTATATGCCAGTTGAAGCCATGCTTTGGCTGGGGTTAAGCAGAATCCCTCGAAATTTTGTCCCCTTTTACCCGCTATGATCATCTTGCCAGATTTTCGATAATTTGTAGAACTCATGCAGGTCAGCCCGCAATGAAATCCTATGATGCATTTTGGCAGGTCTGAAGTCCAAATAAAATAAAGAAAAATTAATATTCGAATATTGTTATGGAACGACAAATTCGAAGAGATTTAACATGTTACTAGTTTATGACGTTCGAATTCAACTTTCAGACTTTTAGTTTTACATTTTAACTCGCAGAAGAGGGGTTTCAACGGATGATCCCGAGACACTAGGTCAACAGTCAGGTGACAAGCACACTTCTCTTTTAAGACCAATGAAATGTGAGACTTGAAATTGCCACCCTCAACCGCAGCCAATCATTTGCATTTCCGATTAAAACAACCAATCAAAGCCGTTAAGTTAGAACCGCCAGCAGCGAGCATGTAACCAAGAGCTCCAGCATTCGAGCACATTCACGAAAAGCCTAAAACGTAATATCCTGACATTTCTGGTGATAATGAAAATAAATCATCTTTTTCTTAATTACATCCAACTAAGTTTCAAATCTAGTTGATTTTTATTCAATTGACAAGATTCTAATTAGTTTAAGGTAAATACAGTGTTTTGACTTGATTGGATTGAATCAAGTTCAATATCACCTCTATTCTCAGTAATATTCTGACATTTCTGGTTATAATGAAAATAAATAATCTTTTCTTAATTACATCCAAATAAGATTCAAATCCAGTTGATTTTGATTGAATTGACATAATTCTAATTTGATTCATGTAAATACATTGTTTTGACTTGATTGGATTACATCAATTTTAATATCACCTCTGTTGTCAATAATATCCTGACATTTTTGGTGATAATGAAAATAAATTATCTTTTTCGCAATTACATACAAAAAAGTTTCAAATCCTGTTGATTTTGATTGCATTTACACAATTCTAATTAGTTTCAGGTAAATAGAGTGTTTTGACTTGATTGGATTAAATCAAGTTCAATATCACCTCTATTGTCAATAATATCCTGACATTTCTGGTGATAATGAAAATAAATCATCTTATTCTTAATTACATCCAAATAAGTATCAAATCCAGTTGAGTTTGATTGAATTGACACAATTCTAATTAGTTTCAGGTGAATACAGCGTTTTGACTTGTTTGGATTAAGTCAAGTTCAATATCACCTCTTTTTTCAGTAAAATCCTGACATTTCAGGTGATAATGAAAATAAATCATCTTTTTCTCAATTACATCCAAATAAGTTTCAAATCCAGTTGATTATGACTGAATTGACATAATTCTAATTAGTTTCATGTAAATACAGTGTTTTCTCTTGATTGGATTAAATAAAGTTTAATATCACCTCTATTGTCAGTAATACCTTGACATTTTTGGTGATAATGAAAATCAATCATCTTTTTCTCAATTACATCCAAATAAGTTTCAAATCCAGTTGATTTTGATTGAATTGACACAATTCTAGTTAGTTTCATGTACACACAGTGTTTTGACTTGAGTGGATTAAATCAAGTTCAATATCACCTCTATTGTCAGTAATATCCTGACATTTCTGGTGACAATGAAAATTAATCATCTTTTTCTTAATTACATCCAAATAAGATTCAAATCCAGTTGACTTTGATTGAATTGACACAATTCTAATTAGTTTCAGGTAAATACAGGGTTTTGATTTGATTGGATTAAATCAAGTTCAATATCACCTCTATTGTCAGTAATATCTTGACATTTCTTGTGATAATGAAAATAAATCATCTTTTTCATAATTACATCCAAATAGGATTCAAATCCAGTTGATTTTTACTGAATTGACACAGTTCTAATTAGTGTCAGGTAATTACATTGTTTTGACTTGATTGGATTCATTCAAACTCAATATCACCTCTATTGTCAGTAATATCTTGACATTTCTGGTGATAATAAAAATAAATCATCTTTTTCTTAATTACATCTAAATAAGTTTCAAATCCAGTTGATTTTGATTGAATTGACACAATTCTAATTAGTGTCAGGTAATTACATTGTTTTGACTTGATTGGATTAAATCAAGTTCAATATTACGTCTATTGTAAGTTATATCCTGACATTTCTGGTGATAATGAAAATAAGTCATCTTTTCCTTAATTACATCCAAATAAGTTTCAAATCCAGGTGATTTTGATTGAATTGACACAATTCTAATTAGTTTCACATATATACAATGTTTTGACTTGATTTGTTTAAATCAAGTTCAATATCACCTCTATTGTCCATAATGCACTGACATTTCTGGTGATGATGAAAATAAATCATCTTTTTCATAATTACATCCAAATAAGTTGCAACTTTAGTTGTTTTTAATTGGATTGACACCACTCTAATTAGTTTCAGGTAAATACATTGTTTTGACTTGTTTGGATTAAGTCAAGTTAAATATCATCTCCTTTGTCAGTAATATCTGACATTTCTTTTGATAATGAAACTAAATCATCTTTTTCTCAATTACATCCAAATAAGTTTCAAATCCAGTTGATTTTGACTGAATTGACACAATTCTAATTAGTTTCATGTATATGCAGTGTTTTGACTTGATTGGATTAAATCAAGTTCAATATCACCTCTATTGTCAGTAATATCCTGACATTTCTGATGACAATGAAAATAAATCATCTTTTTCTTAATTCTATCCAAATAAGTTTGAAATCAAATTGATATTGATTGAATTGACAAAACTATAATTAGTTTCAGGTAAATACAGTGTTTTGACTTGTTTGGACTAAGTCAAGTTAAATATCATCTTCTTTGTCAGTAATATCCTGACATTTCTAGTGATAATGAAAATAAATCATCTTTTTCTCAATTACATCCAAATAAGTTTCAAATCCAGTTGATTTTGACTGAATTGACACAATTCTAATTAGTTTCATGTACATGCAGTGTTTTGACTTCATTGGATTAAATCAAGTTCAATATCACCTCTATTGTCAGTAATATCTTGACATTTCTGGTGATAATGAAAATAAATCATCTTTGTCTTACTTACATCCAAATAAGTTTCATATCAAATTGATATTGATTGAATTGACAAAACTATAATTAGATTCAGGTAAATACAGTGTTTTGACTTGTTTGGATTCAATATCACCTGTATTTTCAGTAATATCCTGACATTTCTGGTTATAATGAAAATAAATCATCTTTTTCTTAATTACATCCACATAAGTTGCAAATCCAGTTTATTTTAATTGAATTGACACAACTCTGATTAGTTTCAGGTAAAAACAGTGTTTTGACTTGTTTGGATTAAATCAAGTTCAATATCACCTCTATTGTCAGTAATATCTTGACATTTTTGGTGATAATGAAAATAAATCATCTTTTTCTCAATTACATCAAAAAAAGATTCAGATCCAGTTGATTTTGATTAAATTGACACAATTCTAATTAGTTTCATGTCCATACAGTGTTTTGACTTGATTGGATTAAATCCAGTTCAATATCACCTCTATTGTCAGTAATATCCTGACATTTCTGGTGATAATGAAAATAAATCATCTTTTTCATAATTACATCCAAATAGGATTCAAATCCAGTTGATTTTGACTGAATTGACACAATTCTAATTAGTTTCATGTACATGCAGTGTTTTGACTTCATTGGATTAAATCAAGTTCAATATCACCACTATTGTCAGTAATATCTTGACATTTCTGGTGATGATAAAAATAAATCATCTTTTTCTTAATTACATCCGAGTAAGTTGCAAATCCAGTTGATGTTGATTGAATTGACACAATTCTAATTAGTGTCAGGTAATTACATTGTTTTGACTTGATTGGATTAAATCAAGTTCAATATTACGTCTATTCTAAGTTATATCCTGACATTTCTGGTGATAATGAATATGAGTCATCTTTTTCTTAATTGCATCCAAATAAGTTTCAAATCCAGGTGATTTTGATTGAATTGACACAATTCTAATTAGTTTCAGGTAAATACATTGTTTTGACTTGTTTGGATTAAGTCAAGTTAAATATCATCTCCTTTGTCAGTAATATCTGACATTTCTTTTGATAATGAAACTAAATCATCTTTTTCTCAATTACATCCAAATAAGTTTCAAATCCAGTTGATTTTGACTGAATTGACACAATTCTAATTAGTTTCATGTATATGCAGTGTTTTGACTTGATTGGATTAAATCAAGTTCAATATCACCTCTATTGTCAGTAATATCCTGACATTTCTGGTGACAATGAAAATAAATCATCTTTTTCTTAATTCTATCCAAATAAGTTTGAAATCAAATTGATATTGATTGAATTGACAAAACTATAATTAGTTTCAGGTAAATACAGTGTTTTGACTTGTTTGGACTAAGTCAAGTTAAATATCATCTTCTTTGTCAGTAATATCCTGAAATTTCTGGTGATAATGAAAATAAATCATCTTTTTCTCAATTACATCCAAATAAGTTTCAAATCCAGTTGATTTTGACTGAATTGACACAATTCTAATTAGTTTCATGTACATGCAGTGTTTTGACTTCATTGGATTAAATCAAGTTCAATATCACCACTATTGTCAGTAATATCTTGACATTTCTGGTGATAATGAAAATAAATCATCTTTGTCTTACTTACATCCAAATAAGTTTCATATCAAATTGATATTGATTGAATTGACAAAACTATAATTAGATTCAGGTAAATACAGTGTTTTGACTTGTTTGGATTCAATATCACCTGTATTTTCAGTAATATCCTGACATTTCTGGTTATAATGAAAATAAATCATCTTTTTCTTAATTACATCCACATAAGTTGCAAATCCAGTTGATTTTAATTGAATTGACACAACTCTGATTAGTTTCAGGTAAAAACAGTGTTTTGACTTGTTTGGATTAAATCAAGTTCAATATCACCTCTATTGTCAGTAATATCTTGACATTTTTGGTGATAATGAAAATAAATCATCTTTTTCTCAATTACATCAAAAAAAGATTCAGATCCAGTTGATTTTGATTAAATTGACACAATTCTAATTAGTTTCATGTCCATACAGTGTTTTGACTTGATTTTATTAAATCCAGTTCAATATCACCTCTATTGTCAGTAATATCCTGACATTTCTGGTGATAATGAAAATAAATCATCTTTTTCATAATTACATCCAAATAGGATTCAAATCCAGTTGATTTTTACTGAATTGACACAGTTCTAGTTAGTGTCAGGTAATTACATTGTTTTGACTTGATTGGATTCAATTAAACTCAATATCACCTCTATTGTCAGTAATATCTTGACATTTCTGGTGATAATAAAAATAAATCATCTTTTTCTTAATTACATCCGAGTAAGTTGCAAATCCAGTTGATGTTGATTGAATTGACACAATTCTAATTAGTGTCAGGTAATTACATTGTTTTGACTTGATTGGATTAAATCAAGTTCAATATTACGTCTATTCTAAGTTATATCCTGACATTTCTGGTGATAATGAAAATAAGTCATCTTTTTCTTAATTACATCCAAATAAGTTTCAAATCCAGGTGATTTTGATTGAATTGACACAATTCTAATTAGTTTCACATATAGACAATGTTTTGACTTGATTTGTTTAAATCAAGTTCAATATCACCTCTATTGTCCATAATACACTGACATTTCTGGTGATAATGAAAATAAATCATCTTTTTCATCATTACATCAAAATAAGTTGCAACTTTAGTTGTTTTTAATTGGATTGACACCACTCTAATTAGTTTCAGGTAAATACATTGTTTTGACTTGTTTGGATTAAATCAAGTTAAATATCATCTCCTTTCTCAGTAATATCCTGACATTTCTGGTGATAATGAAAATAAGTCATCTTTTTCTTAATTACATCCAAATAAGTTTCAAATCCAGGTGATTTTGATTGAATTGACACAATTCTAATTAGTTTCACATATATACAATGTTTTGACTTGATTTGTTTAAATCAAGTTCAATATCACCTCTATTGTCCATAATACACTGACATTTCTGGTGATAATGAAAATAAATCATCTTTTTCATAATTACATCCAAATAAGTTGCAACTTTAGTTGTTTTTAATTGGATTGACACCACTCTAATTAGTTTCAGGTAAATACATTGTTTTGACTTGTTTGGATTAAGTCAAGTTAAATATCATCTCCTTTCTCAGTAATATCCTGACATTTCTGGTGATAATGAAACTAAATCATCTTTTTCATAATTACATCCAAATAAGTTTCAAATCCAGTTGATTTTGACTGAATTGACACAATTCTAATTAGTTTCATGTACATGCAGTGTTTTGACTTCATTGGATTAAATCAAGTTCAATATCACCACTATTGTCAGTAATATCTTGACATTTCTGGTGATAATGAAAATAAATCATCTTTGTCTTACTTACATCCAAATAAGTTTCAAATCAAATTGATATTGATTGAATTGACAAAACTATAATTAGTTTCAGGTAAATACAGTGTTTTGACTTGTTTGGATTCAAAATCACCTGTATTTTCAGTAATATCCTGACATTTCTGGTTATAATGAAAATAAATCATCTTTTTCTTAATTACATCCACATAAGTTGCAAATCCAGTTGATTTTAATTGAATTGACACAACTCTGATTAGTTTCAGGTAAAAACAGTGTTTTGACTTGTTTGGATTAAATCAAGTTCAATATCACCTCTATTGTCAGTAATATCTTGACATTTTTGGTGATAATGAAAATAAATCATCTTTTTCTCAATTACATCAAAAAAAGATTCAGATCCAGTTGATTTTGATTAAATTGACACAATTCTAATTAGTTTCATGTCCATACAGTGTTTTGACTTGATTGGATTAAATCCAGTTCAATATCACCTCTATTGTCAGTAATATCCTGACATTTCTGGTGATAATGAAAATAAATCATCTTTTTCATAATTACATCCAAATAGGGTTCAAATCCAGTTGATTTTGACTGAATTGACACAATTCTAATTAGTTTCATGTACATGCAGTGTGTTGACTTCATTGGATTAAATCAAGTTCAATATCACCACTATTGTCAGTAATATCTTGACATTTCTGGTGATAATAAAAATGAATCATCTTTTTCTTAATTACATCCAAATAGGTTTCAAATCCAGTTGATTTTGATTGAATTGACACAATTCTAATTAGTGTCAGGTAATAACATTGTTTTGACTTGATTGGATTAAATCAAGTTCAATATCACCTCTATTGTCAGTAATATCTTGACATTTTTGGTGATAATGAAAATAAATCATCTTTTTCTCACTTACATCCAAAAAAGATTCAGATCCAGTTGATTTGGACTGAATTGACAAGTTCTAATTAGTGTCAGGTAATTACATTGTTTTGACTTGATTGAATTCATTCAAACTCAATATCACCTCTATTGTAAGTTATATCCTGACATTTCTGGTGACAATGAAAATAAATCATCTTTTTCTTAATTCTATCCAAATAAGTTTGAAATCAAATTGATATTGATTGAATTGACAAAACTATAATTAGTTTCAGGTAAATACAGTGTTTTGACTTGTTTGGATTCAATATCCCTGTATTTTCAGTAATATCCTGACTTTTCTGGTTATAATGAAAATAAATCATCTTTTTCTTAATTACATCCGAGTAAGTTGCAAATCCAGTTGATTTTGATTGAATTGACACAATTCTAATTAGTGTCAGGTAATTACATTGTTTTGACTTGTTTGGATTAAATCAAGTTCAATATCACCTCTATTTTCAGTGATATCCCGACATTTCTGGTGATAATGAAAATAAATCATCTTTTTCATAATTACATCCAAATAAGTTGCAACTTTAGTTGTTTTTAATTGGATTGACACCACTCTAATTAGTTTCAGGTAAATACATTGTTTTGACTTGTTTGGATTAAGTCAAGTTAAATATCATCTCCTTTGTCAGTAATATCCTGACATTTCTGGTGATAATGAAAATAAATCATCTTTTTCTCAATTACATCCAAATAAGTTTCAAATCCAGTTGATTTTAATTGAATTGACACAACTCTATTTATTTTGAGGTAAATACAGTGTTTTGACTTGTTTGGATTAAATCAAGTTCAATATTACCTCTATTGTAAGTTATATCCTGGCATTTCTGGTGATAATGAAAATAAATCATCTTTTTCTTAATTGCATCTAAATAAGTGTCAAATCAAGTTGATTTTGCCTGACTTGACACAATTCTAGTTAGTTTCAGGTAAATACAGTGTTTTGACTTGATTCGATTAAATCAAGTTCAATATCACCTCTATTGTCAGTAATATCATAACATTTCTGGTGATAATGAAAATAAATAATCTTTTTCTTAATTAGATCCAAATAAGTTTCAAATCCAGTTGATTTTGATTGCATTGACACAATTCTAATATTTTCAGGTAAATAAAGTTTAACTCCTGCGGGACACACAGAACTTGCAGAGAAATAAGACAGTGGGTTGGCGATCTGTGGGGTCGTATCATTTAACTAACAGGCAATTATACAATTTGGTTTTTTCTAGTTCTTAATTGCCATGAAAATACTTGTGACCGCTCTGCAGGGAAATGTTCCCTGGGAGGTAGAATCACAATTGGGACCGGTTATAATTTCCATTCTAGATCTTGTCAGTCACATTGATTTGTTCTGCCGTCCTGCAAGGGGAGAGTAGGTCAGCGAACTGCAATGCTGCCGTCCCCCCTTGGGGAGTAGGTCAGTCCTTCTGCCATCCTGCAAGAAGGGAGTAGGTCAGCAAAACACAATGCTGCCATCCCCCTTGGGGAGTAGGTCAGTCCCTGATACTTTAATTTGAGCCAAACCCTAAGGCCACCCAGAATGGGGTGGCCCTTACCGCGCTACAAGCAAACATTAAAAACAACATAAAGTGGCCAGTCTGGCAACCCTTGGCACTGGTTTTGATGCTAACCGACCTTGGGGAAGCAAAAATGGAGGATGATACGACCCATAAATGTTTTGATGGACAGAAGTAAACAGAGGGAGGGAGGGTGGGGAAAACTGTTCAGGATCGAGTCGCCATGCACAAGGAGGACTTGGATTATAATGCATGCTGGGAAGTGCAATGTGTGTAGCAAGGAGGTTGGGACCCAGAGGGGTAGGAAAAACAATGAGTTAACCCACGTCGTTAAACCACATTTACTCTCAGGCGTAAATGTTGCGATTAACTCCTGCGGGACACACAGAACTTGCAGAGAAATAAGACAGTGGGTTGGCGATCTGTGGGGTCGTATCATTTAACTAACAGGCAATTATACAATTTGGTTTTTTCTAGTTCTTAATTGCCATGAAAATACTTGTGACCGCTCTGCAGGGAAATGTTCCCTGGGAGGTAGAATCACAATTGGGACCGGTTATAATTTCCATTCTAGATCTTGTCAGTCACATTGATTTGTTCTGCCGTCCTGCAAGGGGAGAGTAGGTCAGCGAACTGCAATGCTGCCGTCCCCCCTTGGGGAGTAGGTCAGTCCTTCTGCCATCCTGCAAGAAGGGAGTAGGTCAGCAAAACACAATGCTGCCATCCCCCTTGGGGAGTAGGTCAGTCCCTGATACTTTAATTTGAGCCAAACCCTAAGGCCACCCAGAATGGGGTGGCCCTTACCGCCAAAACATCGCCAAAATACGTACCCCACTGATCGGACCCACACAAGATCAGGGTTGCCACACTGCCCAATTACAAACTAAGATACAACAAAGGATTGATGGCACATGCTCCTTATCATGCAAGTTTGAATAACCAGATCTTGGATGTCCCTGATGTCTGAATGGTCCTTGACTGGCTTTGCAACTGGATGCTGCTAAGTGTGATTACTGTTCTGATCTTCATGAGAATGATCCTTGATCTGCTACTAACAAAGGCAGTTATTGACATCTGCCACTTGCTGGTGTGACCTCCTGGGAAATCAATGTTTGTGCTGCAAGCTGCTAGCTCCATTTGTGGAAGATCTTTGCCTCTGCTTGGGGTGCCAGTTCCTTAAACTTGGTACCTGTCAACAAGAAAGAGAAACCAGCAGAAAAAGAAAAATTGTTGGCACCTTGTATACGACTGAAAAATGACAGTTTGCAATGTATTTTGGGAAAGAGTAATCTCCTGGTACAAGCACAAGTCAGGTTGTTTAGCTGTACTTGCTGTCCAACTGTTTTCGATTGCCTATTGTGATGTTAAAACAGTTTGACATGTTCTTAATTCTTATATTTGTTATATTGTACCTTGAAGGCCTGAGACTATAATGGAGCCAGTTGAATCTGACAAAAGATTGTTTCTTTGAAAGGTAGAGCTTTGACCTAACTGAGAGCAACCTGCTTCTAGCGTATTGTTGGTGGTACCAGACCTTACAGTTAACACAGTATGGAAGGCTGAGCCTGCATCTTAACATGTGGATGTTGCAGACCTCCCATATACAATCCAGTTCTGACAGAGGGGAAACAATTGACCTTAACAAAACCTGGCCCATAACTTCCATACACACTCTGCAAAGAATGCAGACTGATGTCAAGGTTACCCGAATTCAACTTCCTAGCTGAAAGGGGAACCTGGTGACCGCTCTGCAGGGAAATGGACCCTGGGAGGTAGGATCACCGATCAGGCCTATGGGCTCTGTAATCTGGATGCAGTTGACGCCACCAAATTCTAGGGTCTCCTTGGCAAACAATAGAAGGCATTGTCCTTAACAAAATCTGGCCCATAACTCCCGTACACACACTGGAAGAATGCAGACTGATGTTAAGGTTACCGGAATTCAAGTTCCTAGCTGAAAGGGGGGGGCCTGGTGACCGCTCTGCAGGGAAATGGACCCTGGGAGGTAGGATCACCGCTCAGGCCTAAGGGCTCTATGACTGGATGCAGTTGAGGCCACAAAAATTCTAGGGACTCCAGTGGCAAACCATAGAAGGCATTGACCTTAACAAATCTGGCCTATAACTCCTGTACACACACTGCAAGAATGCAGGCTGATGTTAGGGTTACCAGAATTCAAGTTCCTAGCTGAAAGGGGAACCTGGTGACCGCTCTGCAGGGAAATGCACCCTGGGAGGTAGAAACACCGATCAGGCCTATGGGCTCTGTGAACTGGATGCAGTGGAGACTATAAAATCTAGGGTCTCCTTGGCGGACCTAGAAGGAAGGAGTAGGCCAGCAAAGAGCATGCTGCCGTCAGGCGTGCATAATGTTCAAACCTGCCTGGGAACGGTAGAATTCTCTGAAAACCTGCCTGCGTAGCAATTTTGTACAACTAGGGTAGAGAAGCCTGTTACCAGAGCCAGTAAGCATACAGGTATCAAACAGTAAGTTTTTACACATGGAGCAACGAACAGAACATGTTAAATAACAAATGCACTGCAACATTGTCATTTTGATAACATTATGATAACGGATTCAATAAATAATTTACATAGCAAAACAATATACAGTAATGCAGTAAACAGTATATAAACCGGGTGAGTTAGAAAAACGTCAGGCATTTGGCGGACTGTGATATCGCATTTAGCCACCTGATTGTCGTGAACTAAATTTTTGCACGCAGCCAAGAGTCTAACTTAGACCATGAACCTTTCCCCATGGAAATCGGTCATTTGATGCATTTGTTAAAAAAGATTTTTTCTTAAGACCTTGTATTGCCAACTGGAGAAATCTTTGCCAAGCCCCTTCTGCATTTTAACTTGTAAAAAGCAACGAGCCAAATTTTGTGTGCTATTATTCATCATCTTACTGCAATTACATTCGATAAAGAACTATTGAAAAAAGTTCCTGCAAAGTATTGATTTGGAACTAATTACAAATGCATTTCATAAAGAACCATTTAAGAAAAACTGCCTGCAAAATATTGCTTCGGAAAAAGCTGCCTGGGAACTTTGTTCCCGCATTCCCATGTTTATGCATGCCTGGCTGTCGTCCCCCTTTTAGGGAACAGGTAACCCTTCTCATGCTAACAGGCATTTATATGGCCTTGAAGTTAAGGGACTCATTGCCATAACCCTATTGGGGCCCTGAAGATATTGTAACCTGTGGGTAGGAAAAAAGACTGTTAACTCCTGTAAGAGAAACTTGATACACCTGCAAAGAAAAAAAAAGAATTAGTAATGAAGCCAATGACCGTATCCTATGGGGGTTTAACAGGACATGGGCAGGAAGGAGGAACAACAGGGGAGGGTGTTGTTTGTAGGCTTTCTTGAAATCTCAAATTACGGATTTGATACCCCTTCTGATCTCCACTTAATGGGAACTTGGGAGAGCACAAAAACCCTTGTGCAGCCCAAGGTAGGATTCCCTACATGAAAGCATTCAAATGCTGTGATTAATGGGCTAATGAATGCTGGGACTAGATTAAGTGTTGTTGTGTTTTGAGCTGTAGGCCATGCCAAAAGGATTGTAACATTTGATTAAGCACTTACTTCCGCGTGTTGTGGACTGCCCAAAACTGCCTCAAAGTGCATCAAGAATGGTACATTTCCAGCTCTCAGCCTAAATCCCTCGCATTATTCAAACACATACATCGGTGGTTACCCATGATTCAACTCACTTCTGAAAAGAGACACAACCAACTTTCTTCCAGATTCGAGGCATAAGAATGCAGATGAAATTTTCCACTTTGGCTCCAAGCAATAGAAGATTTGTACGTAGGCCCTTTGCTGTGATTTGAAGATGCCCTGTTGCTTTAGCCTCGGACTTGATATTCAAACATACAAGGGCGGGGGGGGGGGGGGAGGTCCAAGATCGCTATTGTTTCACCTGCCATAGGGTGCCAAAGAAACTTAACTTTTGAAAACTTCAAGGTGTGAGAAATGCAAACTCCTAGCATCCATTTTTGCCTTTGGTAATGAGCCCTGGGAGGGAGAGGTGCAAGAATAACAATTGTGTGACACACGTTTATCTTCTTGTTTCTTTAGATGGCTTTCGACTAAAGGGAAATGACATGGTTAACCAGCTGGCCCAGGACAGGTCCAAAGTACAATAGGGAACAATGCAGTGACTTAAACAGCTGATTTGGAGGCATTCCCTGTTTTGGCAAATTGGGTCAATAGTATGAACACATCCCCCTGGGAATCTTTTTCCTATATGTTTTATCCCGATTAGGGCTATAACCGTCTAATTTCAAAAACTTTGGCAACCATATTGTGAATATTTCGAATGGTGCGGTAAACAAAGGGGTTAAGGAAAATTGGTTGGATGGAGCTGGCTACAAAGATAAAACCAAATACATTACTCGCCTGTAACTGCAAAGTTTTGAACATGTAGTTAGTGCAGCGGGCAGCAAAGAGGGTTGGTGATGCTGGAGCTGGATTCGGTGTTGCTGGTGAGGACCGAAGATACCTTTGGGACGACTCCCAGCGAGTTGAGTATACATAGCTTGGACAATGCACTGCAAATGCTTTTTGTTCTGCTGGGATGAGCTGGTGGAGAGGCTGCAAGTTGTGCTGTGCCCGGTCTGGTACTGGTGTAATGTTTGAAGGAGGTTACTGTTAGCTGTGCAGCCAGCAGAGTGAAAGCTTGATGAAGTTCAGCAAAACATGATTTGATACTTTCTTTGACTCTATTTTTTATTGTTGTTTGGCACTGTTTACACATATGCTGCTGTTAACATAACCGCCCTCCCTTCACATTCTTCACTCCTTTTCACTCATGGACAAAGGCTTGTGGTTGTTTGTTGCTCCTGCGAGTAAAGTGTGGTTTGTGAGCCACAGGTAAAACATAGGTGAAATTGGCCAGATGTGAAATTGGTCATGCATGTGAAATTGGCTATGAAACAGGACAGTGGTGTCTGCTTTCACATGACAGAAGTAGGCCATGACTTATTCCTCATGCAGCAAATTGTTTGTCTTCATTCCTGTGTGAAACCGTGCTGCCCTAGGTGCTTGATGATGCTCCATGTAGCTAAGGTATAACAAGATTACAAGTGTCGTCCGTTGGGGCTGGAGTGCTGGCGTAAACACGACATAACCTGGTGTTGTGTTGGTGAGGCGTGTCCAATTTTCATCGGCCAAAATTGGCTGCCGCACTCCCTTGATGCTGAGAGAAACGCATCGTTCTCGGTGGGTAACTTCAACAGCCTCAACTTCCTTTTTCACCCTGGTTACTACAACGTACTGGCGGAAGATCTCTTTCAAGAATTCGACGTTAGAAGCGTTATTGAATGAATGATCAACGAAATTCTTTCACAACTAGCACTTGAAAACTGTTCAGGATCGAGTCGCCATGCACAAGGAGGACTTGGATTATAATGCATGCTGGGAAGTGCAATGTGTGTAGCAAGGAGGTTGGGACCCAGAGGGGTAGGAAAAACAATGAGTTAACCCACGTCGTTAAACCACATTTACTCTCAGGCGTAAATGTTGCGAGTTTTGACTTGATTGGATTAAATCAAATTCAATATTACCTTTATTGTCAGTTATACAATGACATTTCTGGTGATAATGAAAATAAGTCATCTTTTTCTTAATTACATCCAAATAAGTTTCAAATCCAGGTGATTTTGATTGAATTGACACAATTCTAATTAGTTTCACATATATACAATGTTTTGACTTGATTTGTTTAAATCAAGTTCAATATCACCTCTATTGTCCATAATACACTGACATTTCTGGTGATAATGAAAATAAATCATCTTTTTCATAATTACATCCAAATAAGTTGCAACTTTAGTTGTTTTTAATTGGATTGACACCACTCTAATTAGTTTCAGGTAAATACATTGTTTTGACTTGTTTGGATTACGTCAAGTTAAATATCATCTCCTTTCTCAGTAATATCCTGACATTTCTGGTGATAATGAAACTAAATCATCTTTTTCTTAATTACATCCAAATAAGTTTCAAATCCAGTTGATTTTGACTGAATTGACACAATTCTAATTAGTTTCATGTACATGCAGTGTTTTGACTTCATTGGATTAAATCAAGTTCAATATCACCACTATTGTCAGTAATATCTTGACATTTCTGGTGATAATGAAAATAAATCATCTTTGTCTTACTTACATCCAAATAAGTTTCAAATCAAATTGATATTGATTGAATTGACAAAACTATAATTAGTTTCAGGTAAATACAGTGTTTTGACTTGTTTGGATTCAATATCACCTGTATTTTCAGTAATATCCTGACATTTCTGGTTATAATGAAAATAAATCATCTTTTTCTTAATTACATCCACATAAGTTGCAAATCCAGTTGATTTTAATTGAATTGACACAACTCTGATTAGTTTCAGGTAAAAACAGTGTTTTGACTTGTTTGGATTAAATCAAGTTCAATATCACCTCTATTGTCAGTAATATCTTGACATTTTTGGTGATAATGAAAATAAATCATCTTTTTCTCAATTACATCAAAAAAAGATTCAGATCCAGTTGATTTTGATTAAATTGACACAATTCTAATTAGTTTCATGTCCATACAGTGTTTTGACTTGATTGGATTAAATCCAGTTCAGTATCACCTCTATTGTCAGTAATATCCTGACATTTCTGGTGATAATGAAAATAAATCATCTTTTTCATAATTACATCCAAATAGGGTTCAAATCCAGTTGATTTTGACTGAATTGACACAATTCTAATTAGTTTCATGTACATGCAGTGTTTTGACTTCATTGGATTAAATCAAGTTCAATATCACCACTATTGTCAGTAATATCTTGACATTTCTGGTGATAATAAAAATGAATCATCTTTTTCTTAATTACATCCAAATAGGTTTCAAATCCAGTTGATTTTGATTGAATTGACACAATTCTAATTAGTGTCAGGTAATAACATTGTTTTGACTTGATTGGATTAAATCAAGTTCAATATCACCTCTATTGTCAGTAATATCTTGACATTTTTGGTGATAATGAAAATAAATCATCTTTTTCTCACTTACATCCAAAAAAGATTCAGATCCAGTTGATTTGGACTGAATTGACAAGTTCTAATTAGTGTCAGGTAATTACATTGTTTTGACTTGATTGAATTCATTCAAACTCAATATCACCTCTATTGTAAGTTATATCCTGACATTTCTGGTGACAATGAAAATAAATCATCTTTTTCTTAATTCTATCCAAATAAGTTTGAAATCAAATTGATATTGATTGAATTGACAAAACTATAATTAGTTTCAGGTAAATACAGTGTTTTGACTTGTTTGGATTCAATATCCCTGTATTTTCAGTAATATCCTGACTTTTCTGGTTATAATGAAAATAAATCATCTTTTTCTTAATTACATCCGAGTAAGTTGCAAATCCAGTTGATTTTGATTGAATTGACACAATTCTAATTAGTGTCAGGTAATTACATTGTTTTGACTTGTTTGGATTAAATCAAGTTCAATATCACCTCTATTTTCAGTGATATCCCGACATTTCTGGTGATAATGAAAATAAATCATCTTTTTCATAATTACATCCAAATAAGTTGCAACTTTAGTTGTTTTTAATTGGATTGACACCACTCTAATTAGTTTCAGGTAAATACATTGTTTTGACTTGTTTGGATTAAGTCAAGTTAAATATCATCTCCTTTGTCAGTAATATCCTGACATTTCTGGTGATAATGAAAATAAATCATCTTTTTCTCAATTACATCCAAATAAGTTTCAAATCCAGTTGATTTTAATTGAATTGACACAACTCTATTTATTTTGAGGTAAATACAGTGTTTTGACTTGTTTGGATTAAATCAAGTTCAATATCACCTCTATTGTCAGTAATATCCTGACATTTCTGGTGATAATGAAAATAAATCATCTTTTTCATAATTACATCCAAATAGGATTCAAATCCAGTTGATTTTGACTGAATTGACACAATTCTAATTAGTTTCATGTACATGCAGTGTTTTGACTTCATTGGATTAAATCAAGTTCAATATCACCACTATTGTCAGTAATATCTTGACATTTCTGGTGATAATAAAAATAAATCATCTTTTTCTTAATTACATCCAAATAAGTTTCAAATCCAGTTGATTTTGATTGAATTGACACAATTCTAATTAGTGTCAGGTAATTACATTGTTTTGACTTGATTGGATTAAATCAAGTTCAATATCACCTCTATTGTCAGTAATATCTTGACATTTTTGGTGATAATGAAAATAAATCATCTTTTTCTCACTTACATCCAAAAAAGATTCAGATCCAGTTGATTTTGATTAAATTGGCACAATTCTAATTAGTTTCATGTCCATACAGTGTTTTGACTTGATTGGATTAAATCCAGTTCAATATCACCTCTATTGTCAGTAATATCCTGACATTTCTGGTGATAATGAAAATAAATCATCTTTTTCATAATTACATCCAAATAGGATTCAAATCCAGTTGATTTGGACTGAATTGACAAGTTCTAATTAGTGTCAGGTAATTACATTGTTTTGACTTGATTGAATTCATTCAAACTCAATATCACCTCCATTGTCAGTAATATCTTGACATTTCTGGTGATAATTAAAATAAATCATCTTTTTCTTAATTACATCCAAATAAGTTTCAAATCCAGTTGATTTTGATTGAATTGACACAATTCTAATTAGTGTCAGGTAATTACATTGTTTTGACTTGATTGGATTAAATCAAGTTCAATATTACGTCTATTGTAAGTTATATCCTGACATTTCTGGTGATAATGAAAATAAGTCATCTTTTTCTTAGTTACATCCAAATAAGTTTCAAATCCATGTGATTTTGATTGAATTGACACAATTCTAATTAGTTTCACATATATACAATGTTTTGACTTGATTTGTTTAAATCAAGTTCAATATCACCTCTATTGTCCATAATACACTGACATTTCTGGTGATAATGAAAATAAATCATCTTTCTCATAATTACATCCAAATAAGTTGCAACTTTAGTTGTTTTTAATTGGATTGACACCACTCTAATTAGTTTCAGGTAAATACATTGTTTTGACTTGTTTGGATTAAGTCAAGTTAAATATCATCTCCTTTCTCAGTAATATCCTGACATTTCTGGTGATAATGAAACAAAATCATCTTTTTCTCAATTACATCCAAATAAGTTTCAAATCCAGTTGATTTTGACTGAACTGACACAATTCTAGTTAGTTTCATGTACATGCAGTGTTTTGACTTCATTGGATTAAATCAAGTTCAATATCACCACTATTGTCAGTAATATCTTGACATTTCTGGTGATAATGAAAATAAATCATCTTTGTCTTACTTACATCCAAATAAGTTTCAAATCAAATTGATATTGATTGAATTGACAAAACTATAATTAGATTCAGGTAAATACAGTGTTTTGACTTGTTTGGATTCAATATCACCTGTATTTTCAGTAATATCCTGACATTTCTGGTTATAATGAAAATAAATCATCTTTCTCTTAATTACATCCACATAAGTTGCAAATCCAGTTGATTTTAATTGAATTGACACAACTCTGATTAGTTTCAGGTAAAAACAGTGTTTTGACTTGTTTGGATTAAATCAAGTTCAATATCACCTCTATTGTCAGTAATATCTTGAGATTTTTGGTGATAATGAAAATAAATCATCTTTTTCTCAATCACATCAAAAAAAGATTCAGATCCAGTTGATTTTGGTTAAATTGACACAATTCTAATTAGTTTCATGTCCATACAGTGTTTTGACTTGATTGGATTAAATCCAGTTCAATATCACCTCTATTGTCAGTAATATCCTGACATTTCTGGTGATAATGAAAATAAATCATCTTTTTCATAATTACATCCAAATAGGATTCAAATCCAGTTGATTTTGACTGAATTGACAAAATTCTAATTAGTTTCATGTACATGCAGTGTTTTGACTTCATTGGATTAAATCAAGATCAATATCACCACTATTGTCAGTAATATCTTGACATTTCTGGTGATAATAAAAATAAATCATCTTTTTCTTAATTACATCCAAATAAGTTTCAAATCCAGTTGATTTTGATTGAATTGACACAAGTCTAATTAGTGTCAGGTAATTACATTGTTTTGACTTGATTGGATTAAATCAAGTTCAATATCACCTCTATTGTCAGTAATATCTTGACATTTTTGGTGATAATGAAAATAAATCATCTTTTTCTCACTTACATCCAAAAAAGATTCAGATCCAGTTGATTTTGATTAAATTGGCACAATTCTAATTAGTTTCATTTCCATACAGTGTTTTGACTTGATTGGATTAAATCCAGTTCAATATCACCTCTATTGTCAGTAATATCCTGACAATACTGGTGATAATGAAAATAAATCATCTTTTTCATAATTACATCCAAATAGGATTCAAATCCAGTTGATTTGGACTGAATTGACAAGTTCTAATTAGTGTCAGGTAATTACATTGTTTTGACTTGATTGAATTCATTCAAACTCAATATCACCTCTATTGTCAGTAATATCTTGACATTTCTGGTGATGATAAAACTAAATCATCTTTTTCTTAATTACATCCAAATAAGTTTCAAATCCAGTTGATTTTGATTGAATTGACACAATTCTAATTAGTGTCAGGTAATTACATTGTTTTGACTTAATTGGATTAAATCAAGTTCAATATTACGTCTATTGTAAGTTATATCCTGACATTTCTGGTGATAATGAAAATAAGTCATCTTTTTCTTAATTACATCCAAATAAGTTTCAAATCCAGGTGATTTTGATTGAATTGACACAATTCTAATTAGTTTCACATATATACAATGTTTTGACTTGATTTGTTTAAATCAAGTTCAATATCACCTCTATTGTCCATAATACACTGACATTTCTGGTGATAATGAAAATAAATCATCTTTTTCATAATTACATCCAAATAAGTTGCAACTTTAGTTGTTTTTAATTGGATTGACACCACTCTAATTAGTTTCAGGTAAATACATTGTTTTGACTTGTTTGGATTAAGTCAAGTTAAATATCAGAGCGTCAGAATGCCTTCGGACGCTCGGACAATGACCGCAGGAAATTTTGGATTTCGACAAAGTCACAGGAAATTCATTACCTGTAACTTACATATTTTTACCTTTGTGGTGATTACCCTGGAAAGTTTTGAAGATTGCGTACTGATAGCAGTGGCGTAACTGAATAAAGTTACCTTTAGGTAAAAAACTAAGGGCCCCCGACCTCTAAAGGCCCCGAAGGGGCCCCCAGCAACGAAAATTACTTTGTCGTTTTACTGTAAAGCTGGTGCTGTTGCTATGATAAAATGACCAAGGGGTCCCGTGCCTGCATGACTTCTCACTCTAAATGAATGGAAAGCGTCACTTTTATTGCAGATTTACGCTCTTTTCCGTCAACAGAAGCTTTGACCAGCGGAGTTGCCAAGTGAGAGGATGGGACATTTCTCTGTTTTGTCAAAATAGACTGGGTGAGCCAGAAAAATGTTCCCACTTTTGAACATTCAGAGCATCAAGAAAATTCATAGCATCATGAAAATTCATAGCTAGGGATTTGAATGATTCAAATTCCAGTTAAAAGCTTTTAAAGACTGAAGCATTTTTGTGAATTTTCTCGCCTTCTTACCAGGACTAGAAATAAGACAAAAATCAACTTTGCAAAAGTTTTATGGTTGAAAAATGGTTAAAATAGGGCCTAAAACATTATAAAATCAAAAGGACTCTCCTCACACAGAACAATAAGAAATGGCCTTGTCACCTTTCTCGAGAGTTATAAGACATTTATTTTCAAGCAAATACTGAAGATTTTTTCAATCCTATGGCAATAATTTTTGTTTCAATCTTCTTAAACATACATGTATATAAAGGTAAAAACCTACAAACAGCAAAGTTTAAGAAGGGTAACAAAACAAAACAAGAATACATTAAACTAATTAAATACTGTTGAAAGTAACTAAATTTACAAAGGGGGTGCAACAATGAGCTTTTCCCTCGAATTTTTGACAGGTTGAAAAAATATGAAGTGATTTCTTTCAACCAAGGATAGCTCTCATCCTTGGGAAATGGCATTTTCTTTGTTGTTCTGTGCGATGAGTCCTTTATGATTTGATCGATGTTTTAGGCCCCTTTTCAGTCATTTTGCAAACATGAAATTCTTATAAACTTGAATTTACCTATACTTCTAGTGCTGATAAGGCAGCAAGAAAAATCGCAAAGATACTTCGATCTTTCGGCTTTTAACTAGAATTTTAATGATTCAAATCGATGAAGTAATCTTCGTTCTATGAATTTTCAAAAGTGGGAACTTTTTCTGGCTCACCCGGTATAACTGAAAAAATTCCTCTAAAAATTTTCATCCAGGCTTTTGATCCAATGTCTGATCGTTTTTCATTTTGATCGATTCAGTTGTTGTGATGGAGAACTGACAGGAAATTTTATAGCAAAAAGTTTTCGTCCGCAGGAAATAAAAAATTTTCTGACGCTCTGTTAAATATCATCTCCTTTGTCAGTAATATCCTGACATTTCTGGTGATAATGAAACTAAATCATCTTTTTCATAATTACATCCAAATAAGCTTCAAATCCAGTTGATTTTGACTGAATTGACACAATTCTAATTAGTTTCATGTACATGCAGTGTTTTGACTTCATTGGATTAAATCAAGTTCAATATCACCACTATTGTCAGTAATATCTTGACATTTCTGGTGATAATGAAAATAAATCATCTTTGTCTTACTTACATCCAAATAAGTTTCAAATCAAATTGATATTGATTGAATTGACAAAACTATAATTAGTTTCAGGTAAATACAGTGTTTTGACTTGTTTGGATTCAATATCACCTGTATTTTCAGTAATATCCTGACATTTCTGGTTATAATGAAAATAAATCATCTTTTTCTTAATTACATCCACATAAGTTGCAAATCCAGTTGATTTTAATTGAATTGACACAACTCTGATTAGTTTCAGGTAAAAACAGTGTTTTGACTTGTTTGGATTAAATCAAGTTCAATATCACCTCTATTGTCAGTAATATCTTGACATTTTTGGTGATAATAAAAATAAATCATCTTTTTCTCAATTACATCAAAAAAAGATTCAGATCCAGTTGATTTTGATTAAATTGACACAATTCTAATTAGTTTCATGTCCATACAGTGTTTTGACTTGATTGGATTAAATCCAGTTCAATATCACCTCTATTGTCAGTAATATCCTGACATTTCTGGTGATAATGAAAATAAATCATCTTTTTCATAATTGCATCCAAATAGGGTTCAAATCCAGTTGATTTTGACTGAATTGACACAATTCTAATTAGTTTCATGTACATGCAGTGTTTTGACTTCATTGGATTAAATCAAGTTCAATATCACCACTATTGTCAGTAATATCTTGACATTTCTGGTGATAATAAAAATGAATCATCTTTTTCTTAATTACATCCAAATAGGTTTCAAATCCAGTTGATTTTGATTGAATTGACACAATTCCAATTAGTGTCAGGTAATAACATTGTTTTGACTTGATTGGATTAAATCAAGTTCAATATCACCTCTATTGTCAGTAATATCTTGACATTTTTGGTGATAATGAAAATAAATCATCTTTTTCTCACTTACATCCAAAAAAGATTCAGATCCAGTTGATTTGGACTGAATTGACAAGTTCTAATTAGTGTCAGGTAATTACATTGTTTTGACTTGATTGAATTCATTCAAACTCAATATCACCTCTATTGTAAGTTATATCCTGACATTTCTGGTGACAATGAAAATAAATCATCTTTTTCTTAATTCTATCCAAATAAGTTTGAAATCAAATTGATATTGATTGAATTGACAAAACTATAATTAGTTTCAGGTAAATACATTGTTTTGACTTGTTTGGATTAAGTCAAGTTAAATATCATCTCCTTTGTCAGTAATATCCTGACATTTCTGGTGATAATGAAAATAAATCATCTTTTTCTCAATTACATCCAAATAAGTTTCAAATCCAGTTGATTTTAATTGAATTGACACAACTCTATTTATTTTGAGGTAAATACAGTGTTTTGACTTGTTTGGATTAAATCAAGTTCAATATTACCTCTATTGTAAGTTATATCCTGGCATTTCTAGTGATAATGAAAATAAATCATCTTTTTCTTAATTGCATCTAAATAAGTGTCAAATCAAGTTGATTTTGCCTGACTTGACACAATTCTAGTTAGTTTCAGGTAAATACAGTGTTTTGACTTGATTCGATTAAATCAAGTTCAATATCACCTCTATTGTCAGTAATATCATAACATTTCTGGTGATAATGAAAATAAATAATCTTTTTCTTAATTAGATCCAAATAAGTTTCAAATCCAGTTGATTTTGATTGCATTGACACAATTCTAATATTTTCAGGTAAATAAAGTGTTTTGACTTGATTGGATTAAATCAAATTCTATATTACCTTTATTGTCAGTTATACAATGACATTTCTGGTGATAATGAAAATAAGTCATCTTTTTCTTAATTACATCCAAATAAGTTTCAAATCCAGGTGATTTTGATTGAATTGACACAATTCTAATTAGTTTCACATATATACAATGTTTTGACTTGATTTGTTTAAATCAAGTTCAATATCACCTCTATTGTCCATAATACACTGACATTTCTGGTGATAATGAAAATAAATCATCTTTTTCATAATTACATCCAAATAAGTTGCAACTTTAGTTGTTTTTAATTGGATTGACACCACTCTAATTAGTTTCAGGTAAATACATTGTTTTGACTTGTTTGGATTAAGTCAAGTTAAATATCATCTCCTTTCTCAGTAATATCCTGACATTTCTGGTGATAATGAAACTAAATCATCTTTTTCATAATTACATCCAAATAAGTTTCAAATCCAGTTGATTTTGACTGAATTGACACAATTCTAATTAGTTTCATGTACATGCAGTGTTTTGACTTCATTGGATTAAATCAAGTTCAATATCACCACTATTGTCAGTAATATCTTGACATTTCTGGTGATAATGAAAATAAATCATCTTTGTCTTACTTACATCCAAATAAGTTTCAAATCAAATTGATATTGATTGAATTGACAAAACTATAATTAGTTTCAGGTAAATACAGTGTTTTGACTTGTTTGGATTCAATATCACCTGTATTTTCAGTAATATCCTGACATTTCTGGTTATAATGAAAATAAATCATCTTTTTCTTAATTACATCCACATAAGTTGCAAATCCAGTTGATTTTAATTGAATTGACACAACTCTGATTAGTTTCAGGTAAAAACAGTGTTTTGACTTGTTTGGATTAAATCAAGTTCAATATCACCTCTATTGTCAGTAATATCTTGACATTTTTGGTGATAATGAAAATAAATCATCTTTTTCTCAATTACATCAAAAAAAGATTCAGATCCAGTTGATTTTGATTAAATTGACACAATTCTAATTAGTTTCATGTCCATACAGTGTTTTGACTTGATTGGATTAAATCCAGTTCAATATCACCTCTATTGTCAGTAATATCCTGACATTTCTGGTGATAATGAAAATAAATCATCTTTTTCATAATTACATCCAAATAGGGTTCAAATCCAGTTGATTTTGACTGAATTGACACAATTCTAATTAGTTTCATGTACATGCAGTGTTTTGACTTCATTGGATTAAATCAAGTTCAATATCACCACTATTGTCAGTAATATCTTGACATTTCTGGTGATAATAAAAATGAATCATCTTTTTCTTAATTACATCCAAATAGGTTTCAAATCCAGTTGATTTTGATTGAATTGACACAATTCTAATTAGTGTCAGGTAATAACATTGTTTTGACTTGATTGGATTAAATCAAGTTCAATATCACCTCTATTGTCAGTAATATCTTGACATTTTTGGTGATAATGAAAATAAATCATCTTTTTCTCACTTACATCCAAAAAAGATTCAGATCCAGTTGATTTGGACTGAATTGACAAGTTCTAATTAGTGTCAGGTAATTACATTGTTTTGACTTGATTGAATTCATTCAAACTCAATATCACCTCTATTGTAAGTTATATCCTGACATTTCTGGTGACAATGAAAATAAATCATCTTTTTCTTAATTCTATCCAAATAAGTTTGAAATCAAGTTGATATTGATTGAATTGACAAAACTATAATTAGTTTCAGGTAAATACAGTGTTTTGACTTGTTTGGATTCAATATCCCTGTATTTTCAGTAATATCCTGACTTTTCTGGTTATAATGAAAATAAATCATCTTTTTCTTAATTACATCCGAGTAAGTTGCAAATCCAGTTGATTTTGATTGAATTGACACAATTCTAATTAGTGTCAGGTAATTACATTGTTTTGACTTGTTTGGATTAAATCAAGTTCAATATCACCTCTATTTTCAGTGATATCCCGACATTTCTGGTGATAATGAAAATAAATCATCTTTTTCATAATTACATCCAAATAAGTTGCAACTTTAGTTGTTTTTAATTGGATTGACACCACTCTAATTAGTTTCAGGTAAATACAGTGTTTTGACTTGTTTGGATTAAGTCAAGTTAAATATCATCTCCTTTGTCAGTAATATCCTGACATTTCTTGTGATAATGAAAATAAATCATCTTTTTCATAATTACATCCAAATAAGTTGCAACTTTAGTTGTTTTTAATTGGATTGATACCACTCTAATTAGTTTCAGGTAAATACATTGTTTTGACTTGTTTGGATTAAGTCAAGTTAAATATCATCTCCTTTGTCAGTAATATCCTGACATTTCTTGTGATAATGAAAATAAATCATCTTTTTCTCAATTACATCCAAATAAGTTTCAAATCCAGTTGATTTTAATTGAATTGACACAACTCTATTTATTTTGAGGTAAATACAGTGTTTTGACTTGTTTGGATTAAATCAAGTTCAATATTACCTCTATTGTAAGTTATATCCTGGCATTTCTGGTGATAATGAAAATGAATCATCTTTTTCTTAATTGCATCTAAATAAGTGTCAAATCAAGTTGATTTTGCCTGACTTGACACAATTCTAGTTAGTTTCAGGTAAATACAGTGTTTTGACTTGATTCGATTAAATCAAGTTCAATATCACCTCTATTGTCAGTAATATCATAACATTTCTGGTGATAATGAAAATAAATAATCTTTTTCTTAATTAGATCCAAATAAGTTTCAAATCCAGTTGATTTTGATTGCATTGACACAATTCTAATATTTTCAGGTAAATAAAGTGTTTTGACTTGATTGGATTAAATCAAATTCAATATTACCTTTATTGTCAGTTATACAATGACATTTATGGTGATAATGAAAATAAATCATCTTTTTCTTAATTACATCCATATAAGTTTCAATTCCAGTTGATTTTGAGTGAATAGACACAATTCTAACTAGTTCAAGGTAATTAGAGTGTTTTGACTTGATTGGATTAAATCCAGTTCAATATCACCTCTATTGTCAGTAATATCCTGACATTTCTGGTGATAATGAAAATAAATCATCTTTTTCTTAATTCTATCCAAATAAGTTTGAAATCAAATTGATATTGATTGAATTGACAAAACTATAATTAGTTTCAGGTAAATACAGTGTTTTGACTTGTTTGGATTCAATATCCCTGTATTTTCAGTAATATCCTGACTTTTCTGGTTATAATGAAAATAAATCATCTTTTTCTTAATTACATCCGAGTAAGTTGCAAATCCAGTTGATTTTGATTGAATTGACACAATTCTAATTAGTGTCAGGTAATTACATTGTTTTGACTTGTTTGGATTAAATCAAGTTCAATATCACCTCTATTGTCAGTGATATCCCGACATTTTTCGTGATAATGAAAATAAATCATCTTTTTCTCAATTACATCCAAAAAAGATTCAGATCCAGTTGATTTTGATTGAATTGACACATTTCTGATTAGTTTCATGTCCATACAGTGTTTTGACTTGATTGGATTAAATCAAGTTCAATATCACCACTATTGTCAGTAGTATCTTGACATTTCTGGTGATAATGAAAATAAATCATCTTTTTCTTACTTAAATCCAAATAAGTTTCAAATCAAATTGATATTGATTGAATTGACAAAACTATAATTAGTTTCAGGTAAATACAGTGTTTTGACTTGTTTGGACTAAGGCAAGTTAAATATCATCTTCTT
This sequence comes from Aurelia sp. 3 sensu Dawson et al. (2005), assembly GCA_964020215.1. Lineage (NCBI taxonomy): Eukaryota > Metazoa > Cnidaria > Scyphozoa > Semaeostomeae > Ulmaridae > Aurelia > Aurelia sp. 3 sensu Dawson et al. (2005). Next base: position 16,846,954 of record OZ026585.1, read on the forward strand.
TGTCAGTAATATCCTGAAATTTCTGGTGATAATGAAAATAAATCATCTTTTTCTCAATTACATCCAAATAAGTTTCAAATCCAGTTGATTTTGACTGAATTGACACAATTCTAATTAGTTTCATGTACATGCAGTGTTTTGACTTCATTGGATTAAATCAAGTTCAATATCACCACTATTGTCAGTAATATCTTGACATTTTTGGTGATAATGAAAATAAATCATCTTTTTCTCAATTACATCAAAAAAAGATTCAGATCCAGTTGATTTTGATTAAATTGACACAATTCTAATTAGTTTCATGTCCATACAGTGTTTTGACTTGATTGGATTAAATCCAGTTCAATATCACCTCTATTGTCAGTAATATCCTGACATTTCTGGTGATAATGAAAATATATCATCTTTTTCATAATTACATCCAAATAGGGTTCAAATCCAGTTGATTTTGACTGAATTGACACAATTCTAATTAGTTTCATGTACATGCAGTGTTTTGACTTCATTGGATTAAATCAAGTTCAATATCACCACTATTGTCAGTAATATCTTGACATTTCTGGTGATAATAAAAATGAATCATCTTTTTCTTAATTACATCCAAATAAGTTTCAAATCCAGTTGATTTTGATTGAATTGACACAATTCTAATTAGTGTCAGGTAATAACATTGTTTTGACTTGATTGGATTAAATCAAGTTCAATATCACCTCTATTGTCAGTAATATCTTGACATTTTTGGTGATAATGAAAATAAATCATCTTTTTCTCACTTACATCCAAAAAAGATTCAGATCCAGTTGATTTTGATTAAATTGGCACAATTCTAATTAGTTTCATGTCCATACAGTGTTTTGACTTGATTGGATTAAATCCAGTTCAATATCACCTCTATTGTCAGTAATATCCTGACATTTCTGGTGATAATGAAAATAAATCATCTTTTTCATAATTACATCCAAATAGGATTCAAATCCAGTTGATTTGGACTGAATTGACAAGTTCTAATTAGTGTCAGGTAATTACATTGTTTTGACTTGATTGAATTCATTCAAACTCAATATCACCTCTATTGTCAGTAATATCTTGACATTTCTGGTGATAATAAAAATAAATCATCTTTTTCTTAATTACATCCAAATAAGTTTCAAATCCAGTTGATTTTGATTGAATTGACACAATTCTAATTAGTGTCAGGTAATTACATTGTTTTGACTTGATTGGATTAAATCAAGTTCAATATTACGTCTATTGTAAGTTATATCCTGACATTTCTGGTGATAATGAAAATAAGTCATCTTTTTCTTAATTACATCCAAATAAGTTTCAAATCCAGGTGATTTTGATTGAATTGACACAATTCTAATTAGTTTCACATATATACAATGTTTTGACTTGATTTGTTTAAATCAAGTTCAATATCACCTCTATTGTCCATAATACACTGACATTTCTGGTGATAATGAAAATAAATCATCTTTTTCATAATTACATCCAAATAAGTTTCAAATCCAGTTGATTTTGATTGAATTGACACAATTCTAATTAGTGTCAGGTAATTACATTGTTTTGACTTGATTGGATTAAATCAAGTTCAATATTACGTCTATTGTAAGTTATATCCTGACATTTCTGGTGATAATGAAAATAAGTCATCTTTTTCTTAATTACATCCAAATAAGTTTCAAATCCAGGTGATTTTGATTGAATTGACACAATTCTAATTAGTTTCACATATATACAATGTTTTGACTTGATTTGTTTAAATCAAGTTCAATATCACCTCTATTGTCCATAATACACTGACATTTCTGGTGATAATGAAAATAAATCATCTTTTTCATAATTACATCCAAATAAGTTGCAACTTTAGTTGTTTTTAATTGGATTGACACCACTCTAATTAGTTTCAGGTAAATACATTGTTTTGACTTGTTTGGATTAAGTCAAGTTAAATATCATCTCCTTTCTCAGTAATATCCTGACATTTCTGGTGATAATGAAACTAAATCATCTTTTTCTCAATTACATCCAAATAAGTTTCAAATCCAGTTGATTTTGACTGAATTGACACAATTCTAATTAGTTTCATGTACATGCAATGTTTTGACTTGATTGGATTAAATCAAATTCAATATCACCTCTATTGTCAGTAATATCCTGACATTTCTGGTGACAATGAAAATAAATCATCTTTTTCTTAATTCTATCCAAATAAGTTTGAAATCAAATTGATATTGATTGAATTGACAAAACTATAATTAGTTTCAGGTAAATACAGTGTTTTGACTTGTTTGGATTCAATATCCCTGTATTTTCAGTAATATCCTGACTTTTCTGGTTATAATGAAAATAAATCATCTTTTTCTTAATTACATCCGAGTAAGTTGCAAATCCAGTTGATTTTGATTGAATTGACACAATTCTAATTAGTGTCAGGTAATTACAGTGTTTTGACTTGATTGCATTAAATCAAGTTCAATATTACCTCTATTGTTAGTTATACCCAGACATTTCTGGTGATAATGAAAATAAATCATCTTTTTCTTAATTACATCCAAATAAGTTTCAAATCAAGTTGATTTTGACTGAATTGACACAATTCTATTTGGTTTCAGGTAAATACAGTGTTTTGACTTGTTTGGATTAAATCAAGTTCAATATTACCTCTCTTGTCAGTTATATAATGACATTTCTCGTGATAATGAAAATAAATAATCTTTTTCTTAATTACATCCAAATAAGATTAAAGTCCAGTTGATTTTAATTGAATTGGCACAATTCTATTTGGTTTCAGGTAAGTACAGTGTTTGACTTGTTTGGATTAAATCAAGTTCAATAACATCTTTATTGTCAGTAATATCCTGACATTTCTGGTGATAATGAAAATAAATCATTTTTTTCTTAATTACATCCAAATAAGTTTCAATTCAAGTTGTTTTTGATTGAATTGACACAATTCTAATTAGTTTCAGGTAAATACAGTGTTTTTAACTTGATTGGATTAAATCAAGTTCAATATCACCACTATTGTCAGTAATATCTTGACATTTCTGGTGATAATGAAAATAAATCATCTTTGTCTTACTTACATCCAAATAAGTTTCAAATCAAATTGATATTGATTGAATTGACAAAACTATAATTAGATTCAGGTAAATACAGTGTTTTGACTTGTTTGGATTCAATATCACCTGTATTTTCAGTAATATCCTGACATTTCTGGTTATAATGAAAATAAATCATGTTTTTCTTAATTAGATCCAAATAAGTTTCAAATCCAGTTGATTTTGATTGCATTGACACAATTCTAATATTTTCAGGTAAATAAAGTGTTTTGACTTGATTGGATTAAATCAAATTCAATATTACCTTTATTGTCAGTTATACAATGACATTTCTGGTGATAATGAAAATAAATCATCTTTTTCTTAATTACATCCATATAAGTTTCAATTCCAGTTGATTTTGAGTGAATAGACACAATTCTAACTAGTTCAAGGTAATTACAGTGTTTTGACTTGATTGGATTAAATCCAGTTCAATATCACCTCTATTGTCAGTAATATCCTGACATTTCTGGTGATAATGAAAATAAATCATCTTTTTCTTAATGACATCAAAATAAGTTTCAAATCAAGTTGATTTTGATTGAGTTGACACAATTCTAATTAGTTTCAGGTAAATACAGTGTTTTGACTTGATTGGATTAAATCAAGTTCAATATCGCCTCTATTGTCAGTAATATCTTGACATTTCTGGTGATAATGAAAATAAATCATCTTTTTCTTAGTTACATCAAAATAAGTTTCAAATCAAGTTGATTTTGATTGAATTGACACAATTCTAATTAGTTTCAGGTAAATACAGTGTTTTGACTTGTTTGGATTAAATCAAGTTCAATATCACCTCTATTGTCAGTACTATCTTGAAATTTCTCATGATGATGAAAATAAATCATCTTTTTCTCAATTACATCCTAATAAGATTAAAATCCAGTTGATTTTAATTGAATTGACACAGCTCTATTTGGTTTGAGGTAAGTAAATACAGTGTTTTGACTTGATTGCATTAAATCAAGTTCAATATTACCTCTATTGTTAGTTATACCCAGACATTTCTGGTGATAATGAAAATAAATCATCTTTTTCTTAATTACATCCAAATAAGTTTCAAATCAAGTTGATTTTGACTGAATTGACACAATTCTATTTGGTTTCAGGTAAATACAGTGTTTTGACTTGTTTGGATTAAATCAAGTTCAATATTACCTCTCTTGTCAGTTATATAATGACATTTCTCGTGATAATGAAAATAAATAATCTTTTTCTTAATTACATCCAAATAAGATTAAAGTCCAGTTGATTTTAATTGAATTGGCACAATTCTATTTGGTTTCAGGTAAGTACAGTGTTTGACTTGTTTGGATTAAATCAAGTTCAATAACATCTTTATTGTCAGTAATATCCTGACATTTCTGGTGATAATGAAAATAAATCATTTTTTTCTTAATTACATCCAAATAAGTTTCAATTCAAGTTGTTTTTGATTGAATTGACACAATTCTAATTAGTTTCAGGTAAATACAGTGTTTTTAACTTGATTGGATTAAATCAAGTTCAATATCACCACTATTGTCAGTAATATCTTGACATTTCTGGTGATAATGAAAATAAATCATCTTTGTCTTACTTACATCCAAATAAGTTTCAAATCAAATTGATATTGATTGAATTGACAAAACTATAATTAGATTCAGGTAAATACAGTGTTTTGACTTGTTTGGATTCAATATCACCTGTATTTTCAGTAATATCCTGACATTTCTGGTTATAATGAAAATAAATCATCTTTTTCTTAATTACATCCACATAAGTTGCAAATCCAGTTGATTTTAATTGAATTGACACAACTCTGATTAGTTTCAGGTAAAAACAGTGTTTTGACTTGTTTGGATTAAATCAAGCTCAATATCACCTCTATTGTCAGTAATATCTTGACATTTTTGGTGATAATGAAAATAAATCATCTTTTTCTCAATTACATCAAAAAAAGATTCAGATCCAGTTGATTTTGATTAAATTGACACAATTCTAATTAGTTTCATGTCCATACAGTGTTTTGACTTGATTGGATTAAATCCAGTTCAATATCACCTCTATTGTCAGTAATATCCTGACATTTCTGGTGATAATGAAAATAAATCATCTTTTTCATAATTACATCCAAATAGGGTTCAAATCCAGTTGATTTTGACTGAATTGACACAATTCTAATTAGTTTCATGTAAATGCAGTGTTTTGACTTCATTGGATTAAATCAAGTTCAATATCACCACTATTGTCAGTAATATCTTGACATTTCTGGTGATAATAAAAATAAATCATCTTTTTCTTAATTACATCCAAATAAGTTTCAAATCCAGTTGATTTTGATTGAATTGACACAATTCTAATTAGTGTCAGGTAATAACATTGTTTTGACTTGATTGGATTAAATCAAGTTCAATATCACCTCTATTGTCAGTAATATCTTGACATTTTTGGTGATAATGAAAATAAATCATCTTTTTCTCACTTACATCCAAAAAAGATTCAGATCCAGTTGATTTTGATTAAATTGGCACAATTCTAATTAGTTTCATGTCCATACAGTGTTTTGACTTGATTGGATTAAATCCAGTTCAATATCACCTCTATTGTCAGTAATATCCTGACATTTTGGTGATAATGAAAATAAATCATCTTTTTCATAATTACATCCAAATAGGATTCAAATCCAGTTGATTTGGACTGAATAGACAAGTTCTAATTAGTGTCAGGTAATTACATTGTTTTGACTTGATTGAATTCATTCAAACTCAATATCACCTCCATTGTCAGTAATATCTTGACATTTCTGGTGATAATAAAAATAAATCATCTTTTTCTTAATTACATCCAAATAAGTTTCAAATCCAGTTGATTTTGATTGAATTGACACAATTCTAATTAGTGTCAGGTAATTACATTGTTTTGACTTGATTGGATTAAATCAAGTTCAATATTACGTCTATTGTAAGTTATATCCTGACATTTCTGGTGATAATGAAAATAAGTCATCTTTTTCTTAATTACATCCAAATAAGTTTCAAATCCAGGTGATTTTGATTGAATTGGCACAATTCTAATTAGTTTCACATATATACAATGTTTTGACTTGATTTGTTTAAATCAAGTTCAATATCACCTCTATTGTCCATAATACACTGACATTTCTGGTGATAATGAAAATAAATCATCTTTTTCATAATTACATCCAAATAAGTTGCAACTTTAGTTGTTTTTAATTAGATTGACACCACTCTAATTAGTTTCAGGTAAATACAGTGTTTTGACTTGTTTGGATTAAGTCAAGTTAAATATCATCTCCTTTGTCAGTAATATCCTGACATTTCTTGTGATAATGAAAATAAATCATCTTTTTCATAATTACATCCAAATAAGTTGCAACTTTAGTTGTTTTTAATTGGATTGACACCACTCTAATTAGTTTCAGGTAAATACATTGTTTTGACTTGTTTGGATTAAGTCAAGTTAAATATCATCTCCTTTGTCAGTAATATCCTGACATTTCTTGTGATAATGAAAATAAATCATCTTTTTCTCAATTACATCCAAATAAGTTTCAAATCCAGTTGATTTTAATTGAATTGACACAACTCTATTTATTTTGAGGTAAATACAGTGTTTTGACTTGTTTGGATTAAATCAAGTTCAATATTACCTCTATTGTAAGTTATATCCTGGCATTTCTGGTGATAATGAAAATGAATCATCTTTTTCTTAATTGCATCTAAATAAGTGTCAAATCAAGTTGATTTTGCCTGACTTGACACAATTCTAGTTAGTTTCAGGTAAATACAGTGTTTTGACTTGATTCGATTAAATCAAGTTCAATATCACCTCTATTGTCAGTAATATCATAACATTTCTGGTGATAATGAAAATAAATAATCTTTTTCTTAATTAGATCCAAATAAGTTTCAAATCCAGTTGATTTTGATTGCATTGACACAATTCTAATATTTTCAGGTAAATAAAGTGTTTTGACTTGATTGGATTAAATCAAATTCAATATTACCTTTATTGTCAGTTATACAATGACATTTCTGGTGATAATGAAAATAAATCATCTTTTTCTTAATTACATCCATATAAGTTTCAATTCCAGTTGATTTTGAGTGAATAGACACAATTCTAACTAGTTCAAGGTAATTACAGTGTTTTGACTTGATTGGATTAAATCCAGTTCAATATCACCTCTATTGTCAGTAATATCCTGACATTTCTGGTGATAATGAAAATAAATCATCTTTTTCTTAATGACATCAAAATAAGTTTCAAATCAAGTTGATTTTGATTGAGTTGACACAATTCTAATTAGTTTCAGGTAAATACAGTGTTTTGACTTGATTGGATTAAATCAAGTTCAATATCGCCTCTGTTGTCAGTAATATCTTGACATTTCTGGTGATAATGAAAATAAATCATCTTTTTCTTAATTACATCAAAATAAGTTTCAAATCAAGTTGATTTTGATTGAATTGACACAATTCTAATTAGTTTCAGGTAAATACAGTGTTTTGACTTGTTTGGATTAAATCAAGTTCAATATCACCTCTATTGTCAGTACTATCTTGAAATTTCTCATGATGATGAAAATAAATCATCTTTTTCTCAATTACATCCTAATAAGATTAAAATCCAGTTGATTTTAATTGAATTGACACAGCTCTATTTGGTTTGAGGTAAGTAAATACAGTGTTTTGACTTGATTGCATTAAATCAAGTTCAATATTACCTCTATTGTTAGTTATACCCAGACATTTCTGGTGATAATGAAAATAAATCATCTTTTTCTTAATTACATCCAAATAAGTTTCAAATCAAGTTGATTTTGACTGAATTGACACAATTCTATTTGGTTTCAGGTAAATACAGTGTTTTGACTTGTTTGGATTAAATCAAGTTCAATATTACCTCTCTTGTCAGTTATATAATGACATTTCTCGTGATAATGAAAATAAATAATCTTTTTCTTAATTACATCCAAATAAGATTAAAGTCCAGTTGATTTTAATTGAATTGGCACAATTCTATTTGGTTTCAGGTAAGTACAGTGTTTGACTTGTTTGGATTAAATCAAGTTCAATAACATCTTTATTGTCAGTAATATCCTGACATTTCTGGTGATAATGAAAATAAATCATTTTTTTCTTAATTACATCCAAATAAGTTTCAATTCAAGTTGTTTTTGATTGAATTGACACAATTCTAATTAGTTTCAGGTAAATACAGTGTTTTTAACTTGATTGGATTAAATCAAGTTCAATATTACCTTTATTGTCAGTAATATCTTGACATTTCTGGTGATAATGAAAAAAAATCATCTTTTCTTAATTACATCCAAATAAGTTTCAAATCCAGTTGATTTTGATTGACAATGACACAAGTCTAATTAGTTTCAGGCAAATACAGTGTTTTGACTTGATTGGATTAAATCAAGTTCAATTTTACCTCTATTGTCAGTAATATCTTGTCATTTCTGGTGATAATTAAAATAAATAATCTTTTTCTTAATTACATCCAAATAAGTTTCAAATCCAGTTGATTTTGATTGAATTGAAACAGTTCTAATTAGTTTCAGGTAAATACAGTGTTTTGACTTGATTTGATTAATTCAAGTTCAATATCACCTCTATTGTCAGTAATATCCTGACATTTCTGGTGATAATGAAAATAAATCATCTTTTTCTTAATTACATCAAAATAAGTTTCAAATCAAGTTGATTTTGATTGAATTGACACAATGTTCCGACTTGGCTCATTAAAGCTCTTGGGCGCTGGTCTTCAGACAGCTTCGAGAGATATGTTCGCACTCCGGACTCAACCTTCGCGCAGGCTTCCAGAAATATTCTGCAGTTTAATGACTAAAATTGGTCCAACCATTGCACAATCTGCCGATATCGAAAGACATTTAATGGTGGACCTAGAAAACAAATCAAACCTTTATAGCGTATACACGTATTTCATGGATATATCAGAAACCAACATATTGGGCGAGTTTCTTTAAATCACACGCTTTTCTTTTATAAGAAACTTGGATGAGCCTGTAGTACTAAAAGTTTCTTAATTTCACACGATAGTTTCTGCTTTTACTACTAAAAGTTTCTTAACTGGTTTCTTGTCATGGTGAGGTGGTTTCTATGTTTGCCAGGTATTTTTCTCTTGTCATGCATTACAATTTTATCAAGAACACAACAAACTCTTTGAGCTCAAAGCATAGAACAATTGAACTTACCCAAAATCAAGGGTCTATTATTTCTTTCAACATTTATATGTGGTTTTTTAAAAAAAGAGAAGTTTCTTAGCGCTTCTCGAACATGGTACTGGGGTTTCTGAAACTTTTCGTGACCCTAGTACTAGTTTCTTATCAACCAGTTTCTTATAAAATACAAAACGTGTGCCAGGACTTCAGTACCGCGTTTCCCTTCAAAAAAATTGGGATGAGCCTATTAATTTCACCTGAAAATTCTCGGCTTTCAGTACTCTCAAGCACATTCCGAATAGTTAGGAAACAAGCAAACAAAATAAACCTATACCCACGATTTCCTTTATCAAATTAATAGCTTTCGAAATAGAACTATGTTGTGTCCCCAGTGCGGTAGTTTCTTAAGTTTTGACGATCGGAGAGTTTCTCATGAGCAGTTTCTTAAATAAGGGAAAATCCGTAAACGCTCATCTTTATAACAAATCGAAAGAACTTTTTGTTCGGCTCCTCTATCTGCAAGATAAACCAAAGGATACATCTTTCCGAGTGGTGCATTGCTTTTGCGAAATGATGTACGATATTCGAAAGGAAACAGGCTTTTGAGGTTCTTCCTGGATTTTCCAAAACATAATGATTCACCATAGGTGTACGTGGGCTTCGCAGAGCGATGCGTCCCTCATGTCTTTCTCTTCGTCTTTTGGGGGAACACGCAAGCGTGTTCTGTGGCAGCAAAAACCTCTAAAAGGACGTTTTTCCCCCTAAAAGACTTCGGATCAACTCCGTTTTCCTTAGAAAATGTTTCCTCTACATTGCAAGATTACTAGAATAATATTCCCAACCTCTAATTTCACAAAAAGGACTATCTTGTTTGCTGAAGGTGGGGCTATTCCCCTTGCCTGCAGAGCAATTACTGTGCATAGTAAACTTGCAGAGCCATTCCTGTGCAAGTCACCTTCAGCAAACCGTTTTCATTCTCAGGGGCAGTTTTTTCTCTAATTTCACAAAAAGGACAACCTTGTTTGCTTAGGGTGGGACCATTCCCCTTTGCCTGCAGAGCTATTCCTGTACAAGTCACCCTCAGCAAACCATTTTCACTTTCAGGCGCAAAAACTGTGTTTTGCGTTCATCGGCGGTGGGGCCATTCCCCATACTTGTCGAGTTATTCCCCGCTGGTAAACCTGTGCAGCTATTCCTGTGAGGTGCTCCAGATGGACAAGAAATGTAGTCCCATTTCGGTTTTGCTGCCGCACAATCGCTTCCATTCCCCCACAAAAAAGGGCAGTAGATTTGGCATATTGTAAGTTTTCTGCTGAATGATGTGTGAATACGAATCACAATATCCTTATCGCTTCAACTGCCGAGCTATGAATTCTGGGCCGAGCTGCCCCCGGTGAAAGGTTTGGTTAAGACTATGATTTGGAGTGGAAAAACCGATAATTATAGAAAATATGGTTCTCATGTAGCAACAGGAACGGTGTACAATCATTCTGAATACACCGTTCTCGTGACTATATGACTATGCTTTGGAGTGGAAAACCGAAAATTATGGAAAATATGGTTGTAATATTCCACCAGGAACGATGTACACACATTCTGTATACACCGTTCCCGTGACTATATGACCATCATTAGGAGTGGAAAACCGAACATTATAGAAAATATGGATCTAACATTGCACAAGGAACGATGTACTGTATACACCGTTCCCGTGACAATATGACTATCATATGGAGTGGAAAAACGATAATCATAGAACAGATAGCTCTCATGTAGCACCAGGAACGATAGACACAAATTCTGTATACACCGTTCCCGTGACTAAGTGACTATCATTTGGAGTGGAAAACCGATAATTATAGAAAATATGGTCCTGATATTGCACCAAGAAGGAAGTACACACATTCTGTATGCAACGTTCCCGTGACTATATGACTATCATTTGGAGTGGAAAACCGGAAATTATAGAAAATATGGTTCTAATATTGCACCAGGAACGATGTACACACATTCTGTATACAACGTTCCCGTGACTATATGACTATAATTTGGAGTGGAAAACCGATAATTATAGAAAATATGGTCCTAATATTGCACCAAGAAGGAAGTACACACATTCTGTATGCAACGTTCCCGTGACTATATGACTATCATTTGGAGTGGAAAACCGGAAATTATAGAAAATATGGTTCTAATATTGCACCAGGAACGATGTACACACATTCTGTATACACCGTTCCCGTGACTATAAGACTATAATTTGGAGTGGAAAACCGATAATTATAGAAAATATGGTTCTCAAGTTGCACCAGGAATGATGTACACACATTCTGTATACACCGTTCCCGTGACTATATGACTATCATTTGGAGCGGAAAACCGAAAATTATAGAAAATATGGTTCTAATATTGCACCAGGAACGATGTACACACATTCTGTATACACCGTTCCCGTGACTATATGACTATAACCGAAGGATGAGGCAAGCGACGACAATCATTGTGTTCAACTTCATAATTAGAGACATTCCATGTTAGCTATATTTTGACAAATCCAGTACAAATCCAGTGAGACGACATTTCCAGTTAAGATAAAAAATTAATTAATTAATTAGACGTAAACATGTTTTATTTGTAATTCGAACGTTTCGAACCAACTAGGCTCATCTTCAGCGAATCTAACTGATAATGAGTGGCAATTTAAACCAAGAGACAAACAAACTAAAAGACGAGTAGACAAGCGTGAGTTACATTTTCTACGCACAGGGGACCCGAGGCCTGAGCCTCAGGTGGATAAAGTGGCAAACAAACTCAGAGGAGAACCAGGGGAATAGACGACTATTGGGAATTGAGTTCTGGTCGATCCCGTAGAATTAAAAGGCTTTCATGAATGAGTAAATCAAACTCATTGTTGGCTCTGTCCAAATTTTCTATATGACTATCATTTGTAGTGGAAAACCGAAAATTATGGAAAATATGGTTCTCATGTTGCACCAGGAACGATGTACACACATTCTTTATACACCGTTCCCGTGACTATATGACCATGATTTGGAGTGGAAAACAGAAAATTACAGAAAATATCGTTCTCATGTTGCACCAGGAACGATGTACACACATTCTGTATACAACGTTCCCGTGACTATATGACTATCATTTGGAGTGGAAAACCGAAAATTATAGATAAAATGGTTCTAATATTGCACCAGGAACGATGTACACACATTTTGTATGCACCGTTCCCATGACTTTATGACTATGATTTGGAGTGGAAAACCGATAATGTTGGTAAATATGGATCTGATGTAGCAACAGGAACGGTGTACACACATTTTGCATACACCGTTCCAGTGAATATATGACTATGCTTTGGAGTGGAAAACCGAAAATTATAGAACATATGGTTCTCATGTAGCAACAGGAACGGTGTACACACATTTTGTATACAACGTTCTCGTGACTATATGACTATCATTTGGAGTGGAAAACCGAAAATTATAGATAAAATGGTTCTAATATTGCACCAGGAACGATAGACACACATCCTGTATACACCGTTCCAGTGACTATATAACTATCATTTGAAGTGGAAAACCGATAATTATAGAACATATGGTTCTCATGTTGCCACCAGGAACGATGTACACACATTCTGTAAAAACCGTTCCCGGGACAATATGACTATCAGTTGGCTTGGAAAACCGAAAATTATAGAAAATATGGTTCTCATGTTGCACCAGGAACGATGTACACACATTCTGTATACACCGTTCCCGTGACTATATGACTATCATTTGGAGTGGAAAACCGATAATTATAGAACATATGGTTCTCATGTAGCAACAGGAACGGTGTACACACATTTTGTATACAACGTTCTCGTGACTATATGACTATAATTTGGAGTTGAAAACCGAAAATTATAGAAAATGTGGTTCTCATGTTGCACCAGGAACGATGTACACACATTTTGTATGCACCGTTCCCATGACTTTATGACTATGATTTGGAGTGGAAAACCGATAATGATGGTAAATATGGATCTGATTTAGCAACAGGAACGGTGTACACACATTTTGCATACACCGTTCCAGTGAATATATGACTATGCTTTGGAGTGGAAAACCGAAAATTATGGAAAATATGGTTCTCATGTTGCACCAGGAACGAAAGACGCATATTCTGTATACCCCGTTCCCGTGACTATATGACTATCATTTGGAGTAGAAAACCGATAATTATAGAAAATATGGTTCTCATGTTGCACCAGGAACGATGTACACACATTCTGTATACAACGTTCCCGTGACTATATGACTATCATTTGAAGTGGAAAACCGAAAATTATGGAAAATATGGTTCTCATGTTGCACCAGGAACGATGTACACACATTCTGTATACACCGTTCCCGTGACTAGATGACTATCATTTGGAGTGGAAAACCGATAATTATAGAAAATGTGGTTCTCATGCTGCACCAGGAACGATGTACACACATTCTGTATACACCGTTCCCGTGACTATATGACTATCATTTGCAGAGGAAAAGAGATAATTATTGAAAATATGGTTCTCATGTTCCACCAGGAACGATGTAAACATATTCTGTATACACCGTTTCCGTGACTATTTGACTATAACTTGGAGTTGATAACCGAAAATTATGGAAAATATGGTACTAATATTGCACCAGGAACGAAGTACACACATTCTGTATACAACGTTCCCGTGACTATATGACTATCATTTGAAGTGGAAAACCGAAAATAATAGAAAATTTGGTTCTCATGTTGCACCAGGAACGATGTACACACATTCTGTATACAACGTTCCCGTGACTATATGACTATCATTTGAAGTGGAAAACCGAAAATAATAGAAAATTTGGTTCTCATGTTGCACCAGGAACGATGTACACACATTCTGTATACACCGTTCCCGTGACTATATGACTATCATTTGGAGTGGAAAACCGATAATTATAGAAAATGTGGTTCTCATGTTGCACCAGGAACGATGTACACACATTTTGTATGCACCGTTCCCGTGACTTTATGACTATGATCTGGAGTGGAAAGCCGATACTCATAGAACATATGGTTCTCATGTAGCACCAGGAACGAAAGACGCATATTCTGTATACCCCGTTCCCGTGACTAAATGACTATCATTTGGAGTGGAAAAACGATAATTATAGAAAATGTGGTTCTCATGTTGCACCAGGAACGATGTACACAAATTCTGTATACACTGTTCCCGTGACTTTATGGCTATCATTTCGAGTGGAAAACCGAAAATTATAGAAAATATGGTTCTAATATTGCACCAGGAACGATGTACACACATTCTGTATACACCGATCCCGTGACTATATGACTATCATTTGGAGTAGAAAACTGATAATTATAGAAAATATGGTTCTCAAGTTGCACCAGGAACGATGTACACAAATTCTGTATACACCGTTCCCGTGACTAGATGACTATCATTTGGAGTGGAAAAACGAGAATTATGGAAAATATGGTTCTCATGTTGCACCAGGAGCGATGTACACACGTTCTGTATACACCGTTCCCGTGATTAGATGACTATCATTTGGTGTGGAAAACCGTAAATTATAGAAAATATGGTTCTAATGTAGCAACATCAACGATGTACATATATTCTGTATACAGAATTCCCGTGACTATATGACTATGCTTTGGAGTGGAAATCTGATAATTATAGAAATTATGGTTCTAATATTGCACCAGGAACGATGTACACACATTCTGTATACACTGTTCCGATGACATTATGACTATTATTTGGAGTGGAGAACAGATAATTATAGAAAATATGGTTCTAATATTGCACCATGAACGATGTGCACACATTCTGTATACACCGTTCCCGTGACTATATGACTATCATTTGGAGTGGAAAACCGAAAATTATAGAAAATATGGTACTCGTGTTGCACCTGGAACGATGTACACACATTCTGTATACACCGTTCCAGTGAATATATGACTATGCTTTGGAGTGGAAAACCGAAAATTATGGAAAATATGGTTCTCATAATGCACCAGGTACGATGTACACACATTCTGCATACACCGTTGCCGTGACAATATGACTATCATTTGCAGTGGAAAAGAGATAATTATAGAACAAATGGTTCTAATATTGCCCCAGGAACGATGTACACACATTCTGTATACACCGTTCCCGTGACTATATGACTATGATTTTGAGTGGAAAACCGATAATTCTACAACATATGGTTCTCATGTAGCAACAGGAACGGTGTACACACATTCTGTATAAACCGTTCCCGTGACTTTATGACTATCATTTGGAGTGGAAAACCGAAAATTATAGAACATATGGTTCTCATGTTGCACCAGGAACGTGTACACAAATTCTGCATACACCGTTCCCGTGACTTTATGACTATGATTTGGAGTTGAAAACCGATAATTATAGAACATACCGGGTGAGCCAGAAAAAAGTTCCCACTTTTGAAAATTCATAACACCAACGCTACTTCACAGATTTGAATCATTCAAATTCTAGTTAGAAGCCGAAAGATCAAAGTATTTTTGTGATTTTTCTCGCTGTCCTACCAGCACTACAAATATAGGTAAATTCAACTTTACAAAAATTTCATGGTTGGTTGATTACTGAAAAATGGCCAAAAACATCGATCAATTCATAAATGACCTCTCGCACAGAATAATGAAGGAAATGCAACTTCTCATGGGTGAGAGATATCCTCTAGGCGTTAATTTCCTTGGCATTGAAAATCTTTCGTATTTGTTTGAAAATTGATGTCTCATAACTCTTGAGGGAGGTGAAACGCCCATGGCCTATTGTTCGATTTGAATAGAATCCTTAAGATTTGATCAATGTTTTAGGCCCTTTTTCCGTGATTTTGCAATCATGAAATTTTCATAAAGTTGAATTTACCAATATTTGTAGTGCTGGTAGGACAGCGAAAAAATCACAAAAATAGTTTGATCTTTCGACTTTTAACTACAATTTGTATGATTCAAATCCGTGTAGTAGTCTTGGTGTTATGAATTTTCAAAAGTGGGAACTTTTTTCTGGCTCACCCGGTATGGTTCTCATGTAGCAACAGGAACGGTGTACACACATTCTGTATACACCGTTCACGTGACAATATGACTATGATTTGGATTGGGCAACCGAAAATTATAGAAGATATGGTTCTAACATTGCACCAGGAACGATATACACACATTCTGTATACACTGTTCCGATGACATTATGACTATTATTTGGAGTGGAAAACCGAAAATTATAGAAAATATGGTACTCGTGTGGCACCTGGAACGATGTACACACATTCTGTATACACCGTTCCCGTGACTAAATGACTATCATTTGGAGTGGAAAACCGTAAATTATAGAAAATATGGTTCTCATGTAGCAACAGGAACGATGTACTCATATTCTGTATACACCATTCCCGTGACTATATGACTATGCTTTGGAGTGGAAAACGATAATTATAGAAAATATGGTTCTAATATTGCACCAGGAACGATGTACACACATTCTGTATACACTGTTCCGATGACATTATGACTTTTATTTGGAGTGGAAAACCGATAATTATGAAAAATATTGTTCTCATGTAAGGAAAGGAACGGTGTACACACATTCTGTATACACCGTTCCCCTGACAATATGACTATCATTTGGAGTGGAGAAGAGATAATTATAGAAAATATGATTCTAATATTGCACCAGGAACGATGTACACACATTCTGTATAGACCGTTCCCATGACTATATGACTATGATTTGGAGTGGAAAACCGAAAATTATGGAAAATATGGAGATGAATATGTTACCCATGTATTGACGGGAACGGTGGATACTAAATGTGTTTCATCGTTCCCGTTGCTGAATTTGAAGTAAACCTTCTCTTGATCGTATAAAAGGTCCACATTTTGCTTTATGGATGAAAATACTCATGAAGTAACGGGAACTGTGTTGGTAGCTATGTATACACCATTCTTGTTGCTGCAGTTGAAGTAAATTTTCTCTTAATCTTAAGAAAGGTCAATGTTTAGCTTTGTGGATTAAAATGTTACTTTGTAGTAATGCGAAAGGTGTATACTAAATGTGTATACACTGTTCTCGTTGTAGTATTAGAAGGAAATTTTCTCGTGATCTTAGGAGAGATGCACAATTTGCTTGGGTGGATGAAAATTTTACTCATGTAGTTACGGGAACGGTGTCCACAAAATGTGTGTATACAACGTTCCCGTTGCTCCATTATAAGTAAATTCTCTTTTGATCTTTAGAGAGGTCTAAATTTTGTTTTTGTATGAAAATGCTACTCATGTAGCAATATCTGACGGATGAAAATGCGAAATCGGGAACGATGTGAGCTCATTTTGTATGCAACGTTCCTTTTTCTGATTGAACAAGGAATTCCTCCCAAAAAGCACAAAAATTGCCGATTCCTTTTGAGGTCAAGAGAGAGTTTTCTTATTTCTTGTATTAAGTTTAGTACTCACTGTTGCATCCAGAAAGCAAAATTTCTTCTCATGCAACAACCGCAACGTTGTAAACATTCTTAGCACACACCATCCCCAATTACTGTGTTAGTATGAACTGCACTCAAGAATAAGATATTTAGAACTTTTGTTGAGAGCCAGGAAGCGCCTGGACTTGAAGCCTCTCTCTTTCTAGTCCGGAAAATGCGAAAATCTTTTTTTCAGTTTTCGTATTTTCCGGACTATTTCGGACTAAAAAGAGAGAGAGGCTTGTAGCAAGTCCAGGAAGCGCCAAGGTGGCACTAGACTTATCCTGAGTCGTAGTTTCGCTATTTGACTAACTGATATTGGCACTACATCCTCACTAGACTTATGACGATGAGTCTCTTGTTTCCCTATGCTCTTTGACTTGATGATGGCGCTTCGGTCAATAGAGACTCAGATTGCGAGATTTGTGAATTACTATTGTTAACGTGTAAATGTGATAGAATTTTCGATTCGATTGAAGAATTGAAAGCACTCCCATGGGATAGAGATTCGAAGCCGTGATTCTTTCGTAATTCCATTGATGATTGAAGAAAACAGGGCCAAGTTTTTTACTGTTTCATGATGAGTCCCTCTTGAGCAAGGTTTACCGCAGGGATGCAAGCTACTCATCGTCATCAGTCTACATCCTCGCCCCGATAGGATATGATTGTCGCTAAAAATAGAAATTTTCTTTCGAAATAAATAGAAATTTTCTTTCGAAATAATTGTTGCTCAATTGTTGCTAAGAATAAAATTGTTTTCCTTTGCTCCATCCCCCCCCCATTATACTTTTGTCCCCTGTGTTGTAGTTGCGTAGCATGTTACAATGAGCTGCGCAGGAGGGAAGGCCGTTTACTTTGGCCTTTCCCAGCACAGCTGTACGCACTTGGACTTCAACATGCGTGTTTACCCAAGGGTGTTAGGACACGGATGTTTTGATTGATTATTTGTTTACCTTGTTTTGATCCCTGTGTCTTGTTTTGTTGTCTTGTTTTCTGTTTTGTTTCGTTTTCAACTGTGTGTACTTTGTATTAGGCCCAACCGCTCTCCAAGTTGTTCGAATACAGCTCCCTTGTATTTCTGTGTCTTAGTGCAAGATAGGTTTTAAAACCGAAAAAGGCTTTTCATTGCCCCAACCAAATGCACTCTCCCCAGTCCTTGTCCAAGTTGACTGCGGAACGCCTGCGGCAAGTTCTGGCGAAGTTTCGTCCCTATTCTTCTTTCTCTTTCTTATTTCTTTCTTCTCCCTTCCCTCCTGCGCAGCTCATTGCAACATGCTACGCAACTACAACACAGGGGACAAAAGTATAATGGGGGGGGGGGGATGGAGCAAAGGATTATTTTTTAGCGATAATCATATCCTAGTCTCCCTGTGGATTTGGGATTCCCTATGGCATGGCCGGCCTCCTTTTGGCTTTCGGAGATCAGCATCAAGATGGCGGCCGTGAGAGCACAGATGTCACAGATGTCTGCAGTGTTGCAGCAAGCCAAGCGGGCTCTTCCCATTGTAAGTATAATTTTTGTCGCAATAAATGAAGGCATTAACTTCTAAAGATATAAAGTTAACTCTTGCATGCTTTTCTGTCTGATGGGTAACAACTGTTGAAATTATGAAAAGCGATGTGTGCAAATTGTCAACCAAACCTTTCAACCCAGGTTGGAAAGTTTGTCAACTGCGCACCAAAAACGAAATTAATTTGCGCACCAAAATTGAAATAGAAATAGCAAGAGATGGCCCAATTCCAATTTTTCATGATAATGTTTATAATCTTATCAAGCAAGTTCTCGTTCAGTTGGACAAATTTTAATTTCTGGCTCATCTCAACTTCAGGTAAAATACCAATTGCAACTCAGAGCCCCTCTTGTTCAGACTCATTGTGGCAAGAATACCTGTAATTTATGCGCTCTGCGCACCAACTTTTTTACATTCGCGCACCGAAGTTTTGAAGTGCGCCCTAAAGTTCTTCGGCACGCAGTCCGAACTTTCCAACCTGGCCTTCAACTATCAACCTTCAACCAAACCTTCTAACGAGATGACTGACATTATTGGACTGGAAAAAGTGCACCTAAGTTCCAAACATTATCTGAGATCGGCTTTGAGGGATCAGTGATATCGATTTTGTCCTCACATAGCACCATTCCGAATGGGGGGGGGGGGACGACAGCCTCAACATCAACAAACAATGACGCTTAATGATAAGAGCAAAAAAAATTATTCACATCAATTTTCATAAAGAAATATTTCTGTAATATTATGAAGATTGTGATGATTCATTCTCTTTCCTAAGCTTATTTCCATGTGATCTGCTTGGCTGGAGGATGTTTGCTGAAGCTTTGCTGGAGTCCCAAAGGAGTTTGGCCCAGCACTTCTTGTGCCATACCATCCTCATAAGGTGTACCACAGCCCCTTTGTCAATTTGAATGGACCGAGGCTAAGGGTGGGTGTTCCAAAAGTTAGCGTTAAAATGATGCAAAGCGGGGACAGAATCGAAACACCATTGACCCCGTCATACCTGCCTGTCTTCTTTCGCCAATCTAACAAAGGGACTCCAAGCCCGGCAGATTTTGTGGAAATGGGTTTCAGGGTTAAAAATGATTGAGGGATCAAACCCTTATTTATTTTTTAATTGTCTTTCTGTTTTTTACATACCATGAAGAAATGGTTGATAGATCTAGTCATGATTTTTTACTGTTTTTGAAAGGCTGCACGTGCAAAATGGTCAAGATGCTATGTGACTGGCAAGGTAGAGCACATGGATGATCCTGTAAGTCTTTGCATTTAGATCAACAGGAAAATGTAAATGATCCTTTCTTTTTCGAGGAGAGTCTCAAACCCAGATATTTCCATGTATGTCCATAGACCAGTCCGTGACTACCCGTGTTTTATTTTGTGTCACAAACATTACCAGGCCTTTTCGTTTGACGCGTGCGATCGCACTCGCACACGCTGGCACACGCGCAGATTCATGTACGAGTGCGTTTTGTCGCACGCGCAAAACGATCCTTTAGTGCGGTGATCAGGCAAGAATAGAACATCAGCTGGCCATTTCGGTATTGTCGTTGATGTGGAGATCAACATGAATTTTGTTTCAACAAAGCCAAGTCATGAGAGGACGACGTTTCAAGGAACAATCCAGATGATAGCTGATTTTCGCAGCCGTGACCATGTAATGACCTTGCCGTTAAGTTACCACTTGAAATCATCATAAGCCGTGGTTACTAATGAATGAGAAAAAACCAGACCACTTCAATAAGCAAAGACTACTACAACGTTATTAATTGCATGTGGAATTGTGACAACAAATGTCCGCGTTTTATCGCAAACTAATAAGTTTCTCCATGTCTAGGGCGGAAAGTTTCTTAAAGTTTTAAGTACGGAAGTTTCAAATTCTCATTTCTCTTATTATTGAGATCTCTTGAGCTTCTACATATACTTCATTGCCAGTTGTACGAAACCATGCCTTTTCTAGACATCAATCGAGAAAATATGAGAAACGAAGTGCAACTAGTATGTGGCAGCTTTATCAAGACTACGTGTTCTTTAGCAATGATTGCCTCTGCAGGTTTCTAACGCGGTTAGAAGCAAAGAATATAGTGAGAATTTGATGTAAAAGGCTTATCGTAAAAAAACTAAATTTGGGTGAAGAGGCAAGAAAGTAAGGGCCAAGCTACAAATTGATTAGCAAAGTAATTTTTGGCAGGTTTTGCTACTGTCAGATGGAAACTCTTCGTCTCAAATCCTCGTTGTTACCGTAGAAAGCATAAATTTTCATTCATATGCTTATAGCAGGATAGCAAGCTGGGACTGATTATACCAAGATTTTATGACAGGGAAACCAATCTGTTTCATTTCAGACAAAGGGGCCTAAATTTACTTCATCGAAAACTCTCTTCGACAGAGTCAACGTCAAGGATGGAGGCTATCTCAAGAATGCCCCTTTAATCCAGTAATGACCCTGATGATGTAATACTTAACTCCCAATTGATCTTAGCACTTAATCGAACTAGATTTCGGAAATGTAGGTGACCTAACTTCTTGACCTTTCCAGAAATTAAAGCAAAACAGTCTCATCGAAAAATTCTTGGAAAACAACAAAGCATCTTCGAGGAGCAAAGAAAGTCTCAGAAACCAAGTTAGATTATATTTGAAATCACGGAACTTTTCGGAAAATACTGCGCCGTATGACCGGGAAATTTCATTCTCCTTGAAAGATGGAGCTGGTTACAAGATAGCCCAATTGAAATCGAATGATATAAGGGCGAAAGGTGACTTTACTTACCCATTGGGTTTCATGGAATTTATACTTATGCAGAATTAAAAAATTTTTATACTGACGTACGTCATAATGACGTACGTGTTCAATTCATGGTTAAGACGGCCTAAATTATGATTTTATGTATACGTTGAAACATAGTTGAAATGAAACATCTGTGACAATTTTCACACTTTTCCACCGTGTGCGATCGCACGCGCAAAATGATCTACGAGTGCAAAATTCCGCACGCGTACCATATTTCTCACGAAAAGGCCTGCATTACCCTGGTTTGCTGTGGCTTTCCTTGGTTTGCCATGGTTTTATATTTTTATTTGTGATTATTTTCATGCAAGTACCAAGTCACAGTTAGGAAATGTGTTTTCATTCTACTCTGCTTTTCACACCAGTGTCATGAAAATGCTTTTGATTTGGTTTGTGTTGTGCCTGTGGTTTAAAGATGATGTCCATCAACAATCTAAATCAACAAAATGTCTTTCTTACCAGGGGCCAAAAATATGGAACAGTCTCGCATCAGAATTGAAATCTACCAACAATGTCAACACATTTAAACATAAGATCAAAGAAAATTTTTTCAAAGATATACAAAGGAAGGAAGATGATGTATATGTGTATTATTAACACCTCACACACTCTCTTACTACTGATTTGGTTCAAATAAAAATATTTCAACATCTACTAGAATTTTCTTTTCCTCCATTAAAATTTTCTTTCATTGACACCTTTGGAGGGACCATTATGGAATCAAGGTCGCACTGACCTTTTAATGCTATCCCTGCCATTTTACCTAAGGGTGTTTTTAATTTAGATAGCTGTATATATTTTAATATCACACGCCTGTTATTAGATTTTTCTTTTCTTTTTAAATAGATTTATTGTATTAATATTTGATAGTTTTTGTTATTTTGGCGAAAATGTACATACATACATACATAACATTTCCATGGACTTTTGCCATGGTTTCTACAAACGTTTTTCCATCGTTGGAAAGCCCAGGGACACTATGGACTTTCCACAGAAATATTCGTGGATTTGAGACCCTCCTCTTTTTGGGGTTTTTGCGCTGAGCTCCATTTGGAATAATGCTATGTCAGCCACAAACAGTCTAACAGTTGGAAAGTTGGCATATAAGACCCATTCAGGTCAAGAATTGAGGCAAGCTGTTGTTTTGACTGCTGCTGATTATAGCCACAGTTTTTAGAGGAAACGTGAGTGAAAATGTTTTTGGCTTAAAAATAACAATTGGCAAGGAAATGAAGTCTACATCCATGAAGAAAACATTTTAGTGAGTCATACACATTAATAAGAACATCAGTTCTATTTGTGAATTATGATTTGTGAATATGATTGATGACACAGTCTAACAGTTGGCTAACATAATCAACTTTACTGTCCGTCAATAAGACCTGTCCATCAACCATCCGGCAATTGAGGTCTGACCAATTGATTACCATTTTGCCATACTGACTAATCTATTAGTGCTGAATACAAATGTTTTTTTAAACTAAGAATTTGGGTCAGTGCTGAAAGTTTCTTAAAATTATCAGATTTTCAGTACTCATAACAATTTTTATGTTCACTACCTGTTCACTTGTGTCCAAAACAAGGTTATTTCAAGCCTCTCCAATGTTTAGGCATTAAGTACATTCTGAGAAATATGATACAGGAAACAAGTGGAATAAAGTGAAATATATTAAGGATATCCTTTGTCAAAAATAAATAGTTTCTTAAGTTATATATTCTCAGTACAGCACTGGAGTTTCTTAATTTTATGGCGATCTGAGAGTTGAGTTTCTTATAGCAGTTTCTTATTGAAAAATATGTGTAATTGATGAATCTGCTGCAAGTAATGATCAACTTTGCTGAAATAATGGACTAGAGATACCAATTGCCTTTCATTCATGATCAATAATGAGAAAATAAGCAGTTTTCATTGACCATGGATTTCCTTGAATAATTTTCCATTGCAAAGAAAGCAGAATGCCATTGCAAATGATAATTGGCCATTCCATTATTCTGTCTGTAATGTATATTTTATTTGGGAATTCTATTTTGGCCAGGATGCATTCCATGGCAACTCTACATCAAGCCAGGTATCACTGTATATTTTATCATTTTAGGATATATCTGGCATGGGGCTTTACAGACTTTACTTGCTAATTACACCTACACCCATTTTATGGTACACAGTAGGCACAATCAAAATGTTTGTTAGTCTACAAAACTGTGGCAGTTTGATTACCATAACATGTGTGATCTAATCTCAGAATGTGTGATCTGCCATATTGTGAATCTCTTCATCATGGAAGAATTACAATAAATCTGCCTCATTTGCCAAAACAACGTAACATCTTAGCTTTCCACAACATAAAAAGTTTGCTTACGCCATCGCACCAAGAAATACAATACTAGTTTTTATCAGCACGCCAAAGTGCTTATTGGGACAATTTGAAAGCTAACATTGTAGTTGAGTATGTTTTTAACCTTGCAGATTGAAGGTGCAGAAAGGAAGTTGGTGACTGTCATTCCCGGTGATGGAGTTGGACCAGAGTTGGTTGCAAGTGTGAAGACAGTATTCAGGTTTGAGGCTTGACTTGGACAATATTGAACAGTTCTCAGTTCAATGATAGAAGCATTTGGGTGTATCCTTCTGCATACTGTTGGAAACTTTCCAAAGCTATCAATTAACTTTCAGCACATTCAAATCTGTTGTTCTATTGGCCCTCTTTACGCTGACTGTAAAAGGGGTTCATTTTCGTTGCATGCATTATAAGAGCCAGCAGGAAAAGGAGTTGGGTTAAAGGGCCAACAATTTGGAACTTTTTTTAAAAAGCAGTGTTAATTTTCTAAAACATTTATCTTCACTGGCGCACACCATATTTTAGGCATGAGCTTGAATTACCTTTCCTCTGTGAATAATACATTAATGGGGCAAACTTGAATTTAGTGACAGAATGGGCCAGGTCAATATCGCGGAACGCCGAAATTCCGCGGAACCGCGGAATTTAAATTCCGCAAGCTGGAGTTCCGCGTTATTGATTTTTACATAAGGCCAAAATCAATAACGCGGAATTGGATTTCGCGGAACTTTTTGATCCTTGAAAAAATTCGTATTAATGCCACAGTATCGATTTGTTGTTTTCCTGTGATGTTCCTGCCCCCAAAAATATCTTACCTCATGTAAATTAAGCTTTACGAAGATCGACATCATTAGGACTTTACTTAGGCCCATGTCGAAGAAACAGCCTCACTTCTTTGAAGATTATCATTGCGTCAAAAAGTTTTAAATGGCTTATTTTGCTGTCTTTCTAAGGCAATGATGATAAAATACTTCAGTTCTTCATCTAAAGCTGTGTAAGAGGTCTCTCCACAATCGACTTACCTGTCCGACGTGTTCCGCGAGATGGAGTTCCGCGTTATTGATTTTTGTATAAGGCCAAAATCAATAACGCGGAACTCCATCTCGCGGAACACGTCGGACAGGTAAGTCGATTGTGGAGAGACCTCTTACACGGCTTTAGATGAAGAACTGAAGTATTTTATCATCATTGTCTTAGAAATACAGCAAAATAAGCCATTTCAAACTTTTTGACGGAATGATGATCTTCAAAGAAGTGAGGTTGTTTCTTCGACTTGGGCCTAAGTAAAGTCCTAATAATGTCGACCTTCGTAAAGCTTAATTTACATGAGGTAAGATATTTTTTGGGGCAGGAACATCACAGGAAAACAACAAATCGATACTGTGGCATTAACACAAATTTTTTCAAATTTAAAAAGTTCCGCGAAATCCAATTCCGCGTTATTGATTTTGGCCTTATGCAAAAATCAATAACGCGGAACTCCAGCTTGCGGAATTTAAATTCCGCGGTTCCGCGGAATTTCGGCGTTCTGCGTTATTGATCTGGCCAACAGAATGGAAAAGTTTCATCAGTAAGCAAGTTCAATTAACTGCAACAGTTGGTATGAGAGGAAATTAGGGAGGAGGAAGAAGACAACATAGATTAAGATGTCATACAGTAGAAGTGCAGTCTGATAATGTAGAAGATGAAGAAAGCAATAAGACGGTTGTAACTGACTAACTTGACATTTTTCTAGAAAAATTAAAACTAATGACGCAGAAGTGCATAAAACTATCCATTATCAACAATTTCTTTCTTTGCTCTTTGAGTGGCATGAAACATGTCCTTAAATGGCGTTATAGCAAAGTTTTGGACTGGGGGAATTAGTACCAGCACAGAAATAGCTGGCATAAAGTGGGTCAGTAAGGTAGATAACAGCAAGTTTATTACAGATGATGAAATAGACTTGGGGCAAGTCTAACAAAAAACATGCAGTGCCAAATTTTTAAAATGTCCAAAATGGATCTTACTCAATAAATGATTTTGTTTGCTAGATAGCTGATTTTCAAAATAGCAATTCTGGAAATTGAATACTGGAAATGCAAAAAAATATACTTTTGATACCACTCAGCTTTAGGTTCTGTTAAAAACTGAAGGGTATTTCTTTGCATAGGCACCTCTAAAATGGTACATTTGGTAAAAAGGAGAATACAATAATATCCTCTAAATGTGAATATAATATCTCATACTTTTTATTAACTTTTTTTGTGCTTGTTTTCAGCTCTGCAGGGGTTCCAGTTGATTGGGATGAAGTGCCTATCAGGTATGATCAAAGAAATATTTTCTTTCCTGGTAACAAGAAGCGAACCCTTGAAAATCATAGACTACACAGTGCAGAAGTTATGTTACTCTAACCTAATACAGTTTTGGGGCTGTGAATATTATCATCATAACACAAGCAAACTGCAAATAGCACACATTCTTTCATTCAGTTATATGCCATTTTGTATAACGGGTGATTAAAAAAAAGCCCGGTGTTTGAAAGGCTACTGCTCCCTGATCTCATAAGCAATGATATTTTCCAATATTTGATTGAATAGCTAACATGTTCAATTATTTTTAGAAATTTTCCTGACTAAGATCGGTCACTCCGTTCAGATTCTTTAGGCAGTTTTCCAAAATGAGTCCCTTTGAGAAACCTTAAAAAGGTGCACTAGAATTACAAGCAAAAGTCCCTAATGTGTTTACCTTAAAGCGATGACTTTCAGCATTTTTTAGCAAGTGCTTTCGTTTTGGCGAGTCGAAAAGTCTTCCCCCTAGTCTGAATAATTCATTCAGGGGAATTCCATTCTCCCATGAGGAGAAAATACATGAGCACACCCAAGAGTCATTCTTGCTAGGAAGGAGAACAAAGGGAAATTGTGCTTGCTGATTTCGCTC
Source organism: Aurelia sp. 3 sensu Dawson et al. (2005) (assembly GCA_964020215.1). Taxonomy (NCBI): domain Eukaryota; kingdom Metazoa; phylum Cnidaria; class Scyphozoa; order Semaeostomeae; family Ulmaridae; genus Aurelia; species Aurelia sp. 3 sensu Dawson et al. (2005). The sequence continues at coordinate 16,874,357 of OZ026585.1, forward strand.
GTTTTTGCAGGTTTTCAAAAGGGTCTTTCTGCAGAAAATCTCCTATTTCGATGGGAAGGAATGACCAATTAAAGCCGGGTAAATTACTGAACCTAATTTGACATATCGGAGATAGAACAAGACAGTTTTCAACATCTTTGCTTTGATATTGAGGGATGAGGATTTTTTCAAACGTCGGGCATTTTTATTGACTCACCCGGTAGCTTTAACATGTAAGAATTCTAACAAATTTCCAAGAATTCTTTGCATGTTCCTTCAGTGGTAATGAAGACCCAGCTGTTACTGAAACTACACAGCATGATTGGTGGGGGTAGATGGCTGGGGGCTTTTCTTGCGGTCAGGTAGCTGCCTGCAGCCCACCTTTTCTATGCTTGAGTGCTGCAGGATCGGCAACAGAGATCTGTCTTTGGGGTCTCCATTGTCGGTTTGGTGGGGTTGGGGTTTGCCCTGGTTGCTGGATCATTGGAGACGTTTTTTTGGTTTTATGCAATGTTTTTACTTTTAATAATTAGGTTTTGTATCTTAGTTTTATATATTTTGTAAAGTAATTTTTAGATGTTTTTAGCCAGCTTTTTCGTAAGTTTTTATTCGGAGGGCCCCTCTGAAAATTAGCCACTGAGCGTGAATAGCCTCCCTCCTTGATAAATGGAAATGTGAAATAGATATTAATATGAAAGTGAGCTTTGATACTGATAGCAAAATGTTTTGTGAAAAAAGTACTTCAATTACAAGAGGACATAATCTGAAGCTTTTCAAGAGTTTGCTTCATCGTCGAGTCTAGGAAGAACTATTTCTTGAACAGAGTTATAAACAAATGGAACAATTTGCCAGCAACCATAGTCAATGCCAAATCAGTTATAGAGTTTGACAAATTAGATGATGATTATGTGGTAACAAGAAGTGCTACTGTGAATACACTTAAAAACAGCGCTAAAGGGTTTTATAGGCCAATGGCCTCCTTATCCCTACTATATCATAATATATCATATTATATTTTATCACATTACATTATTATTATATTATGTTGTATTATATTATATTATATTATATTATATTATATTATATTATATTATATTATATTATATTATATTATATTATATTGTATTATATTATATTATATTATATTATATTATATTATATTATATTTTATTTTATTTTATTTTATTTTACTAATTATATAAAAATATTATTATACTATATTATTATCAAGAATTCTTAAGAATTCCTAGGCAGGAAAATTGTATTAATGTGTACAAGGCCTGTACCGTAAGAAAAAGCAATGTGATAGTAAATATCGAATAAACAACAATATTAAAAATGTGTGTTGTACATCCTTAGATCTAAGCTATTAATATTTTGGAGGAAATGTACAAGTACATGAGACTGTCATGGACTTTGATGCATTTTGCATTACTTTGTTATTCTGATTTAAAAAGAAGTATAGCTGCCGCAAATCAATATGAACGCTCCAGAATTTTTTCTAAGGCGCATCACATAATTTTACTTTATACATTTGATATGTAATGTAAACATTGGATTCTTTTTTCAGTGATATTGGGCCTTATGGCAGCAAATTCTCCATGGAAGATGTTAAAAAGTCAATGGAACAAACAGGTGTGGGCTTAAAAGGTATGTCTGTTTCAAAACCTTTTGTTTGAATAGTTTTCAACCTGAATGAGTGCTGAGTCTTCCTGAAATTCCCTGTTCGGCATCCAGCGCCTCACTCGATGACCTTGCATGCCAATGTGAAACAGATTCCAGTATCTATCAGTATCGTATCGTATGTGTACCATTTGTAGGTGTATATTTAGTTGCTGATATAGTTATATATTTTTATGTGTTGGCCATGGGGTAGACATTGTCTTTTGCTCCTCATGGTATCGTCCTTGTAGTGTTGCATAGTAGTTAAAGTATAGTAGAATGTAGCATCTATTGTAATATTTTATATTGATATAAAAATATTCCCCAGTATGCTTACCAAGATCTTTGACCCACCTTATACATCAATATCAAAATGTTTGAATACTGAATCTGTAAAATTTACATGCAGTAGAGACAGTGTGCATGGCCCCCCTTAAAATCTACCTAAACGATGACTGATTTCAAACGAGGCAGTGAATTTAGTGGTTGATTTTTCGCTTTTCTTGTCTTCAGAAAATTTTGTTTAACAATTACTTTGTGGTTCTTGAGCTTAGTTCTAGTTACTGGTTGACCCAAAAAGTGAAATGAGAGAAAATTTTACTCATACAAGATTATCAGTCAGAAACCAGTAATTTAAACATTGTTTGACAGCTGAATAACTTGGCTATAATCACTACTATTTTTGCCATTTTTATCGACGTGGCAGATGGGCAAAACTATGTAATTAGCAAAGAAAACAGGCAATTCCAAAACCCCTTGAAATTTGTCAATATAAGACATAATGAATACGCTATGCTTTCACTTGGGAATAGGCACGATGCCAGAAGAAAATTTCTAGTGCTTGCACAAAATTCTCAGTGACAAAACAAATTTTCTATTTCTGAAGTAGGGAAGATTCTAATGCCAGAAGAACAGCCAATCTTAGTTGCTTGGTACCAGGATGATGTGCTCACTGTGTCTTTGCACTGCAGCTAATCGAACATGATTTTATGTTTTTGGTGAATTTCAACAGGTTTTAGAAGTGCCTGTATTCACTAAATCCTTATTTTCGCCAGTTTTCGATCACTATGAGAATAGCAAAATTGTACTGATGTAACGTAGCTTTTTAGCCATCAAAAAACGTTTGAATCACCGAGTTTGGTCAATTACTTTATTCAATGAAACAAATTTACTCGACTCACTTGTTTGGTTCACCCGCCTGGTAGATTCTTATAAATAAGCAAAATAAAGCTAGTCGTTCATATTTGAAGACTTTGTTGTTCAGTGACAATATTGTTAACAATTTATTTCAGGTGCCCTCACAACTCCATCAAGTATCAGTGGACAAGATCATCTCTCGCTAAATCAACGAATGAAGTAAGATGACCATAGTTTATTTTCCTTTGAGCAAGAAATTTATGTGATAAGAGATATTTGGAATTTTTGGTGGTTCTCCGTTGTAAAGATGGATGCTTTGAGCGAGAAATTCGTTCTTTCATGAAAATACGTATGATCAACTTTAATCTGCGTAGCCTAGGGTTTGAATATCCTGCATTCATCAACTCTCTCTTAGTTCTATTCTCTTCTTGTTTTACTTTTTTAGACACAGTAGCCTCGTTAGTCCGTATTCAAGCTGATTCCGTAATTTAGCTACACGAAAAGATGTACCGTTTTGCCCACTACTTGTGTTTTGTAAAGGTAATAAAAGTTCTGTTTCAGTATTTCGCAGTTTTCTAATATGAGATGTTTTGACGAACAAGGATATTTAGCCATTTGTTCATGGTTGCGGCAGTTTTGCTTTTGATATTATCACTTACTGTTGGCCATTTTAAATTGCCCGTTAATGGTGTAGCAGGTGAATCGAAATTGCCCCTTGTAGCAATTCCAGCTGCTCGATTCAAAATCGAAATATCAATTTCAAGGTGTGTTGTATAACCGTTTATGTGGAAATCTCCCTCTCCTTCTCTCTCAGTGACATATTCTTTTAGAAAGTGGGCTGTCATGGCCGGTTTTCTTCATTTAACCATTTCTTGATGTTTGCACAAGATGGCAGATCTAGAGAAGGTTGTACTCGTACTCTTGTACTCTTTGCAAAATATTTCGATTCTGAATCTTGCTCAGCTCAAAATTTGATTTGTGGATAGTAAATTTGAAGTTTAAACTATTGTTTCAAATATCGTTGGCAAGGAGTACTTTTTTAACAAACTGTTTTTCCTTTTCAGGATCGAGCTTGACCTGTTCGCCAATGTTGTCCACTGCAAAACGTTGCCTGGCTTCAAAACTAGGTTTGTTTCCCTAAACATTATCATATTACCTTAAATATTACCTTAGATGGGGCTGTTTTTGAAGATCGTTGCTGGATATTCCTAGAAAGAATTTGACTGTGTGTATCTGAATATTGTCAAATAATATTCTTTGACAAGATCTCTAAGGAAAACGCATAAATTTAAAAACGGTGCGTTTTGAAAACGATCCATTTTCAGTGTGAACGCCAAAACGGAGACATTTGAAAACGCTGCACATTCCTTTTTTAATAGACTTTTGATTACAATGCCATTCAAAATCGCGATTGGCGCCTTGTTGACAGCTTTTAACAAAAGGCTTTGTTTGGAAAGGGGATTAACAACACCGTTTTGCTGGAGCTATGTGAACGCCTATCGTTTTCATAGCGTATCTATTTGAAAACGGAGCAAAGTGAACGGTCAGCGTTTTCATCAACAAAAACGGATAGAAATGAAAACGGAGCAGTGTGAACGTAGCCTAAACAGCTCTGTGTTCGGTTTATTTGAAAGTTCTATTTTCCACGAGCTGCTGATTTATATTGACCCTACCTGGAGCTTATACCTTGCAGCAGACTATCTACATCTAATTATATCTGATCTGCTGATCATTTGCGGTAGGAATAATTTGGATAAATGTTTTCCAATGGACAATGTACTCATTTTCGTAATTACAAATAATGAACATGTTAGATCAAGTAAATGCAAATTTCAATCACCGCCTGCAAATATTGTTTTGGTATTATTAAAAGGAGGAATAGCTGGTGATCTAAAATTCACCACTGATAGCTGAAAAATCAAAATAAAACCCACTCAAAGACTTACTTTGTTTTCGTCTACTTTCTCTTTTGAACTGACGCACAGAAATTTGATTATCAGTAGTTTGGCTAACTACTTTTCCCAAACTGGCATACTTACATGCCTGCGTGCATCTATACATTGTATTTCGCTGTGATTTCGTGTTTCACTTTGCAGGCATAACAACGTGGACATTATTATTGTGAGGGAACAGACTGAAGGAGAATATACAAGTCTGGAACATGAGGTAAAATGAATTCCCCATTTGTTGTTGCTTCGAGTAAAACAAGAACTTTCAATTTCCTAAAGCTGCATCTTTTTATCAGCAAAGTTTCAATTTTTAGACACTGGAAAACCATTGATGTACCGGGTGAGCTAGAAAAAAGTTCCCACTTTTGAAAATTCATAACACCAAGACTACTACACGGATTTGAATCATACAAATTGTAATTAAAAGTCTAAAGATCAAAGTATTTTTGTGATTTCTTTCGCTGTCCTACCAGCACTACAAATATTGGTAAATTCAACTTTATAAAAATTTCATGGTTGCAAAATCACGGAAAAAGGGCCTAAAACATTGATCAAATCGTAAGGATTCTATTAAAATCGAGCAATAGGCCATGGGCGTTTCACCTCCTTCAAGAGTTATAAGACATCGATTTTCAAACAAATATGAAAGATTTTCAATGCCAAGGAAATTAATGCCTAGAGGATATCTCTCACCCATGAGAAGTTGCATTTCCTTCATCATTCTGTGCGAGAAGTCATGTATGAATTGATCGATGTTTTGGGCCATTTTTCAGTAATCAATCAACCATGAAATTTTTGTAAAGTTGAATTTACCTATATTTGTAGTGCTGGCAGGACAGCGAGAAAAATCACAAAAATACTTTGATCTTTCGGCTTCTAACTAGAATTTGAATGATTCAAATCCATGGAGTAGCCTTGGTGTTATGAATTTTTAAAAGTGGGAACTTTTTTCTGGCTCACCCGGTATTGTAAATATTTATATTTGAATAGAAAAAGTTCCTTCAACTTAACAATAGGGGGGAATGCTGCGTTGGATTTGACTTACCATTGTGTTAAGGGAATAATCTTACTGAGTCAGTAGTTGTGAGCTCAATTTGGGAAAGAAGTAATACAACACAGAACGATGTATTTTTGGTCATCTGTGACCTTAATTAGCGCAATGATGTCTGTGCCGATATTTTATCAAAGATGAATTTGAAGAAAATCGAACGACAAGTCACAAATGCTGCAAGATGCAAGCTCTCGTTATACTTATGGATCAATAAATTATTCTATTTCTGTTACAGAGCGTAACTGGTGTAGTGGAAATGATAAAGGTAATAACAAAGAAGAAATCACAAAGAATCGCCAAATTTGCATTTGATTATGCGATGAGAAATGGCAGAAAGAAAGTTACGGCTGTTCACAAAGCTAATATCATGTAAGATACGTTTATCAAATTATTTCTGTTGAATAAATTAGCTATAAATTCGCATCATGTAATTTATGCTTACTGAAAGAAAGTTAAACAGAGATAATAACTTTTTCAGGCAGTAGACAGCTAGAATGAAGACCTGAAAAACGACCTAGTTGCTAACGCAGTACAGGCGGTAAACCACCACCGGATTTTACGTTGATAGAGCATAGAGCTCAAATCTTTAAAAAGACGGGTGTAAAATTCTTTTACGTTTTTCTTTGAATCAAAGTGCTTGAAAGGAACTTTGGACAATTTGCTGTAAATTTGCCGTGGAAATTTTTTGATATCGTGATTAGCTTTAAAATGGCGGCATCTATTGATTTTGAGGTTGTGACGTCATCAAATTTCTAAATCTCTAACCAGAAGAGCTAAAAATTTCTGCTTGCAATCATATTGTAGACCTTCATAAACTATGGTTTTCTTGAGGATTGTGTCAATTTTCCTCACGTAATTTAAGGGTTACGATGATTTAATTTTCTCAAAATTTTTGATGGATTTTTACAAAACTAATCCAAATGCCGCCATTTTGAAAATAATCAAGATATTAAAGAATTGCCACGGCAGATTTACAGCAAATTACCTAAAGTTTCTTTGAAGTCATTTAATTCATGGAAAAATTTGATACAATTTCACACTCACCTTTTTTAAGATTTGAAAGATTTGAGCTCTATGCTCGTTGATAGTACTTGTCTCTTTTCTTTATTGAAAATGGATTCTATGGCTTAGTAGACAAGATTTTGATGTAAATGGGCAATACGCTTAAATAGGTTGAAACCAGTGCTTGAAACTAAAATGATATTGTTTCAATTAAATGCCAGATTAACGGAAGATATGTAGTTTTCTAGTACTTTAAGATTCGTTTTCTTTCACGTGTTTTAATTGTCGCGTACCTTGTGCTGCTAGAACTGCATGTATTTTTAATCCATTGCCTCTGCTCTAAGAATATCGAGGATATGGTAAGCATAGCAACTTTTGAATGAAAAGACAATTTTGTTCAGAAGCAAATTCATTTTGTGGAGCTTTTTGAATAGCAGTATTTATTGATTGATTGATTTATTGATTTATTTCTTAGGAAACAAGGAGATGGGTTGTTCTTAGATTCTTGTCGGGAAGTATCCAAATTGTATCCAAAAATCAGTTTTGAAGGGATGATCGTGGACAATGCTTGCATGCAGGTAGTCTTATTTCTATTAGCATTTTGATTGAAGACAGTAAAATTTTTTCCACGCATTTCGAAATGAAGAAATTGGTATAAATCCAGTTTTCCTATATTTATGATGGCCAAAGAAATAGAACAAAAATCTCAAAATATGAAACCTTTTCGGTCCTCCTTAGACTGACAATGAGCCCCAGTAAACGCTATTCAAAATGAGAATACTACACCAAACTGAGACCGCTCATGCTGGGACTTAAAGTATTACGGCTACTTTTTTGACCGACTTTTTTCATTTTTGAGCGCCCTTGTGAACGAGGCTGCTATTCACAGTCATGTTAGAAGTACACAACGAAATGCAACGCTATAAGAATTGATAGGTCCATCTGGTACACCTCTAAGTTCCATTATTCATTCAATTTGTCTTCGACGTATGGACGCTTATAATCCTCGGCTAAGCTCTGCAGCTAATATAGATTTCCTTTCCTGTAGCTTGTCTCAAACCCTGGCCAATTTGATGTGATGGTTCTCCCCAACCTTTATGGCAGTATTGTGGATAATGTTGGAGCAGGTCTGGTTGGTGGTGCTGGAGTAGTTCCAGGAAAGAGTTTTGGACAACGCTTCGCTATTTTCGAACCTGTAAGATTATTTTCTTTGTAAAATAATTCCAAGACCTTGTGTTTTGAAAGCTTTTTGGTCAGAAAATTTTGATAGCAACTGCAGCATGAACCTTGATGTAAGGACCAAAAAAATTTTGAAATAACCCAATCAGGAAATAAGGTTGAAACTATAAACACGCATAGCCTTAGGAATTACTCTTTGATGACAAATAAAACGGGTGGTCTTAAGAATTGGAGACTGAAAAATATTGGGGTAAATATTTCAAAATAAAGTTTATAGTTTTAGCAGTTTTTAATCAAGCTTGCCTGAACTGAGGAAATATTTTGCTCACATAGTCAGTGAAACTTATTTGCGGGCAGGGGGATCCTAAGAAGGCTGAAGGAAGAGATAACTTTTCAATATTTGATAAATGTGGGTAATTTTACTCGAAACTGCGTGATTTTAAAAATTGAACTATTTTGGACGCTTTCTTGCAATGTTTTTTGACCCATTCAAAGTTTTCAGCATTTCATTGGATAATTGCGGCGGAAACCGCAAAGTACTACACAAGAATCAACGAGCTATGATATCTTGTTATCTTCTTTCTTTCTGTCGGTCTTTCTTTCCGTTTGTGGAAATGTGGCCATCCTGCAATTCGCTTTTCTGACTTTGTTATGGCCTTAAGACAGGGGGGGGGGGGCGGAGAGTGATTTGTGATGCCATGCCAATATCTAAACTGACTTCAAGAATAAAGGATTCAATGACAGGAAGGGGGGGCAAAGGCATCTTGTAATCTCAACAGAATGATTTGCCATTTCATATGTTGGTGAAGTTTGTTCCTATTTCCAAAACGCCACACTCACTAAACTAATATTATTGTTAGTTTAACTGTAAATGAATAAGACTAAGTTAGTAATATGAATGAAAAATTAAAAATAAACTAACTTAATTGTAAAAATATATATCTTAAGACCGACACTTCTTTAGTCTTACAAAGTTAAACATCTGAAATTAAATAATTCAAATTAATCTGTCGATGTTTTTTAACATTGATTTGGATTTCTTTACAGGGTGCGAGGCACACATTTGCTCAGATGGCTGGACGTAACATTGCAAACCCTGTGGCTATGCTGCTATGTTCTTGTGACATGTTGGAGCATTTACAGTAAGTAGATCAATGTTTTGCATCATACCTCAGTAAAAGAAATGAATTATACAGTTTGCCCACTCGTCAATGTACACAATTTTGATTTTGTTAGTTTATTAAAATTTTTTCATTTATCTCTTCATTCATTTATTCAGTTGCTGCTTCATAGTCATTAGTCCATCTACTTTTTATTTATTCATTCGTCCTTTTCCTCATTTATTTATTCATTCATTCATTCATTCATTCCTTTATTCATTCATTCATTCATTCATTCATTTATCCGTAGTGAAATGATGAAGGGTTACGCTCGATACGTTTGGCGTGTTTAAATCTTGGCATTTTATTTCAACTGATACAGAAATTTATGTATATTCTTATCTTAAAATCGCTTCTCACCATTTCTTCTTTCTGTTCTATCCTGGTCGAGTTTCTCACGAAACAGTTTTGCCATTGAGGGAGTTGGTGCGCAGTAGTGTAATCCTCTGACTCTGCGGCCAGAACAGTCAGGCGGAGTGGATGTTCGATATCTGGTAGACTCCTTCGCCTCAACTTCAACCTTCACAATAGCAATAAAGTTTGCAGAACCCAGATTTGAAAACTATAAAGTTGTTATCGTTGCTCAAAGGAATCTATCTTCATTTTGTTGGGGCCTACTCCTTCGGTTGCATTGCCGAGATCTTGTTCAATGTTTTTGTTATTTTACCAAAAAAACCAACATAGTGGCATTCAATTTACTTTTGAAAAAAAAGATTAAACCAATTGACAATTGTTTCCCATCCAAAACACGTTGTAGAGAAACCGTTAAATGCTGATGCTTTTATTATGCAAATTTTACATGAAACTTTTGTCCGCCATTTTGGATAAGGTGGTGCAATACTTATATGAGGTAACGATTAAAGCAATACCAAAAAGCCCTATCTCGTATCGACACATACTTGCGTTTTGGCTCCTTGCAAATTCCTCGGAGACACATTCTGCAAAACCTGCACATTATACGAAAGCAAAGGAGTCGGGCTTTCAGAAAATCACTATCACATTGATACACCTTGTATAGCAGAACATGACTTAATGATTATTGATGTTGCAATGATTTCTACCACCTAAAATGTGTGTCATATGATGTTTGAATTTTAGAAATTAGCATGGTATTAATTTTTATATTTTTCATTTTATAGTCTCTTCAAACATGGAAGAATGATCAGGAATGCCGTTGTCGAAACAGTAGCAACAGGAAAGGTAAGATATCGGGTTTCCTTAAAAAGAAACAGCTTTGGTTGAGCCTAGCAATTTAAACCGTGGTGAGTGACCGAGTGGCTTATACAGTCTTCCTCAGGTGACTGAAGTTAAGCTCGGTCGAGTGAGGTCAAACTCCGGATGGGTGACCTCATAGGCCTGACCTCACAACTCACCTCGTCGTCCTTCCGAAGGGACGTTAAAGTAGTGGTCCTATGCCTGGATGCGGCATCCACAGTGGGCCTAAATTTGCTTTCATTAGCTAGAAATCCTGACAAGCCTACTCAAAACAAATTGAAAACCAAAACAAAAAAGATCTAATCGACTTGAAATCATTTTAAAAAAGACATTTCTTGATGGTCAATTGGAACATACCAGGTGAGTTAAAAAGGTCCGGCGTTTGAAAGGCTACTGCGTCCTGAGTATACTAGTAATGATATTTTGCAATATCTGACTGAATAGCTAACGTGTTCAACTGCTTTTAGAATTTCTCTTGGCAGAAATCAGTCTCTTCGTTTAGATTTTATAAGGGATTCTCTGAAAGTGTCATCGAGAAACCTTACCAACCCTTCTAAAATCATGAGCAAGTTTCCCTGATGTGTTTACCTTGTAACAATGAGCTTGTTTACAATTTCTGTTTTATTAAGTCTACTGCTAACGTGTTCGCTGTGCTACAAGAATGTATTTAGACAGAAACACCAACATCAAGGTAAAGGCAGATTTGAATTGATATTTCAACTCTCAAAGTATCGATGTCGACAGACAAGGAATGTAGATTCAAGTTAACTATCGAATAACGTTTTAAAACAGACCTTAGAATAATTGAAATCAAATTCTCGTCTCTAGGCCGAAACCAATTTGTTTCCACTACACTCTGGATATGCTCTTTTTTAAGCCCCCCCCCCCACTATCCTCTATGTATATAGAACACAAACTTTTCGTCAGGTTTCAATATAGTCATCATAGCACTCGTTGTCATTCTCAGGTTAAGCATGAAGTTCAACACCATATTGAACTGATATTTCTGCCTTGCAAATTGATTCTTAATTTTCTAACCGTGGGTAGAAAACATCTGCAATTCGTCCTTTTAAGTCTTACCGTCTGCTTCTTCAAAATTTCTAACCCTCTTGGCCCCCTTTCTCGAGCTTCCAGAATTTTCTCAGTTCGCTGAGCTCTTCACCAAGCCTTTGCAGTACAATTCTATTTGCATTGTATCTATAGGCTGCCCAGCTCGCTTGCAGGAGCTCTGATACACCCCATTTTTCCTTGCAGAATCTAACTTTGGACATGGGAGGCAGTTCTGGGACGTCAGACTTCATCAAAGCAGTCATTGGAAATTTCAAAGGTCTTGACTGATTTTCATATTGACTATGGTATATTGGAATTTTGGTAATTAACTCTTTGCTAGCAATTAGCTCAATCTCTAATTGCTCTTTAGTTTCCGAAATTTAAATAATATTTCATATTTTATTTATAGATTGATCTGAATGCCATCTTATGTTAAATAAAAGTTGTAAATATGAATGGTTACGTAGTGGCACATCGCTGATTTTTTTTTGACTTCTTCTCATCGTCTAGGCATACAACTATTTTAAATTTCTCAAGTCAGTTACCATCCAGGGAGTCCCATCAAAACTGAGACTGACGCCTTTTCATCTAATGTTTCCCTGCGTTCTTTGAGCTGATATAACTTGGTAAGTAGAGACTCATAATATCACTGTAAAAAGGTAGGCCCATTGTTTCAAAGTGGCATAAACTAAGGAGAGTTCTCGTACAATCAACAAAATCGTATCAAAGTCTGGCTAAAGAGCTGCTTTTAAAGGTACTCATTTTTGATAAAAAAATAAGGCTACAGGCTTACCTTTCTCACCAAAATTAGCTGTTTTCGAAGGTACTCATTTTTCATAAAAAAGAAAGGCTATAGGCTTACCTTTTTCGCCAAAATTAGTTGTTTTTTAATGTACTCATTTTTCATGAAAAAGTAAGGCTATAGGCTTACCTTTTTCACCAAAATTAGTTGTTTTTGAATGTACTCATTTTTCATCACAAAGCCAGGCTATAGGCTTACCTTTTTCACCAAAATTATTTGTTTTTGAATGTACTCATTTTTCATCAAAAAGGAAGGCTATAGGCTTACCTTTTTAACCAAGATTAGCTGTTTTCGAAGGTACTCATTTTACATCAAAAAGTAGGGCTATAGGCTTACCTTTTTCACCAGAATTAGCTATCTTCGAAGGTAATAATTCTTCATCACAAAGTAAGCCTATAGGCTTACCTTTTTCACCAAAATTAGTTCTTTTCGAAGGTACTTATTTTTCAGCAAAAAGTAAGGCTATAGGCTTACCTTTTTCACCAAAATTAGCTGTTTTCGAAGGTACTCATTATTCATCAAAAAGTAAGGCTATAGGCTTACCTTTTTCACCAAACCTAGCTGTTTTCGAAGGTACTCATTTTTCATCAAAAAGTAAGGCTATAGGCTTACCTTTTTCACCAAAATTAGTTGTTTTTTAATGTACTCATTTTTCATGAAAAAGTAAGGCTATAGGCTTACCTTTTTCACCGAAATTAGTTGTTTTTGAATGTACTCATTTTTCATCAAAAAGTAAGGCTATAGGCTTACCTTTTCCACCAAAATTAGCTGTTTTCGAAGGTACTTATTTTTCATTAAAAAGTAAGGCTATAGGCTTACCTTTTTCACCAAAATTAGCTGTTTTTGAAGGTACTCATTTTTCATCAAAAAGTAAGGCTATAGGCTTACCTTTTCCACCAAAATTAGCTGTTTTCGAAGGTACTCATTTTTCATCAAAAAGTAAGGCTATAGGCTTACCGTTATCACCAAAATTAGCTGTTTTCGAAGGTACTCATTTTTCATCAAAAAGTAAGGCTATAGGCTTACCTTTTTCATCAAAATTAGCTGTTTTCGAAGGTACTCATTATTCATCAAAAAGTAAGGCTATAGGCTTACCTTTTTCACCAAAATTATTTGTTTTTGAATGTACTCATTTTTCATCAAAAAGAAAGGCTATAGGCTTACCTTTTTCGCCAAAATTAGTTGTTTTTGAATGTACTCATTTTTCATCAATAAGTAAGGCTATAGGCTTACCTTTTTCACGAAAATTAGCTGTTTTCGAAGGTACTCATTTTTCATCAAAAAGTAAGGCTATAGGCTTACCGTTTTCACCAAAATTAGCTGTTTTTGAAGGTACTCATTTTTCATTAAAAAGTAAGGCTATAGGCTTACCTTTTTCACCAAAATTAGCTGTTTTTGAAGGTACTCATTTTTCATCAAAAAGTAAGGCTATAGGCTTACCTTTTCCACCAAAATTAGCTGTTTTCGAAGGTACTCATTTTTCATCAAAAAGTAAGGCTATAGGCTTACCGTTATCACCAAAATTAGCTGTTTTCGAAGGTACTCATTTTTCATCAAAAAGTAAGGCTATAGGCTTACCTTTTTCATCAAAATTAGCTGTTTTCGAAGGTACTCATTATTCATCAAAAAGTAAGGCTATAGGCTTACCTTTTTCACCAAAATTATTTGTTTTTGAATGTACTCATTTTTCATCAAAAAGAAAGGCTATAGGCTTACCTTTTTCGCCAAAATTATTTGTTTTTGAATGTACTCATTTTTCATCAATAAGTAAGGCTATAGGCTTACCTTTTTCACGAAAATTAGCTGTTTTCGAAGGTACTCATTTTTCATCAAAAAGTAAGGCTATAGGCTTACCGTTTTCACCAAAATTAGCTGTTTTTGAAGGTACTCATTTTTCATCAGTAAGTAAGGCTATAGGCTTACCTTTTTCACCAAAATTAGCTGTTTTCGAAAGTACTCATTTTTCATCAAAAAGTAAGGCTATAGGCTTACCTTTTTCACCAAAATTAGTTGTTTTTTAATGTACTCATTTTTCATGAAAAAGTAAGGCTATAGGCTTACCTTTTTCACCAAAATTAGCTGTTTTCGAAGGTACTCATTTTTCATCAAAAAGTAAGGCTATAGGCTTACCGTTTTCACCAAAATTATTTGTTTTTGAATGTACTCATTTTTCATAAAAAAGAAAGGCTATAGGCTTACCTTTTTCGCCAAAATTAGTTGTTTTTGAATGTACTCATTTTTCATCAGAATGCAAGGCTATAGGCTTACCTTTTCACCAAAATTAGTTGTTTTTTAATGTACTCATTTTTCATGAAAAAGTAAGGCTATAGGCTTACCTTTTTCACCAAAATTAGCTGTTTTCGAAGGTACTCATTTTTCATCAAAAAGTAAGGCTATAGGCTTACCTTTTTCACCAAAATTATTTGTTTTTGAATGTACTCATTTTTCATAAAAAAGAAAGGCTATAGGCTTACCTTTTTCGCCAAAATTAGTTGTTTTTGAATGTACTCATTTTTCATCAGAATGCAAGGCTATAGGCTTACCTTTTCACCAAAGTTAGCTGTTTTCGAAGGTACTCATTTTTCATCAAAAAGTAAGGCTATAGGCTTACCTTTTCCACCAAAATTAGCTGTTTTCGAAGGTACTCATTTTTCATCAAAAAGTAAGGCTATAGGCTTACCTTTTCCACCAAAATTAGCTGTTTTCGAAGGTACTCATTTTTCATCAAAAAGTAAGGCTATAGGCTTACCGTTATCACCAAAATTAGCTGTTTTCGAAGGCACTCATTTTTCATCAAAAAGTAAGGCTATAGGCTTACCTTTTTCACCAAAATTATTTGTTTTTGAATGTACTCATTTTTCATCAAAAAGAAAGGCTATAGGCTTACCTTTTTCGCCAAAATTAGTTGTTTTTGAATGTACTCATTTTTCATCAATAAGTAAGGCTATAGGCTTACCTTTTTCACGAAAATTAGCTGTTTTCGAAAGTACTCATTTTTCATCAAAAAGTAAGGCTATAGGCTTACCTTTTTCACCAAACCTAGCTGTCTTCGAAGGTAACAATTTTTCATCAAAAAACAAGGCTATAGTCTTACCTTTTTCACCAAAATTAGTTGTTTTTTAATGTACTCATTTTTCATGAAAAAGTAAGGCTATAGGCTTACCTTTTTCACCAAAATTATTTGTTTTTGAATGTACTCATTTTTCATCAAAAAGTAAGGCTATAGGCTTACCTTTTCCACCAAAATTAGCTGTTTTTGAAGGTACTTATTTTTCATTAAAAAGTAAGGCTATAGACTTACCTTTTTCACCATCATTAGTTCTTTTCGAAGGTACTTATTTTTCATCACAAAGTAAGCCTATAGGCTTACCTTTTTCACCAAAATTAGTTCTTTTCGAAGGTACTTATTTTTCAGCAAAAAGTAAGGCTATAGGCTTACCTTTTTCACCAAAATTAGCTGTTTTCGAAGGTACTCATTATTCATCAAAAAGTAAGGCTATAGGCTTACCTTTTTCACCAAAATTAGCTGTTTTCGAAAGTACTCATTTTTCATCAAAAAGTAAGGCTATAGGCTTACCTTTTCCACCAAAATTAGCTGTTTTCGAAGGTACTCATTTTTCATCAAAAAGTAAGGCTATAGGCTTACCTTTTTCAGCAAAATTAGCTGTTTTCGAAGGTACTCATTTTTCATCAAAAAGTAAGGCTATAGGCTTACCTTTTCCACCAAAATTAGCTGTTTTCGAAGGTACTCATTTTTCATCAAAAAGTAAGGCTATAGGCTTACCTTTTTCACCAAAATTAGTTGTTTTTGAATGTACTCATTTTTCATCAAAAAGAAAGGCTATAGGCTTACCTTTTTCGCCAAAATTAGTTGTTTTTGAATGTACTCATTTTTCATCAATAAGTAAGGCTATAGGCTTACCTTTTTCACGAAAATTAGCTGTTTTCGAAAGTACTCATTTTTCATCAAAAAGTAAGGCTATAGGCTTACCTTTTTCACCAAACCTAGCTGTCTTCGAAGGTAACAATTTTTCATCAAAAAACAAGGCTATAGTCTTACCTTTTTCACCAAAATTAGTTGTTTTTTAATGTACTCATTTTTCATGAAAAAGTAAGGCTATAGGCTTACCTTTTTCACCAAAATTATTTGTTTTTGAATGTACTCATTTTTCATCAAAAAGTAAGGCTATAGGCTTACCTTTTTCACAAAAGTTAGCTGTTTTCGAAGGTACTCATTATTCATCAAAAAGTAAGGCTATAGGCTTACCTTTTCCACCAAAATTAGCTGTTTTCGAAGGTACTCATTTTTCATCAAAAAGTAAGGCTATAGGCTTACCTTTTCCACCAAAATTAGCTGTTTTCGAAGGTACTCATTTTTCATCAAAAAGTAAGGCTACAGGCTTACCTTTTTCTTCAAAATTATTTGTTTTTGAATGTACTCATTTTTCATCAAAAAGAAAGGCTATAGGCTTACCTTTTTCGCCAAAATTAGTTGTTTTTGAATGTACTCATTTTTCATCAATAAGTAAGGCTATAGGCTTACCTTTTTCACGAAAATTAGCTGTTTTCGAAAGTACTCATTTTTCATCAAAAAGTAAGGCTATAGGCTTACCTTTTTCACCAAACCTAGCTGTCTTCGAAGGTAACAATTTTTCATCAAAAAACAAGGCTATAGTCTTACCTTTTTCACCAAAATTAGTTGTTTTTTAATGTACTCATTTTTCATGAAAAAGTAAGGCTATAGGCTTACCTTTTTCACCAAAATTATTTGTTTTTGAATGTACTCATTTTTCATCAAAAAGTAAGGCTATGGGCTTACCTTTTTCACAAAAGTTAGCTGTTTTCGAAGGTACTCATTTTTCATCAAAAAGCAAGGCTATAGGCTTACCGTTTTCACCAAAATTAGCTCTTTTTGAAGGTACTCATTTTTCATCAAAAAGTAAGGCTATAGGCTTACCTTTTTCACGAAAATTAGCTGTTTTCGAAGGTACTCATTTTTCATCAAAAAGTAAGGCTATAGGCTTACCGTTTTCACCAAAATTAGCTGTTTTTGAAGGTACTCATTTTTCATCAATAAGTAAGGCTATAGGCTTACCTTTTTCACGAAAATTAGCTGTTTTCGAAAGTACTCATTTTTCATCAAAAAGTAAGGCTATAGGCTTACCTTTTCCACCAAAATTAGCTGTTTTCGAAGGTACTCATTTTTCATCAAAAAGTAAGGCTATAGGCTTACCTTTTTCACCAAAATTAGCTGTTTTCGAAGGTACTCATTTTTCATCAAAAAGTAAGGCTATAGGCTTACCTTTTTCACCAAAATTAGTTGTTTTTGAATGTACTCATTTTTCATCAAAAAGTAAGGCTATATATAGGCTTACCTTTTCCACCAAAATTAGCTATTTTTGAAGGCACTCATTTCTCATCAAAAAGTAAGGCTTACCTTTCTCACCAAAATTAGCTGTTTTCGAAGGTACTCCTTTTTCATCAAAAAGTAATGCTATAGGCTTACCTTTTTCACCAAAATTAGCTGTTTTTGAAGGTACTCATTTCTCATGAAAAAGCAAGGCTATAGGCTTACCTTTTTCACCAAAATTAGCTGTTTTTGAAGGTATTCATGTTTCATCAAAAAGTAAGGCTATAGGCTTACCCTTTTCACGAAAATCATCTGTTTTTAAAGGAACTGATTTTCCTCCAAAAAGTAAGGCTATAGGCTTACGTTTTTAGAAAAATCACCTTCGCTGATTTCTAAAATGTTATAATATGTCTGTACCAACTAGAGGGTTTGAGAAAGTATTCAGGTGTTGATTCATTATGGAGGCTAAGAAAAATGCATAATACCATTCAATAGCATTCTTATACAAAAGTTACATGACAAAACAACTGTTTGTTAAAATACATCAAAAGGTAATAAAATACGCCTAATCGATAAATAAGAATATATGCATTTAACCTTTATTTCAAAAATAAAGGTTATGGACCTGCTCTACCCTTTTATTGCCTACGAAAGCTAGCTACTGTATGGTAAAAACCTGGCGATAAGAACCACTAGGTTGAAATTTTGGAGGCAGTTCTCCAACCACTGTAAAAACTGCAAGAGATCTGGAGAGAAAATTCATTAAGTATTATATGCGTAAAGTACGTACTTCACATGATTTCTATATAGTATGATACCCTCTATTTTTGATCATTTTCCAATCATAAGCCCCATAATTAAGAACCTTTGCCAGGCTTTGCTCAAAAAAGTGGCGGTTCTTATATTCAGGTTTTTACTGTAAAATTAGTGTGATTATAAAATTACATTATAATTACATGCACAAATAAGAGCCATAATTACTAAATATGGTTATTCTAAAATATAACAAACTTTTGGACTCCTAAAATCTGAATTATGCCTATCCCACGATCTTTCAGGGTCCTTAATTCAACTGCGTTGATATAGGGGGCCTAACGACTTGAAAAGGTTTCAGAATATGTTTGCACTCAAACATATTCCAGGAGCTGAGGCCAATGAAGGATCGAATGGGCCTTTTAGCTATTCTGTTGCCATAATAGAGCGAGAGTTTTATACATTTCATTCGAAAGATTTGATTGAGTGGTGGCATAGCTTATGTGACTCTCGCACACCTCTGAAAATTTGTCCGAGAAAAGACCTGTAAAGCAGAAATATTAGAACAATTTGATCTTGTCTTAAGCCTATTTTGAAAAATTCTTGAAGGTGCTTTCTCGAGAGAATCCCTCATGGTTGCAAAACAGAGTGGTTGATTTGCATCTAGTGAATTTAAGAAACTTTCTAAACATTTCCGCTAGTAAATGATACATGTTCATATATCATTTCTTGATATCCATGATACAGTGGCCTATCAAACGGGCATTCTTTTTTCTGACTCAACCGTTGGGGAATGTTCCAATCTCGTCCCCAGAGTGAGTTCGTTACTCTACCTCTACTCTGGGATACAAGAGACTGTTCGGCAATCTGATTGGCTGTTCGCCATTTTGCACCGTAACTTCGTTTCTCGCGTGGCAAACGGCCGCGGCATGTCAAAATTCAAGGTAAAATGATATTCTTTACCCATTCCGACCATCATTTGCAATTTATTTCCAAAGTTCGAAGAATAACAAGCCATTTCATTTTCGAAGCTGCGGTGAAAGTTTCTCGAATTTGCAACTTAGGCCCATTTTCGTTCCAAACAAACCGAGCTTATTTTCGCATTAAACATACCTACCAACCCCAGATTGTTGCTTAAATACCTTCAAAAAGGTTGAAATAAGGTCCTCCAAGTGTCTGTTTTTAGTTTCTCAATTTATCTTCTGCAGAATTTAGAGCTAAAGCAACGGCCATTTTCCGTTGATTCGTGTTGCCTAGGAACCGCGAAATCCATAATGGCTGCTAATGCACCCAGATTCTGGGCGCATTTGATCAAAGTGTACCAGGGTGTTCATTCGGCTCCGTGATTAGCGTATGACGTAAGAACACCCTGGGAACGAGGTTGGGAATGTTCTAAGATCGACTATGGGATTATTCATGTTCGCACATTCCGTCAAATCCAGGTTATGGAATGGAGACTTTTAACTGGTCAATCCAGCAACATTCCATAGGTTCAAATTAACTTGGTTTTTGATAACCTAACAACAAGGACAGATTTTGTAAGACAATAGCATGAGTTGCTTTTGATTGACATCACAATTCAAAGCGATTAGCAATCGCAGACAAAGGAAATGCTCTCAACCAGTAATTCAAAACAAAGCAAGCTGCTAAACTTGCCGCGAAACCAGCAGGACAAACTCTCGCCTTTTGGATGCGAAAGGTAGCCTTTAAGAGAAGTTATGGATTATAACGAAAGAAAAAGGATACATCTAAACATCTGCCTCGGGCAATTTATTTACTTGCTTCAGAAGCCAATTGGAGGCGATTCAATTCTCGTATTTTTTTGGATATAACTAAAACACCGCAAAGCTTCTGAACCAAACAAATAAAATGCCTGTGACAGATTGTTGGATGTATCCCTCTTCTTTCGATATGTGCTCATGTTTGCCTAAAAAACCATTTCTTGAATGCACAACAACAGAGCTGGCTACCTGCGGGGTGAGTGGCAGAATGGCTTACACAGCCTTCGTCAGGTGACTGAAGATAAGTTCGGTCGAGTGAGGTCAAACTCCGGATGGGTGACCTCGGAGGCCTGACCTCACAAATCACCTCGTCGTCTTTCGGAAGGGACGTTAAACTAGGGGTCCTATGCCTGGATGCGGCATGCACGGTGGGCCTAAATTAGCTTTCAGTAGCTAGAATTCTGACAAGCCCACTCAAAACAAATTAGAAACAAACAATTGAAAACAAACACCAGAGTTTCAGAGAAACTTTTGCAGCTTTGTTTGTTTTGAATTACTGGCTGAGAGGCTTTCCTTGGCCATGGGGTAGTCATTGTCTTTCGCTCCCCATAGTATCATACCTGTAGTGTTGCATAGTAATTAGAGAGTAGACTACATTACATAAGCCCCTCTAACTTACGCTCGTTGTTGTTGTTGTCATCGCTTCAGTTGAGGGACTTATGTCCTTACGCTTCAGAATAGGGACTAATTAGGCCAAGTCCGCCGCGTTCACGGAGCGACCAATCAGATCGCTACTTTCTTAATATGGTCAACCCACGTGCCTATTCGTAGCGTTTGATTGGCTCATTAGTTCAAAGTTCGATTTCTCGAAGCGAAGCGACGCTCAAAATGACGTTCGAAGAGACGTTCGACTTTTCTTTCGACGTTCGTAGGATGGAAGATGTTCTAAGTTTCTTCTGATTTTTCGTAAGATTTTAGTCCCTGTTTAGAATCTGTTTGGTCGTGAGTCCTTTGTGTGAGTGAAATTAAAACATCAGATTATAAATGTTGAACGAATACAAGGAATCACGTCGTCAGTCTAATTAGAGAGGTATAGTTAAATGTAAAATAAATTATATATAGATTTTTATATTTGAATTAAAAAAAGAGAATTTCCTTTGTTTGCAATCGCAAATCGCTTTGACTTGATGTGTCAACAAAACGAAGTCATGCTATTGTCTTGCAAAATATGTCCTCGTTGATGAAGCTGGTTTAACTATTTCCCCATTCATACTGACACAGTTAAACCAGCTTTATATAAACCAGATTCAGTCTCAACCAATCAGATGGAATCTGATCGTTGGATTAACGCAACATTTGATAACATGGTTTGGTATAAGCTGGTTTACTTTGCCAGTGTGAATGGGGGTTTATGTCAGTGTGAAATCGTTATTAACATTAAAGGGGCAGAGTCACGTAATGTAAACAAACTTCTTTCGAAATGATGATTTTGCGGTATTTTTGATAGGCCATGTCACAGATATTTTCTACTGTTTTTCTTAAATGAAGGTGTTATTTTGAAGACGGACTCTTGAGCTTCGTAGAGAAGCAAACGCAACACTCATCTGTTGTACGATTGCAGATATATTGGTGGATTTTTGGAAGTAACTTTCTTGTGGATTCACCCCATCCACTAAAATCTGTACAAAACACAATGGTCACGTGTGTGCAACAATATAGATTGTAGAGATAACAGGTTTGTTTACGGTTACGTGACCCGGCCCCTTTAATTGTACGACTAATCTTAAAAACCTTTCAGCCGGGGTAGCTGAATACTTTCTTTCTCTCTTTGTTCTGTCAGTACTGCAACCTTTCGCTGGAAACGCCTTTCTTTCATCACAACGTCTCTCCCATGTATTATTTCACTGAAATTAAAAAAAATCAATCAGCAAAAGCATCGAGAAAAAAAGACAGCAATCTCATCTTAAAAAGTAGGCTACTCATTTCCATCTACAGCTCTTAGGCTTAGCTTTCCGTACAACAAAAGACTGCTGTAAAGATTCCCTTTCCTGTTCGTATCTTAGAGCAGCATAAACAATGAAGACACTTAGGCAATGTTTTATGTGTACATTTGCACTATTTACATAAGCCTTGTACGACTATCCGGTTCTCTAGATCTAGGCGAGGGGCATTTCACTCCTAAAAAATCTCGTACACTTTTGGCAAAAATCCTTTTGTTTCCGAAAAAATCCATCCAAAATCCGTAAAAATCCTTTTGTCTTGAAAAAATCTCGTACGCTCTTTCAAGCAAGTGAAATGCCCCTCGGATCTAGGTACTGTTCCTTGTGAATTACGTCCCGCCCCTCCACTTGCCTACGCCAGGGAGCGGCACTCTTTTCACAGCGAACTTCCTCCTGGAAACCTTCAGTAACCGAACTCGTGGATGGTTATGTCCTAATATGGCATAATGACCTTGGCCTATGACCTATGCACGTTCACGTGTGCAAAAATTGTTTCCGTACGAGGCTAACTTACGGCCCTGCACATATCATGTGCTTGTGATGTTCACGAGAGGGGTTCTCTCTCTCTACACTAAAATGAACCTAAACTTCACAACAAATTGTTACCGAAATTCATGACCAACTTAAAAGATCACGCCACAAAAACACATTTCCCTAGTTTCTTTGTTTGGCACAAATAAGTGAAGGCATAAGGTGCATCATTAAAAGTTGAAAGTTATAACTCACTGATAGTCAATTTTGTTGTCATTATTCAGATCAATACTTTCAATCAATGCGTCAAGTTGTCTCTACAAAATAAAAGAGCATCTTTTCCCATTTTGAACTGAAACGATGCCCCATTCAACAACTGCAGATATTTCATTATACAAGCATGGGTTGTTAGACACTGCAGTTAATTTCAGCGTATTTGCTTCTGCAGAGGAGAAATTATACGTTTCTGCGGAGGACATTTGAAGTATTACGCTAGGTCCTCCATGGTAGCAAATAACTTTATCCTGCTCAAAAGAAGAACGCAGCGGCAATGATGCCCAACTGCAATGTCTAGCCACCCATGACACAAACTTCCCAAACATAATATGCATAGAGAGAGGGGCGTAATCACCCAAGGGATCTGCAGGGGTGCTACAATCCCTCATTTTAAGCTTGTTGCGAACTTTGTCCACCAGGTTGAATAAGTTTTATCTTTGTCAGCAATCAAATCCGACAAACGTCTATTTTGCACGGCAAATTAGAGGGTCTGCGCCCCCCCCCCTTGTAGCAGGAATAATCTCTCTTGCTTCCACATCAGTAAACCTCGCTTTCACTTGCATTAGAATGAATGAACTTTCTTCTCTCTGCATTTCACTTCCTGTAAGATCTGTATCTAAGTTGTAGTAATATGTAAATTCAGTCAGTCAGTCAGTCTCATGATCATCGTCACACAACGTCTGTTTCTGGCTCCGTGTCTGCGCACGTAAAATCGCAATATTTGTTGTAAGATTGATCCCTCTTACACCCTCATAAATTTCATCTACAATCTTAGTAAAAATACTTGGGAAAAGTCAAAAAGTTGCACTACTTCGGTCTTTGTTTACGTGACCCTTGCCCCCCTCCGTTTCAATGTTGATCGAATCAAGCGCCATTCGACCATCTCAACATTTAATTAGGGGGGAAGGGGGATCAGAAGGTCCTAAACGTAAGTTTTGCCTCGATATTTTAGGAAACATCACGAAAACACGGAAATATGCCGGTGCCCCAATACATTTTGGCCAGGACTGTAGGTTCACCCATAATGTATACAGCTGTGTAACGAATACAAAAATATTTCCAAAGTTCTAAAGCTCCTATAACAGCACTAGAAATACAGGCAGCTAAGTCAGGCAGAAGAAAAAATCAGAGGCATAGAAGAAAATCTCTATGGTTCATGTCACTTGTCGAGGTAGGATGAAATTCACTGTATGTCAGGTCAGAAACCAGTCACAGGAATCAACTATTTATTCTTCTGACCACAGATGACATGAAAGTTGACAACAATAACTGAACTTTTTACAAGTCTCTCTCTCTCTTTTTAGTCCGAATAGTCCGGAAAAGAGAGACTACAAAAAGAAAGGACTTGTAGCAAGTCAACAACAATAATAAGCTGACTTACATCTGTCATTTGAATACCAGTTTCCTTTAGCCCAGTCTTGAATTCACTTCGTGTTATGTCACCGCTGTGATCTTTATCAAATTGAAAGAAAAATTCCTTTAGCCGCATTCGCTGGTCTTGAATGAATTGAACAAGAATCTCTATTCCAGATGGAGGCAGCTGTAAATAAATTGACGCACTACTTGTCATAATTTCCACATTTGTAACAACTAAACATTAGGCCACGGTAATTAAGTGATTTCTTTTGTTACAATTGTTGAGAGAATTAGCATTAAAAAATTTCGCATCCATTGCTATCACCGATTGCTAGCCTGAAATAGACAATGGGCATCCTGCCCGAAGGCTCATTCATTTATTCATTCATTCATTCATTCACTCATTCATTCATTCATTCGTTCATTCACTCATTCATTCATGCTCTTGGAAATGCCTCCTCTAGGAACCTTAAAAGTGGCCTGAAATCTTGACCAAATTCTTCCACAATGCGTTGCCTTGTAGCAATGACCTGCGCATACTTTAGCACATGTTGTCTTCTCGAGAGGATGAACAAGTTTTCTGTTGCTGTATTCAAGAAAAAGCTGCTGTCAGTTGTCCGCCCCCTCTCCTGGAAGTCTTCAAACGCTTGCCTTTTTCGTTCATACGTAAGCGGGGTGAGTGGCCGAGTGGCTTCTACAGTTTCCGTCAGGTGACTGAAGTTAAGCTCGGCCGAGTGAGGTCAAATTCCGGATGGGTGACCTCACAGGCCTGAATCTGACAACTCACCTCGTCGTCCTTCGGAAGGGACGGTAAACTAGGGGTCCCATGCCTGGATGCAGCATGCACAGTGGGCCTAAATTAGCTTTCAGTACCTAGAAATCCTGACAAGACCACTCAAAACAAATTGTAAACAAGCAATATGTAGAATAGAATTACACAAATAAAACTTACTTCCTCCTGTGTCTGAGTTGTTTCTCTTCCAGTTTCTATGACTATGTCTCGTTCACTCTCGAGTCGAAGTATTTCTGCGTTCACTTTTGGAGACACAGTGATCTTCTAGAGAGAATGAGAAACTGGACTTCAAGCATAAAAATCAGGTCTTTGAAAAGATTGCAAAAAATGATTGATTTTTCTTCTGCTTGATTAATGGCTTGAATGAATCTCAGGTAATAACATAGAAGAAACAGCATGGCGTTTGGGCGAAAGATGCAATGAGAAACTCGAAAGATGGAAAGTACATCTGTATTTCACCAACACATAATTGAAAAACACATTGGAACTGGGCAAGCACTTTCCATATATCTCTTAGGAACATGCCAAAATGACGCAATGTTGAGACAGGTAACGGAAGCGACTCACATTCATGCGAAGAATCCGGGATTGAACGCTAAGGAGGAGTGGGAAAATTCAAACCTCCCAAGAAGTCGATTAGATCAAATATCAAACGAATCGAACTTAATCAACAGCTATCGATTCGATTCAATAACTCACTGATGAGGCTGCCGATGGGCAACGAAATATTTGACGTAATAATGTTTAGGTTTTAAATCAAATTATTGCAGGTGTCTTAAAAAGGATGGTCACCAAAAGAAAACAACCAAATTACAAATTACGAATTATCGAAAATTCACGTATTTTGCTGAACTTCTGCCAGTACGACTTTTCATGTATTGATCATTTTCAAAATTACAGCGTTTTTCTAAGCTTTTAGCATTGATGTTATAGTTAAAAATTGATAGAGTTATGGGAATCACAACTCGATGTTTTTTGCTCTTTCTGTCATCCACGAAATTTTAATAAAGTAAAATTTACCGATAAATCTAGTGCTTTAAAGACGGTGAGAAAAATGACAAAAACTACTTGGATCTTTCGACTTTTAACTGAAGTTTGTATCATTCAAATCTGTGAAGTAGTCTTGGTGCTATGGATTTCTGAAAGTGGGAACTTTTTTCTGGCTCACCTGGTATGATAGTAATTTAGTTCATTCAAGCTTTTAGCATTGATGCTACAGGTAAAAATTGATAGTGTTATGGGAATCAATCAAATTTGATGGGAACTTGAAGGACAAAAACTGTGCATTTCTCAATTTCAGACAATATGCAAGCACTTACTTTAAGGCCAAGAAATTTGATATTTAGGTTCTTTTCTACTGCATTCAGGATTGCTTGAACTCCATCATCTCCAATAGGATTTAATCCAATCTATAAAGAAAATAAAATCGTTTGAGAACCACACGCTTTCTGGTTGATCACGTTGTCATGAAAACAGGGAGTTTACGAAACTACGACGGCAACGGCGACTGCAACGCAAAGTTGCTTTTGTTTCAGAACTTTAAATTCAAAAGATTCCTTGTTTTTCGTTCGAATTTGCTTCCCATGAGAGACTCTCAAGTTGTCCTCTTCAATTTCACAACTTGGAAACCACATTTCTGGCGTTCTGTGCTGCAGATCTAGGCTTGCGAAGTAAAACTCAGTCGTTTTAAATGTTTGTCTTCAAAGTAAGAATATCGTTTTCAAGTATCTCTGAGTTATAGGAGGCCTCATTTAAGCCTTTTGGATGATATATTAAAAGCAGCGTACGGAAACAAGACCTGCTTTGCGGAATTCCAGATGACGTTCTGGCTGGCGTTGCTGTGCCGACTTTTGCAGCTTCAAGCAACTTTACCGGATCTTATTTGACCCTAGACAAATTACATGAGCCCTTGTTTTCGCTCCATTTACCCCAACGATACCCCAACAATACCCATTCCGCTTCAACGAATGACTACAACAGTAAATGAAAATTCAATTCAATGGAGCAAAACTTAGCCGAAAGTCATCAGTCTGATTTGACCCTTAACAGGACCATTGTTGCAGAAAGAGTTCAGGTATTTAAGCTTTTTGAATCCAGGAAAAATCCTTGTTAACACTACTACCGCAAAAGCTCTATCTATTAAGCCCCCGGGGGGCTTATTCAATTTTGGACCTTCAAGAGGGGGGCTTAATAGAGAGGGGGCCTATAAGAGAGGGGGGCTTTCACAAAATCAAGTGACAAGGATATATTTGGTAGCTTTTCCAGTTCCTTTATCCCATATGTTGCGGAATCAACATACAATTTTATGGCTCAAATACATAAATCCGACACAATTTTTATCCCAAACCATGCCAAAATTAACAAGCAAGGTTGTGTAGCTAAATAAAAGGAAAATGTTTGGTAAATTCTAGAATTTTGTATAAGTGGGGGGGGGGCTTAAAAGAGAGGGGGGCTTATTTCAAATTTTGACTAAGAGGGGAGGGGCCTATTAGAAAGGGGGGCTTAATAGAGAGAGGGGGCTTAATAGAGCTTTTACGGTAACTAGTTTTTCCATGTCCAAGTATCCGACCTTTAAATCTTAAAGCGTTTTTAGCTTCAGGTCTTCGCTGAAATAACTTAGGCCTGTGGTTGTCATCTCAGCCAATAGTTAGATGAAGATTCGTAGTTGTGGCGATATATCAGTTCAGGCAAACAGCTTAACTACGACGATGCATAAGTCTACGCAGGCTACTACTTTCGGGCTACAGAATGCAAAATCTAAAGCTAAACTTGGCAGTTCCATGAAGGAAGCATGAGTGCATGTATTGTAATAGCTAAAAATGATAAAGGAAGTAAATTTGTGTAATAGATAAAAATCTGACAGCAAACAATGTGATCTCGGCTCTATGCTGATGTGGATTCTCACCTTGAAAATTTGAAGACCGGTATTTACTTTCAAGGCAGTTGCAATTCTTTGAGCTCCTTTAGGTCCAATGCGGGTATTGCTGAAACAGGTGAAAAAGATACACAGATACTCTCACATACAAAATGCTAGATCTTTTCAAATGTGTACCCTAATCAAAAAATCCGTTACATAATATATCTAAGAGCAAGCATAGAATGAATCCAATAGACCTTTCATAGCATCCAAGGTTAAAAACTTTATCACAGTTTCATAGGCGTAGGGGGAGATAAATTTAGGGGGCTGCCCGATCAAAAATGTCCTATGAGAAATCCTTGCAATTTGATCAATGTTTTTGGCTCAATCTGTCATCCACGAAATTTTCATAAAGTAAAATTTACCAATAAATCTAGTGTTTTAAAGACGGTGAGAAAAATCACAAAAAGTACTTCGATCTTTTGACTTTTAACTGAAGTTTGAATCATTCAAATCTGTGAAGTAGTCTTGGTGCTATGGATTTCTTACAATGGGAATATTTTTCTGGCTCACCCGGTATGATAGTAATTTAGTTCATTCGTAGGTGGCCTACAACCCATGGTACAGGTAGTGTGATAAGATACATACCTTATATCTAGTTCTCGCAGCGTTTCATTCTTCTTTAGATGTCTAGTGAATGCAAGTGCTCCAACGAAAGCGAGGCCATTCCATGAAAGGTCCAATCTTTTCAATGAGTCATTCGTCTGGAAAAAAGCAAATTCACAATATGAAAGTAATGCGCGAAGAAAAGTATGGCAGAATGATCCTGCCAGTACCCGTCGACCACATGTACCCCCCTAAACGAAACTGCTGAAATTTAACTCCCCGATTGTCAATATATTCTTATTTGATAACAATATCGATTTTGGTACAGCAAATGTCAATCTGACGTTTGGAATTCAACTCCCTCCCACCCCCTCTGCTAAAGGTCAGGTCATCTTTTCTCCGGATTTTCGATGAATAAGTTTTGTACGGTTTTGAGTTGTATCGGTTTCTTCTTCAGAATAAAGACATAGCCTGGGCCTATTTAAATGCTAGGTCCTCATCGTGATTCATGACTTAATTTTTTAAGTTTTCGAGCAGCAATAGCAGGTGGTTTAAGTCAAGTCTACAAGAATAGTTTGTGATTATAGAACTGACATAAATTACCTGTTACTTTGCTTTTGCTCGTCAAGAAATTCTAATTTGTTGGGGCAAGACATGCTCTGTTTGTGCTGACCCTCGATCAAGAAATGAGAAGTCTTCGAGCCAAGGGAAATGCTCTCCGAAACTAACAACAAGTTGCCTTTTTCCAGACATGCTCCAAATTTTATGGAATTTTCGATCTTTTTCTAAACACCATGGATTAAAACCCCCTTCCCCCATACGTCAGATTGACGTTTGGCGTACCAAAATCGATTTGTGAGTCTTCCCTAATATATTTTCACTTGTTTTCAGAATCATATTTTTTTCGGAAGGTACATAAGCGATGCCTAAACATTGAAAAGGATTGAAAGAACCTTGTTTTGAAATGTTTACTAGGGCACTAAAAGTAAACATGGAGACTGCTAAGCAACCCTTCAGAAACTCGTAAGAAACTCCAAGAATCAAAATCTGATGATTTTACAAAACTTTCAGCACTGCCTCAAATTCTTATAAAAAAAGATACGTGTACATTTAATTACGCGTAAAATAGCTGGCATGCTGGCATAAAATTAAATGATCAGTTTTTAAACATGGATTGTTCCAATCATTAAAAAGACTGAAAGAAGCTTGTTTTGAAATGTTTACTAGGGCACTAAAAGTAAACATGGAGACTGCTAAGCAACCCTTCAGAAACTCTTAAGAAACTCCAAGAATCAAAATCTGATGATTTTACAAAACTTTCAGTACTGCCTCAAATTCTTATAACAAAAGATACGTGTACATTTAATCATGTGTAAAATAGCTGGCATGCTGGTATAAAAATTGAATGATCAGTTTTTAAACATGGATTGTTCCAATCATTAAAAAGACTAGAGTAAATGGTTCTTTCATATATCTTCAAACTTCTATAATTTGCCTGTGTTGAAATCTTCAGTAGTTTCGAAACGAGTCGTACCTTTAATGCAGCTGCCATGGATACAGCTCCTTTGTTCCTGATGCTATTCCAAGATAAATCCAGCGTTTCTAATCCATAATTCAGGCCCTGAGAAAATTACCAACTTGTTAGCTATCGAATAATCAAGGGTGTTAGGACACGGATGTTTTGCTTGATTATTTGTTTACCTTGTTTTGATCCTCGTGTCTTGTTTTGTTGTCTTGTTTTCTGTTCTGTTTCGTCTTCAACTGAGCGTGCTTAGGCCCAACCACTCGCAAGTTGTTCGAATAGAGCTGCCTTGTATTTCTGTGTCTTAGTGCGCCTGCGCACAAGAAAGGTTTTTAAAACCCTAGCGGTTTTGTCTGATTCATCCAGCAAATCCCAACGTCTTGGTTTGGAGGTGAAGGTAAGCGTGAACGGTCAACATTGATATTTCAAACTTCGAAGTGCATATATCTACAAATCAAGTATTTCTTCATCTTAACTATCAAAGAAAAGTTTGGTTAAATACTCAGTGCTAGATTTGATTCACTATTTCAACTTTTTAAGATGACTGATTCAGATTCTTCGTCTTTATGGGTGTCGTGGGACCAAAATTTTATCTAAACTTGTCCTCTACTCAGAAAATGTAAAATAATTACCAATCCTGCTCCTAAATACAATCCACCAAGTTCGCCAAACTCATTATTACTCAAATCAAGATGAGACAATGATCGATTTTCTTTCAGCGTTTCTGCAAATGCTTTAGCAACTCTGTCAGTCAGGTGATTATCTACGAAAGGACACACAGAATAAATGGGAATGAGAAAATATTTCACTCAAACACAGCACTGGAAAGGCTGAAAAGCAAATGATTGTTTCAGGAATCTGCTTGGGTCAAGAGTCCATAACACTGGCTTCGAGGTGACATCAAGTTTGGA
Organism: Aurelia sp. 3 sensu Dawson et al. (2005); assembly: GCA_964020215.1. Lineage (NCBI taxonomy): Eukaryota > Metazoa > Cnidaria > Scyphozoa > Semaeostomeae > Ulmaridae > Aurelia > Aurelia sp. 3 sensu Dawson et al. (2005). The sequence goes on from OZ026585.1 coordinate 16,905,159, forward strand.
CTTCCCAAAAATTTATACTGGGTGTCCCAAAAAAACGCAACGGATTTAAAAATTCTGAAAAAAGCTGTTTCAAATTGATAATCAAATAATTATTTTTCTCTAAATCTGCGATGATTAGTTAAAATTTTGATATATTTTTCAGAATTTTTGGTGACTTGGTTGCAGAGTTAAAAATCAACAAACTTTAAATTTTTTGTCAGGGCAAAACCAGAGCTGCCAGCATCATTGCAAAGTATACTGATAAATTACAAGCATGGCATACATGCAACTTCACAGAATTACAGACAAGCTCACAATTTGATCAAGGAACTGTGACAAAGGGATCTCTTGCTGGTTCATGAGTTATCTTGTTTTGAGGGAGCTTTCAGTGTTCATTTCCAATTAAAAGTATATCTTCTATCCTCACTGCTTATCTGAATCGAATATATTCCTGCAAATACCTGAAGATTCTTTGAAGTCATAAAAACAAACGAAAGATGAATTAGCCAATCGTGCGATGTTTTATTAAAAGTTTGATTCCTGCGCTTATCAAATACAGCTTGCTACAGTTATTTAGCTTTTCAGGTTAAGCAGAAACAAACATTTTTATCAGCATAAAGAAAACAATTTAAAAGACACTACACTTAAACATACTTCGTAAAATAACTCTTCGAAGAGATGTGTTCGTAAGAAGAACCTTTGCCAAAGATATACCTCCATCTGCCCGCAGGAAATTCGAAGAAAGATCCTACAATATAAATTATGCATGTAACTACAATCCTCGATTAAAACCCTTGTCACAAAACGGGAAAAAGTGGTTTCTGAAAATAGTGACCCCCTCCCCCAAGTCAATGTTGCTAATACCTGTAGCTTTGAAAATATGATGCAGCAGGTGTCCTGAGTCAAGACAAACAACATTGACTTGGGGGGAGGGGGGTTCAGAAAATATTTTCGCTTGAATAGGAGGCATAGTGATTTTTGACGAAAAAACCTGAAAAAGGTGGTCTGTAACAAGAGGTTTTAGCGAGGATTGTAGATTTAAAATTGTCGCATTCTTTTTTTATGATCCCAAAAATACGCTGGTCTTTAAACTGAAAGGTGGCTTGGTTGGATGGTGCAGCGTTGTTTCAAATGTAAGTTCAACTTAAGAGTTTTCTCTCGTTTCGCTTTCGCAGCGTCCCCTTCAAGGATTATGCCCCCGCAGAAGTAGTTACATTCTTTAAGCGCTGATAGACCATATAATAGACATGACGCACGTCTACACGTTACCAACTGTTGCTAGTTAAACCCCTTTAATTAAGCTGATTAAAAATATGTAAATCAATCCTACCAGTTTCGTGATGTAAAAGTTCTCATAAAGTGTTAAAGCAATGAAAATTCCCCCATCTGCTTGCAGGTCATTGTCTGTTAGGTCAAGTTCTTCAATGCACGTATTTTTCTATAAGCAAATAGATAAGTAAAATCGTCAGAAAGTCAACTGAAATGATGGCGCTAATATATGCGCCAGACTCTGGTGACTAAATCCAGCAAACTGTCAATGGACCATTTCGCAATTTTGGGAATGGGACTGAGGAGAGAGCGTCTAACTGGAGCCCCCTCAAACTTGAGTGTAATACCAGACATGAAGAAGCTCAGAATTCCACTCACAAATGGGTGGAAATGTGACAAGACAGCTGAATGATCAACTTTTATGATACTAAGCAAGTATTATGCAACTCTTGAAAAGTGCAAATAAATAAAAATTAACTCGAGTTTGCAAAGAGATACGTCCGAGCCGCAAGCAGCTCACTGGTCAATGTGAAGGAGGGGATTACCACTTGTTGCCAAGGCTGTCAATATAGGCCGTGCTCTCCTCAGTTCCTCTCTCAACATTGAAAAATGGTCTATTACTTGGTACATATTCAACCTTGATCCTTACTGGGTGAATTAGATGTTTGAAAGCCGGCAGATCTCGAGCCATTTAAAAGATCTCACTCTTCTGGTACAAGCCCAGGGGGGTTACTCGGGTATATCTTGGATAGGGATGCTCGGGTTACTTTTTTGGGTATAAAATTTGGGCAGAGATTACTTTTTTGGGTCAATCATTTATACAGTTATTTTTTTTGAGTTCCTGAATTTCTACATTGCTTTCTTGGGTCTCAAGTATCGGTTAGCCTGTGTTCCAGACTAGAACACTGGCTAGTATGGATGAAAATAGGAAAATTGATTAAAACAAGTCCTAAAAGCAAAATTTGAAATCAAGTGATATTATTAAATATGAACTCAGGGGGGTTACTTACGTACAACAGTGGTTGTGCCAGCTTTTTTGATACTTTCTTCCCGATGGAGTCCGGATTTATGAGTATAATTTATTTACGGGTGTGATTTTTGGTATCAGATGATTTCTCGGCATATTTTGTCCATTTTCTCCGGATTTGTGGGTATACTTTTCGGGAAATCTTTGCGGATTTGTGAGTGGTACTTTTGGGTTTTGAATGGCACAGCCCCGCATTATAACAAGTTAAGTAACCCCCAGGCAGGTGCATTGATTCCCTCGTTTAAAGAATCAGTACAGACAAATGTTTATAGAGTAATGTATCATGACGATTGATTTGAAATCTTGAAATCTCATGAACCATAGAAAATTGTGACTTACAATAAGAGCAGTTGCAAGTGCTCTAGTACCATGAGGACCAAGACCATGATATCTCATCACCAGTTCACGGTTTCCAAGCCTTCTTACGATGTAGTTGACAGGTACGATCCCTACAGATAATAATATAAACTTAGAAAACAAAATACAAGATAACACCTTACAAATCAACAATGTCCCAACCAGAGTTGCTTGATGTAATCACAACAAATTATACAAAATATTAAAGGGGCAGCGTCACGTGACCGTACACAAACCTGTTATCTCCAGAATCTATATTGTTGCCCACACGTGGCCATTGTGTCCTGTACATATTTTGGTGGATGGGGTGAATCCACACTAAAGTTATATACTTCTAAAAATCCATTAATATCTCTGCAATCGTACAACATATGAGTGTTTCGGTTGTTTCTCTACGAAGTACAAGAGTCTATCTATAAAATAGCACCTTTATTTTAAGAAAAGTAGCGAAAAATCACTGTGATATGGCCTATCAAAAATACTGCAAAATCGTCGTTCCGAAAGAAGTTGTTTGCATTACGTGACCCTGTCCCTTTAAGGTTTTGAGCATAAATCTTACATTGCAAACCAAAGATTCCGGACGCTTCATGTGTCCGAAAAAATTAATGTCCCAAATTTTATGTAGTCCTAAATCTTTAAAGGGAATAGACATAGGTATATCTCATAATCGCTATAAATAGGCCAGAGAAACGCCCACAAATCCATGGTTTCTTTAGCTACACAATGAAACCGGATGCGTCGAAGCTGTCGAGTACCATAGATTATATTTTTGACCTAGCCCAGGCCAGCTTTTAACCATGTCGATTACTTTTAATGTCCTAAATGTTTGCAACATGAAAAATTACAGCAAACATTTCTACTGGTTGAAATAACGTAATGTCTTGCTCACGAAACGCCTTGCATTGAATAGGAATGTTGTTAGAGTGTAGATTAGTGAAAAAACTCACATCTCCTTACAAACCTTGGCATAAGCAAGCTTCAACGTATGTATTGCGTTCAGTAGGATCATATTCTTTCGGTGGTGGAGCTACAACATCAGACAATAACAAAATCGTCGTCACGACATCCGACAATAACAAATGGCCACTAGATAACTACTTTTCCACTTTCAATTCAAACTTCAAAATCGTTTGGCAAGCCTCTGAGTGCCTCGAATCCTTGCAAAAATCTTTGCAAATCCTGAGTGCCTTAGGCCTCAAATTCTTGCAAAAATCCTTGCAAAAATCCTTGCAAAAATCCTTGCAAAAATCCTTGCAAAATCCTTGCAAAAATCCTTGCAAAAATCCTTGCAAAAATCCTTGCAAAATCCTTGCAAAATCCTTGCAAATATCCTTGCAAAATCCTTGCAAAAATCCTGAGTGCATTAGGCCTCGAATCCTTGCAATGGTTCAAAACAATCGTGTGAAATGCCATTACCCTTCTCTTTCAAATGAATTGCCCAATGGGAAATTTATATAGTTTGCCATCATTCCTGAGAGAATCTTTGAAATCATGATTTTTAGTATTGCAACGTTTTCTACACATCTGCTGATTATGAAGTAGTGTATTCATCAAATTATTAAATCGTATCCTCATAAGCTGCATATAAGACTTTCGCATACAACAATATTGAAGACCTTCAAAAACTGAGGTTGTCTAGAAAGTCATATTACAATTCATTTTAATAAAGATACCTGGGAAGTCTTCTTCTAAATCAGTATCATAACATGATTCATCACTCTCTTGCAAACTGACGTCATCCAATGAAATCTTCTCCGTTGATTTACTCAGCTGCGTCACGTGACTTGAGGTTTCGCTCTCTACACGCCGAATTTGGTCAGCAGCCTCGATGATTGAATTTAAAGGTTCAAGGGATAGGATGTTGCTTCTTGTGCTTATGTTACTGTGTGTTATGAAAGTCTCGCTTGCATCTGGGCTGTCTTTGTCTTGTGATGAATGCCTGCCTGAATTAAGAAAATTCAAAATTATACAGAGTGTCCGAAGAAATTGCGCAGCATTTGTCTTGCTGCTGCTGCGGAGATGTTTCGGAAAAGCACTTCCTTTGTTCAATCATTCAAGTATTCAATGTATATTCTCATCAAATCTAACGACTAATACATAGAAAATAGCCTCGGCTACCCGAGGCTATTTCTTGGTGGGGCTATTTTCATCTTCTGTTTATATGGGAGAAAAATAGCCTCGGCTTGCTGGGGCTCTCTTAATTTGGCACCAAATTTGACAATATGACAATGAAAATGATGGTCTGTGCTTGCGCAGTATCTGCAATTTTGTGTCAGTGAAGTGAGGCTATTCTTGCTTGTATTTATGTGAGAAAAAATAGCCTCACCAAGCCGATATATCGGCTCGCTCAGGTGAGATATCGGCAATCAAAAATAACCTCACCTGGGCTGATACTATTTGGAATACTCATATAAATGCAAAATAAGAATTACATTAGTTTGTATAGGATGCCGATATCTCGGCTTGACGGCTTGGAAATTAGCTCAGCTATTTTCTCCATATAAACAGAGCCAAATAGTGCAGATCAAAAATGAACGAGAAATAAGCGCCTATAAGCTACCATACATATTCTATCTTGAGAATAAGTTCCAAATAAGGGAAACCCAAAAGGGCGTGTCCTCCTGTTTTTCAAGTGCCTGGAGGGTTTAGTTGATCGAAAATTCTTTGCATTTTTCGGTCCGTTCAAATATTTGTAATGGTCCAAGTTTGGACTCATTGCCGCAGCCCTGCAAAGCCATGAACAAGACAGGTCATTATCTTGAATGTTTGACAATATGTTGAGGATTTTGGGGATGCAGTATCAACTTGGTAATCAAGGTCCCTTCGTATTTTTCAAAAATTGATCGGAAAAAGGGATCCGAAACGGGGCAAGGTGAACCAATATCGTGGACTTAAATGTGTGATTATCAAAAAGAATTTCGTTTATGATAACATGTAGATAGTCCATGGTAAATCTTAATCTCCAATTTTAAGACAGGATATCACATTAAAGAAACTTTCCTCGGAATCCTTTCAATTTTGTCTTTGGCATTTTTGAATATTCTGAAACATGGTTGTTAGTTGTTATCATACTTCGTTTTCCCCGTTTTGAACAGATAACGATACATCACAACACAACCCTCGTCATCGTTCTCTTTCCATTACAAAGGCATTTATAAAGTCCTAAGATGGAACCCAATCCATGTATTGATGTCATCTATCCAGCAACGTTTTGGTCTTCCTCTGTTCCTTGTACCTGGCGCGGCTTAAATTTTTTAACTTCTCTTTTGATATAGGTTTCAGTTTCGTTTGGAATCGTAGACTCTCTTTTGTGTTTTGTGATATGGTCATCCGCAACATAGCTGATCAAAAACAGTCGTGGATAATGAAAATACAGTTATTCCAAAAGTCGTTGCTTTCATACGAAGTAATGACTGTGTTATAATAATATATGTAAGTGTATAACAGTAGGCTGGTAGCCTGTAACACATCTAAACACCAGACTGGAAATTTTGCTGTGCGCACTAGAAGGGAAAAAAACTTACCCATGAATAGTAGAAAAACCAAAAGGATGGTAGTTTCAAAAGGATGGTGGTAGATGTGTTGTTTAAATTGTCACTTCAATCTACCTCATTGAATTTGATTTTACATCAACTTTCAGCAGGATTGTTGGTAGGTCATGCTGGTAGCCATCAAAATTTCAAATATCACTATTGGTAACTTATCAACTTAATTATCATTGGACGCTACTTATTATCTAACATGGATTTGTCAAAATGAAAATGAAACTGAAATGATTTAAATATGAAGCAACCAACAACATGATGTTTTTTATTGCTGTACTTGCCCTGAGATTACTATTGGTAAGATCTTATGTAGCCATACAATTTAGGGATCATATGACAAAATAGCTCTTCAGATCGTCAGACTCTATTAGGTCAGGTTTCTCAAAGTAACAAGATGAGTCTCTGTTGATCAAAGTGCCATAATCAAGTCAAAGGAGCACATGGAAACAGGAGACTTCATGTCATAAGTCTATATTACACTACACCTTGAAGAACACGAAAAAAGATACACTCAAGGTTTGGTGAATAAAAAACAAGTTTCCAAAAAGTAGAGATGAGAGGACGTAGTTGCCTTCAATGTTGAGAAAACAATGGCCTTTTGTTTGAAAACAATCTGAATACAAGTATTCCAACTGAAACAATAGCTTCACCCTCTAATACTTATTCAAGTTTTTGGTGTATCAAACTCTTAAAGATGTAACATAAAGAACCCATACAAAACATTACCAAAAGTAGCCGAAAGAGTAGCATTTTATTCATAGCATCTGCAACTTCAGTTTTAATAGTCCTGGAACCATTTTCATTTTAAATCTTTCATAATCATTAAATGTCAATAGAGAAACACATACCAATATCTTTTTTGGTTTCTTTGATTACTTCAATTCTAGGTGATGATTTCGACTTTGTTTTTGTCTCTCCATTTCTCCTGAAACCATAAGGAACTGACCAAGCTTTGGTTACCTGCCTCTTTGGCTTGCTTTGATTTTTTTCATCTGTTGCTGAAGATATCCTTCCTCTTTCTTTATGATCTTTGGAAGGGCTAATTGGCCTTTGCTTTGGAGGGCTGTCTGCTCTCTCTAAAACCTTAGCTCCTCCAGAATTTCTGCTTCTGGTAATTTTCCTTTGTAACTCTGGTGAGTAACTTGATTCGGCCCGTATTTTTTCCCAGTTCTCCTCATTCTTTTGATATTTTTTCAGTACCTTTGAGAGTGGTGCAACTTTTTTTTGAGAGAAGGGAGATCCCCATGGGGACCTAAATCCTTTGTTTTCATCTTTGTAAGCAGATCTTTGCTTTCTGACTTTGTTTTGGTCAGCTAGAAATCTTGTCATAAACGATAAATCTCTTTCAAAACCAAGTGAGGTCTGTGGCCTATTTGGAATTGTTGTGTTTGTTTCTTGTGTTTCATGTTTGCTAGGTTTTGGTTGCCTAGATACAGCAGTATGCCCTCTAACTTTCTTGCTCATACCAGCAACAAATGCAAACCATTATGCATAGTTTGCAACAGAACTGAAAATGAAAAATGAAGCTTTTTAGCAAAAAGATTATTCAAATCTAAATCAAAACCCAAACAAGGTAACAAGATCGATGACTGGATAGTAGTTGAACCCCCAAAATAATATTGCCACCTCAATAACAAACTTTCCTCTGCATTTCAAAGGTCTGTGTTGCACATACCCACATAAGACACAAAGGCACATACCCACACAGAACAACAAAATGCCTGAGAGACGATTGTTTTAGAATATTTTGGAGTCTTTGTTTTTGAGGTCTTCATTTTCAAGGTTGACATTTTTTAAAGTCTTTGTTTTTGAATTCTTACGTCTTTGCTTTCAAGGTCTTAGCTTTCCAAACACCACATGACACTTTGCACTGATATTTCCAAAACATTGAAAAAGCTGAATCCACCATTCATGAATGAGATCTATAGTTTGAGGAATTCAAATTGTTCATTGCAAAATCAGAACAATTTGAATCATTTTTGGCCAAAAAACTTTTGGTTCCAATAGGCATAAAGCCATTACACCCCCCAGTAACAACCCCGCTGTGAAACATTGGCCTGCCAAGGTTGAAGGATGACCCGCCAAGAAAACCTGTTTCCCCGCTAAGTTTTGAGTTTAAAGAGTTTCCCCGCCTTGTTTTTGTTGTTTCCCCACTGAAATTTTTGCTTCTCCTTCAAAATTATGCAAGTTCCATCATTGAAAATAGCCTAAAATTTCATTTCCCCGTCATGATATTCCTAGTCCCCGCTGAAAATGTATGTTTTCATAATTTCCCTGCTGTATTTACAAGGTCCGGCAGGGTCGTTACTGGGGGGTGCTCTGATATGGAATGGTTGCCCCAGACTGGAAAGTTTGTATCTTGTGCAGGCAAGTTGAGATGGCCTAAGTAAGACCTGCGCGGAAAATTGATAGTTGAGAAGGTTGAGAACAATAGATTAAAACAATAGGTCCTTTACTTATTGCCAACTGCGCAGCTCAGGTTGAAAACCACATATGTTCCTACGCGCGCAAGATAATGCCCGTGCAGTACAAACTTTCCAGTCTGGTGGTTGCCAAGTGAATTAAAATCAGCCAAAAACTTAAACAATTTCAATTATGATCAAACAATGGGATGGCCCTAACTGCAAACGTAACATCTGTCAGTTCAATGATACCCTTTAAGTCTTGTCCACATTATCTCTTGAACTTATCTATCAATTTCTTCATTTCTAAATCACTTAGGTATATTGTTTAGCCCAACCCAATCAAAATCTAATGTCAAAATAAGTTGACATGCAAAAAGGCCGTACCCAAATTTCTACGCTTGAAATGACAAAACTTATTGGAAAGGGCAAGACAAACAAAATAAGCCTGATATTAAAACAAAAGGAAGTAAACTGCTCTTTTTGAATTTGGGCCTAGGTACCCTAAATATCTGCTGTCATTTCTCGTGTCGACATGTCGACAACAAAATCCGACGAAATCAAAAGCTAGCTAGCTACTTGTAATAGTTATAACTGCTATCTTTAACACAGTTTAGTGTCCTTAAATACTGATGAGATGTTACGAAATTTGATCAACGCATAGCAAAAATGGAATTTACCTTCTCTGACCTTTCGACGTTCTTTTCCTTTGCTTACGAAAATTTAGGATCCTCTTGAGATGTGATGTTGTTGTTGTTGTTGTTGTAAGCCAAGATCTCACTGCTCTTTTGTTGCTGTCAAACAAAACGTCCGTTACCTGGCAACGACTAGTACCTCTTGAAAAAGACGGAAAGTGCAACAGTTGGATAAAGACAGGTGGTGAGAGTAACAAACTTTCCATGGACTCACACATTGTTGAAAAGTAACCCATAGCCCTCCCGTAGGGACCAGAGCCTTCATAAAAAGATGGGACGAAAATGCGATTACTATGAGGCTCTGGCACCCAGGGCACCCATAGCCCACAAGACGAATTTCTATGTGCAAATTTCTGTGAAGAATTCTCCGAATTTGCTATATTTTTAGTTGAAACAAGTCGCCCATATCATTATCAAAAAATACGTTATTATCAAAAATGCTGACATCATCAAAGTCCAGAAATTCCGGTATCAAATTTAAGCTCTTCGTTTACTGATTCATTTGGTGTATGATACTTCATGATTTGATCAAATCTTTCCATTGAAATCATCAAAAACAATGATTTGTTTGCTACCTGCTTCCAAATATGGGCATGTCACGTGACCTGTGAGCTCTATTGTTTGAAAATTTCTTGGTTAAAATGTGGCCAATAAATAATTAATAAAAGTCAGGCAGGTTTGGGGGACATAGTTGATGTCTTTGAAAAACGCGGCAAGAAAACCTCGAGGGGGGTAGAAAACACCCTCCACGTGGATTAGGGTTAAAAGCCTCTACTTGCCAGTCAAAGAAAGTAAATCACAGACTGAGGAGAAAACTGAGAGATCCGGGGGCCCTCCTAGTCCTAACCTTTGACTCGCAAGATGTTCATGTGTCTGAGATAATTCAGATGCGGAAAGCTGAGCTCACATTTCAGGTGATGTTTGTGGCGCGATGCGGAGTGGTGCGATTAACTAGGATTTACCCAACTTTGTCGCAATGTTGTCGCTCGTCACTGTGTTTCGTTGCTGCCTGGATGTGTCAGTGACGCCACATTTTTTCTGCCGCATTCTCCGTGACTTGGTAGAAACCAACAAGGAATACAGGCTTAATATGTTTGAGAAAGAAATTCTTCATACAAAACGTGAAGCTTAGGAAATCAACACAAGTTATTTGCAAGATATTGCTGTTGATAATTATTGACTCGAGAAAATAATGATAACGCGGGAAATCAATTTAGGCCAGATGTAAGCATGACGCCAGAATCGAACACATTGGGCTTGATAATCACCACGGCTTAACGTCAGCTCGCTGATTTAATTGAACTTCATTAATGAATTTGTCTTTGTAAACAGCCATCTGTGGCCCCCTGTGGTCTGCAAACAACATAGAATGGTGGGGATTCAAGAAGACTTGTTATACCACGCCAAAGATGTGTGTGCTAAAATTCTCAGCATAATCACGTAGCCATGTCCGTCCTCCACAACGTAATCTGCCTGGTTTAAAGGTGCACCCCACATTTGATTTCAACCATTCTTCAAATACTTGCTCTGTCTGTAGGAAGGTAAGTAGGTTGGTAAACACATTGGCTGTGGATCAATTGGTAAATAGTTTCACGAAACAAGAAAATATGCCTTGTAAATTTGGGGCGTAGGAACCAGCTGCTGATTTGGGGAATTGCTCTAAAAACAATAAAGAACAATATATGCAATTAATTTTGCGCCGTAACGCAATTGTTTTCAAAATTATTGGAGAGCCAGAGACCCGTACCCTTGCTTCCTACGGCCCTGCGTAAGTAGAATTCTTCTTTTTTCGCTTTACAAAATGTTGAATTTCCCATTGCACATTCAGTGAAAATTTAAGGCCTATCTCAAATTTGGGATCGTTCCCATTTAAAAACATTAGGTTTTCGAGATCTAAAGATAGCAAACTCTATACATTCCGGAATCCACATCAGGCGACAATAAACCTGTTCCAATCTTCTACAGAAACGAGTTCGCTTTTCTCAGTCATCAACGTCATAAAACTACTGAGTACCTTAGTCCGTTAATGAAAGCCTCTTAGCACTGTTGTTATTTGTACGTAGAATTGGAAGAAACCTACATGACAAACTACTATTGTACAAGTAGGAAAATTTTGTAACAAAAGTATCAGTTGCTACTCCTTCTACATTCGACGAGGGTCTGTTAAGAGACAATGGTCAAAAGTGGGCCTATTTAGGCCCGCGTAAAGTGATTCCGTACTCACCAATCAAATTGCTAGAATTTAGTTTTTAACCAATCAGGAGGCATTATTTAGACAGTTCTTGTTGCTGCATACAAAAAGCAGTTGATGAGGCCTACAGGTCTTACAGCTGCGATAGATCTATTTTGTTTCTACAGAGGAAGATTACTGCCTGAAAAGTTTGCATTTTGCAATTTTTTGGTCGGGAAAACATCAATCTTTGTACTAAAAGCTTCCTTTTCAATATTCAAGCTCTTTAGACCAGGCTTTGAAGCGATTTTGTTGAGTGTACGATAACTCCCACTAGTTTAAGCCATTTTGAAAAAGTGGGCCTACTTTTCAAGAGTAATTTTATAAGTCCCCATTGAACAAGTGATATCAGCAAATAAAGGAATGCAGGGGAATATGGGACGAAAAGGCATAAGTCTACTTCCACCCCGCTTCTTGAATCCATACCCCTTCACCCCTGGCAAGTCAGTCAAAAGCAATGGACACAATAGTTACAAAATCGTTCCTTGTTTCAGCGTAAACTTAGCGAGCAATGTATTTGACTTCTCCCACAAGGGTGAATTTCATAAACAAAGAATGTAAGAATCAGGTCTCCGAAAAAACAAAGCGACTACCTTTCCGATGTTACGTTTCAAACTGGTTTCAAACTCAAACCACTGAGCACACTCAATCGAATCAAAATAAACAGAGAGAGGAAAGGGAGAGAGGACTATTTGCTTGGATGCACTGAAGGTGTGAAATCTATTCTTCAGAATCGAAATCGCTTTGTCTTGTCGTTGCCTGTCGGAGATCTGATTCCTTAGTTGACAAAAATTAACCGTTGCACATTTCTCCTGAAAAGAGGCTCTTTACAAAACATCACGAAATATCAAGCGTTCGCCGTACGTCTTCTGATAACTTTCCAACAATAAATACGACATATTTATATACACTTATCTTTACTAACTACCAAATTTGATAAAATTAATAGTCCATTCATAATTCAATAAATTCAATCTGAATCTCGTATCTTTTGTTAAGAGCCATTGTTACACAAGATCCTTTGCGGGGACGCTTCAGTTTCATACAGTCTCAAAATCAAATTTAGACTTATTAAAGTCTTGGTAGTTTCGATACTTAAGCGGAGTGCCATCATCCAATTCAATAAACAAAGCGAAACTGGGACTGAGGGAGAAAGACTGCACCAAATTTGGCCTATGTGAAAAATATGGATTCCCACTGTAGTAGTGGTTGAAACTCGGTTTAGCTACTGTAGTGTGTGGATCCATGGTTTCCTTTACCCTGGGTACCAGACTCTTCCGTCTTTGAGAGAGTCTGGTATCCAGGGCAGGTTTCGTTCAACTTAGGCCAAATTTGATTTTCAGACAGTCTGAAACGTCAGCGTGCTCGCAAAGGACCCTGGGTGACGATGGTTCCTTATTGTACGGGATGCTCAAATCACACCGAAACTCGTTTGAAAGTAGGGCCTAAGTTGATTATATGAGAAAATAAAATGCTTCCAAATTTTTAAATACGGTATGTGCTTGATCCCCCATGTTGGGCTCGTCATGCAGGATACATATGTGCAACTAAATATTCATGAAAAAGCTATGAACAACGCAGTTTTACTCTAAACCCGGTCTTTTTTCCTTGCTTTCGAAATTTCGCCTGATATGAACATCCCGATCTTTAAAGTATATCATCTGATACAGTATTTATCTCATATCTCCATTTCTGTGCTGCTGACAGTGATGTGTATGCAAAAAATTAACTACTTCTTTAATAAAAATTTTCAAGCAAACGATGACTGGGCTAATCGAGAGGAGGGGGGGGGGGGTAACTTTCATATGTACCGGCACGGGATGTGCAATTTTTGAGAAGCCTAATCAGGCAGAAATAAAATTCAGGATGTAATTTTTGGTGAGATCAGAAATGGCAATAAATTTTGGGGTGTCATTTAGAAAAAATAACATTTGATCTAGTTTTTTGGGTATACATTTTAATGGCCCGTAAATTTTGGGGTATGGTTTTCGAATAATTTATAGATTTTGTAGACTTGCCCCAAGTCCATTTCGTCATCTGTAATAAGTCTAGGCAAGTCTATAGAATATGGGGTATCATTGCACAAGTCATAATGGCACATCCCGGTGTCTGCCTTCTTAAATTACTCTGGGGCTACGAACATAGAATCTAGGGAGTTGGGAGAACGAACAACGAACTTATGAAGTATACTGAATCAGGAACGAAACAATGTGCAAAACTCATTGTCTCTTGGTTCATGAGCATCAAAGCCCACGGGCAGTTGACTGAACCCAAAAAGCTGAACGAAAACGGAATGGCAATGCTAATTTTACGTTTCGCATTGTTGAGAAATATTTCACAGGTTCTGTAGGAATATCTTAACAAATATTCATGTACGAACTAACACGAGTAAATCTACTTTCCGTGACATTGAGATGGTCTGTACTGTGTTCAGGAGTTGCAAAATTTTGCTCTCAGGATATAACGAGAAAGTGTATAGTTACAGTGGTGATATCTGCAATTATAAATTGAATGAAAAAGGAATAAACGTCCTTGTTAACTCTCCTCAAATAGTTTTTGCAAATTTACGATTTTTGTCACTCCGATAACAAATGTTTTCGGAACCATATGGCTCTTTTGTCACTCAGGAAAGACTCGTGGTTCGTGGCTTTCAGGATAATAGTTGAAAAATGCCTTGCAATACGTGCATGAGTCTCTGGGAGGAGAAAAAACTGTGCATTTGAGCGCGTAAATGTTCTTTTTGCATCATTCATATCGTTGATAAAGTATACTGGACGACCCATTTGTATCGGTGGATGAAAATGAGAGGAGGCACAGAATATCTGACTCGTTTTTCCTCCTCGCCTATATATCTTCTCGCCTTTTGAGGAGGGGCACAGAATATCTGACTCGTTTCCAATCTTGCCCAAGATACAAACCTATATAATGGACTTTTCACATAGTTTTTGCTTATCAATTTGCAATATCTCAAGCGGACTGGAAATATCCCTTCCAAGAAATTACCCTCAAAGGATAATTCATTTGGGTATATCATTGGTACTTAACTTTTGAGACACTATGAGACCCAAACAAATCTGTCTGCAATGAGATTTGCATTGCCATATGCAGCCAGCCTTTGCTCTAAAGCATTTTAGAAAAATCTGACCCATCCAAAGCAACTACAAATCGTTTGTCTACAGTCCCTTTTGTTGTACTTCATAAGAAGCTCAGGTTATAGCTAAGCTTAAAGATTATGTGGGCCCAGAACTGGATTTGAGATATTTGAATTATTTCCTCATATAAAAACATCGTTCTTTTGTGCTGTATTGAATCTTCTTAAAAAAGAAACGAAGTCAACGCCTTTTGAATCGAAATCTATCTGCAAAGCCAGCAGGACGACATGCAGTGTATTCAGAGAGAACGATGGAGTAGACTTGTTACCTTACTTTAGCCCCTTACTTCCCTCAGAATTTCTTTTTCCATGGGTTGACACAATTTGGCCTAGGCAGTCATATGAGTACGCCAAGGTAAAACCACCATTTACCACCATTTCATCCGACAAAGGGCAGATTTGTGCTCGAAAACACTGATTTTTGAAAATTTTCCCAACGTCAGGGGTTTCACGTCCCCCAGTTCCCTGGCTTGAACGCCTATTTAGGCAGTGATTCAACAGAGGAATGAACAGACTTAGGCTCTAGGTCTTAGCATTGAGACGTTTCAAGACTCAGTTGAGCAAGGTTTATTGCTAAGGCTCGGCTCAGGTAGTAAATCTAGTCGCTGCAGAGTCTATCTCATTCAATGTGGACTAGCCCAAGTCCCTCCTGTTTTTATACCCAAGAAATTGTGACCAAAAGGTTATCGCCACGTAGGAGGAAGTTGAAAGGCTCTGCGAAAGGGTCTCTCCTTTACTTTCCAGTGGTAATTGTTTGATTTTTACATTTCTTGGGTTTCTTGGACGCGGAAGAGACTTGAGCAAGTCAACATATGAAGGAACTTCTTCTCTAATAATCTCTATTGACAAAGGAGGTGAATAATGGGAACTGGACGGGAATACATGCCCAAACATAATGCAACATTGAATGTATGTGTATGACAAGTTTTATCATGTCGGGTACATGATGCTTGACTCTTTGAACCAGCAAATCTACTGGCATTTACAGAGTTAATATTTGGTGAACAACTCTAAAAGAATTCTTATTCAACAGAACGTGCATTTAACCTCAGCGTGGTTACCTTCAAATCCCGGGGGGGGGGGTACTCCCATACTTGACTTCACAGGATGTGCCGCTCAGCACGGTGTCCTTTTTCGGTAAAAATTATGCGACAGGGTATTACAATTGATAAGGAAATTATGCGACAGGGAAAAATGTGGAAGGATGCTTGTCAGAATTCTCTTTAAACAATGAATTTTGGCGAAATTTCTATGCGATAGGGTATACTTTTGGGCCATTTTTTATGCGACAGGGTACAGAGTGTGGAGAGATTTTTCACACACTCCCGTCACTTCCCTAGTCAAGTACACCCCCCCCCCCCCAGGTTTTAAATTAGGCGATGTGACGATCGGGGAAGACTTTCGGCGAAAAGTAAGGGGACGGAACGAAATTATGTCAAGGTTACTATATATACAATAAACGCATGGATTTCAGTCAGCATTTCATATGCTTGACAGAAGAGCACTGGCTTTGTTTTGTAACTACTAGAGCAGTGGATGTTGTGTTTCTGTAAAGGAGGCATTTTGGTAGCGCGAGTTATTTACAAGGTGTGCATCATGCTACTTCTGTGTCAATGTTTACTTATTTCACAGGGGAGATATATCTAGGACTGGGGAGCTCAGGCTGGGATTAAGATTGAAATATAATCTCTGGAATAGAAATAGACCAAAAAAATTATATTTCTGATCCACTATACCCAAAGGTCATGAAGTCAGCATCTTAAATCTGTGGAAAAGTGCCCTAAATGATCAGATTTCTCATAATCTATTAGGATATTCAGGTATCTTGATTGTAATAATGTTACTCATTTTAAATTTGGTTTGTAAGATATGTTTTTCTCAATTTTCTCACTTTAACCCACATTCAATCTATTTAGGAATTTCAGATTGGCTTGTGCCAAAACACTGCTTGGTAAAATACCTTTAATTGTTCCTCGTGATGGTTTTTTAGTACCAGATGACCTGTCTTAAAAGGAGCTCAACATGGGATTCTTAGTAGGGAGGACAATTTATTTTTCCATCATTCCTTGAAAGACCTGGAGAATACCACATCTGAAACCTCCCATAATTCCACATATCTGTGAGATTCTCCCTTCGTTCTGTGCTTCCATCCTTGTAAGAAATCTTATCGGTATCTTCACCGTAGTTTGTTGGTTAGCTTTTCCTTGTTTCATGATAATGTAATGTTACAGTGCCCTTGACAAGGCAGGGTCGCCAACAGCTTTCAGAGGCAAAGGGACAAAACTGCGAAATGATGCCCCAAGCGAGCGACGCGAGCAGAAAATTTATTCGACCACACGCCCCTTTAGAATGACTTAAAATGCATAATTCCTGCAGTGAAAATGTTAAAAATCTTCAGTTATGAGGCCTCTTATACCCTAAGGCCCTGGGGCAAATTGTCCCTCCTACTCCCCTCTCGGTGACCCTGGGACAAGTGAACTCAAAATTAAAGGCCAATAGGAAGGCTAGCGCGGGTACCTATCACTAAAGCGAGGGAGAACCCCTCTGACCTCTCTGGGTCATATCTTGAAAGTAGCCAAGCTGAGGTCTTTAACCTAACGACTAAATACCCTTGAATAACGGATTCATCACACTGAAGCCATCAACGCAACTTTAACAAAACATTGTAATCTGTAGAAAGAAAACTGTTTACTCCTGTAAAAGAACAACTAAGGTACAACTTACATTGAGTGCAAAATCTTAAAAAAAAACTACCTCCTTGGCTCATTCCATCGCAGTTCATTCAAGTGGTCCACTTTGATGAAAAAATCAGTCAAGTAGTTGGCCAATGTGCCATTCAAATCTTTTTTCAGATACATAACATATTCGAACGTATCCACTTTTGAACTTATCGTACTCATTACGAATCCTTTGCAGAGTTTACCGAACGCCTCGCAAATCCGCTTTGCCTCATTTGTATCGCTAACCGTAAAGGCGCAACAATCAGGCACTACTGTAGCACTGCAAGCAAAGTCTCCAACTCGCGGACTATCAGCTTCTTTTATTTGAATAAACATGCTATTTACTGCGAAGTTACGTATGTCGTTCGATAAAGTAACGACTTTCTTTGGTCTAGTCTTGTATCGTAATTTCTTGCTCGAAACATCATTCAGACTACCATAGATACCAAGGTCTAAATCTTTTTTGGTACTTTTATCTTCTTTTATCCTCCTTTGTACATTGTTCCTTTTATTATTCCTAAGAGAGTCTGGGATTTCTTCCTCCTTATAGCTCCGTTTTACGATCTGGCCGTCTTCTACCAACATTTGTACTTCTCTCTTCGTATTGTCTTCAGCAGGGAGTTTCTCTTTTCTTGTTTGAACCACTTTTCTCATCCTTAGGTTACAGTCCCCATCAGCCCCTTCTTCGCACTGATAACTCGTTGATAAACCAGCTAAATAAATCAGGAACAATGCAGCAAAAAAGCCAATAATTATCGCCCCTCTTCGAATTTGGCGAAGTTTGACAGCCATCATGATTAAACGTGAGAGAACCCCAATCGATGAAGTAGACTAAAACGACGTTCTCATGTCTGGTAAGCTTGTAAAAGATCTATAATCTGCAAGGGATCTTCGTACAAACCTCAGCATTCAATAGGCCAACATCTGTTTCCTACTTCTGTGAAATATGTGAAATCCCCCTCGATATTTAGCACTTTGTGTATAGAAGAGTGGGGCAAGTCTGGGATACGCTCGTGCACGCCGTCCGCAAAACACTCAACAGGGTCTTAAGTAATCCACTTTGAAGCAATAAAGTAACTCGATAGGGTCTTCTTTAACTCTTCCGCCTTCCCTCTTCGGCCACGTTGCTACAAAGACAAATTGCAGTAAAGATCAGGCAGTAATAACAGTGTATTTTATTTACCTGCGAAAACATATCAAGTAATGAATCATTTATTTTTATAGCGATATCCCGCTTATTTTCGATTAAAGTTTCTTGCTTGTTACTGGTGTTCGTTTTTAGCGTTATTTTCGGCATTTTAGAGATAATTTGACTCGGTTACCTGCAAAGCAGTCAATCTTTGTTCATTATGGTATTCATGCATAATTATTATCATCCAAATCTGCCATATACAAAGCTAAACCCTGTAAGGCTCACCGACAGTATCAGGTTTGTTGTCTAGTGTGGGCGAGCAAACTGTCCATCGTGGGGCGAACCGGGGCGAACAAACTTGTTTGCGATACATTCAGCGTATACCATCAATGAGGCAATAATAGGTAAACAGAACTTTGGACAGGTATCACTCGTACAACATCGAAACGAGTTAGGAGAGAAAGTAAAGTTTGTAAACTAACTTAGAGTCATAAAAATTTCAGTAATGGACGCTGCAATGTTTGCGCTAACAAATTGTGAGTTGATACCACACTAACTGCAGTATGCAATAAGGGCCGTCACGAAACACACATAGAAGCGAGATAGTCCACAGATCCCGGGGTGGGGGTACTCCCATTGTGGCCTGACAGGGGGGTCCAGTCAGGGTTAAAAAGGCCCAAAGCAAAAATTTTGAAAATTACCCTCAAATGGTAGCATCTTTTTACACTAACCCTCAAATGGCAGTTCATGAAACTGAAAACTTCGTCGTTTGGTAGCATTTAGCATTGAAAATTTTACTACGATTTCTCATATTTTTTTGCAAAACTGTTAGAACAAAGAAAGAAAATTTCAAAATTCATTTAGATTATTGCTGTAATGACTAAATTGGCATGCAGAGGAGCGTACCGGGTCGAAACCTTATAAACGGCCAGGAATCTTAGAATAACCCCAACTGGTAGTATGTGGCTGGCAAAAAGGGCCATTTTGTAGCCATTTGGTATACCCTCAAACCGACTGGATCCCCCTGTTAGGCCATAATGGGAGTACCCCCCTGGGCCACAGATGCAGATAAACTATTCAGTAGGCTATCAACCCCTAATCCCCTCCTTTTATGTATTGTTTTACCTTTTCAAACAATAGGTCTATTGTCCCTTTTAATCATGAAACAACTGATTACTCGGTTCCTTGGATCTGACATTGGAGACCTTGCAAAAATTAGCTAGGGTCTGTCAATTGCTAGTGAAACTTCGTGAAGAGCTGTATACAAAAACAGTGTAAAACTGTTTTTTGTGGTATAACATTTTAAAATAGCCTTAAATAGCGGAATCATCAAAATAAACCCATGGACCATGGGTAGTTCGGACACTATTGTTGTGCTTTCTAACGAAGAAACAATAATGATTCAATACTCACCCCAGCCAAGCAATTAGCAATGCGTGTATTCCGTTCAAATATCGTGCTTTGCTCCAACCAAACTGCAACAATATTTCGCCTCCCTAGCTTACCCCAGAGAAATGCTCTCGCAGCGACGAGAACAAAAGCACGATGTTGGAACGGAATACAAATATTGTTTGGCTGGGGTGAGTATTGAATCATTATTGTTTCTTTGTTAGTTTAGAAAGCACAACGATAGTGTCCGAACTGCCCATGCATGGACGCACAATAACATTGTAACTTGTAGGGAAAACACTTTCAACTGCTGTAAAAGAACAACAATCAAGATATATGAAGATAAACCTGCAACTAGAGAGAAAACTGTTAGTTAAACCTGCAAAAAATCAAGTAATCACTTACCAACAAAGTTATTATACCAAATTATTTACCAAATTTTGGTAAATAATTTTATGAAACAACGATGTCGGTAAGTGATTACTTAATTTTCTTGCAGGTTTATGTAGCAGTTTCTCTCTAGTTACAGGGGTATCTTCTTATATTTTGATTGTTGGTCTTTTACAGCAGTTGAAAGTGTTTTCCCTACAACCTACAATTTTATTGTGTGTCCATGGGTCTATTTTGATGATTCCGCTATTTAAGGCTATGCATATTCTTTTATAAGAAACTAAGAATTCGGGCCAGTAGTGAAAGTTTCTGAAAATCATCAGATTTTGAGAACTCAGAGTTTCTTACGAGTTTCTGAAAGGTTCCATGACAATCTTCATGTTCACTAACTGTGCCCCTGTGAATTTTTCAAAACAATATTATTGAAGCCTTTCCGATGTTTAGACATAATTTTTATTTTTGTCCCCCATCTTATTATCAAGACCCGGGTTCCCAGGGTAAGACATCATTCAAGTACATTTCGAGTAATATGGTACAAGAAACAAATGAAGTAAAGAAAAATGTGTTAATGATTTCCTTTGTCAAAATAGATAATTTCTTAAGTTGTATTTTCCCAGTACTGGAGCTTCTTAATTTTTTGGCGATCTGAGAGCTGAGTTGCTTATAAGCAGTTTCTTGTAAAAAATAAGTGTATTCGAAAATCGTAAGAATTCTTAAGAAGTCTTGAGAAATGTCAACGAATTGTTAAGAATTCTCCATGTTCTTCACACGCTCTGGGTAAGAATTCTTGAGATCATAGACTTTGAGGATATTTGTACAACGAATTCCTTACGAATTCCTTACGAGTTCTTAGTCAAATAGACAGTTTTAATATTTCTAAAAAGTGTAATTTATGCTTATGACTTGATTCTTCGTTGCAATTCTTGGTCCAAAAACCAGCCATCTCTAAACTTTGATAAGTTGTGCTAATTCCTATGATGGGCTAGAGTTTTTTCAAGTTGCCAGAAGTTGCTAGGAAGGGTAATATCAAATTTCTTGACATTAGGGTTTGAATAACTCGCTTCATTCTTACCTTCTGCTGTGGCTATGCTGAAAGGGGAAATAGTACATCTTGCGTCAAGTCTGATCAAGACAACGTCTGTTGGTGCAACAGGGCCTATCTTATCCCTCATCCACACTGATCTCTCCCACAAGAAACTTGGCTCTGAAATTTGTAGACCGGATTTCTTAATTTAAGTCCGGTCCCATTTCTTAAGGCAAAAGTTTCTCGTACCTAGAGTTCTTTAAATTTTCCTGAAAGTGAATTTACTTTTGAAAAACACCGCAAGACTGATCAAATTCATGCATCTCGCTTTCGTTTGCTTCAAATAAAAAATGACGGATTCTTACTCTATGCACGGCTTTGAAAAGATTGAAGAACCAATGCAACTGTTGCGACTAAAAGTGTTCTAGAATTTCAAACTGTTTTGTTTAAATAGCACCAATCTTTCAAGAAAAGGTGCAATCAACATTACCTATTTTTGCATCGTGTCAGGACCATTTCTTTACCAAGCCACTTCCCTTCCTTCAAATTCCTTTGATTTGCAAACTTTAGCCACGCGATGGCCTATGCTTCCTAACGAACTCCTAGTTATGCATTAAAGGCAAACCAAAACAAGGATTAGGCCGTTATCTCTTTGCCTTGCTTGAAATATAATTATTTGAAAATATGCGATTCTTTCCGTGGTTCATAACATTCAATTTTTGGGAATTATTTTTCAAAGAAATGTAAATAAATGTATTGAATTCATTCATGAAATGCTACTTAAAGCCCAAATAAAGCGGCAAACAAAACGATTTTGTTGCAACAATTTCCAAAAAAAGTTAAACAAATCTTTAATTTCATTGTTCGGTCTGTTTCGAAGTTTGAAAATATCAATTATGCGTCAACGAAAATAACTGGTATAAGTAATATCAACCCCCATTGACTGTCAAAAACTAGCACTGTCGATTTAGTTAAATTCTATCTTGTTGTTTTCGTCCTACATTCAGTATTTTCGAGTTGCCTCTGGATCTAAAAATGGCAAAAGTTGTGAAGTTACGGTTTTTAGCGCTAAGCGCTGGGATCGCAGAAGTAGCTGAGCGCTAATCGAGTCCGCGACCCCTTGTCATGACGCTCAAGTGGTGGGACCCTATCAGGTATCGAACCCACTCCACCTGACTACTTTGGCTGCAAAGTCAGAGGAATACACCACTTTGAAAAGGCTAACTTGGATGCCAAAATATTTGCTCTTTAGCAGCTCATTCCCCAGGGATACGAGGGATATCAATTTCGGACCCCAGATATTAACGCGTACCCTTTGGGTTGGGTTCCATTAATACATACAGACTGCATATCATAAAGAGGACACGATCTTATCATTGGGTTGCCTTTTTTTTCTCTGAAGTGTTATCAACAATTTACTGAGAAATTGTTTTTGAACATGCTGGAAGAAGGAATAGAAATGTTGATCGAATCTTCTCTAATTTGCAGTTTATGAACAGTGCCAATGCGCATAAACAGCTTGGCTGAAAAAGAAATATACAACTTTGCACTTCTCAGAGGAGGTTGACGCAACTGCAATCATTTCAAAGCTGTGGATTTGGTTGTAATTTCAAAAACAGCCTCGAATCAAGCTTCAATTTAGTGAGATACTGTGTCTAGCTTTCCACATCAAAATTAGCCTTTCTGCTATAAAACAGACCACAATACGTTGAACTCGGAGGATTTTCCTTCACTGTACATTCTGACGTACGCCTATACTTTTTGACTTAATCGATAGGTCTAATTGCAATAAAAGGTTCAAGTGCATCTTATCCTGAGGGCCAACCCCCATATGACAGTAGGGAAGGTGGCTTCGTAATCTATATATATATATTGTCGGAATACCTCTGAACAGAATCAGCAATGGGGTTCCCTACGCGTTGCCTCAAATGAAGGACAAAACTAGTTTAAAGTACGTAGTAAGATTCACGTTTTTTAGGATAGCCATCAATGAAATAGAAACTGAGAATGTTTTACCTTTGAAATCCTCAGTTTGTTTGCAAGGCTGAATTTCAGGAGTTTCGTTTGCAAGTTGCTCTTCGGCGGTAAGGCAATTGAGTTATAGCCACGGCACTTTGGAATGCATTTTCTTGTGCCTTTATTCAGTGACTTTGCGAATTAAACTTGATCGAGAATGAGCAAAGTTGAGTAGCGATGTAACAATAAAACCATAGTAACAAAGCATAGTAGGCTCAAACATTTATCCGCATCAAGAGTTTTGTTGTCCAGCTCTAAACAACGTCAACGGAGACGGAAAGAGACTTAGCTCAGAGAGACCAAAGCGTGGATTTAAGTTGAAAAGCTTAATCAAATCTTGATTAAAATCTTGGAATAAGCCTAAAAGCACCATACATTTGTAAAGAGCTTAGATTTCGACTGAAAGCTGCCTGAGAAGTTGTCTTGATCTAGATTAAAATCGGCACAGACCATAGAAACCTCCTTGCATGACTTCCCGACCCAGGCTGAAAAGAACATTAAAGTTGTAACATCAATTAAACTGCACTCTCTGGGGGATACACGAAAAGGTACTCTATTGTCTGGCTTAGAATTTGATTAAAGGACACAACCTAAGTCTGATCGTTGGAAGCAGCCATAACAACTTCTAAACATTTCTGATGTTTTTTCTGATGTAAACAAGGTTAAACGATTTGTGTCCGATGTAAATGGATCAGGTTTTAAGGCTAACGTACATAATATTACGGTGGTAAACTGCTTTGTTTGCTTCAATTGCTTCAATTTCTTATAATTTGTCGTCGTTAAATCATTACTTTATCAAGTGCAGTGATGATGGCTCTTCGCAAACAGCAATGGCCACGCAGCAGCTAGCAAGTATGCATAAGCATAGGTACCAAATTTGGTATCCTCCCACAACATGAGCCAATCAGATTGCATGAAACTCACAACGAACCCTAATGTAAGCTGACTTGACCAGTGCTAACCATCCCACACAAAATATTCTGCAGCGCAGCAGGCAAATTCAAATTTTCAAGATATTTCATTGCAAACTTTTCCACTTCTTCTCTGATAACCAGTCCTACATAACCTAGGGATGAATTTCCCTGAAGATTTAGAATAGCAATCACATTTTATACACCATGAACCTTTCTCCAAAGTTTCAAAATAGAACCAAAAGTTTCCAAAACTAGGTGTAAATTTTCCCAAGCATATAGTCTAACTTGATTGTACAGAGCTTGTTCTAAAAATTGTGCTTCTTTTGTGTTGCTGCTGTGGAAGGTCTGAGTGTAGGCTTCAGCTGGTTTTTGAAACCTTGTTTGAATCAAGTTGAGAACCCTGGGTACCAGATGTTTTTCTCTTTTATCATTTTATTTTCTTCAGCAAAATAAGCGTTTGCTTCAAAAACAGCAATTCCGTTCCTCTCCAACACTGTCAAAATTAAGTCGCTTTTAAAATGGAGGGCTCTTGCGTTGCTTTTAAATCTTTTCTGCATTCTGTAAAGGGTCAACAGCGTTGTGAACTGCTGTAAGAATAGATTGGGGGTTAACTACATCAGTTCCATGCCTTATTCTCGTTCTTGATGGTCCTGCCTACAGTCTCTGGTCCTTCAGCAAATTAAACCTTCTTTCAGCCATTCTATCTATTTTATCAGACACACACTCATTGGGAAATAATTGTTAAATATCTAGTTGATTTGGTAACTGGCTGCAAAGAAGATTTCGGTTGTTTACAAAACGGCAAGTTTGGGCAGGTCTGGAGCTTTTGCGCTATCATAACTGTCTGGATGTGCTGAGCAAGTCTTCCAAACAAGGATTTACACACCTTGCATCACGTGCATTATAATGGCGTACATGATGGCGATGAAGTAAAAGAACGCAAGGAAACAAGGTACCAAGTAATCATTCTAAAGAGTTTCAGTGGCAGATTAGGGCTACGTTTCCATTACTCCTTTTTCGTATGTCTCCATTTTTATATCACTCCGTTTTTGGATGATCTGGAAACGTCTTCGCCAAGACAGCCTGTCACGAAAACGGAGATGTTTTCATTACACCGTTTTCATTCATTATCTTTTCTTTTGTTTAGACATTTCCTTTGCTTTGTACTTTGGCGCTAGACTTCGACGTGATTCCTTGTATTCGTTCATCATTTTCAATCTGATATTTTATTTTCTCTCATACAAAGTGAGTGAGCGAAAAGCATCCAATTCAATAGCGATACTATTGAGACTTTTGTAATGAGTATACTTTGGCGTCAAGCCAGTTGTTGTTGTAGTAGCGTTTCTGAATGACTCCGTTTTCGGTGTTTCCATTGAAAACGATGCGTTTTCAAATGGCTTCGTCTTCAAATGACTACACCACAGCTACACTTTGAAATGTCTCCGTTTTCGATCGTTTCAAATGGAAACACCGACTCAAAAACGGAGATATTCCACTCCATTCTTGTACTAGAACGGACTGTGCCGGCGCCAGCTCCGAAAAATCCGAAAGAAGTGGAAGGGGGGATTTTGACGTAATTTTTCAATCTAAAGGTATCCCCAACTAATTTTATGCCATTTTTCTTCGACAATCAGGGATGCAGGAAGCATCTCAAACTTGGGGGGCACGACGCTTCGACGGCACTTTTTCCTTAAGAAAAAAGGAGCATTTCCTCAGAATAGAAGGGGCACTTCTTTGTTTACCGCAAAATCTTGGGGGCACGTGCCCCAAGTGCCCCCGGTTCCTACTGTACGTCTTTGTTGACAATTTTGCCGACATTTGGGATTTGAGGTGGGACAAGTATCCCCCAGTCCTCCCAAGGCGCCGCCACTGAAAATGGAGTAATGGAAACGGGGCCTGGGATTACAGTAGACTAACCAGAACCATCACTTTTTGTAATTATTAACTAACAGCATAAAAAAAGCATTAATCCCGACTGATCTTTCTCATTGCAACGGATATTCCATTTCGATACAATATTCTATGGGTATTCTATCTAGCAGAGAAGAGAGAATCACTTTGATCCTTTGATCAGATACCAAAACAAAGAAATCACAAATGACAGCGATGAGATGCAAAACGTCTGTTACTTTTCAAGATATTTCACTCTGAAGGAGGATAATCCGCGAAAATAACAAAGTGCTTTCATGAACGAAAATCGCCTTTTGCTCAGTAGGGTTTCGTGTGATTTTCATTGAAGCAAAAAACCCGTAAATAAATATGAAAACCATATTCTCCATTTGCTGTCTCGCTATTTGAATTATTAATACGTGGACGATTACACAGCAGGAATGAACTTAGGAGAAACGTTTATTATTAACAAATTAAAATACGCCAATGTCAGGAACTGCTATCTCGAAAACCTTGGGCTACTGTTACAAACAATTCAGGAAGCCTTTCGGCTCTGTTTAGCAGTTCCCATAGGCGGTGATATATTCTGCTCCTGTTGTGAGCGGTTCGCGAAAATGGTAGGTAAAAGCCCCGACAAAGAGATAAGCCCTGAAAAATAGGTAGATATATGATCACCGAAGGAAGATTGCCAAAATGAATATTGGTAAGTGACCTCAAAAAGCAATGATCAGGAGATGTATTGACATTTCTACGTCAAGTAGAAACCTATGTTTCTGGCTTCAATGACGTTTGTTGACCTAATTGATAATGAAAGGTTTGGGCATCGGGGGCATGGGGACTACGAGAGCTGCAGTCCCCCATAATCAGCAAAATTCATCACATTCAAGCAGCACAAGCTAAGTTGATTTCATCCTCCGCAAAAGAACAAAATGACAGTGAAGTACAACTGTGGTGTCTAACCGCCCATGCTATTATTGTTTAGTCTCATCAAAGGTATCGTTCATTTGTTCGCTTTTGTCAAGGAATTTGTTTAAGACAAAAGGCATTCCAGGTGGACGCAAATTTGAGCTTCCAAGATGACGGTTTCTGCTGTCAAAGCGCCATACCAGCAAACGTGATATCTATGTTTAAGTTTGTTCAACTGCTGAGGAAAATTTTAGATTCGCCATTGATTGGAGCTAAATTCACATCGCTGCATCGAACCAAATCTCTAAGCTTTTTTGTGGGACACCCGGCAACCATCTGTTAGGGCTTTGATGCATACAAAAGCAGACACATAGCAGGATGACAACTTGCAAATGAAGATGAATTGAAGTACTGCGAGAGAAGATGAAGTCGTTTATACATGCTATGACACCTGTATTTTGCCTAGCAAAAGAAATCACAGCATTACAGTAGGTAGTTCAAGTCACTTGCAATCCTGACGAAACGACGAGTGGAAATTAGACTTGCCCCTTGTCAAAAAAATGGGAAAGGGAAAAGCGAAATATGTTTCGTTTGTAACTTTCAGATAGACTAACTGTGATGAAATAGACTTTGTGTGGTGAAATAGAAATATAAATAGTCTAGGTGAGAATTATCTCATAAATGTTTTCATGTCTTCAGGGTCCTCTGCCCTGCGATGCAGTAACACTTTTCTGATACTGACGAATGCTATTGCCTCTGGGACAATCTGGTTTGGATAGGTATCAACCAATGAGATTCTGCTAATCTAGGGGTCCTTGCTTTGGATAGTGGGCCAACACATGTCACCAGAAAGTTCTGTAACTTCAGCTGCCCGGGTGAGGATACAGCCGAGAGCTGTAAGAGTTTAACCATAAAAAACGCTGCGACTGGAGACAACCAACGTGTCAAAAAGAGCATGGCAGAATTTTGTGATGAAGTCCAAATGAAGATGAAACAGCTATTAAAGCCATTTTTTATAGATTTGACTCCTTTTCACAGGACTCTCTCATCTTTGTCTGGGATATATATTACATCTCTAAAACTCAAAACTCAAGCATTCTCTTGTAAAAATGAAACACGATGAAATTTTGAAAATATTCAAGCTATCAACAATGCACACGGCAGAAATACAGAAAAGCTCTCAGCTAAAGTTCATTTCAAGACAAGAAACCCAAAGAAAGATATACCAACCATTAACACTAGGATTTCATATTACACCAGTTTACAACAGTTTACACCAGTTTACACCAGTTTTCACCAGTTCATACCAGTTTACACCAGTCTACACCAGTTTACATCAGTTAACCAAATCAAGTCATTTGATTGGTTAAAATTTAAACTGGTTTAGATAAAGCTGGTTTATAACTGTGTCAGGGCAAAACCAATCAAATGACTGGATTTGTTGGACATGGTTTAACTGGCGGTGTAAATGGGGCACAGGAATAAACGTGCCTTACGGGTGACGAAAACAAAAACATCATTGAAGATGAAAAACATTTCCTGACTACCTGCCCCAAGTACCACAGTTAACGGACTTAACTGTGCAAGAGAATTGAAAGGTATGTCATAAACTTCAAGCTTCACACCTAAACAATCGTTTGTTTATATGATGTCATGTGGGAATCAGCAGATATTTGAATTAGCAACATCTTTTATAAAAAAATTCTATTGAAATTTCAATAGAATTCTTATTGAAATATGTTCAGATGAAAATGTAAATTGCACATGACCTGGTAGCAACCCCATTTCCTTCTTGTTTCAGCAAGGGTGTTAGGACACGGATGTTTTAATTGATTATTTATTTACCTTGTTTTGATCCCTGTGTCTTGTTTTGTCGTCGTGTCTTCTGTTCTGTTTCGTCTTCAACTGAGTGTGGTTAGGCCCACAACAAAACAAGACACAGGGATCAAAACAAGGGAAATAAATGATCAATTAAAACATCCGTGTCCCAACACCCTTGGCTTCAGTTTTTATGCAGAGAGTTAAATTATACTCTGGTTAAATTGACACCATTATTAATTGAAATTAGTTCTCTATTTCTTTCATATTAGTGTTAACTATCTAATATAAGTCTATGCTGCTGCTGTTGTTGTAATCCATTTCTTCGTTTTGTAATGCATAACGACGCTCCTGCTTTTAGTGTAGTAAGTTATTTTTGTCTTTTTTGGAATTCATGACCCAATAAGTTTACCCCACCTTTGTCAATAGAGGGTTGGTCTCAGCATACTAAAGTTTCACAAATTCAAGCATAATTTTCGGGATACCATAAACCCTTCGAACGATGGAACTCCTTTGCAGTGAGTGCCAAAGAGATCTCCTCGCTGGAATTTTAGCTCTATTACCACCACAAGGATACATTCAATGATTCAAAGGAGGCCCTGATGCAAGTTTTATGGTATGGTGACAAGAACCTTCCCAATGGCCTAAATAAAAGCATACTTCCTCTAACTTTAAATGTTATCCACCAAACTGGTCGACTTGATTAGAAAATCTCAGACTCGATCATAAGCTTCTCAACCACCATAGCCCTTTGGCAAATTGCTGCTGTTGTTGTTGTTACATGCATTGTTTGGGTTTTTCTTTTGTCTCGTTTTAACATTACACGCTTTTTTGTAAGAAACTGGTTTATAAAAAACTAGTACTAAGATGGCCAAAATTTTAAGAAACTCTAGTACAATCTCTGAGGAGTACTAAGAAACTTTTCAAAGTTAAAAGCATGAATTTTATAGCAGATAGATCGTTGAACCGTTATTATTGGGCAATATTATCTAACCATTTGTTTTTTCAACATAACAGAACACTGTTTATTCCTATATGATGCTTTATATCTGCAGCAGTGTTAGCGACCACATTGACAATTCATGCATTCAAAAAATAAGAAACCAATTAAAACACTTTTAATACTAAAATGGACAAAATTTTGTGTTAAATTAAGAAACTTTTAGTACTATGGCCTGATCCAAGTTTCTTACACAAAAGACGTGTAGTAGGTTTTAGCTGTCATTTTATGGCTGCAGGGAAGACACAGCTTTTTCCTCCTTGCGGTATCTTTCTGATAGTATAGTAGAGTAATTTTGTAAGTAGAATCATTAGTAGATCAAATTTGATTTACAGTATTTATTATCATGAGATTGAATCCAAAGATCTGACACTTAGTAATTTCAAGGGAGTCTTGTAAGTGATGAAGATAAAAGTGCCTGCAGCAAGTAAAGTATTATGAGTAATGTCTGCGCTGTACGATTATGAGTCATACCTCTTTTGTAAGGTTTGCTGAGTTTATTAGGAAGTTTGAGAACTGTACAACAATCATTGTAAGCTCTGTTAGATCCGCTGAGGTTTGTGCCTGGGCATCAGGGATTTCCAAAGCAAATTAGGCACTGTCAGACACTGTTCTGTCATGTTGCTATTAATAAAAATGACGTCGTGCTAAATGGTGCAAAGTACAAGTGAGAACAACACCTTGAATTAACACATGTAACAAGTGTTAATAATTTTTCAAGAAAGTACGCCATAATTTTCAAGTTTTACAAGATTCTGCCTGATTCTGATGCTGCTTTTCATTGTCTCAAAGATTACGTAGATTGCGGAGATTACTTACAGTTTTTGGATTTTAGGACTTTTCCAGCGTAATGAGTTGTTTCACTGAGCGGGATTTAGGAGTTTTTGATTTCTGGATACATATCAGAAACTCTTTATAAGGCTTTTAGATGCTAGACTTAATGCCTTTTGGTCTCTTGCTTCCATGCGTTCTTTGATTTGTTGATATCACTCAGTCAAAAGGGATTCATAATATTACTGTCAAAAAGTGGGCCCAAATTAGGGCCCTCGTAGAGTGGTTCCGTACTCACCAATCGAATAGACGATTGCGCTAAAGATGGCGGCGAGGAACTTTTTACCAAGATGCATTGCGTTCTAATTACGAATCCTTAACGGTTCTATAGGAATTCGATTAAAGAACGCAGTGCATCTTGGTAAAAAGTCCCTCGCCGCCATCTTTAGCGCAATCGTCTATTGCCAGATTCTAGTTTTCAAACAATAAGAAGGCGTTATTTAGACAGTTGTTGTTGCATACGAGAAGCAGTTGACGAGACCTACAGTTCTCGCAGCTGCGATGGATCTCTTCTATTTCTACCATGACTATGTTTATCGTTGAATCACTCTCGAGGAAAGGCATACGAGATTTTCCGAGAACAGCTCATTTTGCATGTATTTGCAAGGATCTATCTCAAAAATAAAAGGAATGTTAGTGCAGATGCTCCTCTTCTTGACGAGTTCAACATATCTCCGTGTTCTTACGATTACATGACAAAATCTAACGTTTTAGAAGGTTGTGTCTTGTTATCTTGTTTCTACCCTGGGTACCAGAGCCAAAAAATGATAAAAAGAAAAAATGAAGGAGAAAAGAAAGTTTCTTCCTTTATTCCTTTCTTCCCTCTCTGTTTTCCTCTCCTCAAATTTCCTTTCATTTAAATCTTGGGGCTCTAGTACCCAGGGTGTATTTCAGCCTTGGGTAACCTTCAAGTATCCCTTGTATGAAAACAGAAAACTGGGCGTGGCATTCAGACAGATCACTTATCGTCCATATCTGACCAAATTTCAACTCACAACATTCGCGACGGTAAACCTTTCCCCGATTTTGATGGTATCAAGAAACATTTGAACATTTCTTCAGTCTTTATTCAAAACAGATCACAACGTCGGCGGTGAATTTAAGCACGAGGAGAGACTACACAAGGGGACGAGATTTTGCATGAGATATGCCATGGTCAGGGACTGTGCAATGGTTTTTATAAGGAAACTTCACCAGCTAGCTACCCTTTTCAAGCATGCGGTCTGGTTTGAAAATGGGATGGGCAAGCTTCAAAAGTCGTCCAAGGTTGTCCGCCTATTTGTCCCTCCTGTCTAACTGCTGTAAACCTATTTTTTATAAGAAACTACTGAGAAGAAACTCAACTCTCAGATCGCTATAAAATTAAGAAACTCCAGTACTCGGCAAATATAACTTAAGAAACTAATCATTTTTATAAAGTAAGTCCTTGACATATATTTACTTTATTTTCATTTTTTTCTTGCACAAGGTATTTCAGTGATGTATAAACATGTAAACATAGAACAGGATTAGAAACAGTGTTTTGAAATTAGTGAAAGTGAAAATTTTTACGGAGCCTTTAAAAAACTCGTAAGAAACTCTGCGCTCTCAAAATCTGATGATTTTAGGAAACTTTCAGTACTGGCCCATATTCTTAGTTTCTTATAAAAAATACGTGTGTCCAGACGACATTTCGAAGATGACTTGTTTGCGAATAACGGGGAAGTCCTGGTTAGACGTATAGCTAAAGCATGAGGCTAAAGAGCCTTCTTCAACAAGATTGATAAATTCCCTTCAGATCCACAAAAGTATATTCACTCAATGTCCGATAAAGATGAGACACTACCATTAATCTAGAAGAATTTCTTTAAGGCATAAACACGGATTCGCTTATTAGAAACCGCTGAAAAAGAAACTATGCTATCGGATCGCCAAAAATCAAGAAACGCTAAGACTGGGGAAATATCAAGGAGCTTTGGCATTCCTTGAAAATATTTGTTCACTTGTTTCCTGTATCATATTACTCGGAATGTACTTGAGTGATGTCTGAACATCGGAAAGTTTTCAGATAACAATGTTTTGGAAAGTTCACGAGGGGGGAGAAGGTGGACATCAAGATTGTTATGGAACCTTTAAGAAACTCATAAGAAACTCTGAGTACTCAGAACAAATCTGATAATTTTAAGAAACTTTCAGTACTGGCCCAAATTCTTTGTTTTCTTATAAAATAATGCGTGTGTTTGGGGTGGGATTCCTTCATTGGAAAAAATTTTGAATCAACTCTAATGGAACGCGTAATTTTCAAATGAAGGTCAGATCAGTTTAAACTGTTTAAATTAGTTGTTTATCCAATAACGACTATTTTGCTCACTTTATCACAAGCACATGTAGTCCGTTAATCCTTCTCCAAATTTTTGTCCAAACATAGATACAGCTGCAAATCCAATAAAAATTTTAACACATGTTGAACGAATAAAAAAAATTTAACTCAGTTTCCGAAAATTTTTCGAAAGAGCCGCATTTTACCAACTCACTCATCGGGTTGACAAAACATTAAAATACCTGGTTAATTTGATAATTGGCCTCAAAGAAAATTTTTCGGTCACAGCAAGGCAAGCTCGGGCAGGTATTAGCGAAGTTTGGAAACATGACCTTAAACTCCAAAGTTCAGTTTGTCTGAATTTGTAAAATAATCGACGAATTGTCTAATCTAGGCCTTGAAGGTTTGCTTATCTGAAATCAAAGTCTTTTGGTCTCTTGGTTGACCGCATATCCGACTTGAAAGTTCGCGTTTTGTTATGATGCCAAAGTTCCCACACTGCACACAAATCAAGGAGAAGGTCTCTTCCTTGGTTAAGCGACAAATGATCAGTTTGCGAAGACATTTTATATCTTATGATGTTAAATTAGAGCAATCAAAGAGCTATAAAAGAAATTAATATTTGCTAATTTCATATTATGATATAAAAAACACAAAACATTACCTGCTGCTGGCTGTACTGATGGACTGGACGACGAAAAACGACGAAGTTGTCTTCAAGGCCGCGAATTTGCAAAATCCAAACAAAACTTGAAACGGGCGTTAAATAAAGACGATTTTCTCTTTCCACAAATCCACTTCTGCTACAGAAATAACACACAGTCATTGAGCTGGTATCTGCGAAGGACTAACAGGTTGAAAACAAAATAAAAACCTTGTTTGAAATCCGCACACAATGATAAGTCAATCCTCAACGCACGCTGAGCATGATGTCATGCTTACATTCTTATTCAAAACGTTTTTGACCTGGTTGCTGTTGATCGGTCGCAGGTGTATACTCTTTGTTTATAAGACAAAACACATGTTGACACAAATGAGGACGCCGCCAGAAAAGTTGGTAACGAACAACAAAACACGAACATGGATGGAGTCGACGAGCAAAAGGGGCGAAGAAGGTACGTCCTAGGTGCCCCCCCCCCTTTAAGTACATCATATGACGTAATGGAGCGCCTTCATAGCGGCCGAAAGTTGCGCGAGGAAACCATTTTGTGTTCGATTTTTCAAAAGGTAAGAAACCGTGACGTTCGACAGCATTAAAAGTCCCAAAACAATAAGAACCTAACCTACCTAATAAGAAACTTTTTGAAAAACATGAATGTATCACTAGTGAGAATTCTACTGAGCCAATTTCAAGATTTGTGAACTGAGTTATTGGGAACTCTTCAAGCGAAAGAATGACTAAAGGACAGCTGAGGTAAATATAATTTACACACTATCGAGCACAATCATCGATATGTTTTCAAACCAGTTCCATGTTAAACTACTCTTCAAAATAGAAGGCCAGTATTATTTAGCTGGGCCTCAAAATTTGTGTCCTTTGGTGGAGCCATATGGGGAGAACTGGGAGATAGGGATAAGTCCCCCATTTCCAGGTTGGTTATGAAATTACAAGGGTATATATATCATCGCAAAGGTACGTGCAATCGAGTGCAATGACTTTTAAAATCCCAAGAAGATCAGAAGTTCTGGCGAAGCAAGAAGGAGAACATCTTAATTAGCAAACTTCAAAGCATCCTTGAGATTCATTACTTGCCAACATAACATATGAAGAAGCACTCTTGCAAAAGATCGACTTAGCAATATTTTTGCAACACACAAAATCGATTCAAGCCAAAAGGACTACCAAAATATCGACTTTCTTAGCAAGGATGACAAGGGCAATGGTGGGAAAAATAGCGAACCATGGTACCAATGGTCCTAGAAACTTTTTCAGGGCTCCAGAAAGAATGGAAAGAAGAAAGGGAAAGGCATAAAGAAGGAAAAGTGAAAAAATAAAGGCAGTTTCACGTCAAAAAATAGAATTTCATAAAAAGATCTTGTTTGTACTGGAAGTCTGGAAGTGATCCCCTAAGAAATAAACAAAATTTGCCCAACTGCTATCATTAATGATTGCGAATTAAAGATTGATGATCAGTCTTCCAACTGTGTCCAATCTGGTACCCTGGGTACCAGAGCCAAAAAATAATAAAAAGAAAAAATAAGGAAGGAAAGAAAGTTTCTTCCTTTCTTCCTTCTCTCTTTTCCTCTTACCAATTTCCTTTCATTTAAATTTTGAGGCTCTGGTACCCAGGGTACCAATCTGGATACTTTTTGAGCGATTCTCACAGAATTTTGCTTTGGTCCCAGAAATTAAAGTATTTTTCCATCCTAGGACAAAGAGCAGCGTTAATTTCAATGATATCAATACTTAATTTCGACTAATATGATAAAAAGATGGTACCTGAAAGCAAGGGTTTGAATGTGCTGTGAAATGCGGCAGTGATTCACCTAACGGTTCCTTTACTCATGCATTCAGATTGCGTGTTCATGATTCACTGGAGCCTGTGAACATGCCCAAGTCTGAAGTCAAAAACTATAATTTCAGGCTAGCCCAGATGCCGACTAAACATGGTCTTCTAAAATGGCACTACTCTACAAATTAGGCCGCCTCTAACAATCATTCTTGTCAGAGCTTTGAAAGTAAACGTTTCTCATAATAAGCCAGAGTCACAACACTTTGTGAATTTGATTACGATGCTGATGAATTATGCACAATTTTGGTTTTCATCATCTCAGTGAAAGGAAGTAAAGGTTTCCTTTTCATAAATACTATCATATTGTGGTAAAAACTGACAAAAACATCTTCGTCTCGTGTAGTGCCTTTATCGCAACGTCATTGACTGTTCGATATTCGGGGGGCTACCGCACCCGAGGACACATACGTGCGACTCAAATCTTTAACATCTTTAAAAAGGTGGGTGCAAAATTCTGTTTCGTTTTTACAAATGGTCATTTGGCACGAGATATTTTGATCTTGCTCTCATCTTACGCCTCTTTCTCTTAAATCTTCGCATACGTGTCTTATTCCACTTCTCCCTCATGACTGTAGTTGAAGCACGAAGTGAGTTCATTTGAATTAGTTGGGAGGCGGAATGTTCTTGTTGCTCTGCAATTCCAAATCTATTCTTTGGGCCTAAACACGCGTTTTTGCAACGACATAACAAAGAAACGAATAAACAAACAATATTTGGCTAGATTTGGCTTGGTAACTGGTAAGGAATTATCACATTATATTGCTACGTCATGGGCAGTTCAAGAATCACAACAACAGTGTCCGAGCTGCCCATGCTTGAACCATGGGCAATATGCACCGTGTTTCTGGCTTGGAAATTTAAGTTTTTACCTTGATTTTACCATTGTTTTCTTCGTTATTTTCCCTTCGGCCCAAGCCTAACCAGTGCTACATATGAAATTCAAATGGCTCCTGCGCATCTGAACTGTTGGCTCCTACACAGAGTTCATCTTCATTTCAAACTTTCTCTTATTGTAACAGGAAGTTTGAAACGAGGAGGAACGCTGTGTAGGAACAAACTGTTCAGACGCGCAGGAGCCATTTGAATTCGATTCCTAGCACTACTAGTTTGACTTCAGCCAAAGAGAAAGCAACAAAGTAAAATAGTAATATCGAGGTAATAAACTTAAATTTCTTAGCTACAAACACGGTGCAATATTGCCAAGTTACTTTGCTGTAAATCTGCAGGGGCGTTTTCATGTTGAAAAGATAGAAAAGTTTAAGGGTGTGTTTGATTGGTGATTCCAAACTTAAGAATTCTGAAAACGGTAGACTTCGCACAAAAGGAGACACAGTTCCTAATCAAACACAAAGTTCTTCAAAGCAGCAGGTTTCAGATTTATCCTGGCGAAGACGAGGTTTCCAGTTCAAAGACATGAAGAAGAGTCTGGTGTTTGGCAGTAAAGAGTAACGTTATCGATTACCGTAGCAACGCGAGCAAAGTTGCCTCGTTCTCGGAGTTTTGCAAATGAAAACGAGAACCTCTCCGAAGTCTGCCAAAGATTCTGCCTTCTGGAGCAGATAGCCTGCGTGCCGACTCTACTGATTTCTTTTCAGAGAGGTTCTCCTCCAGTAGACTCTACAGGAGGAGAACCTGTCTGAAAAGGGATCAGTGGGGTCTGCACGCAGGCTAGGAGCAGAAGGTTCACCAGGCCTGCCAAACCGGCCAAGCCTGCCGTTTTCGGAATTGCGGAGTCAATCAAACACAAATCCCGAGTCTTCCAAGCGTGGTACCTATCAAACACACCCTAAATCATCGTAAATGTAAATCCTAAACCAAAGGAGGAAGAATGATACTATACTCATATATTTTCCTGTACGGGGACGTGCTGCTGAAAAGGGTATCATTTTCAGAATTCCGACTCCAGGACATGGTATCATTTTTTGTCAAATCGGCTCCATGACAGGGTCCATATTTGTCATTTTTGACTTCGAATGGCCGTTTTAGGCCATTTGCACTCGGCGAATGTGAGCCAAATCGCTTGGATGGCTATTTGTCGAAGCATTAAATCATTTTTCGATAGATTTCTTATAAATTTCCTTTGCAGAGACAATTTTGTCTGAAAAAAACTCGAAGACGGGGTATTGTTTAAGAAAAGTTTACTCCGGGACAGGCTATCATTTTCAGGAATTTGACTGCGGGAAAGGGTAGATTTGCAGATTTTCCAGCGGTACCTCTCCGTATGTTCGTAGACCAAGTACCCCCCCCCCCCCCGGGTAATGGTGGAGCTTGAACTGGGCTCAGATCCTGTCCGCTTGACTGTTCTAGTACCAAAGTCAGGGGATTACACCACTGCACCACAATACCTTTCCAACAAATAAACAAGGAACGAAGCTCTTACACGCTATAAAAGTCTTAGCTAGATTGCATGCAGACATTTGGTACCGTGCCCATGGAAAAATTAGCATAACACCCAACATAGAAACAACACTTTCAGTAAAGGCGATTTCCATGAAAGGGAATCGCAGCGGCTTCAGATATCGCCCCATCTAGAGCATGCGCAGTTCACTTTTCACATCTTCAATCCAGTCGTTGCAGCTCGCTCTGGAGTTCTAGTTGCTCGAACTTTTCAGCGATCGCTAGCGAAGGTTATGTAATTTGACTCAAATTTTAATTCCCATTTAAATTTCTATTGTCTCGCCAGCAATCGCGCGAACAAATGAAGATAGTTCACTGGCGATCTCACGAATCAATCGCCAAAATTTTCTTTAATGGAGATATGCATTTATGTGGACCAGACAAAACTGAGGAATAAAAACGAAGGAAACGCTAATGAAAATGGAAGGCCGAGACAGGTAGTCTGGTACTAAATCTAATTCATCACATACCTCTTTTGAAAAGACGCAGGTCAGAAGATGAAGAGATAAACAGAGGCATGACCGAGAAGAGTTTCCAAGACACGGTAAAAATGTCAGCATGCAACTTGCATTCTGGCTAAGATAGCAACAAGAGTTTAGACGAATGGTCTCTTCTCTCATAGCTTGGAGGCTGACTCCAACTTTCTAAGTTGAACATAAGAATGAAAATAACGAGAAACAAAGCAAAACGACCAACAATACTTGCTTCTATGTAAATTGAAGCATAGTTAACTCGATTTGCGCAAAATTGTCAATAATAGACTCTCTCAAAATTGTTATGACATCCAAAGCAACTTCTTGCCACCACTAGCGATGTTTATACAAAGAACGGGGATCATTCTTTGTTTCCTTTCACAAATTTATCAGATTTGGACGCTCGATCCAAACCTCTTCCTTAAAAGGTAAGAAGCTCTGTTACAATATTCGAATTTTAAACTTCAGATAAAATTTACTTTCGATAGAATTCGGCTAGAAAACAATGGATCTATTCCAACGATCCCTGAGCCTTCTGTGGTCATGTACATTCATTTAAAAAGACAGTTTCTGCAAAACACGTCAAAAAGAATTTGAGATCCGCGGCGAATCTTGTAGCATTGAATACGATTGACTGCTTGCCATTCAGACAACAAAATTTCGGCACTGCTTATCTAAAAGAGGATAAATATGATTTGGGAAGTAACTTAGCAACTAAACAATAATGGTGGCAAAAATGATATAACAAACATACAGGTATCATTCAAAACAAATGTAAATAATTAATAAATAAGTGATTTTTTAGCGAATGTTTACACTTCCTACGTTCTTGATAATACGGCCTAATTACTAATAAACGGGTAGTTCATTCAATT
Organism: Aurelia sp. 3 sensu Dawson et al. (2005); assembly: GCA_964020215.1. Lineage (NCBI taxonomy): Eukaryota > Metazoa > Cnidaria > Scyphozoa > Semaeostomeae > Ulmaridae > Aurelia > Aurelia sp. 3 sensu Dawson et al. (2005). Next base: position 16,944,401 of record OZ026585.1, read on the forward strand.
CTTTGTTCAGAAAATAGAAAATATTCCTAAACTTGGTATCATTTATTTTCAGAAGAAGCTGTTAAATCTATTGAGTATTCAAATTGCTGGTAAAAGAATGATTCATTATGTCTGAGTGACGGCGATGCCACAGCGTGAAAGGGTTTCCAAAAAATTGAAGATTCAGCTGGGAGGTTGAATGTATTGGTGGGTTGGCTGCGAATGAAATAAGGAAAAAAATAAATTAATGCATAGTTTTGGTGTGATGAACAGATGTGATTTTGTCTGAAAAGAAATGAAATGATTTAATAAAACAGTTTCTGAATTGATAGAATCTTATGTGCAAAGCAGTAAATGAAAGAGGCGAGAAAGATTTAAACTTGGCATCATCTATCGTCAGGAAGAGCCAGTAAAAGCGAAAATCTTTCGACATTTCTTTGACCATCTCACAAATCGTTTTAATCTTCATAAATCTTGCAAGATGTTCACAAATCATGCAAAATCTCGAAAAACTTTGAAAATCTTGAGAATTTTGAAGATCTCGAAAGTCTAAGAATTTGAAAAAGTCTTAGAAATCTCAAAAAATCTTTGAAAGTCCCGCAAAAATCTCAAAAATCTTAGAGAAATCTGAGAGATTTAAAAATTCCAAATGTCGTACACTATTTTTTGGGTGGTATGCTCCTCGAGGAAAAACTGTCGAATTTGTTGAGTATTCATAATTGTTGATAAAAGAATGATTCATTATATCTAAGTGACGGTGATGCCGCGGTGTGAAAGGGTCTCAAAAAATAAGACTTAGCTGTGAGACGAAACGAATTGGTAGGTTTTGGTTCCAAGTGTAATAAAAAGAAAAGGTGAAATAATGAATGGTTTCGGTTTGATGTAAAACTGTGTGTGATCTTGTTGACTTTGTCTGAGAAGCAATTAATTGATTTATACAGCAGTTACTGAATTTATAGAATCTTATGTAAAAGAGAAAGTGAGATACAGACTTGCCACAAGTCCCGCTTGTCACAGCAGACAGCGAGTGAAGTGAGCTGGAGGGACAAAGGATGCAAGGGAATATATCTAAACTTGGTATCACCTACCGGGTGAGCCAGAAAAAAGTTCCCACTCTTGAAAATTCATAGCACCAAAAGTACTGCACAAATCTGAATGCTTCAAATTTCAGTTAAAAGCCGAAAGATCGAAGCATTTCTGTGATTTTTCTCACTGTCTTACCTGTACTAGCAGTATCGGTAAATTTTACTCGCTAAAAATTTTATGGTCGCAAAATGACTGCAAAATGGCCTAAAACATTGATCGAATTGTAAAGACTACTTGCACAGATCAATACACAATAGGCGTTTCACCTCTTTCAAGAGTTATACGACATCAATTTTGAAACAAATACAGAAGATTTTCAGTCCCATGGCAATGAATGTACAATGGATATCTTGCACTCATGAAGAATTGCATTTTCTTTATTGATCGGTACAAAGATTCCTTTATGATTTGATCAATGTTTTTGGCCACTTTTTAGTCATTTTGCGACCATGAAATTTTTGTAAAGTTGAGTTTACCTCCATTCTAGCGCTCGTGAGACAGTGAGAAAAATCACAAAAATACTTTGATCTTTTAGCTTGTAACTAGAATTTGAATCGTTCAAATCTGTAAAGTACTCTTGATGTTATGAAATTTTCAAAATTGGGAACTATTTTCTGGCTCACCCGGTAAAGTCAGGAAAAGCTGTTGAATTTATTGAGTATTCAAATTGCTGATAACATAATGATTCATTATGCCTGAGTTAAAGCGTTGCCACAGTGTGAAAGGGTTTTAAAAACTGAAGACTCAGCTGCGAGGCTGAATGAATTGGTGGGTTGGCTGCGAATGAAATAAGGACCGAAGTAAATTAATGAATCGTTTCGGTTTGAAAGAAACTAAGGAATATGTCAAAACTTGGTATCATCTATAGTCAGGAAAAGCTGTTAAATTTATGGAGTATTCAAATTGCTGATAAAAGGCAACTGTAAACATAGCTGGCTTAAATGTCTATAAAATATTTCTTTAGAATGAATTACTTGAGAAGAAGTTTAGCTACTCTTCTATGATCCAGCCGATGATTTTTTGGATACCTTGATCATTCTCAAAATTACGACGTTTTCCGTGGTCTTCCGTATATCTGAGATTGCGACGTTGTCATAGATTTTCTAAACTGCAAACCAGAACAGCGACAGACCTTTACTGTTGTATCATAGCCGTTCATAAAAAATGGTTCTCCCCATATCCTACAATTTCTTCTCCGTCAATTTTGGATGCTTAGATGAACGCAAAAATCCCGCATTTGCCGTCTTTAGAAATTTTACTTGCTTTGTGTTAACTTACATCTCCTAGGTCCTCAGTGAGCAAATTTCGTTTACAAATGGAGCAAACACTCTTGGCTGCCAAATGAGATTTCTTGGCAGTATTATTAAAGATTTTCGAACCCCTCATATCGTGCGCCCTAAACAATTTCAGAGTTCACTGAAAATTTACAGCTTAAACTGACGGTAATTAGAAGAGATTTACTTTTCAAGCCTTCTCTGAATGACTTGTAAGACCCATTCGAATATTTGGCAGGCAAAAGTAACATTTATAGATTTCAAATTCATACAATGATTAATAATATTGATTCCAGTTGCTGTCATCTACGGGGTATAATGTTCCTAAAACTAACAAAATAATATCTACAAACCACCAAATACCAAGTCCTCCCAGTGTCAACAGTTTTCCGACAGCAGATCCAGTATGACCAAGGCAAAACCTGTCCACACCAAGGAACCCAAGGAGCACAGAATACAGAAGTGTTGTGACAAAGTAATGGCCAGAATATCTGAAAGAAAAGATAAGTCAATGGTTGGGTCAACAGAAAAGAACTAAAATCTTTAAAAAGGGTGGATGCAAGATTCCATTACATTTTACTTTGAACACATTGCCTTTTAGAAAATTAGGGTATTTCGCTGTAAATCTGCCGTGGAAAGTTTTTGATACCTTGATCAGTTCAAAATGGCGGCATTCATCATATCTGAGGTTGTGAAGTCATCAAATTTCTAAATCCTGGACCAGAACAACTACAGATTTCTGCTTCCCGCCATAAGGTAAATCTTCAAAAGATTATGGTCTTCTTAGAAATTGTCCAGGAATTCTTTCAAAGACAATTAAAATGCCGCTATTTTGAAAATAATCAACACATCAAAAAATTCTCGTGGAAGATTTATGGCAAAGTAACCTTCGTTCCTTTCAAGCCAATCAATTCCCAGGAATATGTAAAAAAAATTTTACAGCCACCCTTTCAATGATTAGAAAGATTTGAGTCATATGCTAACGAAATTGCTTTGAAGGAAATTTACAAAGACTTTAACAAGACTTTAAATTCAATGTGTGAAATTCTTCACTTGGCATGTAATTTGATGAGTATCTTCAGGTGGCCTGAAACGAATGTTTTTATAAACATAAACAAACAGCGTAGTTTCGCTCATTATGACCGGTCGCCTTGCAATTGTAAGTGAAATCTTCGCTGACATCAGTTTCATCATTATTTGACCTTCAGAAAAGCTTCAATTTATTTGTGTTGAAACCCTACGAGATAGTCTGTGCACATCTCTAATCGACTTTTTAAGTTTTTGCTAATTTCATGTTTCTGTTAAGATTCCTTCTTTAATTTCCTTCGCTCAGCAGCTCAGCTCAGCGCTGCAGTCCAAAATTGTTTTAATGTGACTTGATTTTGCAGAAGTCCTGTCTCACGCTAGTGAACCTATATGCACTACTGTGGTGGATACGCCATACAGAGGCGGTATTATGCTAACGTGGTGGGGTATTGTGCTTGATGTGGTGGATACGCCATACGGAGGCGGGGTATTATGCTTATGTGGTGGGGCATTATGCTCCGTCTCTGTATGGCGTATCCACCACGTCAAGCATAACACCCCGCCTCTGTATGGCGTATCCACCACATCAAGCATAATACCCCACCACGTTAGCATAATACCCCGCCCCCGTATGGTGTATCCACCATATCAAGCATAATACCCCGCCTCTGTATGGTGTATCCACCACAGTAGTATAGGTTCGCTAGCGTGTCTCTTGAGAGGAAATGTAAAATGAAACAAACCCAAAGCGATTTCTAATTCGGATTTAAAGCCATGATGTCAGAGTGTTGCTATTTGCTATTTTTGTCGCCCATTATGCCAATTGATTTACCAAAGCAAGTTTCTTGCCGTCTCAGAATGTTAAGATGCAATTTTGTCCAGAAAAGCATTAGATTCGGTGAAAATCCTTCTTACTGATTTGAAAAATAGAAAAGCCCCAAAGATGCAGCATTATATCCATTATCTGCATCTTAGAATGGTAAACTAAAAACTCATCAGTGCTTGCACAAGGTATCTACAGTACGATTTACAATCAGTTGAAGCATGCACTTCAATAGACGATTACGCTAAAGATGGCAGCAAGGAACATTCTACCAAGATGCATTGCGTTCCTTAATCGAATTCCTATAGAATCGCAACCTGGTTCCAAGGGCCAGCTTCCTACGTCAGTACTGACCCTGGTACCGGTCAGGTAAAGTTCGCAATTTAATTGGCTAATCGATAACAAAAGGCTCATTAATTATTCCAAAGAGTTATTGCTTGGCTTCGTCGAAAAATTGGTCAACTTTGGATCGCTGTCACGGGAAAACAGGACTAAGAATTGAAAAAAGGATTGTTGGTATACTTAAATGTCATGTATGTGCCCCAGTAGACGGGGTTTGAGCCCTATCCGTCTGCACATGAGGGAGAAATTAGCCATATATGGTCATTTTGGGGACCATTCCTATTGATTCCCATTCAAAAATGGTCCTATTTCAAATGGTTATTGAGAATAATATGTTTTATGTGTAGAGCTGGTGAGGAGTTGAAAAGGGGTAATGGACCATGGAAATTTCGAATTTTGGAGTTTCAAGAAAGTTTGGGTCATTATGACGTCATAAATGGGGGTCAAAAAAAAAATTATTTTTTTCGACCTGACGTTACGTTTGAAGTTGATGCTCAATGGTTACTGAACCGATGTAAATCATATGGGAGTCGTTTGCCGCCATTTAGAGTACGATACTGCCCCCAGAGGCTTCGTGAGGGGGTTCAAAATGTGGTAAAAATTTGGCCCGCGCCTTTTTGCGTACTAACTCAGTTTTGCGCCGGGCAAATGACTTCGGGATGCCAAAAATCGACGTAAAACGCCATTTTTTACCTATCCCAACTTTAATTTGCTATTTATTTTCAAAATTCGAAGAATAACGAGCCATTTCATATTGGAAGCTGCGGTGAAAGTTCCTTAAAGGGTCTGTTTCATCCAGCATTCCTTGCACGTGTCGTCTCTTGGTTTCCCTTTGTTGTCGCCATTTTCATGGGCCATGAAAATGGCGGCAAACAAAGGTTAGCTAAGAGACGACACGTGCAAGGAATGCTGGATGAAACAGACCCGGGGGGGTACTCCCATTGTGGCCTAACAGGGGGTCCAGTCAGTTTGAGGGTCTTACCAATTGGCTACCAAATGGCCCTTTTTGTCAACCACATACTACCAATTAGGGATATTCTAAGATTGGAAGCCATTTATTATGTTTCAACCCGGTACGCTCCTCCGCACACCAATTTAGTCATTACAGCATCAATAATAAATGAATTTTGAAAATTTCTCGCTTTGTCCCATCAGTTTTGCAATAAAACATCTTGAAGAACCATAGAAAATTTTCATCTCTAAATGCTACCAAATGACCCAGTTTTCAGGTTCATGGACTACCATGTGAGGGTTTTTGTAAAAAGATACTACCATTTGAGGGTATTTTTCAAAATTTTTGCTTAGGCCCTCTTTAGCCCTGACTGGACCCCCCTGTCAGGCCACAATGAGAGTACCCCCCCCCCCGGGGAAACAGACCCTTTAATTTTCCAACTTAGGCCCACTTTCACTCCAAAGAAAGTCGTGCTCGTTTTCCCATTAAATGCAATTGCTAACCTTGGATTATTGTCTAAATACCTTAAAAAGGGTTAAATAAAGGTCCTCAAAGAATTTGTTTTTCGTTTCTAGTATCAGATACTGCTGCATCGGTGGAAGAAGATCAGTCATTTTTCGTCGCATTTTCATACTTCCTCCAATTTTTTCTGGACTTATTGCATAGTATGTTATGCATCAAATTCTTTTGGCATGTGGTAAATACTGTTTAACTCATTTGACGAGAGAGGGATCAAGAGAGTTTGTAATGAGTCTGCAGGTGATAATTTATGCAAAACAAAATGGCGCCCAAATGGCCACTTTTGCCGCAAGCGGTACCAGGGCCGACATCGATGACCTAAGGAACTAAGGAAGACAATGGCGGCCCTGGGAACGAGGTTGATAGAATCGTTAAGGATTCGTAATTAGAACGCAATGCATCGTGGTAAAAAGTTCCTCGCCGCCATCTTTAGCGTAATCATCTATTGCAAAAAGTCAAGTTTTGGGAAAGTCTTGGATTTTTTTGCGCTAAAAGTACCCAATAATGATTGGACTTGCTACAAGCCTCTCTCTCTCTTTTAAATCCGGAAATAGTCTAGCCTGCGTGCAGACTCTACTGATTTCTTTTCAGAGAGGTTCTCCTCCAGTAGAGTCTGTGCATCGGCGACCAAATCCTTGTTCTGAGCCACGCGCGATTCCCTCTCTTGAGGAGCCAAGTCATTAAATTGGAGTCAATTGAGTGACCTATAGAGTGAGAAGGCAAAACACCCACACACAATAAGGCTTCTTCAGCCAGCTTTGTCCATGGAAGTGCTAATTAAATACCTGCAGACTCCAACAAAGACAGGGACTCTCATGAAAGAAAGGGGATATGCGTCAGCCAATCAGGAAAGGTTCCACGTTTCTCATGAACTGAGAACAAGGATCCGGTCGCTGATGCGCAGACTCTACAGGAGGAGAACCTGTCTGAATAGGGATCAGTAGAGTCTGCACGCAGGCTAGAAATAGTCTGGAAATGCGAAAACTGAAAAATTTCCGGACTATTTCCGGATTTAAAAGAGAGAGAGCTTGTAGCAAGTCCACCCAATGATAAGCAAATAACAGAAAAAGAGCAATTTTTTATATCAAAGCTTTTCACTGGGAGTAGTGTAGCTTGTTTGCCAGGTGCCCATAACAGACAAAATCTGAAGAAAGTGCTGTTTTTATTCCCATCTAAACTCTCTGATTCCTTTCTCCATTAGTTGGTGATATAACCTGGCTACTTTGTTTTGTTATTGACATCTCTTGAGGGTCTAATTCAAAAGTTCATGACATGGGAATGATGGGTGACACCACTCTAGCACTGTTGAAAGATAAAACCTAAAGTTCAAATCGTTTGACATTTCATATTGCTTTTGAATACTCCATTTCTCACCTTTATAAAAAAAAGCCTTATTGTTTAGAATCATAGAATCCTCATGTACAAATTGTTCACAAATATCCACAAAATGGAACGGAATGCTCCAAAAGAGCTACACAAGGGCTAAATTCATTCCACTCTGTCTCATTCTGCTTTGTTCCAAGCTATGGCTCATTTCTCACAGGTGTATGCTTTGTGGAGCGGAACAGAAAGGAACACTCCTCACTGCTCTTGTCTGAGCACCCAGAAGAATTCTACTGTTTTCTGCACCAGTCCCCTAATGGTCACCATGGACACAAAGAATCCAAATTTGACATTTTCCACATGAAATAGCACTTTGACTAAGGCAGGATTCTGAATCCAATTTCAAACAGTGATGGATATTTTACAATGTACTGAGTGGTGTGATGTGAACTAAGCAAGAAAGCAGTACAGTGAATGGTTCTCTCATGCCATTTTAGGAGAGTGGTGGTAGTATCAGCTTTTTGCTGTCAGTTCTGTAGTGTAGGGAGCAGCTCATCGGTAAATGACTAAAGTTTCTTACTTGATACAAGGCTGCATGTCTGCCAAGAATGTTCTATTTCCATAACACTCTATTTCATCTATGGCTCTACACAGTAATGGTGTTTTTTGCACATCCTCAAATCTTGATCCACCATACTTAAAAAATAAAAAGAGAATGTTAAATAATTTGAGTACCATCACCCTGAACTGCCCACCAAATGCACAAATGCAGTAGTTCCATTGCAGAAGTTTTGGTCAATGACAAGCCTGTTGATACATTGCTCATGCTCTCTAACAACAGAGCATGTACCCTAAATGATGTGATGGTTGCTCACCAAAACTACTGCAAATGGAGGCAGGCCTTTATGCAAGCTTCATGCTGGTTTTTAAACTTATAGAAATAGTCATGTTTTGGACTAATGAACAGAACGAAAGTGTGAAAAAGGATTGCTGACTCATTCTTGTCTTACATCCAAATGATCTTGTTCCTGAAATTTCCTTTTATGGTGTGAAGGACTTTTCCAATGCACACTGGTAATTTTTTGCGTGTAACATATTCTGTCTCTTCTGTTCTTTTCATGACCAGTTTCCTGCATACATTTAACTCAAAAGTTTTGGCCAAATAAATGTGGAATTTTCTACGAAAACGTTGTGTCAGTACCAGGTCTTGTGTAAACAGACGTGCATTTTCTCAAATTTTCATGGCAGGTATGAGTTCATGCAGGCATGAGTTTCTTGTTGGGTCTCACACAAAGGGCCTCTCTTAAGTAATGATTTGTCGTTTGAAAATTACCTTTGAGCAGCCATAGCCAAGAATCTCTCTCTTACTTTTGTTTCCTCTCAGGTCAAGAGGTGGATCACATATCATAAATTCTCTTGGTCTGAAATAAGAAATCAAAAGTCATTTATGCAGCTGTCAGAATCTTCACTGTCAGCTGGGGGTTGATCCAGCATAAGCTTGAAGGATGGGAAAAATGGAAGAATATGCACCAAATATGGATCAAATAGCATTGCACCAAAGGTTTCTAAAGTTTTTGGACTACATTTTACAAATGGTTTGCCCCTCCACAGAATCATGTCTGGTATCATTGTAGGCTGCTTGGTACATTCTTTCTTAAGCAGGATAAAAAGTGGATTAGTGTCATAATGTTAATAATTGCCAAATGACCCAGTCTGCAGAATGGCACTTTATCATGAGACCTCTGGAGTGCAAGGAGAAATTGCTTTTGTTCCGTATCATCTGTTTTCAATGGTCTGTTAAAAACTGCACCAATAAAACAATGAGAACTATACAAAAACTAAGAGTGCCTTTTCCATAAGGGCATCAAAAAGTACCATAATTTATACTCTGCACACAATTGCATGACTGCACTCATGTTTGAGGCCGTCCAAAAATCCGTTTTGTCATGGATAGCACAATTTGGCCGTTACGGGGGGAGGGGGTTTATTACTAATCCATTAAGCATAACGGAATGGAACATAACAATGTTTTCAATCATATTTTGCAAAGTTTCAACGCTGGATAACGTGGGATAACGTAAAGCAGAGACAGAGACAGCCTAAGAAGAGGTTCTCCTTGTCAGTTGACGTTTTCTAATGATCACCATAAGGGGCCACACACAAATCGATTCTTTCACGCATAACGTCCATTGGACGTTTTCAAAATACCCCCTCCCCCTAAAACGTCCAATTGAAAATCGATGTAATTTTTCCGATCACGAGAAAATTTCATACCGTTGTTTTGCTGCATATCAAATGGGCCTAATAAGTGCTTATGAAGTCGTCAGCGACGTGCTTTCCATGACCATGCTTAACTAAAACGGACAAGGCATTTCACTACTGTCAAAATTCTTTCGCTCGCACTGACAATATATTCAGCAAACGAAAGCTGCAGAATAAAGTTTATTGCAGAGAATTCTCGGGAGAAATGTCGATAAAACAAAATTTTGAAAACGTCCAGTCCTTTTACCCCCTCCTCCCCCCCCCCAGACGTCCATTGGACGTTTTGCGTGAAAGAATCGATTTGTGTGCAGCCCCTAAAATGGTTAGTAGTGAGATACGTACGTGTTGTATGTCTGTGCGTTAAGCGGAAGGGGGAGGGGGTATCTGATGTGGTTAAAGAAAAAAGTGGGTAGGGGTTATTCTAGAATCTAGCCCAGCTTTTGATAACATCACCAGCGGATACTTACAAATAAGAGCACAAAACCAAAGGACTGTGTGGTTCGTAGGCCCTTCCACAAGATTCATTGTAGCAGCTGTCACAATCCAAACCTGGCGTACAAGATTCTACTGCTTGACCAGGAAAGTTGCTTGATATCAAAATTATTGAAATAAAGCTAAGAAGACAACCATGCCGCCAGTTTGTGACGATTAAATGGCTCATTTTTAACTCGCAGCTTCCTTCTACATGCCGCCATCGCTTTCCATCATCGCTTCTTCTTCTTTCGAAACTTAGCCTCTTAATCAGATTGAGATTGCGCGTGCGCCCCGTCGTCGTCTTCAGGAAACAAAGAACGGAAAATTCGTGACGTATGACATCACAGGAGGTAATGGGGAAAAAATTTTTCAAAATCAGGGAGATCAGGGAGGCTAGAATCACAATTTTTACCGCACTTTACTTCAGTGCTTGCCACATTTGCTAATGTTGTCTAGATTAGGCCAACCCAACCACGAAGATATTTGTGATAGTCTTGGCTTGCTGCTAATAGACTATCACAATAGTATTTTAGCTATTCTGAAAAGAATCAGAATCGAACGAAATGTTGCTACAATTTGTATAATTTTCGAATGTGAACAATGGTGATAGAAGCTCTAATGCCACTCGATCGAACTTCGCGCATAAAAATGTATAAAAATAACGCTCGATCCAGGCTCTTTTGTAGAATAGCTAAACGGTTTATTGGTGACACCTTGTACTTCTGTTCCTCATATTGTTCCGGAGGAGCAGAGTATTGCAGAATATTCAATATTGCTTTTGAATCGTAACAGATTTGCAGCAGATCTATACTTTACCAGTAAAGTGAAAATGCGGTCTCATGTCTATTCACATTGCTCGATTCTACTTATATCCTGAACAATGTCTGGTTAGGAATTACTGGAAGTTGTCTATAATCCCGGCCAAAACTAGCCTACGCGTAGACCCATTCAAAAACTCATTGACGAATGAGTTTTATGTTGAAAGAAAAACATGCCATTCCCTGCCATTGAATTACTTACTACCTGTCACTAATAAAGGCCCCCTCCCCCTTTTCAATGTTGGTTGTCCCCCTTTTCAATGTTGGTTGATTGAAGAACACATACTTGACTTCCAACATTGCAATGGGGGCAGGCGATCTCAACAAAAATTCCCTCCAAAAAAGCAAAGTGTCTCAAAAGCTTCGCCGGCGAGTGTAGCTACCAAATAGAGCAACTCCTCAATTCAAGTTTTCGCTTTGTGAGTTAAATTGGATGATAACACTCCGCAGTATATAGTTGTGGTGATTATCAGTCCATCATGCGAAACCACGACAATTTTAGTAAGTCTAGCAATCAAACGAGCGAACTGTTATTCTTCAGCTACTAAGATAACACTATAAAGAGAGACGCAAAATAAATGAAAACACAATATACTGTGATCCTCTGTATCAGGAATAACACTGAAAAGCAATTCTAATAACATTTCAAACTTTTCTCAGCTACTTTGGACCTTTCATCTTCTTTATATTTTCAAATTTTCAAAAAAAGTAAAAACCAACCATAGGGGCTCTCGTATAATCTTTCTAAAATCTGTTAGATAAAAAACTTAAAAACCTTCTATCGATAAATACAAAAATAAAAACTAATATGTTAGAAATGTATAAATTATAACCGAGTTAGAGTACGAAATGAATGCTACAAGAAACAAACTACCAACTAAATATAAAGCTATACATGTTTTTTATTATCTGTCGAACCAAAATTGTGGTCTCAGGCTGACTTACCCGGCAAATATCTACCTACAACATGATTCACAATCAACGCAAGTCTACCAAGCGCCCATAAAATAACTAGACTTAGTTGGGCATAGGGATGAAAATTCAGCATCAACAATTGGCTAATCATTTGCACTGTTTCATGATACTTAAAGGGGCAGGGTCAAGTAATGTAAACAAACTTCTTTGGAAACGACGATTTAGCAGTATTTTTGATAGTCCATATCACAGATATTTTCCACTACTGTTCTCAAAATATAGGTGCTATTTTGAAGATGGATTCTTGAATTTTGCAGAGAAACAAACCAAACACTCATAAGTTGTAGGATTGCAGAGATATTGGTGGATCTTTAGCAGTACATTTATTGTGGATTCACCCCATCCACCAAATTGTGAGCGGAACGAAATGGCCACGTGTGGGCAACAATGTAGATCATAAGCAGGTTTGTTTAGGGTTACGCCTGGGGTTAGGTGACCCCGCCCCTTTAACTTAGAGGATTTTCTTGGGCCATAACGCAAACCTCTGGTTTGGAGATGACAACAAATTTGAACTTCAAGCTATAATATTTCAGCACTCAAAGTACTAAAGTAACAAATTCGGAATCTATGTATCAAGAGCTAACTTTTCACGCTAGGCCCTGCCAAGCAGTCGGTTTTCTTTCTTACGGAACACCTGATATTTGAAAGACATAGACATGTCCAGTGATGAAAGGGAAAGTGTGACTTAAAAACTGTATGTATTTGGACGAACGGAATTTTGAATGTCTTGGTATGTAATCTCCCAATTTTCAACCTTATGTCAGCTCTTCCTTGTATTAACTTTAACTACATCTCAAAAACGACTTGGTCGTCGGAGGAGAGGATTAAAGGCAACATTATCCTTCATTCCTTACATACATAAACGATATAACGTGGCAGAGCCACACAACTTTTCGACAGAGTTATATCTCGTTGAGTAGCAAGGGTGATGCCATCGTGAGGGTCCACCACCAGAGTTCTCAAGAGCTTGAAACCATGGGGTCTAAAAGAAAGCTAACCAGTCGGGCGAGAATGAGCCATTTGAAATTTGATTAGGAAAAAGCAGAAAAGTGAGGCTCAAGAACCAGAAATGCCCAGCAACAGACCCCACAAAGCCATCACTTTATCGTTTCAAAATACCATTCCATTTTTCAAAATATCTTTCCATTTTTCGCATTCAACACTATTAAACCTTCCTCAAATATGACATTAAAAAGCATAACCTTCTTCCGGATCACCGCCGTGGAGCCGTGAGTTTTTCGAAAAATTGGTATAAGGTAGGGATTACCTTTTCAAAAAGTTGGTGTAAGGAACGGGTATGTTTTGAAGCCTCGATGGCACGTCACCAACCAAAATCTGGTCAAGTGCACCCCCCCCCCTTTGGGGGTATCGAACCCACTTGGCCTGACTGTACTGGCGTCAAAGTCTGAGGATTACACCACTGCGCCACAAAACCTTCAACACCTTGTCATAGGGCGGCGACTTGAACTACCAATCCTCAGATTAATAGTCAAGTGCTCTGCAACTGAGCAATTCACCAGAGTCAATCAAACGTCGGAAACTTTTGGGACAACCCCCCTCCTCTTAATATTCTAAATCATCTTTCTACATTATCTAAGATAAAAACTGAATCTGACTGCCTACCTCTTATAAACTTGCATAAAACTCTGCTATCTTTTTATACACTAGTCTCATTTCTAACAACTTCTGGTTTCGGTGGTTCCTGAACTAAAGGAACGTAAATCATACACTTCTCTACTGGAATATCGTCAAATCGGGTCCGGTTTCTAGCCCTTCGTCTACGATTTGCAGTCCGTGCTCTCTTCACTCTTTCAACCTTCTTTTCAGGTGCCTCGGTTTCAGTTTTTTTCCTTGCTTCTGCCTCAGTCTGCATTCTAGTTTCAGCCTCGATTTGTTTCCTAGCTTCGTTTTCACTTTGTCTCTTAGCGTCCTGGTCAGTTTGATTTCCTTGACTGGGTGTCTTACTTGAATGAGCAACACCACCAATCACCTCAGACCGCGTAGGAATCGTAAACGGTCCGGCCGGAACTAGCGGTTCTATCTTTGAAGCCGGTTGCACATGATTGTTCGATGATACTGACGTCATCACTGAGTTCATTGAGTTCTGAGCAGGAGTCTGTATTGACTTGAAATTCGGATCAACGTATGGATAAAAAACCGCGGAACTTCCGCCATGTCTTACTGGTTTCCAGTTTGGTGCAACAATACCTCTAAAAGGCAGCCGCGCGGCTTGATTCGGTCTTGCCGCAGGATCTACATGTGATGGTATTGAGCTATGGTCTGACATTACATTTTCACGTATGACATCATGTTGCTTAGCAGCAGACCTTATATCCGACACAAGGTTACTTGTATCTGAAAATGTACGCTCTGATACCGTCGTTATGGTAAAATCAGGAGTTGCGGTGGTATGAGCGGCCGTGCTAATAGGTGCGGCGTTGCTAGGTTTCTCGTTCAGTAGAGTCACTGTTTCTGGTAACGTAGAAGGCGGGTACGCGGCAAAACCGGCAAGCGGCATTGGAGGAGCTGATGGCACTGTCTGCTGTAACGCAGATTCCGACTCTGATGCTCTTTGGGTATTTTTACTGTTTTCGTAACTTGGCAAGGTTAATTTCCCAACTCCTGGTCTCTTATGTGTCTTGTGATCACCATTAGACGGTCCGAATATCGACGAAGGCCTTGACGAAGGTATATCATGCGTAAAAACTGAATGATTCACTGAAAAAGCTGAAATGACGTCAGAATGTTCGTTAATGTGCTCAGAATTAGACGCTCTGGATTTGCTCCTAACTGGCATTAATTGCAAGTCATCGTCAGTAGGCTCCATTAGAGCGTCATTCTCATTTGCAGCTACTTGGAGATTCAATCGTCGCCTCCGTCCACGTGCCAATGACTTCCAGCAGATATGTACGTCTTCTCGACGAACGCAATGAAAAATGAAAACAGATAGGCCTAAGATCATATTCGCAATAGCAAAACCATAACTGAACAGATGATACAAGTACCTTGAAGTGCTGTTTCTGTTGATAAATATCATGACAGTGAAGCCACAATCAATACACAGGATAAGCATGACAATCAAACTCCCTTTGATAAAATCAAGCAGTTGTCCTCGATCTGGGAAATGGAAACCTTCCTCCATTACTCCACCGGCTTTCGAGTTGCGATGTAAAAGTGCTGCATTATCATGGGATTTATCCGAAGTATCGGGATATTTTTTGTTAATGATAGCATGAAGTCGTAGAAATATGATCATATTTACGATGACAATCAAACCTCCAGGGATTATGAAGGCTCCAACTGATGCTTGTGATGTTAACCAACAACTGTAAAATGAAGATAAAATATTGCATTGTTTGCAGAATTAATTATTTCATTTTGTTTAAAGATGAAATTTCCCACCCTGCATCCAATCTGAGCTTTCCGTATATACATCCATATGCATACATACATAGATACATACTTTTTTTATTTCACATAGCAGGTAAAAAAGTCTGGCAACTCAAAGGAGCTTATGTGGACCTGCTACAACTCAAGGCTAAGAGGAATAATAATTACATCATAAAAGATAGGAGCTAAAAAGTTGTTTAAAGGGGCAGGGTCACGTAATGTTAACAAACTTCTTTCAACATGACGATTTTGCAGTATATTTAATAGGTCATATCACAGTGATTTTCCACAACTTTTCTCAAAATGAAAGTGTTTTTTTGAAGACGGACTCTTGCTGGCTTTTCAGAAATCCCCAATATTTTCGAAATTACAGCGCATTTAATATTTCAACTCGTTTGCGCATGTGACGTCATCAAATTTCTAAATCGTAACAAGAAGAACGAAAGACATCTCTTTGATACCATGCTTTAGACACTCATAAACTATGGGTTTTTGAGGATCGTTCTGTAATTTCTTACAGAGTTCAGAAATTACGATGGCTTTAGGTATGTTCAACATTCTTCTTGAATTCTTAAGAGAAAAGAAGAACGCTCTACTTCTGAAAATATTTAAGATTTTTCAGAAAATTCACAGCGGTAGAATTAAGCTAAATAGCTAAAATTTCTTTAAAGGCATTTAGTTCATAATAGCAATAGGTAACAGAATCGGACACGAACCTTTTCAAAAGATTGGGAACCTGTGCTTTTCAACAAGGTATATATACTTACAAGTTAGCTGTGTCATAATTTAATGAATTTCCTGCCAACGTTATACCACAAACTATCATTGGCAATCCTAAAAGAAACATATTTCGTAAATCTTTTATTTCATTTGATTTTATCAATATTCATACACAAAATGCCTTTCAGCAAATAAACAACCTATTACAATATTTGTTTAATAATAAGAAAGAAATAGTAATATGAATTGCTGCTCTACCGAGGGATCGTGTTTGTTCAGTGTGAGTGAAGCCTTTATATCTACTTGAAATCCTAAAAAGTGTGAACATTTGAAAATGTTATTCACGAAAACATTTATGGGAAACATGTCGAGGCGACGATTCGAAAATGTACTGGTTGGTCATAATTAGTCATGTAACTACGGAATGTGCTTTTGATTCAAAAATATGTACAAGGGTATAAGGGCATAGAATAAAGCAGCTACCACAAATTGCTACACGACTTACCCCATCCAACCAAATAATATTTCAGCACCGGGTTGTATTCTTCTTTATCTGGGCCCTTACGCACCAGGCTAGTCATACATGCGCCTCCACAGCCAACCCACAGCAAACAACACAACAGGAAGTAATGAAGTAAGACAGCGAAGGCTTTGCATAGCAATTGATTATCAACTCTGTTGATACCAACACTGAACAGAATAACGGCAACAATCAAGGCCAGACACAGATTCATGAGTGTGGCTGCATCATTACGATTGTATCTCAATTCCCTGAAAGAAATAATTTATCATTATTATTTTCTATATGCGCATAAACATCACAACACATCAACATACGAAAAAAGTTACAAACGGGCTGAAAACTCCCATGTAATCAGCCCCTACGGAATAGTAAAAAGTGAAAGCTTGCTAAGGCCGCTCGAGTAATTATCTCTAATTATCCTCATTCGCTATTCAAATAATGTGTGAAACGCGTCTGAACAAAGGCTGCATAAATTAAGGCCCCGTTACGATTACTACGTTTCCATTTAGATCCGTTTTTGCTCCTAAAAACGGAGCTATTTTTCCTCCCTGTTCACATTACTCCGTTTTTAAAAAGAAAAACGGATATCTTTGAGTGGTGTTCACACTTGTCCTCAAAAATGGATCTGATTACCTTTTGTTTGTCTTTGCTCTTTGTTCTTTGTTTTCTTTGTTTCCTGGTTATGTTTCTGTCTTTGTTTGTTATCAGCGTTTCTAAATTCCTTCGTTTTTGGGTGTTCACATTACAGTTATCCGTTTCTGTTTAGCTCTGTTTTTATTTAGCTCCGTTTTTGCCAGCGTTTTCATTTAGCTCCTTTTTTGGGGTGGACTAATGTGAATGCAAAGCCAAAAACGGAGCTTAACAGCTCCCTTTTTATCCAAAGACGGAGTAATGTGAACGGGGCCTAACTTCTAGAAATCGGGAACTCACTGTAGCAAGCTTTTGCTCATTGTTTCGTAGACCATTTCTTCCTTTGAATAACGGGTCTATGCGTAGGCTACAGGGAACTTCCTTCAACGATGCAATAAGAAGTTCTTCGCTATCATCTTTAGCATAATCATCCATTACAGAAAGGCCATTTACAGTTAACTCAAAAGATGTCTCAAAATGGATGCCAGGTAAGATATTATTCTTAGGAAACTAAACACTCAGATAGCTAAAAAATTAAGAAACTCCAGTACTGAGAAAATATAACTCAAGAAACTATATTTATTTTGACAAACGAAATCCGTAATATTGTTTTAGTTGAGTTTCACTCGTTTCCTGTATCATATTACTTGGAAGGTACTTGAGTAATGTCTCAACATTGGAAAAGCTTCAGCAAACAATGTTTCGAAATGTTCACGGGGGAACCCCCGGGGGGGGGGGGTACTCCCATACTTGACTTGACTGGATGTGCCGCTCAACAGGGTGTCCTTTTACGGCAAAAATTATGCGACAGGGTGTCCTTTTTGATAAAAATTATGCGACAGGGTATTACAATTGATAAGAAAATTATGCGACAGGGTATCACGTGGAAGGACACCTTTTAGAGTTATCATGAAACAATGGATTTTGGTAAGATTTTTATGCGACAGGGTATACTTTTGGGCAATTTTTTATGCGACAGGGTATAGGGTGTTGAGAGGTTTGCCTCACACCCCCGTCACTTCCCTAGTCAAGTACCCCCCCCCCCGGGGGGGAACAGGAAAAAACATGAAGAGTGTTATGAAACATTTCAGAAACCCGTAAGAAACTCCGAGCACTAAAAATCTGAGAATTTTACGAAACTTTCAGTACTGGCCAAACTTCTTAGTTTCTTATAAAAAAATACGTGTATATGCGGAATAAAGTATCTTCTAACATGAGAGTGAAAATATCAGATTCTAGGATAAAAAATAAATCTGTTTTCAGCAAACAAAGCATTCAAAAGAACATGGAGAGTAAAATTTAATCGCGAATTTGATAGTCTAACGGGGTTAAAAATATTACAGAGCGTTATTATAATTCATTTCAGAATACAGATATCTGGTAAAGTATGACTGAATTATAGCTTAGATTCATGAAAATAACAAAAAAGCAAGGAAATCCGGGAACAGATTTTCATAAAAATCAACAGTGATGCTATAAGCTACTTTTAGACGCTGGAGCATATTTGTTATTCTATCACAAAATATGGAATAAACATTGTATCGAAAAAGTAACATCGTGTAATCCTTTAGGATTAATGAATGAAAAAGAGTGTGGGAAACTTTACGCAGATTATTTCTAAATACAGAACGGATGTATGCTGAATAAAGTATACTCTAACTTGTGAGTGAAAAGATCAGACCCTAAGATCAAAAGTTGAGCTGTTTTCGGTAAATAAAGCATTCAAGTACATTGAGAGTAAAATGGAATAGTTCAAGGGGATTAAAAACATTACAGAGCGATATTATAACTAACTTGACAAAATAAAGATATCTGGTAAGGTAAGATTAAACTATTGTTTAGAATCAAGAAAGTAACAAAAAAGCTGGGAAATCCGGGATCACATTTTCATTAAAATTAACAGTGATGCAATAACCAACCTTAAGAGGCTCAATCAAAGTTGTTATTTTATCAAACAATTTGACAACAAACATTGTATCAAAAAAGCAAGATCATGCAATTCTTTGGGATCAGTTAATGAAAAAAAGTGTGGGAAAATTTATAAGCATTATTTTTAAATACAGAACGGATATATGCTGAATGGAGAATTTACTGATTTGTGAGCCAAAAGACCAGATTCTATGATCAAAAGATAAGCTGTTTTCGGTAAATAAAGTATTCAGATAGATGGAGGGTAAAATTTAATAGTTTTTAGGGATTAGCAATAATACAGGGACGGTGGGAAATTCTCAACAAAGGCATTAGATGTCTGAGACATAAACGATATTAGACTTCCGAACAGTTCTAGTCATTGCAACGGAAGTAACGACAGCAACAACAACGCTGATATCAACAACAACAACATTTTTCATTGTTGCTTAAAATGAGACATATGGATTTTCATATGAACAGATTCATCTCTGCATTCTGAAACGAGGCTACGGCTAAAATAAACTAAAAATATGCGGAGTATTCCTTGATTAGAATTAATAGTTTCTTTGAACGATTTTTGCACAGAACTGGAGTTTCTTGACCTTCAAGCGATCTGCGAGCATGGGCGATGATGCACCGATTTTTTGGGAAAGGAGGGTAAAATTGCAGAACTTCTTAGCTATTAGCTGCCTAGTTATCCAGTCTGCATAGCTGTTGGCCACTTTGAGTAGAAACGATCAGAATACCTTTTGTACTTAATTTTTTGCCCTTCGTTTCGATTTGTCTGGCTCTGTTTTGCTTAGGCCCACGTGTGAATTGAAGTGCATACCTCCTTCTTAGCGACGCAAAACGAAAGCGCAGCGAAGTTGGGAAAAGAAATCTTAATTTCTTTTTAATTTTAATTTCAATTTCTTGATCTGCAAGCGATCTGTGAGTTGAGTTTCTCATAAGCAGTTTCTTATAAAAAATTACGTATATTTGAAAACCAAAGCAACCGGAGTCAATCAATCACTTCATGAAACTTTGAGCTGAAATTCCCGTGAGAAAACACGCGAAGTCGTAATCGGATATTAGAAGCCATGCTTTCGGGATTAAAGATTAGAACTAAACGGGAAAGCACCTGTGATCCGTATGGTTCTTTACAATTCGATAAGAACTGCTTAATTCCAATTGCATGTCAAGAGGTTTAATAAGATCAGCTTCTAACTAGATCATTTTATAACTAGCTCGTTTTTGAGGAACTACGGTAGTACAAGACTGATCCCAGATTCATGAAACTGTAGCAAAAATTATAGAAACCTCGCAGTACACGTGTATTTTTTTAAGAAACTGCTGATATGAAACTCGACTTCCAGATCACGAAAATTAAGAAACTCCAAAACTGGGAAAATATAACTTTAGAAATTATTTGATTTAATTAATAAAAAAGAAAATCTTTAGCGTATCTTTACTTTATTTCATCTGTTTCTTGTATCATGTTACTCGGAAGGTACTGGAGTACCATCACCAGTTGAACTTAAAATACAGTGGATACTCCACATAACGGACATTTTATTGTCTGTTGTAGAGAGGTGTCCGCTAAATGGAGATTGTAATCTTCTCTGCATTTTGGGATGAAAATATTTGTCTTTGCTCTGCGATAGTGTCCGTAGTATAGAGGTGTCCATTAACGGAGGTTCTATTGTACCGAAAACACGAGTTGAATTTCGTAAGTCAGGACATGTCAGGATTTAAGTCCCCTCATGGCAATCGACAAACACACTCACCTAAAAGCAGCATACGTCAGAAATGTCAGGAGGAGAAACAAACAGCAAATTCCATTTCCAATATATGTAACGAATTCCAATTCAAATTGCGTTACAGACTTGGTTTTCTCTTGAATTTCCTGGAATAGATCATCAAGTATCATAATTGTGAAATCAAAAACAGTTTGGCAATTGCAGATGTTCGACTGGATTCAAAGTGAAGGAACTAACTGAATAATACTATGTAATATACTATATATACTTAATATACTAAACACACTTTATATATACTTTATATACTATATAATATATGAATACTACTAAATTAAGGTAATACTATATTAGATACTTTATTTCGAACTCTCGCTTTAGAAACAATTATGCAATGCAAAGTCAATAGAGGAGATACAGCACAGCCATAGAGAGGTGCAACAAATAAGACACAAGGTATGTTACAATAAACTATTCTGAAGTATAAACTAATCACTGTTGAGCTGACTCACCGGCCTCATGTGGTAGACCCAATAAAAGATGATAAAATGCTTTACATACCACTATAACAGCAAAGTATGTCATCCGTCCAGGAAGTTCAGAGCACATGAACTTTGAGTAAATTCTCTTTCGTGTTATCAACTTGCATTTTTTGCTGACTTTCCACGTGCTCTTTACGGCTGTCAAAAAACGATAAAAGAATTATAATACCGAAACACAATAAGAGTTAAAACAACAAATATCAACAACTGTATGGTAAAATCCTAATCTTGAGGAAAAACTGAAGGTGTAAATTCCAAGCTCGTTTTGGCTATTGGCAAAATCTTTTCTCAAGGATGTCACGTCCAATATCTAAATAATAATAACAAGATTTCTTATCAGTCGACAGTGCCGTTCATTAGCACCAATAAAAATCTTTGCTTCAGGTCACCTTTAAGAGAATAATACACAAAGTTTACCTTGGTTTCTATTTGACCAGTAAATAAGACGTGGTTTTAAACCATCCTACAAATAAAAGGAATGACAAACTTAAACAATAATGCATGTTGTTTTCATTCAGAAAGTACCTTCAAAATTACGGCGTTTTTCTTTATATGAAATAAACTCATTGTGAGCAAATTTCCAGTCATTTTTAAATTCAAGTTTGTAGATAAAAATGATAGAATTTTTAACAAAATTATAGTTTCTGGAGAACTACGAAATGATAGAAAGCAGAATCATGTCGCTTCTCTGCCTTACAACAGCAAGTTTACGAAACCACGACGGCAACACCAACTGCAACGCAATGTTGTCCTTGTTTCAGAACTTAAGATTCAAAAGATTTCTTGTTTTTCGTTGGAATCTGCTTCCCTTGAGAGGCTCTGAAGTTTTCTTTTTCAATTTCTCAAATCAGAAACCCATTTCTGGCAACTCTGTACCGCAGAACTAGGCCTCCGAAGTAAAACTCAGACGTTTTAAATGTTTGTCTGCAAAGAAAAAAGATGGTTTTAAGGCATCTCTGAGTTATAGGATGCCTCACTTTGGCCTTTTGGATGATATATTAAAGGTAACGTACGGAAACAATACTTGCTTTGCCGAATATCAGATGACGTTCTGGCTGGCGTTGCCTTCCGGGTTTCGTAAACTCTCTAACACAGCAATCAACGACGATTTTTTTTCATTTTGTTTTGAGTGGACTTGTCAGGATTTCTAGCTACTGAAAGCTAATTTAGGCCCACTATGCATGCCGCATCCAGGCATGGGGCCTCTAGTTTAACGTCCCTTCCGAAGGACGACAAGGTGAGTTGTAAGGTCAGGCCCCCGAGGTCACCCATTCGGAGTTTTACGTCACTCGACCGAGCTTAACTTCAGTCACCTGTTGAAGACTGCTTAAGCCATTCGGCCACTCACCCCGCAACGTTATGACGTTAAAATATCATAGCTGCGCAACGAAAAAATAATTTAAGTTATTAGAAATGTGCTAAGTACAGAGAATACCAAAGGTCCATTCAAACTTGTAAATTCAAAGACAGATTTAATGATAATTTGCACAGTATATCCAAAAGAATTGAAATCCATGCTGAATATCTTACAAATGGATAAAGAGAAAACTGGGAGAACATGACGCCAGTGCTTGCAGGATTTTGGGAAACCGGCACGCATTGCAACCCTATTTGTAAAAGTGGTCTTTTTTTATTGATACATATTATTACGATGATTATATTACTTTCTACCATACAAATTCTAATTACTATACTACATTACAGGGACGATACCATGGGGAGCGAAAAGATAATGACTACCCCGTGGCCAATAAGACGACACGCAACACTAAACTAACAAACAAGTACACTACGATTAAAGAACTAATGGATAATGTGCTAGATTCCGTCTGACATTATATGTTTGGTCAGAGTTCGTCTTATTTACTGCTGAAGGAAAACAATTTTGTGATGTCACTCAAGTCGGCAGAATATTGGTATCAGAGGCGGAAAAAGTGCGCGAAGCTGCTTCGTAGGAAGCTTGTCTGTCTGGATGGACGAAACGGGGAGGAAAAAGAGCAAGCAGAATACAAAAAGAGGAAAAGAAAGGAAAACGATGAAGGGAGGACAGAAGAAGTAAATGGACCATGGATGGAAGAAACAGGAAAAGAAAAGAACGAAGGGTGGATAGAAGATATCATGACCAACAAATATTCAAAATATAAAAAGACAGGGAGGAATAAAGGAAGGAAAGAATAAAAGCCGATTAGTGTCTGGGTTACGCTCTTTTTATTAACAGGTTTGTCATTCGAGAATGCTTTTAAGAGTAATTCCAGTTCCCCTTGGATTATCAGCTGCACTATGCACAATATTGCAATTCAACTGAAATCTGGGACTTAACAAAATTGATACAACAATGAAAGGAAGAACTCTAGTTTGACGCTCCTTCGCAGCAAGGCTGATATTCATTCCGCCACTGGTAGTTGCAGCTCCTGATGCAACCATATTTCTCCTTTTGTGTGTCAAACGTTGGGGTTGAATTGAATGATGTCAGTGAAATCCACGCAAACAAAACAAACGAACGCAATGCATGCAGGTTACCCAAGAGGCTTTGACAACGACACAAAAAATGAATACTCATGAAATTCTTACCTTGAAATTTTTGAATGTCATGACCACACTGTCACTGGTAACAAGATCAGCATCACCCATTTTTGGCACTACGAAAGAAATAATGGGATTAGCATCTGAGCGCTGTAATCCTTTGACGTTTGACGTTCGTTTGACGTTCTTGTTCAGATTCTATTGTATGGTAACAAAAACCTTTCGAATGAAATCAACAAAAGTATACTCAAACTGACACTAGTTTTCATCCACAATACAGGTCGGTTTGATTAAATAGATCTGAAAAGTTTGTTTACTCCACTCAGCCACTAAAATCCCTTTCTCTTGTTTTTATTGTTCACTTGTTTATGCCTGTTTCACTATGGATGTTGGGAATTCAGTGTTATGAAATTCCGACGCCAACCTAACTCATTTTAATCTCAATTTTTCAGTAAAATTTAGCGTCCATCCTACGTAATCACTTAGCGGATACATCCAAAACACAGCAATTGCCGACATCCAATGTGAACCCGACTTTAGTATTTATCAGTCGAAAGTGTTTGTACTTAGTTTTTGTATCTATATTTGAATGTATATT
Organism: Aurelia sp. 3 sensu Dawson et al. (2005); assembly: GCA_964020215.1. NCBI lineage: Eukaryota > Metazoa > Cnidaria > Scyphozoa > Semaeostomeae > Ulmaridae > Aurelia > Aurelia sp. 3 sensu Dawson et al. (2005). The sequence continues at coordinate 16,968,827 of OZ026585.1, forward strand.
TAGACTTAGTTTTAATTACCTGTCTCTATGTTATGGCCATGGGGTAGTCATGGTCTTCTGCTCCTCATGGCATCGTTCTTGTAGTGTAGTACAGTAGTTTGTAAGTGCTGTTTTAGGTAATATCGTTATTGTAAATTTTTATATTGGATAGAAAAAAAAAGCGCTGTAATGCCATCATATTTCTTTGAACATATGATATTTTGCAATACATGAATGAATAGCTAAGATGTTCAATTATTTTTGGAATGTTTCTTTGCTGAAATGGGTCACTCGGTTAAAATTTTACAACGGATTGTCTAAAAAGTCCTTTCGAGAAACCTCCATATCGTGTTTACCTTGCAACAATGACCTTCGCAAGCTATAGTGCGTGCTAGCCTCTTGGGGGATGAAAAGTTTTCTCCTAACATTTTAAGGGGATTCCATTCTCCCAAGAGGACAAAATACTTGAACACATGCAAGTGTCATTATTGCTAGGAAGGAGAACAAATGGAAATTTTCCACGTCATTTTCACTCGTTTCGCGGGTTTTCGAAAGGGTCTTTCTGCAGAAAACTTCCCAGATCAACGGGAAGGAATGACCGATTAAAGCCGAATAAATTACTGATCTTAACTAAATATATCAGGAACAACACAAAATAGCCTTCAATATCATTGCTTTGATATTCGGGGACAGTATTTCTTCATACGCAGGGCCTGTTTATTGACTCATTCGGTATGTTGTAAATATTTGGAAAATCTTCAACGAATTGACAGAATGCAACAGGTGTCAAAATGTGGGAAAAGACTGGAAATGACTTTAGGAGCTGGTAAATTAATTTTCTAACAAAAATTTCAAAACCTCCAAAATTTTCCGTTAGAGGGGCTGGGTCACGTAATGAAAACAAACTTGCTGCGACCGACGATTTTGCAGTATTTTTGATAGGCCATACCACAGAGATTTTCCACTCATTTTCTCAAAATGAAGAGGTTACTTTGAAGATGAACTCTTTAATTTGATAGAGAAACAAAAAAAACACTCGATTGTTATATGATTGCAGAGATACTAGTGAATTTTTTATTTAACTTCGTTATGGATTTTCATTTTTCATTTCATTTCATTTTTATTTATTCAGGCACGGTAGCCCCACCAGTCCATGCGAACTGCTTTTCAGGGGGCCGTGGCGTTCGTTGGATTCCACACGGTACCCCCATTGGTCGACTACACCCCGCGTCCTTTACATGAAGAGCATACATGTAAAATATTTTTCATTTCATTTTTATTTGGTGGGATTAAACCCACCCACCAAAATCTGTACAGAACACACTTGCCAAGTGTGGGCAACAATATCGACTTTAGGGTAAACAGGCTTGTTTACGGTTACGCAACCCAGCCCCTTTAACCCTTTGGGGAACGAACTAACCTTGCATATGAACACCAATGATCACACTGTTTATCGTTGTATTTTCTGTTTTAGATTCCACTTCAGTTAAATCCGAATCAGGAAACATGTTTGGAGTTTTATAAGCAATAAAAGTGATATTCGTCAGTTCTTTTCTACCATCCAGGATTGAAGCAGTTGACAATGAAAACAAGACTTTTGGTAAGATCAGCTGGGCATCGTATCTCTGAAATGAAGAAAGAAAAAGGTGACAACAGGGATACAAACCGCATGATTCTGAAAAGTTTAGTTCAGTTTTCATATTCTTAAGGTTGGTTTTCATCTGTCGAGATTCATTGCATTTCGCTGTAATTAGTCGGATATCCATAATCGTGATTGTCAAATAATACGAAAATCAAGAATCATAATTCTTAGGAATGCGTCCTATCTCATCGTAGAAAAAAATGTTTTGCTTCCGCTGGGCTCAGTTGCGACGAATTGCGACGAATTAGGATGAGTTAGGATGCCCAGTTTTCAAACAATGTGATTGATTTTCATGTATCGGGAATAATCCTAACAGATCGATTGTGGACCCAGAAATCCGCTGAAATCACTGGCGATAGGAAAAGAAACTATCTTTTCGTAAAAATTCGAATATTAGAATTTCGTGTGTACTTGCCTTATGTTGTCAACATGTCTCTGCCTCTTCATTCTGTCTCTTTTACAAACTTCATAATGCAATCAAACGATCTTAATGTCGACATGGGCAGTCCACAACATCTATCGCAACATCGCCATTTTGAAAATTCTTACGAACATAGTCAGCTTCGATTTGGGTCCTCTCAATAGCAAAGCCACTGGAAATGAACTAGACTTTTGGTCCTCTCAGTAGCACTTTCTTTGTTAATAGGCTGTTGGTTACAATGGCTTTCAAAGTCGTGATTGTTGGCACCTTTTTGACGGATACGAACAAAAAGCTTTGTTTGAAAAGGGGACTAACAACACCGTCTTGCTGGAGCAATATGAGCGCCTATCGTTTTCATAGTGTATTCATTTGAAAACTGAGCAATGTGAACAGGCAGTGTTTTCATCAAAAAAACCGCATAGAAACGAAAACGGAGCATACACTGTGAACGTAGTCTTACACCTTACCTTAGCATGCTTTGAGACATTGCTGTATTTGCTGCAACTACCAAACGCACCATTTCTCGGATGAGTCAAATTCCTAAATAGCACTTTGCACGCTAAACTGTGTGGATACTCTGGCAGGTAGCTTCTGGAGTAAGCCGTGACTTCTGATGTAACTGGCAAGGAGACTGGGACATCTTCCGAGCTATGATGTAATTCCCGGTCCCTTGATTCTTTCATGAAATTTTCAAGGGTAGAAATCAATCTGAAAATACAATGTTCGGTATATTAAATCTTTGAACTTGAAAGGCACAAGGTGCGCCATAGACTTGCTAAAGTCTGTTTCTTTCGTCCGTCTGACCATTCCATTTTCGGTCGTTCCTGGCTACACCATTCCAACATTCCGTACGTGAAAAAGAGAGAAGAGGTTCCTTTGTCTCACTTCCCTTTTTGTGCCTTGACGGAAAGCTGGAATGGCGGAGCCAGGAGCAACCGGAAAAGGAACTGCCCAACGGACTGCAAGTTCCTTTTATACACTTTTATTTAAAGAGCCTGTGCTGCCCATGATCCTTTGCATGCGCACAAACCAGCAAAACATCACAGTTACTGTAAACAACGCACTTCGACCACAGAATATGGGAAAATGAATAGTTCTCAGGAGAAAAGCTTCCCTAATCCTTCAATTACTTTTGAGAATGTCTTTGTTTGAGTTCAAAGCGATGACTTCATAACGTTCATTTGAAGGTTGAAACAACAATGCATAGCCTAGCGATTGCTAGTCCATAATCCTTTTCATACAGTATGAAATTCATTGTCAGACCAGAAAGGATCATGGGGAGCACAGGGTCTTTAAAGAAAAATGTAATCGAATTTTAAACCCTCCTTTATAAAGATTTGAGCTCCATGCTCCAAAGTATTTAACCGTCGATCAAATCGTAAAGCATCTCCCCGAACAGAACAAGATGACGACAACGCTTAATCCTTACGACCCAAACGTCGAGATTAAACTCAATATTTTGATTCGATTGGCACATCTATTGCCAAGAGGATATGAAACACTGGTAATTGTTTAAAAATTAATTCTAATACTTCATAAGAGAAATGAATCACCTTTACGTGAATGGGGATCCTATACGATTTGATTGAAGATTTAAGATAATTTTCAAGCACTTTGCACGATATGGTGGAAAGTCCATGTTAAGGCATATTTTCTTTGCTCCCTTTAGCGCCAAAAACATTGTTTGGAATTTTGAAGGATTGGCACTCATTCCGTAAAGACAAATGACGGATATATAGCGGCAAGTTTAAAAATAGAACAAAACTTGGGCGTCTGCCATCATTTGTCCAATTGTTTTGATATAATCTCTGGAGATCATCAAATACAATAATGGAATACAATAGACTATATCTAGATTTCCCAGGAACCTGATTTAAGTTCTCTTAGATTATGTCTTATAACACCTAGCTTACAAAAAGAGCAAGAGATGGCCGCCTGCCATCATTTGTCCCGTTGTTTTGACAATCTTTTGGGATCACAAAATATATAGGAATACAATAGGCTATTTTTAGATTGCCCAGGCCCCTGATTTAAGTCGCCTTATATCTCCGTCATTTGTCTTTAATCCCTGTCTCCGATTCCTGTTCCATATAAAACAGGTCGTTTATAAAGATGTTGAAAAGTTTGTAACAAATTTTTTTGTGAGGTTAAAATAAGCTGTACTGCATTGCTTTAATACAAGAATATTTGGGTATTTTGGTGACCAAGCAGAACTCGGTCCACTTCATACACGTATCGACGTATTACGAATGACCGTTCTTTCAAACACTTGAGTTTTCTCACACACCTTGTATAACTGATCCTTCCAACTTCACTCAAAATTCATTAAAAACATACCCTAATTTGACTCCACCGTCACTTTTTTCGCTTTTCTTTAGAATGCCACTATCCATTTCCATAATGTTCGTAATGATCGAGGCTATCCCCATCCTCATTGCCTGGAAGAAAATCAAACTTCTTACTTAAGCCTGGAATCGTCTGCGATGCCTTTATAGCGGCTTTGTCTTTTACTAGCCAACTGACCGCTGACCCGGTAGACGTTTATCTGCTAATCGACTAATCATGATTAGTTGATCGGCAAACGAGCGTCTGTCGGGTCAGCGGTCAAGTGGCTAGCAAATGAAACGAAGCCGCATTGAAAGTATCGAGGCTGTTTCTAAAAATTAAATCCGCACCCTTCGACCGCATATTTTCAAAAGTACAATCAAAATGTTTCCTGATGCTCATGGAATGAAAGAACAAAACACTTTGAATCATAGGCAATTAAAACGAAAAAGCAAGAACTACAATATTTTAAAGGAACTTTATATCTACATTTTCATCAGTTGATAATTCAGTCTATTAAGAAAGATGACCCTTCAGCAAAGTGGATAATTTTTAAGGGGCCCTCCAATACAATTAAAATTAGCACGAGTTACAGAACAGAATCTGGTGAAAAATTCAACACGAAAAGGCAACGCAGCACTATTTTAAAGACAATTAACAAGAAAAACACAACAAAATCTTGCACTTGGAATAAATAGTTTTTCATTCACAGCATATAATGCGTGAACAGAAAAATTTCAGCAACTTCAAAAAAAATACAAATTTTGCAAACTCTGGGAACGAGGTTGAGGTTCACAAAATTACCTTTTGATTTCGTGCCCTCATAGTAAGCTCCACTGCATTAATTCTAGCAAAGATTGTGGTGATGTAATCGAATTGTTTAGCATCAGTGAAGTTCATTTTGTAGAAGTTTGTAATGTTGTTCAAATCAGCTATGATTCGCAGTATAGAAGAATCGTTGATTGATCTCTGAAAATAAATAGAATATCTGTAAAGGGGTTGCACAAGATTTTAGTAAACAAAAAGAGTAAGATCGTCGGTACAAATAGTTCATATCTTAAAGAGGCAGTTAGACGCAAAACGCAGGTAACAGATTCTGCGTGGCACAATCCTATTCTTGTGGGCCTAAATGCCAAAACATGCTTACATTACCTATCGGTTCGTTGTGATTCGAAATTACTTGAGCAATGAGTCCACAAGTTTTCAAGAAGCTCTATTTTCTCTATTTTCTCTAAGCATCATAAATCGGACCCAAAAACCATATTCTTTGGTGGGTTTCTTACCCGCCTCGATTTGCAGATTATGTCATTGCAACTTCAGAGTTGCTCTGACCAGATCGCTGTTTACCACTTTTAGGAGGTTGTGATCAACAAAATAACTTTGCAAATGCATAAATCAACATAGATGAGCAACATATTTCAATTCATTTCACAAGATTGTCAACAGCAACTTTGATGCAGACAGATTGTAATCTGCAAATAATCGTATTGAAAATCTCCACTGACGAGTTTTTGCTTAGCCTGAGCACTTTCTGTAAAAATACAATCACCCTGGATAACGTCTGTGCAGTAGTGTAGGGGTTGTTCAGTAAAATTGAGGCTGTTCAGTGCGATAGAGGGATAACATGATGTCGTTGGAGGGATAACATGCAGTAGATCTGAGGCTGTTCAGTTATTTAGAGGGATATCATACAGTAAGTAAGAGGGCAACATCATGTCGTTGGAGGGATAACGCCAGTAGATTTGAGGTTATTCAGTAAGGTAGACTCTATTAATCCCCCCTCTGGAGTGTCCAAAATTAAATAAGCCCTCCCCCCTCACTGTAATATGCGAAAGTGTAATGACTTGCTGTGACCAGTGTCGGCAGGACTCTCGGTTTCTAATACAAAGAAACTGGTACTTGACCGTCCCTGTTTTTGTTTGACTAAACAGTTTCTACTTGAAATTCAATTCAATTTTTTCGAATTCCGCAGCAAGACCTTTCCTGCACTTCGGGTTTCTCGCCCATTAGTGCAATGAGATTGATGAAGGGATCAAATTGATCACCTCCATTGCGAACGTTTTCTAACGATTTCTTCTTTTGCGGTGCTTGTAGCAAATATTCACAAAATTCTTCATCAATTTACAATCGAGCATTGATAACGTTGCAAACGACTCCACGGCGTGACTGTGTTTGATGCAGTTCATGTTTATCCGAAGTGCTGTTTACTGCACATGACCCCCGAATTTTACAAAAACACATTAAGGATTTCTTAAAGATATTCCCCAAGCGAACAAGTTCATCCCTGTACCTTACTGCAAGTTATCCCTCTATGTAACTGAACAACCCTAAAATATCTGATGTTATCCCCCTATCGACACGATGTTATCCAAGCAAAATACTGAACAACCCCTCATATACTGATGTTATCCCTCTATCGACACGATGTTATCCCTCTATCGCAGTGTTTGTTATCCCCCTCAGTTACTGAATAGCCCCTCTCTTACTGATGTCAGCCCTCCAACGACACGATGTTATCCCTCTACCTTACTGAATAACCCCAAATCTACTGGGGTTATCCCTCCAACGACATGATGTTGCCCTCTTACTTACTGTATGATATCCCTCTAAATAACTGAACAGCCTCAAATCTACTGCATGTTATCCCTCCAACGACATCATGTTATCCCTCTATCGCACTGAACAGCCTCAATTTTACTGAACAACCCCTACACTACTGCACAGACGTTATCCAGGGTGACAATATTAATGTCCCGCGTAGCGTCATGCCCCTTTAATGTACACAGCTCGAAAGTTACTCATGTTGAAGTTTCTAAAACTGAATCCTAATTTTATTAGCTTCTTTTAATTCTTTGTGCTATTCTTGTCTTAGGAGGATACAGTCAAATGAGGCGAAAAACAAGTTATCTCCAAATTTGTGCATACCTTACTAAGCTCATCTAGTTGTCGAGTCAGCATATTTTTGTACAGACATTGTGAAGTATCTTCATCGTCCCAAGTTCCTACGTCTGTACAGTCTCTTTGCGCATAGCCATTGCCTCCATAAGGGCAATGACTAAAAGCTGTTGCTCCATTGATGGTGCTGTGCCATGCAAATTTCCCTGCAAGGAATTGGAAAGATGCTATGATTAGGCATTCACCTTGCACTTACTCTATTTGTCGTATATATTTTCAATCCTTGTAACATTTCAAATTTCACATAAAAGTAAAAGACGGGACTCCGTTGAATTTGCTTAAATCCATCCTTTTTATCTCAATCATCAAATATGTTTGCTCATTACGGTCAAAGCAAGGGAAGTGTGACCAGTGTCATGTCAAATCATTTGATTATTACATATCATCATTGCATTTGGACTAGCCCAAGTCGTCATATAAGAAATTATTCATAAGATGCATGTGATCTGACTTAACCCAATGTCCGTAATAGGGCCTAACCGCAAGGAATTTGAAAACCAGGGGGTCAGTCGTATCTGTCTACACATGTGCGCTGTTCTGGAAATGGTGGTGCTAATATATAAACATCTGTTCGTTTTGACATACAGCCATTTATGTTTCAATGTTGGTTTATTTATGTTTCAATGTTGGTCATTTTCCTTCAGGGAAAAGCAGTATCTTGTCTGCTATTGGTCAAACATTATAATCAAAGGCGCCGTCTGCCGTACCAAAAACCGTCCAGCCATTCAGCTGTGTTATCCAGCTGTGAGCTGTTCGTGACAAGTCGTCTCTTCCTTTCTTACAGGACGACTTGGGCAAGTCCACATTACATTATTATTCGAATGATAATTCAAATAATGATATGAAATGTGCTTTAAGGTGCCCGTACTACCGAATGCATTGAATGCCATGTTTTGTTTTGCTCAATCACACCACACACATCCGCTGAACTATTGTCAAACGGCGAAAGTGCCGGGGCTGTCAATCAAAAAATCATTATTATTTGATTTTCCAAAATCAATATTCAATTATCACACGATTAATATTCGCATAATCTATTTCAATCAGTTATACTACTCTCGCCTTAACTGTAAACAAATAGACCAGCTACTCAGGTACTCTCAGCAGGTACTCATGAACACACATACAGGAAATAAAATCTGACAAAAAGCTGAAGAAAACTCGAACATCTTCTATCCTTCGAACGTGGAACGAAAAATCGGATGCTGCTTCACTACTATCACCTTTCGTCTTACAGTAAAGTCCCACCTTTAAGAAATGGCATTATAAGAAACTCAGGCCTGATTTCGCTGAATAAAATAGCTCTCTACAAGAAACTATCCAGGTTGCTTTATCTTCAGTTTCTTATATAATGATACAAAGTGATATTATAAGGCGCATATTTGAATATGTCTCCACTACGTCTCAATTCTCTAGAAGCAGGAATTGAAGTTTTAAGCCCAAATTGTTATAATTTCAAGAAACTTTTAGTACTGGCTAAAATTATCAGATCCTTGTATAACAGTGCATATTTTTAAAACGTTTTCTTGACAATTTTGATAGCCGTTTGGAATATAAAAGTGTTTCTTATACCATGCTATACACACACACCCTGTTTTTAAGAAGTATATCTTAACATAAGAACCAAATCAGGCTGTTTTTGGGAAACGAGTTTCTTAAAGGCGGAACTTTATTGCATCAGCCAATCAAATGTTAAGAACGGGCATGTGGCATCAACTTAGTAAGAAAGTAATGACCTTATTGGCACTGCAATGATTGGTGCGGATATGGCCTAGTCCCTACTTTGAAGCCGTTGTATCACGAGTCTGAAGCAAAACCATTCAACTGAAAATGGGAAACTGGGACTCCTGTAGTCAGTCTACAACTGATAAGCCGTTTGCAACCTCAAGAAACAAATTTTGAAACTTTTTGTTCTCACCTTTATCTGACTTAGTGTATCGAAGAGGGCAAAATTTTGTCTGCCATCCAATAACTCGGAGTGCAATAGACTTTGTAACTTCGTTGACATCATTCATCAATGCACGACAGACGTAAACACCATTATGATTAAGATCAGCCCTGTGGAAGAAAAAAGATTAACTTATATTCATCCAGACGACATGACGTCACAGAGGTGTTGAAAAACGGCACCATCTTGTTTACGGGCGAATCTTTCGAAAGTTGCCATAGGTTCCTTTTGAAGATTTGCAACAATTTCCAATGAGTTGCACAAAGTTGGGCAAATCTTTTAAAAGTTGCTGTAGGTTCCTTTTGAAGATTTTTAACAATTTCCAATGAGTTGCAAAAAGTTGCCCTTGTCTTCTCGCTTGCGCTAGTTACAAGGTAAGAAATGGTATTGGTGATCGGAACGATCAGCCAGACCCAAATCAATGAAGTTTCTGCAAAACAAGTTGATCATGAAAGTAAATCATATATTTTGTCCACGGAAGTTATGAGGAACTTGCCTTTGCAAAAATAAATTTGCAAAAACAACCAAAAATTCCATCAGCTGTTCGTTGCCTGCTTGAAGTCAACCCTCCTTTTCAACATTAGCTTATCTTGCGGTTTAAGTTAAGAATGATCTCTAAATAGCCTCCAAGCATTGAGAAATAAGAGAGACAATTTCAATATCTCAGTGCAACGCTCTGTTTGTAATGGCTTCATCTACCCGGTTAGTGCAAACTGATACATTTCGTCTGTAGGAACAAATACAAACGAGGGTGACCTTACACTAATTACGAGCTGGATCATGCAAATACTGGTGTCAAATTTTTGAAAATATTGGACACATGTTTGTTGAGTCTTCATTTTGATTTAATAGCTGGAAGATTTCCAAGACTGCCACATTCGGGAAAAAGATTAAAGATACAGGTCCTGTTTACACGATACCGTTTTGATTTCATATCGGATTTAAGATGGCAATCCGATATGAAAATTTTTCTGTTTGCACGATACCATTTCAGCATTTCAAAAGATAGCCAAGACTTTTAACTAAACGGTTCTACAAAGCATGTTTCAACAGCTGTTGAATTCATAGAGCAAGTTATGATTTAGCTCGTTAAGTTTTTTGGGCCACTCGGTATGTATACAGGGTGTCTCAAAAAATTGTTCGAAGTTTGATTAAATATTGAAAAATAACGATAACATTAACAGGCTCATGGGAAGATAACCCTGTCCCTAAGATTATGAAATAGTTCCAGAGACAAGAATCTTGCAAATCGGTTGAAAATTCACTTAGTTGCGAGCTTTCAAAGATCAAAATATGCAATAGTTGAAACCAGAGACCCCTAGATTGCTTGAAACGCAAACAAATCGAAGAATGTGTTAGAAGAAGCTTATCCAATGTCATACCTCTCGTTGATATCAGAGCATACCAAATAGGACTTCTAAAGTGATTTAATCTTGCGATCATTGTCAAAATTTGTTTAACATTGCATATGTCCAAAAACAGTGGTTCAAAGCATAATCGACAAGCGACTAAAACTGTTTCTGCAAACCATCCATATGCTTGAAAGTTAAGTTATCGAACACCGGTTCAAATCCCATTTGGTTTTTGTTCGCCTTGAAACAATGAGAAATAACAGAAACGATGGCTTGTGGGAATTTTACCAAAAATGCCTTTTTGAGGTCTCTGGTTTCAGGTTTCGCACAAACTTGAACTTCGAAGGCTTGCAACTCCAAGAATTTTTAGCAGATTTGAAAGATTCTTGTGTCAAAAATTAATTTAAAATCTCAGGAAAAGGGTCACTTGACCATGTGCCCATTCAGCGTATCTTAACGTTTTAGTATTTAATCAAACGTCGAACAATCTTTTTAAGACACCCTATATATATAGAAGCAGCTGGTATAATCTTTGAAAGTTACCTTTTAATGTGCAAAACAGTTTTATTTTCTCTTGAACGCAAGTCATCAATTCTCCTCACAGACATATCTGTGAATGAGTGACGATCGAATTCCCATTGTAACTCCCCTCGTGGCTGCCAAATGCTTGCGCATGATAGTTCGATTGAGTCATTCTGAAACACTACTTGATCTTGCACAGGTAGTATTTTGAACCGAGGTAGCTCAAATTGAACGGCATCTAAATGAGAAAGATTGTAAGTTTGCAAGAATAATTCAACAGAACTAAGGCATGCAGCATGTCTCGTATCTACCGGGTGAATCAATAAAAATGTCTGGCGTTTGAAAAAATGCTGCTCCTTGACTATCAAAGTAATGATACTGAAAACTGTCTTATTTTATTCCCGATATGTCCAATGAGATTCAGTAATTTAACCGGCTTTAATCGGCTCTTCCTTCCGGGCGAAACGGGAAATCTTGTGCAGCAGGCCCCTTTCAAAAACCTGCAAAAACGAGTAAAAACAACAAGCAAGATTTCCCTTTGCTCCCCTTTCTGGCAATAATGACACTGGGATGTGTTCATTTATTCATCCTCTTGGGAGAATGGAATCCCCCTGAATAAGTTATTCATACCAGGGAGAAGACTTTTCAATCCAAAAAGAGGGTAGCACGTGCTAAAGCGTACTGAAGTCGTCGCCGTGAGGGTCAGTATAGAGTAACCGATTTCAGCCAGGAAAAGTTCAAAACATTATTCAACATGTTAGCTTTCCAATCATATATTGCACAATATCATTCCTTATGCATTCAGGGAGCAGTAGCCTTTCAAACACCGGACCATTTTAGTGACTCGCTCAGTACAGTAAAAGCAAATCACTGTAAGTTCTTCGTGGAATTCTAGGTTCCTATACAAACTCCTGACATACATTTTTCTAAATTTTGAGTCTTATAGCCGTGTGATTTTACCAAACAAATTTTTCTCATCTAAGTTTGTCTTTGCCCACCCCCCATAGCCTACCAAACGCATGAACTTTTTTGACTCACCCGGTACTGTTTCAAAATGCTATCTTTACAACATCACAAAATTAACATCATGGCCAAGAAATACAACAAAAACAGATGAAAAAATACGCCGAAGTAATATGACTAAGTACATGGCAGTCTTTAAAATTTTTTGGGAGAATTTACCGGATAAGAAAATTTCATGCAGCAGAGCAGCGGCACAGAAGTAGGCGATCAAAGAGCTCTACGCTCGAATTGAACTAAGAATCCAGCTCGAGCTAATGTAACTGGGGGTGGGGGAGGGGTAAAATGTGTCACTTGATCTTTGCTTCTAAAGCTGGGGAAAATCTATTCAAAATGCGAGAGAGACCTTCAATTAATTTCCAAATGTGTTCATTTCCACTGTATATCCACTATGTTTATTCTAAATTCTTCGTGTATCTGTTTGATTCTTATTTATATCACCTTGTTGAAAATGAAGATTACTCAAACGAAATTGATGATTCCAACTAAGACTTGTTCTTTTTTGAAAATTATTGTTGAAAACGGTATAGTCAAGACCGACATTGCAACCTTAACATTCGATATACACTCATAACATCTCTTAAAGACCCACAATTGCTTTGCCAAGAATCTCAACAAGATTCCTTACGCATGAAGTAGAGACCTTATGCATTCCAAATACATATTTAGTTTTCGTGCAACTTCTATGAGCTTCTAAAATTTTCCAGGTATGTGTGCGTGTGGGGGGGGGGTTGATAAAGCTAATGAACCTCCCCTTGCAAGGTCTGCTGGATGATACGAAAAAGAATAACGCATGGTTATGAAAATACTCACTACACTTCCATCTTTTGCCTCCAAGTTCTTTAATCTTCTTTCCAGTAAGAGATTTTGGATATTTACATCTTGAACCCTCAGTTGCTCCTCGTTTTTTGGATTGCTTTACAAGCCAATACATATCACAATCACAAATAAGATCGTTGCCACCTAAATCACTTTGCAAAAAGGAAATTATAAAACATTATTCTAACAAAATTGAACTATGGCCATCAAATCTTTCTTTATATTAAACAGCTTGAAGGGAACTCTACCAGGTGTCTCAAATCACGATAGCTACTAGAGAGTTTACGAACCAGCACTAAAAGTATCCCCTTTGCACTGTGGATAATGGAGCAAAACGATAGGACATTGAGCCTTTCTTCAGATTATTGTAGAACATTTCTCAGAGGTAATCAACGATAACTTTACTCAAAGCGATAGGACTGAGTTCAGACACAGGATGATTTATCAGCTTTCTGGCCTTGCCTCTCGTTGTATTCGGTCATTGCTAGCTGATTTTGTTAGTGCAGCAGTTACAGCTCAAAAGTGCGAGCATGCAACGGGTTCAATTTGCGAGTTCGCAAATCGAAGATTGCTGATTTCAACCGTTTTTATTCAACTGAAAGAAAAGTCAGCTAATAAGGAATGAAAATAACAAGACAAAGCAAAACGACCGAGAAGACTTAACTGTGTGCAAACTGATTCATTGCTAATTCACTTTGCGGAAAGTAGTCGATAATAAACTCTCTGAAAAGTGTTCTGATATCCGAAGGAACCTCTTACTGCTGCTAGCTGTGTTTCTTGTGAGAACGGGGTGGTGTTTATGTTCTTCCTATCAAATCTACCAGATGTGGACACCTGATCAAAGCCTCTCTTTCAGGAAGTAAAAAGGTCTATTCCAAAATAGCAACATGGTCTATTGGAATTGGAGATCCTTGTGCTAGTGCTTCCCCTAAAAGCTAAGTCATGCTTTCACTGCAATATCAAAGAAAAGAAATAGGCCTATCATCTGAATCATAAGTAAACTTTAAGCGTACCATATAAATTCGAAGATTATTTGAAAAAAGATCTTCATGATTGGATGACCAATCGAATATTGCTTTGCTATTTGCTTTGTTCGATTCGAATATTGTTTCTATTGTTCGAATATTGTTTATAAAAGATTACAATAGGAATTCCTTTCCTTGGAAACCACAATGAATGAGAATGTTCAATGATTTCATCATGCAGAGAAAACAAAATCCAATGAAGATACGAACCTATTTTGAATATTGAAAACATGAGTGGTACACTTCTCCCGCTTTCACTGTAACTAAGTTCTACTTACACTTTGGATGAATTTGGAAATGTGTACTCTTTAAACGTTGTTAACTCATTTTGTTGCAGTGATCTGTAAATGATTCAAATAGACATAAATCTAAAATACTGTTTGAGGACAACTGCATAAGTTCAGATAGAGAGTCAGCAAGAACCGGGTTTGCCAAAAATTCCAAGCGTTTGAAAACTGTAGACGTGCAGTACCCGCTGGATCTGAAAGAATTAAAAATCACTTGATAGCAGGAACACTGAAGTATTTTGTCATTCCTACCGTTTTCTCTATGAGAAAGGAAAACGCAGGTAAGTTCAGCCATGAGCGATAGGACACCCAATGTGTAGCAGTTTGAAATTTATACCAGAATCGAGCAACCTTAACTTATTGCTTTTTGTGTTTTGGACTTATTTTTACTTGGTATATAGCCACCTTTCACTGAGCGTAAATTTGAAATTTTCGGCAGTGAGCCATCTTAAGTGCAGAGCCACCTTGTAAAGCTCTAAGCGCTTGACGACTAAGGTAGAATCCAGGATTACTACCAAGGTAGAATCCAAGGTAGCTTTGTACCAAACAATACAAAAGCCCTGAAATTTTTCAAGTGGAATCCAATCAGGTTTATACATCTAAAGGTTTAATTGATTATTTGGTATCAAGCTACCCTGCTAAAACTAACAGACTAACAAACGTCACAAGTTAATGTGTCATGAAGTGGACCTGTATCAGGCTGCGTAAATCTCCTGGCCTGCAACTATCAAATTTATAGTACTTACATTCGTCGTAGTTTTTTTGCTTCTGAAAATGCATTTTGGTGAATGTATAGCAGTTTATTTTGTGATATATTCCTGCAATAGAAAGATCATGCTCGTAAAAAATTCATCAAGAAAGCCTACTAAATAGAAAAGCAGGATCACTTGCAACACAGCAACAGCTCTCTTTCTTGCATTTTTACTTGTTTTTATGGAGAACAAACAAAGTGCTTTTTTGAAGCAATCATTATTTTGACTGTCGTGTACCATAAATCAGCAACCACTAGTCAGATTTGCTAAAACAAGACCTATTCAAGCGTAATGCAACTGTACCAAGAATGGGACAATAAACTGTACAGCTCCTCCACAGCAGTAAAACAAATGGGGCAAAGTTTTTTGGGATACCTTGTGTAGTTGGGCTTGGGACCTGCATGAATATATTCGTTCGAAATAGTACAGTATTGATATTACGCCTGTGTTCTCTGGAGGCCTACACGTATTGTTTATGAGAAACTCAACTCTCAGACAGCCAAGATAGCCAATTAAGACACGGGACACTCCAGGACCTCGAGAATTGAGAAAATATACTATTTATTCTGTTTTAAACATATTTTTACTGTATTTTCAGTTGTTCCTTGTATCATATTACTCGGAGGGTACTTGAGCTATGTCTAAACATTGGGAAGGCTTCAAAAACCTTGATTTGAAAAGTTTGCGAAGGCACAGCTAGAAAACAAAAAGATTGCTCTGAAACGTTTAAGAAACTAGTAAGAAAGTCTGAGTACCCAAAATCTGATAATTCTAAGAAACTTTCAGTACTTGGCCCTAATTCTTAGTTTCTTACAATAAAGAGTCCAAGTGGAAGCATATTTCGAAAGTAGGGGGCATATTCGTGGAGCTAGCGTATCGAAAACGTTTGTTTGTGCAACTTTATTTTCGGAAGATATTGATGCTGATGATGGATCTGTGGCGTCAATGACACACAGAGTCATCGGAAAGGTGCCTGAAACAGTAGGCTTAACAGATGAGCCATGAATGCGCTTCCTGATTGAGTGTCATATACACAGGAAAGTTCCGTCAATCAATACAAGCTACAAGTTATGTAATCCCCAAACCATGTCCTGTGGGCCTCATCCCTTGCGGGCAAATGATTTGTAATGGTTTTATCTCCATTGAATAAGTCAGGAGATCCACCCACATTTATCAAACCAAATATTTTCACCGTTACAGAATCGATCAGATCTTTGTCTAGAGAGCGCTGAAATTTTCTAAATTCATGTTTGATGGCTTCAAAGGAGGGGACTGGTGGATAAGAGGGTTGTTTTTCGAAACTTTAAGTCCTTAGAACGTCACATTTTGGTGAAATCGCGTTTCAAGTGTAAGTTTTAGATCCTCAAGTAATCAGTGAGCATTAAATCATTCAAACATAAGCCTAGAATATCTGACAAAACGATGCCCGTGTTCTTTCATAAGAAATTAAAACTCGAGTTGCACGTATTTTTCATAAAAACTTGAGAACTTGAGCCAGTATTGAAAGTTTCTTAAAATTATCAGATTTGAGTACTCAGAGTTTCTTGGAGTTTCTTAAAGTTTACACAACGATCTTCATGTTCACTATCTTTTTTTATATATATACACAATTTAAAAATTCACAATTTAACGAAACATATTTACAAGAACGATACCACTGGTAGCATGATAGGTATGGCTACCATAACTGATCTTTAACAACAAACAATACAGATACAAAAGGCTATACCAAAGTTCTGGTCCCTTCATAGGAAGAAACGGATCACAGAGATCAGCTAATACTATCATGTTCACTATCTGTACCCTCGTGAACATTTCAAAACAAAGCCTTTCACATTTTTAGAAATCAGTACCTTCCTAGTAACACGATGCAGTCCAAAGTGAAAATAAATTAGATCATACCTATGTAGAAAGTTTCTTAAATCATTGGAATTTATTGACTTTTGGCAATGAGCGGTTTCTGTTAAAAATACGTCCATTACTTGAGTACTATTCACAAAGAGGCGTGACTTCAAAACACTGGTAGTGAAGCAGAGATCAATAAATACAACGATAATCTTCTAAGAAACCCGCTTCTAAGAAGAACTCGTGCGCAGTTTCCTACGCAGCTTTTATTTCAAGACTTCGCATATCCTTCGCAGTCCCCTACGCAGCTCCTATTCCAGACAATCTATTTTTGAGTTTGCCAATTATTCCTGGGCTCCTTATGTGTGGATAAGAAAATCAGGTTTTTCAATGGCAACTTACATCAGTCATGTTTTACCTTGTTTTGGCGCTAACATTCCTCTGATTAGAAGAAATCAAAAGAAACATTCGAGGAGAAAAAACGAATCGAAAAATTCACTTCGCATCAATTTATTTGCTCAATGTAAATCCGCCTTGATGTTCAAGATTTCAGTCTTGAATATCGGAAGCATATTGGTTATTCCACAGCCCGCGAAAAGCGTAATCTTTTTTAACTAGCTCGGTATATGCTTAGATTTCCTCTAATTACAGCCAAGGTCAAAGTAGCTCCAAATACTTACACATGTTTGAGAAATTTCAGCCCTGAAAATGTTCCTCTTTCTATCGCTCTCAGCTGATTTACTTGCAGATATCTAAGGAAAGAAACATTACGGTTGAAGAAAGTATTGATTGTCATCATCAACGAGATGGATGCTAATTAGAATAGTGGAAAGAAACAGGGTGGCCAATAAACGCTTTGTCTTCTTTACAAGATAAACAAGCAATAACATTCGTTGGTGAGTGCAGCATTTTGGGAAAGGGGAACAAACTGCACCGTCATATGGAATTGAATAAAAGTAATAGGCCTTTCGTTGACATTAAAAGATGCCTTGCCGCCCTCCCCTGTCTCACAACCCATCATTGTCGCAGTCAGTTCAGTTCTGTTGGCATTGCATCGACAGAGCAGAAAGTGCGTAAAACGACGTCATCGAGCAATCTGAGATAAGGAAGTGTTTGGATAGAGAAGCTTTTTGAAATGATAAATCAAGAGTTTAAAGCCCAAGGAACAAAACATCAAGTGTTGCCGAATTTTGGAATCTGTTGCAGGGAGCTAGGGGAACTCAAAGTTACGAGTTTTCGTGCATGCGTGTGCAGTTTCTGCTCTGTCCATTGCATCACAAAATGACTCTTCCCCCTCACTGTCTGAAGACCAAAACGAAGTCAGACAAACACGCATTCATTCCATGGAATAAGAGACCATTTGGCTTTGATGACACCGCCTCTGACGTTTGCGTTGTTATGTTGATGAAAATAGCTTATGCAATGTTTCCACGAATCGATCGAAAGTAAGAAAGAAAGAAAGAAACAGAGATATAGGAGCTTGCTGATTCTTTGACATTACTATGCAGCTAACGCCGCAAATATATATATGTCAGCGTGTAGTTAAAGAAACTAAGTTGGCCCAGTAGTACGGAAAGTGCCCTAAAATCATCAGATTTTGAGTACTAAAGGTTTATGAACAGTTTCATAGTGGGTTTATTAACTTCTTGTAGCTGAGAAAGGTTCCTTTAAAAAGATTTGAAGCAAAAAGATTTATTGGTGCTAATGAACGGCGCTGTCGACTGATATGAAATCCTTTTAAAATTTTTTTGATATCTCTTTTCGTTTTCAATTTATCCACTGATTTTAAGTATCAGCGGATGACGTCATTTTGTTTACAAATTACTAGGATACAATATGGAAATACAGCTGCATCTCTGCATCTGATCTTGGAAAGGTTACAATTGTAGGAAACATTTAAGGTGAGCTGAATAGACGTAAAAGAAATTGTCTCATGAATTTAAACAATATTCAGAAAGGCAAAAAACTTGAAATTAAAAGTGGTTGCTAAAACTTTGATACTATGGAGAAGGCGACGCAAAGCAAAAGACAGATTTAGAAATGCATATTAATTGAAGCAAAGTTCGTTGAGTCGATTTCCCCTTGAAATCATATTCAACCAAGGGCGATATGAAACGTGCGTTTAGGCCCGATCAGGAGGGCAAGTGTTTCTAGGCCGAATTCGCTCACATGTTTGCTACGAGAAATTGTTCATACCTTACTGGCATTACCTTCAAGCTTTCCTTGGCATTTATTGTCCTTACAGCTCTGTAAACATCATCTTTCCCCCCTTTTAATGGCCCAAAGTTTGCCTCTGCAGACTGTTTCTCTCACAGAATTTTCCCAGAATGAACGGCCAATCGAATCCACAGCGGATGATTTTCCCTCGCAGCTTCCTTTTTAAACAGAACCAAACCACGTCCTTTTTAAACAGAACTACCAAACCACGTCCCTTTTAAACAGAACTACGCATTTCATATCGCCCTTGATTCAACCTTATAAACTTTCTTTACTTTTTGCAAACAAAATGACGTAATAAGCCAATCATACAAACAGTGGATAACTTGAAAATGAAACACGATATTTTCCATCATTCAACGGTACAATTAATTTGCATCTTTCACATCAATTGGCAGCATGCATTTACATCGAGCTACATACTGTAAGGCCCATGCGAGCATACATCAAGAGACATAGGTAGCAGGCATTAGATATATGTTCTAAAATTTGTCTGTATTATTTCTTTTTAGCTATTCTAAAAAGAATCCGAATCGAACGATATTATGCTACATTCTGCAGAATTTCGAATGTTAACAATAGTGATAGAAGCTCTAACGCCACTCGATCGAATGTTACGTGTAAAAATGTATAAAAATAACGCTCGAACCAAGGTTCTTTGTAAAATAGCTAAAAGGTCTATTGTATCTCTACTCTCTCTATTTGATTTAACGTAAAACGTTACACTGTTGCCTGTCTACGAGGTGTTGGATAAAAGCTCTTTGCAAGATTGTTTTATTTTCCGAAGACAATAAGGATAAATTCAACAGGCTACTTCTCACAGAGAGAAAATATCATTTGGAGTGAAAATAAAGACTACCATGTTCAAAATAAGGACATCCTGCTTATGAATTATTTTGCAAACATTTTTTAAATAAATTAATGGACATCTTAAATTAGAAGAAAGGTCTAAGCAACTGTGCTATGTTGCCGTCATACCGCACAGAATGATGAAACAATTTTCCACTATTATGTTCTTTGGGTGCATTACGATTCAAACATGCAACTCAAACAACTCAAACAAACTTTGGGAAGTCTATTTACTAAGATAAGACACGCTCAGAAAGATGGAAATCTAAACTTAAGGGCAGTGAACCGAGATGTTTGAGGAGGCAAAGAAATAAATGGGCGTTATCGACTATATTTGTTTGCCAAAAGCACTGAAACAAAAGATATCGGGGCTGTGCATTTCTGATCCTCCTAACCTAACAAATTGAAGATACGTAATATTAGAAGGAAGGGAATGCTCGCTTTAAGTGGTTGGTTATCAGATCCATTCTATGTTCAGAAACTATCATTTTCTTTATCTTAGCAACTGACGAAAATCATTATTTTCTGTGGTTTAGCCCTTGAAATCTTTTCATATCTAATTTAATCTTTGGGCTCAAAGTATGAATTCAATCTGCCTCATATGAATATTGTATATGAACTTAGAATGGCTAAAACGTGGTCACCAAGGCCGAATTAGATTAACTGGCTTTGGAAAGGCCATGAAACCAACACTGTGGACAATTAGGGCATGTAAACAACCAACGCCACTGCTTATTGAGGTTAGGGGTCATCGACAAAAGATTTTCGTCCCCGTTAACGGATTTTGTCCGTTAGGGGGGGACAGGGTCTCACCTGAATCCGCTAAGATTGTCATATTAGGGACGAAAATCTTGATAAGAAATGTTGCACAAATATTTCAAAAGAATGTGTCAAATCATGAGCAAAGTTAACTGAAGTTTGTAATAAATGTGTGGATTTCAGGTGTGAAACTTACCTCATAACATTAAAATGTGTTGGTATGCGACAGACATGTTAGCTAGGCCATGCCATTCATGGTGGGCCTAGGTCAGGTGTATTCCGGGCCAAAGCTGCTTAGAAGAGGCCAGAAAATTTTTGTCCGTTAATGAGGGGGGAGGGGGTTCAGAAGTTAACGGACAAATTCCGTTAACGGGGACGAAAATCTGTTGTCGATGACCCCTTAGCAGCCAAGTAATATTGAAAATAAAGAAGTAGTAGTTTGATAAATATGTTAACTAGTGGACAACTGAACAGTGACATGAAAGACCAAATGACACTTTCTTCATTTGGATCAGCGGCGGGGTCACAGGGGGACTGGAGGGATGAGTTCCCACAGGCCTTTCAAGGGTAGGCACTTGAGCTTGACCAAGTTCTTCCCCTCCATGCAGCTAGACAATTAGGAGGCCTTAGGAGGTTGATAAAGCTGATGAGCTTTCTTGAAATAGTGAATGGGCATATAAATTTCACCATTGATTCTGTATGCCTGCTTTTTATGACAATTCTTCAATGTCCTAGAAATAACTTCTTTTCCACATGCTCAATCAAGCAGATAGAGTTTTGCTGTGGCAGATCTAAGGTGGGGGAGGTGGGGGAGGGGGCAAATGGAGGCAACTACCACCTTCAAAATGACAACTTAGCTTTGCCAAGAAGTACACCCCTCATTGTGACCCTAAAGACATTCCTTTATAACTTTTTTGACCAGAATGTGGGGCAAAGATACAAATACAGATGTCATTCAATAGAGAACCAATGAATCTAAGAGTACAAAGATTTGCACATGCCTTCAGTGTGCTTTTCTGTTTTACTTTGGGCACCCTCTTGGCAGGCTGCCCCTACTTCAACTTCAAGCTGGATCCAAAAAATGCCTGGTCTGCTTTCCTTCCTCACAAGGCAAGAATCCCCAGCTTCTCTATGAGTTCAGTTTTTTAACTTTTCTGAATTGGTAGAGAATTGTCAAAGGGAGGGGAGTTAAAGCAGGTGGTGATCTTCTTTGACTGCAAATTCAAATATCAATTCAGTACTTACAGTTTAGACAAAGAAGGAAAGCTTGCAAAAGATCCTGGCTCAATATATTGAATATGATTGCCTCTGAGGTTCCTGCAATGAAAAATATATAATAGATTAATGATTGACAAATGACAAACCATTTTAATGTATGAAGCTGTTAGGTCAAATATAATTTCCTTACAGGAATTTGCACAATATCCCAGCAGTTAAATCATACATACTAACAAAGAAACACAAAAATATCCTTCTTTTGAAGATATTCTTGATTAATTTCTACTCACAAAATGCAGTAATGAGTATCAATGACATTGAACATTCTTTGGTATCTAAGGAAGGGCAGTATATGTTCCAAATCTTTCAAAAGGTGGGTGTCAACTTTAGTAACCTAACTTCTTTGAACTGTATGGCTTTAAAGAAACTTAACTATTTTGCAATATTTCTGAGGTCAGACTTTCCTCAAATCTTCAATGCTTTCAGAATTAGAGTGTTTTTCTTCTTTCTTGGGAATTCAATTTAGGGATTTTCAAAAATTTCTAAACTGCATACAACATGAAATAATTTCCCACTCTTGTTGGGAAGACAAAGTATCGACCCTTTTTTTGTAGACACATTGTATTTCAGCTTTGTTGATGGCGAGTCATCTTTGGGGCGCACATAGTCATGTGCATCGCTGCTATTGTTTCATGCTCTTGTTCAAACTGGTTAAGCTAATTTGCATATTACATCATTGAAGTAAATTGTTAGTGTGCATGTCATCTGGAGCCCTTTTGGGGGATTCCTGAGGCTCACAACTTAGCCTGTTCATATCCCCAACAAACTCACTTTAAAAAACCTTCGTTAACAAAATAGTATCAAATATTCAAAATTTATGAAAAGTCCAAAGGCAGCATTATAGATATGACATATGGACTTATTATGGCAGCATTATAGATATGACATATTGACATATGACTATGGACTCTTTAAGCCATTGACAGTTAGAACAAATAGGTCATTATAATTTCAAACTCACCATTTTACACCAATCTAAATATATGGAACCTATGCTGCAATAGGGCTCAAATGTCTGAATCTAAAGAAAGGTTTATGTAACATTACATTACAATGTCTATGAAGCTAATAGCTTGAGAGAAACTTAGGGTACTGCCCTAAATCTGCCCTGGAACGTTTTGATGTCTTGATGTTTTTCAAGGCCATGGCATTTTGAATTTATCTGAAAGATTTCATGGAAAGTCAACATCATTGTAAATCCTATATCAATGGAATAAATATTATGCGATCTTCAAGAAAACCATAGTTTACAAAAGTCTGGGGGCAGGCTCTTCTTGTTTAGGATTTAGAAATTTGATGACATCACAGCCTCACAAATTATGAAATGCCACTGACACTTTACTTATCAAGATATTAAATTCTTAAAGCACGCTTACAACAGAGTGCCCTAAGAACATCTCAAGCCATTTAATTCAAAGGAAAACTCAATTCAATTTTATTCCCAAACTTCACATTTAGTTACAAAAAAGATCTTGCATTCTGCATGGCGTTTCTTATCCAGCTTGGGCCACTGCATTAAAAGTTAAAAGAAAGAAAAAGGGGTATTGTATAGTACAATGCACTAAAAGTATAACATATATAAGTTTAAAAGTAAAAATGCTTGTGTACAATGATAGGAAATGTGATAGAATTTTGCACCCACCATTTTAATTACTCATAATGCTAACTGGAATGGGATGATCAGGCCTATGTTCAAATTGTGGCTAGCTTGTTGAATTGAAGGTTTGAAGCAAAACTATTTTCAAAAGAAATCAAGGGAGGAATATCAAACAAATTGATTGCACACCACAGATTTCCCCAGGGTCATTCAGCAAAGCTCTTCTAGTGTATTTTTGTTAAACATAGTTAGTGAAAACCAGCTCCACTTCATCCAAATGTCAATCAACTACCAGTTGGGGCTTTCCGTAAAATGTTACCACCATTGGAGGATAATCTCGTGAATGTTCACTTTGGCACTGTTTGACCTTGACCTGACTGCATGCCCTATTAGGCCACAGAAGTACCCTAACTCCCCCCCCCCCCAGATGGACAACATAGCTCTCCTTTCGAACAAGCTGAAAAACATGGAAATACTTCTTTAGAAAATTCAATAAGAGAGCATCCAGTTAGTGAAATCATCAGATCTCACAAAATGAAATCCTATCAGAGGAGTCACATGAAAGAATAAGGCCTTCAAACATGAAAACCATATTTTTAGATGGAGCTTTGTTCTCCCTTGATGCTGGTAAAGAACAATATAACATGAAAAATTTAATACTTTAATCATATTTTGATATTAGCATTCAAGCAGACAAGGTGCATCAAGCCAAAAGGATTCAGGAAAGTTTAATCTTCTTGTGGTTTATCTGAAGTGTAGAATACAAAACATGCAAAAAAGCAATTTACTCTCAAGAAGGCTTTTCAAAGACAATGGTTAAAGCTCCAGAGAGGATACTAAAACTCTCTAGGGTGTCATTAAAGTGCAAAAGCAGAGAAAGCTGATTACTTCAAACACAGCATGTTAACAACAGTCTTAAAAGTTTCCTTTATAGCTTTTGTGAATGAACAATAACCAATAACAGTTAGAAGCCCAGTGGGGGAAGGGGAGTGAGTGATTGTGGGTCAATGTCATACTTCTCAAGTCTTAAAGATTTACTGTCACTGTAAAAATATTATTGGCAACCAACAATTCAGTTGTTTGATTTCTGTGCAGAGTAAAGTCATGAAATTACAGCAAGCACATTCTTCTTTGAAGTTGAGTTGAAGTCACTTTGCATAGCTGGTAAAACTAAAGGATTTGATAACCTGTCTCTCGTGGAATCAACAAATGATAAAAGCAAGGCTAGAAATGTGTTTATAGTAACAGTAAAGCTTTGAGGTGGAAGATGTAAAGGACATTAAGGCCAGGGAAAGGATTGATTTATATATATATATGAATACCTGTTGAATGAAGATAACTTACAATTTCTTGACTTTCTTGCTGAATGGAAATGATCCTCTTCTGATTTCTTTTATTTGGTTGTCTGAGAGATTTCTGCAGTGAAAGATAATTTGATTGGTAAATAAATGATACAGCCACAGAACAAGTGAGAGAAAAACTATATATAATTACTGTACTGGTCATGCATTCATCAACATGAAAAGAGAACAGAGAATTCTTCCTATTTTTACAAAAGGGTCCTGTTTCATTCAGCATGCCTTTTACATGTTGTCTCTTGGTTTGCCTTTGTTGTCGCCACTTTCAAAGCCCATGAAAATGGGGACAAAATGGCCAACCATGAGATGACACTCATAAGGAATGCTGGATGAAACAGACCCTTTAAATAGAAGTAAGACTTAGCCTTACTGGGCTGGCCCGCTTGGTGAAATGTCATTGGAGCACTGGCAAGATCTTCACAGTCAGGATGAAAAATCTTGAGTGGTGGCCAGCTCAGACAAATCTGAAAGGAGTGGGGTGGATTTTGACTTAATTTTTCCTCTAAAGGTATATCCAACTAATCTTATGATATTTTTCTCCAACAATTTTGCTGATTTTTGGGGGGCCAAGTCCCCAGGCCAGCAGCCCCCCCCCCCTGTGGCACTGCTACTGATGTGGACATTCCATCCAGGCTACTAGGGCAAAAATGTCTATATTGCTCATGTGCTACTGATTTAGACAATACATTCCATCTTTTCTTGGCAGGCGGAATTTCTCCAAAGGCTTGCAATAGAAACTGGTCTTGCCTGTATCAGGCTGGCTCCCACGGTAGGCCAAGTACACATGCAATTTTTATTCCTTTTTGCTCATTTTCAAGACCAAAAATTAGATTATTCATATAAATGATAAACACAAGAAGGGAGACTGATTTATGGCAAATATTTCACTTCATCAAAGACACCCCCCCCCCCAGATTACCAAGGTTTGATGTCTATCTTAGAGTTATGATGATGAGCCCCTCGTATCCCGGAATCCCTGCAGTAAACCTTGCTCATCAGGGATTCCTGAAGAAACACTGAAAAAGCTGACCCTATTTTCTGCAATCATTGATGGAATAATGATGGAATCACAGCATCGAATCTCAAGTCCTGTGGCAATGTTATCAGCTCTTCAATTGAATCAAAACTTCTATCACGTTTGCCGTAACCACAGTAATTCACAAATGTCGCAATCTGATTAAGGATCTTCGCTCTGAGTTTGGGCCTAACTAGGGTCAGGTTTTTCAGAGTAATTAATGAGTCTCTCTTGACTGATGTGCCATCATCAAGTCAAAGGAGCACAGGGAAACAAGGGACTCCTGGTCATACACATATTTCTTATAAAAAACTTGGATCAGGCCATAGTACTAAAAGTTTCTTAATTTAACATGAAATTTTGTCCATTTTAGTACTAAAAGTTTCTTAATTGGTTTCTTATTTTTTGAATGCAATTGAATTGTCAATGTGGTCGCTAACACTGCTGCAGATATATATGTTTCTTGATATTTAAAACATCATATAGGAATAAACAGCGTTCTATTATGTTGAAAACACAAATGGTTAGATAATATTGCCCAATAATAAAGGTTCAACGACCTATTTGCTATAAAATTCATGCTTGTAAGTTTGAAAAGTTTCTTAGTACTTCTCAGACATAGTGCTAGAGCTTCTTAAAATTTTGGCCATCTTAGTACTAGTTTCTTATAAACCAGTTTCTTATAAAAAAATGTGTACACATGTTTTTTATAACAAGCGGCTTTTAAAAAACTTAACTCTCACATCACCAAAAATTAAGAAACTCCAAACTTAAAAAACTTTTTATTCTGATAAATACTTTAAATCACTTGTTTCGTAGGTCATATTGCTCGGAGGGTACTTGAGATACCGTAAAAGCTCTATTAAGCCCCCCTCTCTATTAAGCCCCCTCTCTAATAAGCCCCTCCCCTGTGAGTCAAAATTTGAAATAAGCCCCCCCCCTCTCTTTTAAGCCCCCTCTTACACAAAATTCTAGAATTTACCAAATATTTTCCATTCATTTAGCTACACTACCTTCCATGTTAATTTTGGCACGTTTTGGAATAAAAACTGTGTCGAATTTACCTATTTCAGCCGTAAAATTGTACCTTGATTCCGCAAACTATGGGATAAAAGAACTGAAAAGCTACCAAATATATCCTTGTCACTTGATTTTGTGAATAAGCCCCCCTCTCTAATAAGCCCCCCTCTCTATTAAGCCCCCCCCCCTCTGGAAGGTCCGAAATTAAATAAGCCCCCCGGGGGCTTAATAGAGCTTTTACGGTACCTCTGAACAATGGAAAGGCTTGAAAAAGCATTGATTTGAAATGTTCATGAGGGAACAGGTAGTCAATGTGAATTTTGTTCTGGAAACTTTAAGAAACCCATGAGAAACTCTGAGTATTACAACTTTTCAGTATTGGCCAAAATCGTAGTTTCTCATAAAAAAATATGTTAACCTATTATGAATATTGTCAAACAGGAGGTATTTCAAGTGCCAGGCATAGAAGACAGGATAAAAACATTGACTGTTTAAAGGAGAATTCCGGGATAATTTTGACTTTCGCCGATTAGAAGCACTTCGAGGTCCTGAATTCATTTTCGAAATCAGTTTTGCAAAATTCGCAACAGTTTTCTTGTAATCGACCCGCAAACACCATCCCGAATCAATTTCCGAGAAAGGGCGGGTTTGATTGCGCTCTATCCCGCGGGTCAATTTTGACGTCATATGAGATCAGTGGTTTTGAGCATTTAGGCCCACTCTGTTGTGTTCGCATTGTGGCTGCAGAAGTTCCTCGCAATTTCCTTTCACAGGAGGTCTCATAGATTTGAGCAGAAACATTTTTGATGATGAAATAATCAACGATGATTTGATCCAGTTGATCTACGTTGCTTATATTGGAAATGGACGAATGCGATGACCATCACAGCTGCTAGCCAAAGATTGAACACTGACTGTGGATAGACCATGATGGTTGAAAGATGAGAATTCCGTTTGATGTAAGAATCGATATCAATAAAGCCGAAGAAATGATTTGAAACAAACCTAGCATGGTAAGCAAAGTTGAAAACTTTCTAATCAACAAACTCAGTCCGTGACCTGCTTTAGATGTGGCCGCTCGCAAGATACAAAACAAATTGTAAACAGAACAGCCTGGGTTGGGTTCACCATTACTATTGAATGTGTCTATATTGACATTGTATATTTTCAGAGATGCACAATACGCATATCTTTCATGCGAAACTTAGAATTTGGGCTAAACTTCTTGAAATTAGCAGATTTTGAGAATTCAGAGTTTCTTAGGAGTTTTTCAAAAGGTTCCATAACAGCCTTATATTCGCATATGTACTACCTCTGCCTTCATCAACATTTAAAAAACCAAGTTTTTAAGGGTTTCCAATATTTTGATATTGCTCAATTGCCTTCTGTCTGATATGATGGTGTAAAGGTAGAGGAATTACATGCTAAGGATTTCCTCAATTAAGTTCTTGAATTATAGTTTCCATGAAAGGGTGGAAAGGGTTTCTTAATTTTTGATGGTCTGAAAGTTGAGTTTCTTAATTTCTTAAATGGAAAAGAGACATGTTAGCCCCTGTTTGTCAGTTGGAAATATTAATCTAAATTTGCCATTCTGATTTCAGGTATGAAGGCTGAAATTCTTGGAAACTGCTTAGCATTCACAAGAGCATTTAGTGTCATGAGGTACAGAAAGTCAGAAAATAAAGATGCATGACAAGGATCTGTTCAAGGTTTTTGTAGTTGTATGGTATTGCAGATGAAACATTCCTGGAGAGCATACCAACTTTTGATTACTAAATGCAGGCAATTATGGAGTCATGGTTTTGGCTGCTAGTGTATATGTTATAAAGCCTGAGAAACTATCAAAAGTATCAGCACCACTGATTAAAATGTTTTGCAAAATGAGGTTTTCATCCAGTATGCCAGTCTCCTACTATTTTGGGGTAAACACTCTTCCTGGACTCTTTGCCATGCTGCTGCTGGAAGTTGAAAAGGACAAAGACCATGGGAAAGCTACTTTTGCAATAGATAGGGTATCTCTTTTTCAAAAGGAGGAGCAAATGTCAACCTTCACCCTGGCCACCCCTGAATGTTATCCAGTGCCAAATGTCTTGAAAACCAGAATATTGTGACTCTGATTTCTATGGAAACATCACAGAATGTTGTGTTTTTCTGCTTCATTTCTCAGCTACACTCACTTGAAGTACTGAATTCTTGTTCATTGTCTGTTCAAGAACCCTAGATATGGATAAAATTTGAAAAATTTCAGACCCCAAATATTGACGCCACCACACATGTTTTTTATTGTATAAGAAACTGGTTTCTAAGAAACAAGTACTTGGAGGGCAACAAATTTAAGAAACACTAGTGCTATGTTCAAGAAGTGCTAGGAAACTGTTTTAAAAGCTGGATCAGATATAATTGTGGGAAAATTTTTATTGACCCTTTGTTTCTGGGTACAAATATGCATAATAATTCTTATAATTCTATGCTTTTAGCCCAGACAATTTGCGTTCTTGATAAAATGTGCTTCATGTTGAGAAACAAATACCTGACAGTGGTAGAAACCACTCCATCCATGAAATAAGAAACTAATTTAGAAACTTTTTGCAGTAAAAAGCAGAAATTTTCATGTGAAATTAAGAGACATCTAGTACTAAATGCTAATCCAAGTTTCTTATAAAAGAAAAAACGTGTATCTATACTGAAAACAAAGGTTGCCCCTTGGGTATGGGTACCCAGCAGAATGAACTAGGGCCTTAGAAAAGAGGGGGTGTAGAAATAGCCTGGTGGTTCAGTATTTGATTTATATAGTTAAAAATTTAATCTAAGTATAGACTTTTGATATTTCCTTGATTAAAGTTTCTTTTGTCACATCTACCATATAAGTTTTGGAGTTTATGAGGCAAAATGAGATGATCTTTTGGTTTGAATATAACCATTTTACCCACCTGAGGACTTGAGTCTTTGATTATTTCATTCTGTCGTCCTTTCGCTCGTTCGGAATGATTTCTTTGAGCCAGAGAAATCAAGACGAATTTCATAAAAATCTTCGAAGCGTTTCTTACAGGGTTTTCCTCGGAAATTCTTTCCTGATTTTTTCGCTGCCAATGCTAATTTTCGCCATCAAAATCCTCCTTAACGCCTGGTTGGTGCTCTTAAGGCCCAAATGACTTCTACGTTCTAGCATCTTGCAACAACATCGGTATTTACGAGCACAGCCAGTTTTCTTTGCTTAGTACTTCTCCGACTGCCCTCTCCAAAGCAGTTGCCAGGGCTGCCATGAAACAATTTTGACGTGCAACCCGTAGGAAAGCGAATGCCAGACAGTAAATGTAACGGGAACAACACTCAAAACACACAAATAGGCCCATTCATGATCGCGTGCACGAAAGCCAGTGATCACATTTGACGTCACAATAGGCAGATTAATTCTCGGAAACGACAACATTCCGAGAATTGTCCGGCAGAAAACGACAACTTGAATGCGTAATAACTCTAAAACCGTCCGTTATTCATCAAAAATTTTTTTACGATCGTTTTTATCAACTTCAGTTACCCCAGTTTAGCTAAAGTTAAAATTATCCCGGAATTCTCCTTTAAAAGCGAGCTTTGTTGGCACAGGAAGCGAACATGATTGTTGAGCAAACCACAATTCCCCGGATTAAACATCAATCTTTTGTTATCAAGCGCACTTTAAATATATGACAATGACAAACCGTGTCCAAATCACTTCAGTCGCCTATACCAAGCTCACACCTTGTACCATACATGAAATACCATATATTTAGCGGGATAAATAAATCACTACAAAAATCTGAAACGTTCTTTGGTTTATTCGGCGATTCTTCAGGATTTTCGTGGATTAATCGCAAAATCTAAAGGATTTTCCTAGACAACAACGTGGTAGATCTTGAGGGACGATTGCTGGGGATTGCTCCCCTCCGTTTATTCCATGTGTTCATAATGTTCCACTTGTATTTTATATTTTTACAGCCATAGCATACAGTATGAAATGATATGGAAATCTATTGTATTTCAAACCTCTTTTTATTACATTTCCCTTTCAGTGTCCATATGTTCATATGATACAATGGTAGTACTATAAAATCTAGGTACTGGATTTCCCCAGACGACTGGATGAGATGTTGAGGGAATCATGGCCCCTTGAACTCAAATGTGGTTGCAGTACTTTATATCCTTTACAGCTACAACATAAAGTATCGAATAACATGGAAATCTATAGTATTTAACACCCATTTCATAACGGTTTCCATTCAGTATTCATGTGTTCATATGATACAATAACACGCCGTATTTCAGCACCGTCACAACGCGTTCGATCAACTTGGCTTAGCCTAGGCCTAAGAAAAATCTCATACTTACATTTCGACAGTCCCCCTCGGTAGTCGGTCGATTTGAAGGCTTTTGATCCCCTTTGAAGAGCACAGCACACTTATACCATTATTCCTCGATGAACAACTGCACTTAACAGGACAATCATCTGAAACAACTGCGATCAAAAATATAAACATTACAATCAAACAGGTAAAAGTATTCGATGTGTTGGGAGCCATGCTGATAACTTTCTTTGTGATGTTTTGATTTGATCATGCTCGCCAAGAGCGATCGCTTGTTGTCTTTTCAATGAAATCAACTCCACACTGTTATTGATTATTTTCCATTTATAAACCACTACTTGGCTAGATCCCCAGCGCTTCGTTAATACAATAAAAACATGAAATAGAAAATCAACTGTCTATTTTATGAATCATTCTTCTGCCAACAGCGCTGTTGCTTTCCAATGAGCCTTGTTGATCTTGAAGGTGACCGTCGTCCACAGATAATCCATTTTGCCATTATGTGTCATGGATAAGAAGCAGATTTGTCACGCGAAAATGTCCGCGAATAGAAAATCATTGATATAATCTTAATTAATTTTGCGTTATCGCAAATATCAACTGAGGGCTGGGATTTTGCGAATGAAAAGGAACCTTCAGAGGTACACATACCGTTTCGTGAGAGCAACTTTCTAACTGTTCTATCGCACTACATCCTTTTACTTGTTTGCTGCACTCCAGAACTACCTGAGTTTCTTTAGAAACAAAGGTATGGTTTCATAAAGCCAAAGCTGGCAATGGAATAGATAAAAATACCGGTTGTCCTAACATTAATGACCTACCTTTTGCATTAAAACGTGCAAAGGCAATGATGTATGCGGATGATACAGCAATTTCGTTTTCTTCAGATAATATAGAAGAGATTGACGCTGTTGTCAATGCTGAACTTGCCTGCCTAGAGAAATGGTTACAGGGAAATAAGCTTTCCTTGAATGTTGTCAAGACTCAGGCCATGATCATAGGATCGTCGCAAAAGTTGAGGAAGATTGATACACCAATGGTACCGATTCCTCATTTTCAAGTAAATGGAAAGGATATCGATCTTGTGAAGGAAACTAAATATCTTGGTCTCATGATTGCGACAATCTTAAGTGGGAGAGCAATGTCGTGTGTACACAGAAGAAGATCTCCAGAGCTATAGGACTTTTGAAGTATGCAAAACACTATGTGCAAGAGGATACATTAAGGAACATGTATCTTAGCATTGTTCAACCACATTTCAGTTATTGTTGCTCCGTTTGGGGATGTTGCGGGGCAACTAAACTGAAAACTTTGCAGAAATTACAGAACAGAGCTGCTAGAATTGTTACAGGTAGCCCGTTTGACACTCCGGCCGCTCCTCTATTGCAGAGGCTTGGCTGGCCGTCAATTGATAAACTAATCAATCGAGAAACTTGTACAATGGTGTTCAAATCTTTGAATGACCTCGCACCTGAAAACCTAGGTAACATATTCTCCAAGTTGTCTGATGTTCATGCCAGGGTTCTACGTAATACCAAATGCAATCTTGCTCTACCAAAAATGAGAACAGCTTATGGCCAAAAATCATTTGCGTTTCGTGGAGCCAACGCATGGAATAAACTCGACTCGGAAATGAAATTAGCCCCTTCGATTCAGTCATTTAAAAGTAAACTAAAAGCTTCGAATTGAGAACATTCAAGGAAAGCTGATCTGCATCGAATCGTATCGAATGAGTTACCTTTTTTTCCTTTTACGTTTTTATAGCTATTTAAGTATAAATTATTGTAAATAGGCTTAGATCTTATTAATTTTGTTTTCCTTTGCTGGGACAATTGGAAAGCAGTTGCTACATTATTTTTTTAACTGAATTGTATCCCAGGATAAATATTTTTAAAATGAAATGAAAAAAATGAAATGAAAATTGTCCCAGAAAAATTGCAACAGATGTGATCGGGGCCAAGGGCAAGAATTTAGATCCAATTAATTCAGAATGATTTCAAAAATAATCCTTGATAGTTAACTTTAAGATAAATCCCTTATTGGTTGATGTTGGTGCATTGAGAATGGGAATATTTATCTTGAAAATTAAATTTTGCCTCCACTTCCAAACCAGAGCTTGTGGGTTTTAGCCTAAACTGGAAACGCACTGCTTTGGGAATCTCGGAAATTACGGCGAAATATGAGCATAAAGCCTTGTGCTGAGGAAAATATTTTAATAGAAATCCAAACCTGAACTTCACAATCAAATACATTTGTACTGCCCTCAAAAGAACTTTCTTTCTACTACAAAAGTTTCAAAAAGTTAGAATTGCATCTGTTAAACTGGTGAACTATACTTTGCTTCAACGTGAAAAATAACTTAGTTTGTTGCAACTTTCATTGTTTGGATATGAAATCCATTATGTACAACCTTTCTCAGTAAAATATATTCATAGCTAAGTAGGTTGCCAACTTTAAATAAAATGATAATAATAATGTGATTCTTCACAGTCACCGACGTCGCAGTGCAGCCACGAATCATGTTTTCATTCAAAATCTTGGATGCTGCAGTCTGTAACTGTATGGGTACTGGTCGGCGGTCGCTGCCGGTCGCTGACGGTTGGAAAGGTTTTACTGAGACTGAGACTTGTTACCAGATCTCAAATATCTAACTATCCAAGTGGAAATCAGCTAGATCTTGACCATCTTGACACTCCAAGGCAGAACCTAGAGTTCTCCAAAAGCAGTTTTTCCTATTCTGGTGCAAAGATGTGGAATGAAATCCCATTAGAAATCAGAATGAAATCCACCACGATCACCATGTTCAAAAGGAAACTGAAGGAATTCCTGCTAAACTAGCATCCATCCCGAAGCACGATCCCTAGGAAGATCAGCAAATTTGTAAAATCTCATATAGATGTATATATTTATAGATATTTGTATAGTTGTCTTTTTTTATTTTAGCCTTGTCTTTTTTTATGTTAGCCGATAGAGTTTTGTCTTAAAATATGATAAAATGAAACGCAATGTCCTCATCTCAGCTCTTTCGATGCGTCCCCTTACTGTCCCCGTCTGATAGGCGACGTCCGAGAAATCACTCAGAAAATGTTTCTATTTAACGCAACTGTCCCCGATGTGTACCCGAGCCCGAGTCTGTATAAAAACTTGGTATAAATCTGAAAAAGGAAGTTCTCTTTTCCTGGTGAACGCAAAATAAGTCTTTCAGCGCTACATTTTCCATGCTTTTAAGACCAAAACAAACCAGAGAAATTTACAAACCTGCCGCAGCAACTTCGATCAAAACCTAATCAACTCCATTATTCGAATTTAAGATTCGATAGCATTGTTCGTGGCATAATCTCGCAACCTGATTGGTACCTAAGGAATTGCAAAGTTTGGGCCTAAATAGGGCCAGGTTTTTAAAGTAATATTATGAGTCCCTGTTGACTGGAGCGCCAGCATCAAGTAAGAGCACAGGGAAACAAGAGACTCATTGTCATAAGTCTATTTGGAAAACAGACTTTCGATTCGAACCAGGGAAGTAGCGACAAACTGAATGGACGAATTGATCGAATGAGATGCGTCATGAAGCATTCTTCTTGAATGATGAAACTGACATGACACAAACAACTTTCTCATACATCACAATAAGTGACCTGAAGCATTTTATGAAGGAGTGGTTTTTGTGGATTTTTTGGTTGGATAAAGAGCTTTCAGCTTCGGCAATATAAAAAACAGCAGTTTCCAAACAGGAATGCCTATCAGAAGACGAGGGGTGAACGATATCATGGCAGCTCTTATAAATGTGATTGGATTATTGGTTTTCGCAACTGGTAAGTTATAAACATCGATCTTTCACTATTACCCCGCCAATAAGAAACCCATCTAGTAAAATCAGGCTGCTGCTTGGTTTCTTATAAATGGACAAAAAAATAGAACAGGCTGAATAATTTCGCAAAACATCTGCAAGAAACTCACCAAATGTGCATGTATGTTTGAAAAGATACAAAGAAATTAGCATTTATGTGGTGAAAAATCAAATCAAAATCTTTCATATCAATGTGTTATATTGATCAATGTGCTAGGGGGTTCATCATATGAGGCAGATACCTGGGTACTATTGTTGCCAATAATGCGTCATGAACTGCACATCATGCGTGGACAGACCCCCAGCTATTTTCGTGATACTTTTCGTTCTTTTTTGCATTCCATTGCACTGGCTTTATATAAGTTTCCAATCAAAAATATTTTTAAGAAACCTGATCTATTTTCAGGCTGATTAGGTTCTTACATCAGGGTATATGTTACTTCACGAGGTTTCTTACGGACCACGGAACCATGGACCACGGGACAGCAGAACTAATAAAGAAAAACATTAAAGAAACCTCGCGGAGGACAGTAGTATTATTCAAAATAACCCGTGGGTGTAGTAAAAATCTTACCTTGTCAACGGTGGAAAGGTTGACTTGCCCAAGTCGTCCTTACAAGACGACTTGGGCAAGTCCAGCGGAAGGGCAAAATAAGTGATTGCTTTTACTTCAAAAACTGCACTTCTGTAATTCTTCAGCTGCGTCAAATCAATAAATGTTGGAAAGGAAGAGAACCAGCGTCATGTTCAAACAGCGGCAGAGCCAGCACTCAAAAATTGAGGAGTTCTGGGGCGTTTCCTTTTCTCTTGATTTCTCCTGCGCAGTAGTAAAGTATGCGCGCAGGCTAGGTTTGGCAAGTTTGGCAGGCCTGCTGAACCATCTGCTCCAAAAGGCAGAAGGATGGACAAACTTGGGAAAGATTCTCGATTTCATTTGCAGAACTCTGAGAACGAGGCAATTTTGCTTGCGTTGCTATGGTAATCGGTAACTTTACTCTTTGTTGCCAAGCACCAGACTCGTCTTCGTGTATTTCAACTGGAAGCCTCGTCTTCACCAGAATAAATCTGAAACCTGGAAACCTGCTGCTTTGGAGTACTCTGTGTTTGATTAGGAACTAGGCCTCTGCCTCTACGAAGTCTATCGTTTTCAGAATTATGTAGGTTTAGAATTATCAATCAAACACATCCTGACATTGCACCCACCGAGGAACAACTAAACTTGACGAAATGAGCAGAGCCAAATACGAGTCAAATAATGTCACCAGAGTGCCTAAGATTGAATAAATACGAACAAGTGTATATATGACTACACTGTTAGTTTGTTTCTAATTTGTTTTCAGAGGGCTTGTAAGGATTTCTAGCTACTGAAAGCTAATTTAGGCCTACCCTGGGTACCAGAGCCAAAAAAATAAATAAAATTAAATTAAAATTTAATTTTATTTATTTTTTTGGCTCTGGTACCCAGGGTAATTTAGGCCCACCGTGCATGCTGCATCCAGACATGGGACCGCTAGTTTGACATCCCTTCCGAAGGATTCACATAGGTACGTAGCCCTGTCCACAAGTTGCTCGGCAACTTTCGGGCAACTTGCTGTCTTTTGGGCAACTTCTAGGAATTTCGGCAACTTTTGCAACATTGAGCAACTTTTCCTTATTTTTGGTATATTGCAAGAATTTCAATGATATTTTGTTGATTCTTTGTAACAGTAATGAAAATTAGACATGTAAAGTATCTGTTTTCTGGTCAGGCTGGGATTCGATGCCTTGATTTGTGAAGAGCTGGTCCTTGAAAATTAGCGATTTCTGACTATGATGATGATGATGATGATGATGATGATGATGATGATGATGATGATGATGATGATGATGATGATGATGATGATGATGATGATGATGATGATGATGATGATGATGATGATGATGGTGATGATGATGATGATGATGATGATGATAATGATGATGATGATGATGATGATGATGATGATGATAATGATGATAATGATTATGGTTATGATAATTATTATCATTCGTCAATAGTAATTGTTGTAAAAAAATTATTTTAGTTAATTATCATATGTAGTGCCTGTCTCAAATTATATATGGGGTGAGATCTGTAGAAATGCAAAATTACTCATAACGCAGCGAACATCTTGTCTGCTATTATTTCGCGGACATTTTTCACCTGATATCTAGTTTGAGACAGAGTGTAGTGTTCTTTGCTTCTTTTTCATGTCTTGAATTTTTTTTTTCTTTTGTAATTCATATGTAAATCGTCTTAGTTTTTTGTGATGCCACGGAGTAGTCATAGTATTTTGCACCCAGTGGTATCGTCCTTGTAGTGTAGTTAAGTATTCTGTAAGTAGTGTAACTAGTAAATCCGTATTGTAGATTTTTATTGGAATGTAAAAAAAAATTGTTGTTGTTGTTGCTCTTTATGATCAACAAATGATTCTTGCTAAAATTCTGAAGATTGGTCAGATGGGCCCAATAATATTAGCGTGAAAGGCTCAAACTTTCAAGAAATTGCTATAGTTGAAACAAAGAGCATCATTGGTGCCGCTAATCTTATGCATATCTTTATAGCATATGACCTTAAAAATTTGATCTAGCGATCACATGATGGAGGAACAATTTGAAAACAGTAAGAAATTTGACGGTAAAAAATTCGTTGCAGGACTTGATACCAAAGAAATGTACCTACACCATAAAATGATGCCGTTTCCAAAATGTGCAGGTTAGAGTTCAGTTTTCAAAAACTACCGTTTTCAAAATCTGTCGGCAAAAAATTTACCGTTTTTCCGGGAGGGTGGTACATGACTTGCAGATGGACGGGGGTCTGCCGCCCGGTTTTCAGAAAGCTACCTTCTTCTAATTACCGACAATTGCCGTCATACCCACTTTTATGATGAATTTTGACGGAAACCTACCCATTTTTGACAATTTTTTTGCCAATTTTTGGAAAACCCACCCATGTTTAAGGAAAATCCGCCGAAAAAGGGACCCTTGTTTAGATAATTTTGGACCCAAATACCCACCCATATTGGCGGCATATACCCGTACCTTCAACATGTTATGTTAGCCGTTTTCGTATGAACGGGAGGCCTATCCGTGACACTTTTCACCGTCTTCAAAATGTACTACTCTTCTATTTTCTCTTCTACTCTTCTATCCTACGTTCTACTAAATTACAAACCTCTGTTCGTAGCGCAATTACTATTACTTTATTTGTTTAGTTATCAATTTAACATTGTGCAAAACTCACAAAAGAAGTTTGTTTGTGTCTTCAAAATATTCCGGCATCGTGTGAACGCAGTTTAAGACTACTGCGAGTAAAGAGACATCTACAATGATGTATAAATCTCTAAACGATCTTGCACCACAGTACCTTAGTGACCTATTCGTTAGACTATCAGATTTCCACACACGAGAATTAAGAAACACTAAAAGTGTGGTACAAAAGTGTGGAACAAGTTTAACGACAATATCAAAGAGGCCCCCTCGGTATACTCTTTTAAATCAAGGTTGAGACAGCTGGGGTACGAAGATCTTCAAGTTTGTAGATTGCTTATTGTCGTCAGATGTATATATTTTTATCTATTAATCTATTTGTAAATAGTTTATTAGGTCTTTTAATTTTAACAGGGCCAAATTGTAAAACAATATACTTATTGAATTTGTACCCTGATTAAATATGTTTCATATATGAAATATGAAATATGAGACTCATGGTCATGGAAAATTGTTAATGATATACTCATTTCATTTCAGGAGTGTTCTCCTCTAAACTTTACGTTTCTTTGGATGGAAAAGATACAGGTGGTTGCGGCTCCTTCGCAGCATCTTGCAAGTCGATAAAGCATGCTGTGACACAACGAAGCTCGAGTAGTGACGTAATATTGGTTGATGGACAGAATGCAAACAGTAAAGCTAAGTTTTATGATCAGGAGATACCTGTGAACCACACCCTTACGATTGAAGGTTTCAATGGTAGACCTATCGTTGTTTGTAGACATTCAACGCCTTTGTTTATGGTGAGAAATACAACGGTATATTTCCGAAACCTTGGTTTCGAGTATGAAGAAACCAAACCTTCAGCGTCGTCAGTAATTTATGCAGAAAGCTCATCAGTGTCTATAGCAAGCTGCCATTTTCAAAATGTCCCTCGCGCATTAGAGTCATTTTCCCAGAGTGCTACACACTGCGTACATAACATATCAGACAGCAAATTTATACATTCCGGTCAAGGCATTGAATTATGGTGTCCATTACGATCATACAGTACAATAACAATGGTCAGGAACAATTTCATAGGGAGGCCTGGCTTTTCTACACGAGCTCTTGCCGTACAATGTTATCAAAAGACGCGATCATATTCCTACTGGATAATCAATGTTGATTCATGTCGATTTTCGTACTTCAAAACTGCAATGTATTTTTCTTCCTCAAGAGGTTTAAGAGTTTGGATAACCAACTCTCATTTTCAACACAACCACAAGACTCGTGATTTTCTTGGATGGAAAGCTGGCATTCCTGGTGCAGCAATATATTATAAGTACAGAACTGTGAGCGTGTTCTATAATATTCGAAATGGACTCACCATCAAGGACTCTGTGTTTGCTAACAACTCAAACATTTTTGGTGGAGCAGTACAAATTCTTAGCGAAAATTATGTTTCTGCATTTGTACATAATTGCACATTCATAGGCAATGTCGCATTGGCGATAGGTGGTGCTATCCGTGCTAAAGGCCTCATTAAGTTAACCTTGGCAACTAGCACTTTTCGTGAAAATATTTGTAGCTGCAAAACGCCCAAAACATGTTCTGAAGCAAAAATAATTCCTTATAAGGTCGCGACTGGTGGTGCAATTTCCCTTGTAACATCATTAAACCATCGAAAAGCAGTGCAGCAGTACCACTACATCTACGACTGTAAATTTGAAAACAATACAGCTGACTTAAAAGGAGGAGCAATATATTCAACTGAAGGGCTGACGATAGTAGATACGTATTTTGAATCCCCAAGAATTCCAAGCAAAAACCCTTTGGAAACAGTTGTCATAGATGGGTCTGGTCACAGCTTGTTTATTGACGTAACGGTTAGCGTCCTACATGCGTCAAACACTCAGAATGCTGTCTCGTTTCACAACACGCAAGGTAGTGCAATAGTGATCAATGACAATTCGAATTTTATTTGCCCGATAGGAAGCATCCTTTCAACAAGGGGTTTCAAACCCAAAAATTATCAGTCACCAAGGTTCGCCGTTAAGATGTACCTATTTTCATTCTATTGTCAAGTCTGTGAAGCAGACTATTACACTTTGAATTACAGCATATTAAGAAATCGAACAATATCTGTAATGCAATGCTCGCGATGCCCAGCAGGTGGAGTGTGCCGCTCAGGAATAATAAGAGCCAAAGACAACCATTGGGGACATGGAGGGAAAACAAAGGAAAACATAAGTTTCATTCAATTACCCCGTGGTTATGGTTGTTCCGGTGAGGAATGCATCACTTACAACTCATGTGCCAAACACAGGCAAGGAGATCTTTGCGGTACGTGTATTCCTGGATATAGTGAAAGCGTTTTGGCTTCAAAATGCATTCCGAATGAAAAATGCAACAGAGTGAGATTTTGGTTAGTAGGAGCTTTTGTACTAACTGTTTACTTGATATTCTTTCTGTGCAAGAAGGAGATCATCAACTTCATAAAATCACAGCTAATGGTTCTAAGAAGTTTCAAAAATGTAACTAAGGAAGAAAATGACGGCCAACTTACAATAATGGTTGATCTTTATGGACATAGCATTCAGCACTTCAAAAGAGATAACGAACTCTGTCGAATAGAAGACGATAATGAAGAGTCTGGCAACATCACAGAAAACTGTGTGCAAGGCATTTTACAGCATGATATAGTTTCGCACCTGGGAAGCAACGAGGGTTCATGCACCAAGTGTGAAGATCAACAAAGAAACCCTTTACAGACAAACTTTCGTCACAATGAAGTGGTGGAGCAAAATGAGGCAGGAAAACATTTAACAATCGTCACAGATGATGATGATGATGATGATGATGGTGGTGGTGATGACAATAAAGATGATGATGATGATGATGATGATGATGATGATGATGATGATGATGATGATGATGATGATGATGATGATGATGATGATGATGATGATGATGATGATGATGATGATGATGATGATGATATGGAAGATGATATGGAAGATGATGAACTAGAAAATCTTTTCC
The DNA here is from genome assembly GCA_964020215.1 of Aurelia sp. 3 sensu Dawson et al. (2005). Taxonomy (NCBI): domain Eukaryota; kingdom Metazoa; phylum Cnidaria; class Scyphozoa; order Semaeostomeae; family Ulmaridae; genus Aurelia; species Aurelia sp. 3 sensu Dawson et al. (2005). The sequence goes on from OZ026585.1 coordinate 17,010,251, forward strand.
CAGGTGTCTACAGTTCCGAAGGACGACAGGATGTCGAAATACAACGTGACCAACTCGATACAGAGGACCCTGATGTCTTTACTGGCTTTAGAAAGATCATCTTCTATTTCTACCAAATTGAAAACATCTTACGAGCATATAGCAAAGACACTGGTAGTCATGTATTTAAGTTAGCTAGGCAAGCTGTGAGTGGCATCTTTAACTTTGAGTTTTCAACTGGTGAAGGTGGCTCATTCTCATGTGCAATGTTTGACGTAACGCCAATTTGGAAAGTTATTTTGCGATTATCATTCGTCGCAACTGTCTTCATAATTTTCATCGTAATCTTTATCATAGCCAAAGTCTACGACTATCTACGAGATAAATTCAGGAAAAAAACCATTTGTCAACAAATGACTAAAAATGGACACACAAGATTCAGGAAAAGAGTTTTATTGGTACTTTTTGAGATGGTGTTGCTTAGCTACGCAGCCGTCACAAAGGCATTATTTGCATTGCTAACGTGTGTCAAAGTGGGAAACAAACAACTTTTGTTTATCCAAGGAGAAATTCAATGTTATGGACCATGGCAATATGGTCTGGTGTGTGTTGGTTTGTGCTGGGTGGTCCCTTTTTGTTTATTTGTGACTTTTCTCCCACGCCTGCTCCAGGATAAGAAAATAGGCCAAACTGGCGCTTTCCTTGGATGTGTTTTTCCGATTCCATGCCTGATATATGCTTTTTGCCAAAAGAAAAACGGAGAGGAGGAACATCCTGGTGACAACCGAATCGAAGAAAATGACGTGACCAATGGTATTTCGAAATTTCTTGTTGGCCCTTTCAAGAGTTCAGGTAAACACCAAAGTCAATGGGAAGGAGTTTACCTCGTAAGAAGATTGATCCTCGTTTCCATTAACGCCTTTGTTCAAAATCAAATTTATAAGCTGCAAGCAATGTTGCTGATTCAAGTACTAATTTTATCGCACCACCTTTATGTCAAACCATTCAAAGCCAAATCTCTCAATATGCTAGAAACAATATCTTTGATCGCCCAGATAATGATTACAGCCGTGAATACATTTGCAGTGTATGATTATACACATGGGTTGCACGAAGGAGATGATCTGTATTTTTTCAAGATATTTGCATGGGCAGAACTTGCTTTGGTACTTCTTGCTCCAGTGCTGATGAGTGTGATAGTGACATTTTTAATCATTGCAAAGATTGTCATCATTGTATGTAAAGTATTTAAATGTATTTATCAAAAGATTTGAGCTACCAAATGACAAAACAACTTCACGAACTAGATCATACCAAGCTCCCTGAAATTGAAAGGTATTTACAAATGCTTTGTATCACAGTTTGGTTGAAAGGCTTGACAGGTATCTTTGAGATATTGCATCGTCATTTTAAGCAATGATTACCATTCGCAAAATCAGATTCAAAGAAAATTTTCAATGAAATAATCCCCGTCAGCATTTTATGATTGCCCTCTGTTCCTAATTCAAATTTCGTGATCCAAAGCAGATTTGACATTCAGCTTTTTCACATCTTCCAAAAAACAATGAAAAACGAGAGAAACTCTTTAAATCTAGTTGTGTAAAATTTTATTGCTTCTTTCTTTGAGTTGCATGACTTGAAAGGAACTTTGTGTAGACTTATTCTTTTTCGACCCTTTCCTTGCGTTCTTTGACTTGCTGATATCACTTGGTCAACTACTCTTAAAAAGTGAGTCCAGTTTAGGCCCGCGTAGAGTAACTCCGTATTCACCAATCAAGTTGATAGAATTTAGCTTTCAACCAATCACGAGGCACTATTCAGACAGTTGTTCTTGCATTGAAAAACGCTGTTGATGAAGCCTGGAGTTCTCGTAGCTTCGACGTAGACTTATGACGATGAGTCTCTTGTTTCCCTGTGCTCTTTGACATGATGATGGTGCTTCGGTCAATAGAGCCCTCTTGAGCAAGGTTTACCGCAGGGATACAAGGGACTCATCGTCATCAGTCTAGCTTCGACGTATATATTTTGCTTCTACAGATGAAGATGGTAAGCATTTTGCGATTCTACAGGTCAAGACAACATCATTCTTCGCATCAAAGTTTGATTTTCTTTTTTTAGCTCTTTAAACCAGATTTTGAAGTAATGTTGTTTCGTGTACGAGATCTCCCACTTGTTTAGGCCATATTGAAAAACTGGGCCCACATTATAAGTCACTGTTGACCGAGTGATATCAGCAAATCAAAGAACGCACGAAAACAAGATATGGAAAAGGCATAAGTCTAAACTTTGTGTACTTATTAGCAATTCTTACTTGGAAATTTTGTGATATTTTCATTATTCTCAATTAGTAGCAATTAACATAGGCCGTGAAGTCAAGAAATTTCTAAATCGTAAACCTGAGGAGTGGCAGATTGTTGCTTGCTAACAAGTAATAGACTTCCATAGATTACGAGTTTCTTAAAGATCGTACCGTCCTTCCCATATTGACTTAGGATAGACTTACGCCTTTTCGTCCCTTGTTTCCCTGCGTTCTTTGATTTGCTGATATCACTTGGTCAATAGGAACTCATAATAATATGCTTACATAGCTAATGGGTCCCCTCTTTCAAAATGGCCTAAAGCAAACTTTTAGTACAAAGAATGATGTTGTCTTGACCTACAAAACGCAAAATGCATACCTTTCAGGCAGTAATCTTCCTCTGTAGAAGCAAAATAGATCCATCGAAGCTGCGAGAACTCCAGGCTTCTTCAACCGTTCTTTAAGAGCAACAACAACAACATTCTGAAAGCGGCCCCTGATTGGTTAAAACTGAATTCTAGCGATTTGATTGGTGAATACGGAACCACCCTACGCGGGCCTAAAGTGGGCCCACTATTTAAGAGTAATTTTATTAGTCCCTCTTGACCAAGGAACGCAGGGAAACAAGGGACGAAAAGGCATCAGTCTAGACTTAGGATTCACGATGATTTCACATTTTTTAAAATTTACCCTTACCTCTTTCAATAAAGAAACCGTCGCCATTTTGAAAAAAAACTACGACATAAACATAAAAAATTTCCACTTCAATATTGAATTTACCTTGGCATTATAGTTAAGTATCTGAGTTTCCTTGCAAGAGATTCAGTTATTTGAAAAGAGTCAAGACGAATTTAACCACCAATTTGAGGTTTTGAGTTCTATGCTATAACAAAGTACAGAATTTCAAAGAAAGGACATTCAGTGTTACAAATAATTCCAATGAAATACTTCAATCACTGTATTATCTACAGATCAGCCATACTGTCATTTTCTCATACCTGATACACCAAAATCGTCTCAACTTATTCCTCATCAAACTACGAACTGCACTGGGTGCACGTCAATGTTGTGTTACCGTCTTTTGTCGTAAGGCTAACCAAACTACCACTCTTTGGTACCTCAACACCCTGTGTCCAGCCATAGAACAAGCTAAAGATAAAAGGAAAATAATCACAGACAGTATCGGTTCCGAATCTTTTTAAGGATTGGTGAAAATTCTGCAACCTGTTTCCTTGACCCGGAAGGGGTAACTTCAACAGGCAAGTGACGGGAGTGTGCCATTTGACGTCTGAAATCACACCCTAAAATCTATGAGTTTATGTGAGAACAATACCCCAAAATTTACAGGCCATACAAAATATCCACCCTAAAATTGTGACAACAATCCAAAATTTCAACCAAGTATGTGAAATCTGATCCAATCAATACCCTAGACAGTTATTTTTCTAAACTGACACCCCAAAATTTATGCCTAATTGTGATTTTACTAAAAAAGACATCCGAAAATTTATTTTCTCCCGAGAAAGGCATCCTAAAACTGGTGCATCCCGCACCGTATATAACCACAATCATTCACAGACATCCAATGGATGTCATGTATCCTCAATAGTCAAATTTTATATCGTTGTTATAATCGTATTCTATGTAATCACTTAGTATATTGTATATATCCTCAGTATATACTATATACTATATACTATATACTATATACTATATATTTCCTCAGTTCTATGTAGCTACATTTCATCTAAAGAATTATTTCAAGTATGTTTCCTCTCTGTAGCAGAAATATTTCTGACCAGGGTTTGTTTTGAGTAACAGTATTTCAAGATTCAAATTCGTCAAGCACAGATGTGGCTTGGCTTCACTTCATTTCTGGCATATCCTACCCTTTTACCTATATGTCGCCATATATTTGGGGAGAGTAAAAGAGATCCTTAAGTTGTCACTGAAGCTTAAAGGGGAATTTCCATTCAGTGCGCGCGTGCGACAATTTGCGATTGATTTGCAGTCTGGGCATGCGTACTTTGCGTTATTTGGTAGCACGATCAGAACGCGCGATCCCACAAAAAAGTAGAAGCCCATCCTACGTTTGCGATCGATCGCCAGCGTTGTAACAGACCCAGCAGAGAAAGTTAGGCCGGACGAAGTGAGCATTTGCCCTGGTTCCTCGTATTCCGCATTCTTTTTGTTTTCATCCTCTCCTTCGTAAGTGTAGAGATAGCTCTAATCGTCTATTAATAACAGCCATCTTTGATCGCGTTATTATTCGAGTTTGGAGAGCTCGGAGATGCTTCCGCACTACTTATGGGAGTTGAAAGGAAGTTGTGCGATCGCTATAAGTCTCATCTCAATTGGCCTTAACAACTAATAAGATCTCTAGAGGTATTGGTATGCTTCGTTATGCCAAGCAGTACCTTCCATTATCAACCGTCAAGACTATGTATAAGAGTTTAGTGGAGCCATACTTTAGATATTGCTGTCCTGTCTGGGGAAATGCTGGGGTGACTGTCATTGAAAAATTGCAGAAACTCCAAAATCGTGCTGCAAAACTCGTTACCAACAGTCCATTTGATGCGACCGCTTTACCAGTTATTCGTGCGCTTCAATGGCCCACTGTTAGGGAACTTATTGATTTTGAATCTCAGAAAATGGTTTTCAGATTCCTTAAAGGAGACGCGCCTTCCCACATGAAAGACATGTTCACGAGAGTCAACAATTCCACTGCTCGTTCTCTTAGGAATGCCGAAGTCGACCTCAGGTTGCTATTGTTAAAATCAGCAGGGGGGGGGGGGCAGAAATGCTTCTCGTACCGAGGCGCTAAGCTTTGGAACAGTCTTGGTACTGACGCTAAAAACTCTTCAACCCTGAGAGCCTTCAAGAGAGAGGTGGAAAAATGAACACTTAAATCTTTTCATTTTTTTTTTGTTGATTTTTGAACAATTGTAATTTTAATTTAGTTCGAAATACTGGTTTTTATTGTAAATTATTATTTATTGTAAGTTTTTAGCATGGCCCCCTGTAAATCAGTTATTCTAATTGATGGGGCTACCATGGGTAAAAAATATGAAATAAATAAAAATAAATAAAAATAAATAAGTAAACAGCTAACTGTCACAAGCGCGACAAAAATCACTGAATGGAAATTCGCCTTAACAGAGACTTACTTTGCAACGTAATCCAACGTTGTCCATGAAGAGAAATCAGCATTAGGCATTCCTTTCCTGTTCATTACAGTGTCAAGAGTAATTCTGAAAGAAATGGCAGAAAATCATCATCATTAAAGGACAAGTCCGGGGTTGATAAAATTATTGTTAAAAAGTAACCTTACCAACTGCTGAACACTAACCGTGAGCTCTTCCCAAGTTTTGATGCCTCCAACTTTCATAAATTGGTTAATGAATCTTCGCATGTTAGGCCAAATATCGCCAACATTTTGTATTTGGTACGAGTGTGCGAAGGTGCGATACGGAGGCTATTAATGTGAGTGGTATAATATCAACACATTTTTGGCAGCCTCGTTCAGGTCAACATGAAGTGACGTCATAGAAAATGATGTCAAGTCGCATACCTTAGTAGATTGAAATATGTAGTTTCACAGATTAAAAGAGACAAAAATTGAAAAACGTACTACACACCATTCACAACAGTGTAATCTCTTGAATAATAAGCAATTATACCAACCCCGGATTTGTCCTTTAACAGTACAGAAGGGGTAGATTCAACATAATTTCTAAGCAGCTACTAGACTGATAATGTGATTCCTTGAATTCATTCCGTGTTTTAATCTGATCTTTTCATTTTCACTCATACAAGTTTGAGTTTGAATTTAGTTGAAGCCATAGCCATCATCCAATTCAATATGGAAACAGAGACTCATGTAATCAGTCTGCAGCGCTGTAGCTTCCAGGTGCCCCAATAAAAAATGTACCGTTTTGAAAAATCACCAAACCTGGATATGTTACCATCTTGAAATCCTCTTTCTGTCTATTGGTGTAAAGGACCAAATAATTTCAATACTGTTTCCCCTTAAAAAGTATTTCCATGGGTAGTTAGACACTTCAGTTATGTTTCAGTACATACGCCTCTGCAGTGGAAAGATTATACCCATCTGCGGGAGAGGTTTTGTAGTAATGAAAAGGGCGAAACAATTCTCCGTTTGAACGGTTTGAACCGTTCGAGCGTTTCTCTTCTTTTTCACTTCCGCCGCTTACTCTTTCACCTCCGTCATAACAAAAATTTTTATCCTCTGCAAAAGAACACAGAGGGGCAATGAAGCACAACTGCGATGCCTAACCATCCGTGGTATTCCATTTTAAACTAGTCGTTAACATAGTTAAGTGAGTGCAGCTCAGTGCATCCTTATTAAGCAACTGCGTGCAATGCCTTAATTAGCAGTAATAGCATTCCATTTAAAAAAATCAGCAAAATTTTATTTGGCAAATCTTCAAAATTTCTTTTTTAATAGGTAGAATTAGATTTTGCATTGTATACTATAGACAAATTCTCGAAATAAAATTAAGCCCCCCAGCAAGAAAAAGGAGTTTTTAATTTTTCAAATCGACTTATTGGTTTGTTTTGTTTTTCACCCTTTATGTTTTTCCTCAGGATTTCCTCACTCTCGAGTAGAAAACGAATTTGATGAGGGCGTGGCATATCTTATTCCTTTGTTTTAAAACTTCCTCAAGTTCAGTGATCGTGTGACAGTGATGTATTCTTAACTCTCTTTTGAAAATGGTGAAAAAAGTGACGGAAGCAAAATTTGAGCTAGCATTCACACGATGCTGGAACAATTTGAAAACGGTAGGAAATTCGACGGTAAAAGACTCGGTGCCAGATTTTGATGTCAAAGAAATGTACCTACACCCCATATGCTACACCCTAAGAATTGATCAGTCTTGTTCCAATAGCGTCTAAAAATGTTCTGTTTTCACCATTTTCAAGTTTTTACGCGATGCCGTTTCCAAAATGTGCCGGTTAGAGTTCTGTTTTCAAAATCTACCGTTTTCAAAATCTGCTGGCAAAAACTGTGCCGTTTTCGTGTGAACGGGAGGCCTATCCGTCGAATTTTTCACCGTTTTCAAAATTTACCGGCATCGTGTGAACGCAGTCTAAGGCAAACATCTCTACTTACGGTAAAATTGTTGCGACAGTAGAACCAGCAGGAAGACCACTTTTATCATTTGCGAGACTATACGTCAGTTGATGTATTGCAGCCTTTGCCATTCCATATCCAATCATTCCTACAGTATATAGCATCACACAACTGTCACGGTCAAATTATATGATAATCAGAGCAGTTATGATCACAAGCGCTGGAGTGACTCTTTAGTAACAGTTTAGATTGCATACCTGACGTTTTCTTAAGAGTCACATAGCTCCTCATGTCACTAAGTGATACAGAAATCACTTTTCTCACATTGATTTATCATGTTAATGTTTGCTGTGTTCATCAAGAATCTGTTTGGCTTTTCCTTCTCGTTTCTATGGGGAAAACGGTGAGGAAGGCCCTTTTTCGATTAGCTGGCGTACTACGAATGCTCCTGCTTGTTTGTGTTTAGCTACAAAATGCATCTGTTGCATATAGATCAATGAAAGTAAATTGAAACTAAAACTGTGCAAGCCATTCCTTTGTTACTCGCACAAAGAGAATTGTATCAATATAGTTTTGTCTAATTTGAAATTAAGATACAGGAATGTAGCTGCATGTTATGACCTTTATGAACTCTCATTTGTTCCTACACAAAGCAGGTAGCATTTGACACAAAAGTATGTTGAGATATTTTGTAATTCCTCTCAATTTACCTGCCGTTCCTCCAAGAGCTGGCTGAGCACCAGGGAGAGTGAGAAGTCCACCACTGACAACAAAATGTTTATGATGATTAAAAATTGCTAGAAAAGCTCTAAACACGCATAGGGTCATACTCAGTTTCAGAAACTCCGGTGGGGGATCTTAAAAGAGGGGAATCATTAGAGAGAAGTTGTATGGTAAGAATTTTTGAGCCATATGAAAGACTGTCAATTCATCTAAACAGGGATTGGTGAAGTTGCGGTTTTCAGCGCCAAGCACTGCGATGGCAGAAATAGCTAATCGCTAATTGAGTCCGCGACCCATTGTCATGATGCTCAAAGGTGCTGGTGGGATTTGAACCCCGTCCGCCTGACTGTTCTGGCTGCAAAGTCAGTGGATTACAACACGGTGCCACAACACCTTAGAACTCCATAAGGTAAGAATTCTTAGGATCCATGTCAATATGTGAAAGGCTGGTACCTTAGTTGAGTTGAGCTGCATATTATACCACCTTAAATACAATATTCTTGCTTCAGGGTCACAAGACTAAACCATAGACAAGAACACCTCAAATTCTCACATTCATGAGCAGAAACATCTACTTACTCTTTGAGATGATTTGAAGCAATTGCAGCAGAAATTGAAGATGTCCATACACTTTGCTTCCACATCAAATCAGAGTTCTTTATGAAATCTGTAGAAAAAAGGACGAGATATAAGTTTGCTGTGCAAAGCACCAAATGACAGAAATGTCTGTGGTTTAACCTTCACCCACTAAAACCAAATCTTTTTCACATGATAACTTTTAGCAAAAATCTTTGCCAGAAATTGACCTGTCATAATCTGAAGCTGGCTAAAAATTTGTTACACTGAAAATCTGATATCAATCATGCCTTTCCACAATTTGACTTCATGCAATTTCTGGATTTCTGGATTTTTGAACAAAATGTTTTGCAGAAAAGTAGCAGGTTTCAAGTGATAATATCAGCATGATGGTTACCTCAGGTTCTGATAATGGCTTTGGATAACACGAAATAGGCTTAATAGCCTGAAGCTAAACAGTTGATTTCTAAAACTGCAGTCAAATGAAAACTGGTCTGTCAATCATTTCATATCATCAGTTTTTCAATGGAGTGATCATCAGACGAGCACCATGTTTATCCTTGCTTGAGTTCCCACAGAGTGCAGTAAATTATAATCTTCACATGGAAAATACATAAATATTGAGAAAATATCAAAATAAATAGAGTTATTTACAGAGGTCCAAACCTTTCTTACAAAATACGGTACAGGCCTTGCACACATTAACATGGTCTTAAAGCCTACAAATTTTCAATAAGTATCAAGTATACCATGTGAGACAGAAAAAAGTTCCTACTCTTCAAAATGTGGCTGTCTTTCAAGCAAGGCATTTCATGTCCTGTTTTCAAATTGCTCCATTTTCAAAATCATTTTTCAATGTGCTTGTTACAAAATTATTTTGATTCAAATGAATGACCAAAAGTGACTTGCGTTCATCATGTTTTCATTTGAAAAGAGAATAGATGTGCCCAAGGCCAGGTCACTGCACAGAGGTACAAACAAATACAAACTTTTGCTTTTTGCATTGCCACCAGCCCATCCACCAGCTACACATAAGATAGCATCTAGTTTGTTGCCAGCCATCAACTCATCAACCCTCATTGAAACCATCTCACTTTGCTTTGCCCAGTCACTCAATTCTGTGACAACAACATTGGCATCTGCCTCTTCATTAGGTGCCAAGTCAACAGACAGTACCCACTGAAAAGATGAAATTTCATATCAATGAATAGTCAAGTATCTACTGTACAAGAAACATTAATTAGTCAATTTGTAGGACCATTATTGAATTTTTGAAACTTTTTTGGAGTGATCAATGAAAAAAGGAGTTTATTGCAAAGTGCGCATGAGAGATGCGCGCCTGGCCATTTTTTTTAAACAATAAACTATTGTCCTTCCTGGAACTGCGCATGGAAGATCTTCCGCGCGCATGACATAGTTAGCAGTCTGGCCTACAATTGGTGTTTGGTAGAGAAAAAATGGGGACGACTGCACTTTAGCGGACCAGCTTTATGTCATATCTCTCAGGAACTAACCCTAACCTAACCCTACTAACCCTAACTTAACCCTAACCCTTACCCTAACTTATCCTAACCCTAAACTAACCCTAAACTAACTCTAACTAACCCAAACTTACCCTAAAGCCCCATTTCCAAAGCCTAACTATAACCCTAACCCTTACACCATGACACATAGTGTGCCGATTTTGAAAGCTGGTCCGCTAAAGTGCAGACTAGCCAAAAGATGTACATACTGTTGATTCAGTTTACGATACAATATCATTGCTGCAGCTTTGGGGCAACATTTGCACACAAGGCTGCATCCACGTTGTGCAAGTGGAAGATCTTCTATGCACAATTTCAAGATAACAAGCTAAGAACAATGGAGCCATTGTTTTAAAACAATAGCCATGCCTGCATACCAGGTTGGAAAGTTTGTCAACTGCGCACCGAATGCCAAGAGACTGATAAAATTTTGCACACCAAAATGAAATTAATGTGCGCACCAAAATTAAAATAGAAATAGCAAGGGATGGCCCAATTCCGATTCTTTATGATAATGTTTTATAATCTTATCATGTTCAGCGAGCTCTCGTTCAGTTCGACAAATTTTAATTTCTGGCCAATAGCAATTACAGGTAAAATACCAATTACAACTCAGAGCCCCTCTTGTTCAGACTCATTGTGGCAAGAATCCCCGTGATTTATGCGCTCTGCACACCAATCTTTTTACATTCGAGCACCAAAGTTTTGAAGTGCGCCCCGAAGTTCTTCGACGCGCAGTACGAACTTTCCAACCTGCCCTGCATATCTTCTGTGTGCACTTTCAGGCCTTTTCTTGAGGAAAGTTGCACGAGAGTGCTAAAGCGCTCGCGCAATTTCGTTTGCACGAGCGATCACTCAGGTAAAGATTCACAAGCACTGTTTATTCCTTGGAAAAGCATGTTACAATGAATCTCGATATCATTATTGTCCAATGAGAATGAATCGTTGGAACACTAAGTGTTAGTCTTTTCAATCATATGGTAAGCACGGATAGGATACCATCGTTTTTTCGTCTTGTCTCATCACGATGAATCTTTACTTTCTATCTTCTGTTTCTGGAGTGTATTTGGTCTTACTATTTATCAACTCTGAACATCGGGCAGGGAATTTTCTTGGCTCCTTCTTTAACTTAGACCACAATTTTATTCGCCGTAATTCAGTTAAGATACGGTAAACAGTACGACGCTCTCATATCGAAGAGCTTTAAATGGGAAGAAAGGTTTTGCATTCAACGATAAACGTAAAGGATCGATGCACGTTGATTGATGAAATGACGAATCTGATGTCTGGCAATCATATTTGTACCATCGATGAGCCTTCTGCTACAATGTTGATTCCCCATTTGCGGTTTCTATGAGGATGATTCCTTGTCTTCTTGAAAGACTTAAAATTTCTTCCGAAAGTTGGTTCCCTTCCTTTAGTATTTTAGGCCCCGTTCACGATGTTGAAATTCTTTGAATTATATTTCCGTTGCTCTTAGAACCAATGTTTAATTAAATCATCTCCCCTACCGATCCCAGTAAGATACTTTCCAGCTTTAACTCTGAGCTTATAATGTAGTTATTATAATATCAGGTTTCCATCGCATGTTTATACTACTGTATTTCGTTTTCCCGAAAAAGATGTTTTCTTGAAGTATGATCATTTCCACCTGAGGTCGAATCCATTAATGCTGTTTTTCACAACTTAACAGAAGATTTGTTCATTGATCAAGGAGAATCATATCCTATTGCAATTCACAAGAAATTGTTGAGAGCGATTTCCCCTAAAATTGGCAATTTTGCGAGAGCGATAAAGAGCTCGCGTGATCATGTTTGCGCGAGTGCTGACGCGATAGCGAGCGATCGCTCGCGTAAAACGAAAAGGCCTGCACTTTGCAAGCTGTTCCACCAGTATGGAATGAAAGGTGCGTGCGCCGGACATGTCCAGCGCACAGCATTAGTTGATGGCGCACGAATCGGCGCACAGAATGCAATTTTATGCTGAGTGTAATACAACGTTAGGTATAAATCTCCGGGTTCATGGCGCACACAACGTTAAGTATAAATATCCGTCCGGCGCACAAAAATTGAACATTCCATACTGGCTGTTCCAGACTTCAAAGTCATTTTCTGCACAGGGAATGTTCACAGAGAATGTGTTCTTTATGCATGCATGCAAAAAGGCAAACTTTTCAGTCAGGTCAGGTTTTCACCTTTTGTGTCTACTACTTCACTGTTGATTGAATTTAGGTAAATTGAATTGCATTATTTCATACTTCTACGAATTAGATGTCACATTGGAGATGCTCGCGAACAAATAAAACTTAGTATCTTGCATCAGTAATTTTTGCGAAATTGCAAGAATCGCGTGAAATCTTTTTTGAGACCGTTTGGGCCATCTTTTTGTCTGTTACCATACCCAAAACATGAGGGCATACACGCCAGTTTTCAGCATTGCATGAATCTCAAAACATCGCAAAATCAATTCAAAATGTTCTTTGTAAACCTTACCCAGTTCTTGCTTTTGAAAAAACTGACGCACGTTGCACCAAGAGCTCCTTTTCCACCATAGACCAGGACACGTGATGCCGCCATTTTGTTTTGTTAGATTAAGAAAGCCTCGTTTCCAGACACACGCCCACTTAGGCCCTTTTCTTAGGCCCATCTTCAGTGATACCCACTGATCAGTGCCCACCTGAGCCTTCTTCTTCTTCTAGCAGACGAAAGCCGTCTCTTCTCACACATTATACAATAGAAAGAGATCAAGATGATAACCCAGTTTTGTAAAGTTGTATTCCATGTTGACAAGAATCTTCCATTAAATTACAACAACTTTAAAGTGAAAAAAATTCAGCAGTTTTTTTCGCGCCTTTTTCGTTGAGCGCTGGACCCAGGTTCCCTTATCAATCCCGTTCGAAAGGGGACAAATACGCTGGATGGATCAGGGGCTCAAAAAAATAAAAATAAAATAAGGCCATGTTACGCAGGGTAGGAAAAGGGGCAGGGAATGAATCTTAGGTATTTTTAACCTCCAAGAAGAATAGTGCGAAAACAACTGTTTTTCAGAAAGGCAAAAAGGCGATGAGGAGCCTCCAGGCTCATACCTGGCCAATTAACCATCCAATCATATAAACGAATACTGTAAAAATCTTTGAATTTCCTATGGTGCTAGAAGAAAAAATTTAGCAAAAACTGAGTAATTTCTTTGGAAGAAAATACGAGGAATGGGAAATTCCCGTTTCTTGCATCAGAAATTATGGGAAATTTTCCAATTCAGCCTGTTACAGAAAGACACAGATTCTTTTATGCGGGCTTTTCAATCTACATGCGATCGAAAATTTTTCTGTTGACAATCTGCGTTCTTTTAAGGCCGGTTTACATGATCATATTCAAGTAAAATTTGCTTCAATATTTTTACGTGATTACAGAATGTGCGTAAAAGGACTTCACAAGTTGCTAAAAGCTATGTGAAGCGGCAAAAATTATTGAAAAATCTGTGATGGCAAATTAACTGGGATTAAATTTTAATTGCTTTACATAACTTCAAGCAACTTGTGAAGTTTACACGATCAAATTCTGTGATCATGTAAAAAATGTGAAGCAAATTTTGCGAGAATATGGTCGTATAAACCGGCCTTTTGGCATTTCTTTGCATTTCCTGAATGCTAAAGAGCCTAAAGTTATTGAGAAGCATCAGTGCAGAATTAAATCATTCTTCATTGAAACTGGACTAAATTCCACAAAGCAATTCCAAAAACGTACATTTAATTACAACCAAATACGAAGTATGAACATCGATGTTAACAAACATTAATTATGAGTAAAACAGTTGTTAGGGCACGTTGCCCCCCCCCCCAAAATTGCCCATAGTCTTCTTTGGAACATACTCAGTTGGATAAAATTGCTCTTCAGATGCTTAATTGAAATTGGGTAAAATTGTCGCTCAAATCCGTTGAAAATGAACCACACTATGAATTAGAAATTCGAAACTTGCCTGATGACTGAACCCAGCGTAACGTCATTTGCTATTTACACATGTTTTAAAGAAACTAAGCACTTGACTCGGTCACGAAAGATTCTTAAAAGTTCTCATATCTGAGTGCTCAAAGGAATCTGAGTTGCTATAGACTTTCTCCGGGTTTCTCATGGGTTATTTGGTTAGGAGATCGTAGGGTAGTCTGTTTGTCTGTTATTCTATCAGTCAGTATTTTTCTCGCTCATCGCATCAAATTTTGTTTAGCACCCGAAAGGCGAGTATCCAAACTAGGGGATGTCTTCTTTGCAATCTTCAGAAAAAACAGGGCGCAACAGTTTGGAGTCCCTGGTAGTCGTTGAATCTCACCAAACATATATTTACGTCCTCGTAAAAGTCGATCTCAAGCTGCCATTCTGAAGCCTTGCACTTGCACTCATTGTTCTTGCACGATTTGGGGGATTCCTTTGGATCACAGGGGCTACATGCTGTGGTATTGCATTTCCTGTGTTTCGACTGCCAGGGCACCAAGCTCTACAATAGAGAAAAACTTATGAAAATAAAAGGTAAGAAGCAATTCAAGCTTCTTAGACAATGTTAAGCGACACTGGCACAACGTGAAAAAGGACACAAAATGTGACTGTAGCCAAAACAGCCAAACTATTTGCAATCCCTGCGACAAAGATGCTGAATGCCGATAATAAAAAAATGTTCAAAGGCCTGAAGAACCAATCCATGTCGTTTCAAGTCTTATGTTGTGTACTCATAGTTTATGTTTCCACGAGGCCGTTTTCAAATTGTGCCAGTTAACGTAGCTTGAATGCAGACTCTCAGACCGTACAGGCATGAGGGAGAAAAGTAGAGATGGGAATGGTGAAAAAGGAGCCTTCTTGCTGACTCTCAGAACAAAAAGAGGACGAAAAATGTTCGCCTTTTTTAAACTATGCTAAACTACAAAAAACCATAAGCATCTCTTAGAAACGCAAGCAACTAGCAGGAGATAAATAGAGCTTTTAGCTATTCTAAAAAAGAGCCTGGATCGAGCGATATTTTGATACATTATTATATGCGAAGTTCGATCGAGTAGGGTTAAGGTTTCTATCGTTATTGTGAACATTCGAAAATTCTTCAAAATGTAAACAAACAAACATCGTTCGACTTAGATTCTCTTTCAGAACAGCTAAAGGTCCATTGCAGATGAAGATGTTTTTTCGAAGAATTAGCCCGTGCAATCAGATTCTTCCATAACCATCATCAATTTTTAGAAATACAGCTGAGACCAGAGTTAAAACTGTTAGATGTGTTTGTGTTTAGCATAAACACACCACCAAATTCTATAGCTGGAAGGAGAAATCATAAATTGTTCTAATTGCACAACAGAGGACTAAGGTAAAAAATGCCAAGCGGATATGGGACAAAGAAAGACAAGTTTTGTTCACACAAGGGAAATAGAAAGACATGTTTTTTTCTATTGCAACAATTACTTCATGGTTTCCCTGTGTTCAAAACAATACTTGAATACTACAGTGTGTTTCAGAAAAACGAAACCCAACAATAATCAAAGATCTTAGAAAATCGCAAAATTTCAGTAGATGTAATGTATACAATACCATCTGACAGTAAAATCTTTCTTCTGTCTAATGATATGCAGTTAAGATACATTAATGAAATTATTTATCATTAAATTGATACTTTCTTAAGTATGGCCAGTGGCGTAACGGAGCAGCTCGGGGCCCTTAGTAATTTAGCTATGCAGGGGCCCCCTGAGGCAGCAGATAGATCAACAAAAGTTTGCCAAATTTCCAACATCAAAAAGGTGTTTTTATCGGCAAAATCAAAACCGGCGTCTATGGAAGTTTGTTATGAAGGCACGTTTGTACAGGAAAAACATTGGGGATGGTGGCTGAAAGTGAAATGCTAGCGAAGCGAGCTACATTTGGGGAATGTCGGGAAACTTTTTGAACCATGCTCTTCAGAATATCGGAAAATGCAGCTTTCGTAGAACGTTCACCATCAAATTCAGAGAAAGGATTGTGGTCGACGACATGCTTCCCAAGGAAACATTCAAAAGTTAAGCTTAGGTATCGTACAGAAATGAATTTTTGGTCAAGTCATCTTCTAAAACATTCATATTCGCTAGAAGATAGCAAGGCATCTTTGAAAAGTCTGTAATACGGTGTTCAATTCACTAGAAGTCTCTGGGTCTCTTTGGAGGGGTGTTTCTCCAAAACGACATCAGTGCATTACTGAAAATGGTAAGGGGCCCCTTGGGGGCCCCTAAAGCTAGGGGGCCCTTAGGAGTTGCTCTAACCGCAACCACCGTGCGTTACGCCACTGAGTATGGCCATTTTCAAATGCAGCATGCTACAGAAGCAAAATTAACCCCTTTTCCGTTACAAATGAAAAAAATTTTGACAAAATATTTAAGCCTAGAAGCACTTGAGGTGATGACTTGACGAAGGAAAAAAGACAATTTCATTCTCATTAGATAAATTTGTAGATAATCACTTTCTGGCAGTTAAAATAGGCCATACTTACGAAAACGACATTAAGCAATGAAAAATTCAATTAATCCACCAAAACTGGATGTCATTTGGAAAGAAGATAAATTGTACTTTCAGATGATATGCCTCACATTGATTCAAAGCTTATTATGTCCTGAGGAATCTCGAATGAAAGTGGCTTGCGTTTTTCCTGAAACACCCTATATAACGTCAGTCAACTTACCTTTGAGTAAGTTGCGTTGTCATTTCTCCTCGTGGAGTCTTTTCTTTCTTTTCCTTCCAGCTCTCAAAAGTTTTCTCTGCTTTTCGTTTCTTTTCCATTTTTTCGATTTCTTGCAATCTTTTTTCTCTTTCCTGTTCCTTTATTTCACTTTTCTTTGCTTTTAGTAGCTCATCTTTTCTCGATTTCCTAAATCAAAATGGAAAAAAATTAGTAATATAAGTTTCAAAAAGATTCAAATGTTTAATAAAGGCAGTGTAAACAGCTGTTCCTGTTTCCTTAGGATTTGTTCACAATGCACAATCTTCGGTAAGCGCTTAAACGCTCGTGCAGATTTCCGCCATACTAATCCCTTAGAGAGTTCAGAATACAAAGTGTTTCCATGCGGAAAGAAGCTTGCTCATGCGAAAATTTTCAAGTAGAATTAAGAAACTTTTAGTATCAAGGCCTGATCCAAGTTTCATTAAAAGGAAAAACGTGTAGTTTCGCATGACTGGAAAAAAGTCGCAGGACTTACCAACTCTCATATACTTTTTTAGAACTAGATCTTTTGTCTTCTGCATCTTCAATTTCTTTTCTTCTCTTTTCTTTTGATTCTTCTTTTTTCTTTTGCCGTTTTTCTATCAGTTCTTCATCTTTTCGACTTTTCCATGACTGGAAATATTTCTTAGCGTCTAATTTCTTTTGTTGCATTTCATCTGCTTTTTCTTTCTCTTTTAATTTTTGTTCTTTTAACTTCATTTGCTTCTCTGTGATCGTATCTTCTTTGCTTGCCTGCCAGGCCTCGAAAGCTTTTTGTGACTGTAACGAGTAGACTTATAACGATGAGTCCCTAATAGTATCCCTGCGGTAAACCTTGCTAAACAGTGACTCATGACGAAACAGTGAAAAAGCTGGCCCTATGTTCAGCAATCATCAATGGAATTATGATGGTATCACGGCAAAAATACAATAAAAGTGGTCTCTCAGGAGGGGTAAGTCAGATCAAGGGTTTTGTAATCAAAAGATCTAATGAATATAGTAAAATATCAGTTCAGCTCTGAGGAAGCCTCGTATGCCGAGGCGAAATATCAGCTCTTTTATACAATATATATAATCAACATTTAATCCAAATAATAGTCGTCTTTTATTTTGCGTCGTATTGTGGTGTTCCTGCCTTCTAATATTTTCACTCGTCCTTCGCTGCAAGCATCTTTCGCTCAAGGAAGATCCGACGCACAGCCTGCCATCGTGGTTTTTTCTCGATACAATTCAATATAGTAAAACCCCGCAAACAAGAACATAGCAAAATAAGAACCTGCAGACTGATTTTACCAAAAAGACACCCAAATAAAGAACCAAAAACAGACTGATTTACTTCAATGTTCTTATGAGATGATACACTTGATTAAGAAATTTCATCATATCAGTGTAAACAAACTCCTAACTATTGATAACTGAACACCAGCTAACAGTTTCAGGGATATGCAAATTGTTTTTATCAAGCTGTATGATATCTGATTTGTCAACAACAAAAATACCATGCTCTATAATGTCTAAATGCAGTCATTATCCCATCAAGTCTATTTAACACATGTATACTGTAACTACATATTCATCATAGTCACAAGTCTCCTTGCGAAAAGAACCACATCCTGAAAATATCATAAGTACCTCATCTATAAGAATCTAGTCAGTCTGCTTTTTAGAGAAGTATGTTCTTGTTTGCGGGGTTTTACTGTATTCTTGGCAAATAATTACTCTAAATTTCGCAAAAGGGCATTCCCTGCCTTTTCCGAGTGTTTGAAGGGCGTGGTCACGCAAAATTTTCCAGGGGCCACGCCACATTCAATTCAATTTTATTCGTAAAAATACAAGTTGTTACAATGTACGATAAATCTATGAAAAAGTACTTGCATTCTACGCGACCCAAGTAAAGCGTTGCTTGTCTAGCTTGGGCCGTTAAAGAAAATGTGGTAAAATGTAATAAAATTAAATAAAATGAAAATGTATACTATCATATGATGGGAATATGAGGATATATAGATTTATGAGTAAGGAAATTGGTTATATGATTATTAGTAATGGATTTGCACTCTTATTAGTTAATATTTGTCAATGAAGACTTTCTTTAATTTCTTAGCGAAGGTATAAGGGTTTGAGATATCTTTGATTGGAGAGGGAAGTTCATTCCACAAACGTGCACCTTTATTTCGTATCATTTTATCTCCCCATGTTTTGTTTACTCGAAAAATTTTATAGTCTTTACTTTGGCGTGTTGGATATGTATGACTAACTTCATTTTTTTCAAAATATCCTTTAAAGACTGAGGGTAGTGTCCCTTTATTGTAATGCACATTGTGCATGAATTTTAAGATCTTAAATTCATACAAATCAATAAGTTTCAGGATGTTGCATTCCTTGTGAATTGCATTTGTTGAATATTTACGATCTTTAAATTGAAGTATCCTAAGGATCCTGTTTTGCAAGACTTGTAGATCCACAGACCTCCTCACTTTTCGAGAGCTGGCTCTGCCGCTAACCTCCGATTTCCTAAAACAAGGTTTTAAATCCAAAGTTGAAGTTCTTCTCACTAGAATGAGTTAACATTGGGGCAATTTGAATTAAAGCTCCTCCACAGCAAAAATGCACAGTGCACATAATACAGTCTTTGTGTGCAACAATATGATAGAACTTGAAGACTATGATAACAATTCTTGAAAACTACAAAAGATTGAGAATTTAAAAGTCTTACCACATTCTTTTTGTCCTGTTTTTCTCTTTCTTCTTCCTCCTGCTTTTCTTTTTCTCTTCTTTTTAATTCCATCAATTCTTCTTTTGTTTTGGAAGTCTTCTGCCTCAACCAATCATAATAAATCTGTTCTCTTAAACTTGCTGAGTCAACAATCGACTTTTTGCGCTTTTCTTCGTTTTCATCTTCCACGTAAGGAGACTTCGGTTTTAAATTGCTAATGTTTGTTAAAGAAAGTGATCGTTTTGTCATCGTTTTGTTTTTGAATTCGCGTGGGGATTCCTTCGCATTTTTTTTAGATTTCACTTGAGCTGACTTGATTCCTTTCACAACCACATTAGCCTTCACTGGAGTTGTCTTGGACGTGGCCTGATCTCTGTGTCCTGAAATAAAACATATCGTCATAAAAACATAGCCTACATTACATAAGTCCCTCTAACTTACGCTCGAGGGACGTTCGAATTTTCTTTGGACGTTCGTAGGATGGAAGATGTTCTAAGTTTCTTCTGATTTTTCGTAAGACTTCAGTCCCTGTTTAGAATCCGTTTGGTCGTGGGTCCTTTTTATAAGTGAAATTAAAACATGAGATTATAAATGTTGAACGAATACAAGGAAAACGTCGTCAGTCTAATATAACATGCAAGGGTCAATCTGTTATAACAAGAATCAAACCTAGCTTTGCATAGCACGTTTGAGGAGGCTACTCAGATGATGCTAGGTAACAATGTTGAAAACAATGAAATCATGCTTACCTTTGATCTTAAATCTATTAGTAGTAGATTCTTCCTCTGACTCTGCAGACTCGGCATCCCTAAATTTCTGCCCCATTCGCTTACTCTTCGGACGAAAATCCCTCCTCGTTTCCTCGTCTCTCACCCGAACTTCTCTACCTTGTGACCGTTCACTATCATTTGTCCCTGGGGCAAGAGATTTCTTGATGTTCGGCGTCCGAACTTTCGAAACTGAAAGTTCTTCTTTTCCGTTCTGCATTCTTGATCCGCTTTTTGGACGCTTCATACCAATGATATCATCATCATCATCATCATCGTTACTTTCATCACTGTCAAGCCCATATTTGCTATCTTTGTTACGAAGCATTGATCCCAAGGAACTTTTACGCAAGCTGTGGCTCATGTTGAAATCTCGCTCCTTATGGCTGCTACTCTTTTCGTCTTCCCTTTCCAGAGTTCTAGCATCCGATCTCGATCGAGGCCTACGTTTGTCCGTATACGCTTGAGTATCGTCATTTTGTCTTTGTGAATTCCCAAATGACCTACTTCTGCTATGCCCAGGAGACTTTTTGATTTCTTCACTAGGACTTTTGGGACGTTGTGCGGACGGGCTCTTGGATCGAAATGCAGTCGGGCTTTTAGACCGCGATTCAACTGGGCTCTTAGATCGGGAGTCAGACGGACTTTTAGACCTCGGGTCAGCAGGACTTTTCGAACGAGAACCAATCGGGCTTTTGGACTGTGATTCAACCGGGCTCTTAGATCGAGATCCAACAGGACTTTTAGACCGCAAGTCAACCGGACTTTTTGATCGAGTTCCAGTTGGGCCTCTAGATCGGGGTTCAGACGTACTCTTTGAACGAGATTCGGTCATGCCTTTAGGACGAGATTCGATCGGGCTTTTAGAACGAGATTCCACCGGACTCTTTGATCGTGATAAAGTTGGTCTTTTCGCAGTAAATTCAACTGGGCTTTTGGAACGGGATTCGGTCGGGCTTTTAGAACGAGACACAGTCGGGCTTTTAGACCTCAATGAAAACGGGCTTTTCGAACGAGATTCACTCTCGCCTTTGCGACACCGCTTTGTTATTTCGTCTTCATCGTCTCGAGTTGTCCGACCATCTATAGACCGACCTCTGCTGTCAACTCTTTCGTCTTTTGAAACAGATATACGTCTTCTGTCCTCTTCAAACTCTCTGTCTATGTCATTCGGTGAAAGAGATCTTTCAGATTTCGTTGCATAAGTAGAGTACTCTTTCTTAAATTTCCCATTTCCTCCACTCTTTTCGAAATCATCAGCAAGTTTCTCATTCGACCTAGAATTCGATCGCTTATCTTTCGAAAGGAGTCCATCAGCAGGTGAATTTCGTCCAGAACTTGGGTTAGATTTGGTTCTTTCCTTATCAATACCTTTGCCGGTCCGGGTTGATAATTCTTTTCCTGATCCGGAACGCGACCTCGGTTTCTCAAAATCACTCTTTGACGTTTTCTTATCGTGCTCTCTTTCTGCATCAAGCCGCTGATCCTTTGATGAGCCACTGAAATCAACTGGCGAATCCCTTGCCGATCCTGAACGAGACCTCGGTCTTTGGAAATCATCCCTTGACTCTTTCCTATCCTGTTCTCTTCCTGTATCAGATCTCTGACCCTTTGATGAAACACTGAAATCAACTGGCGAGACAGCTCCTGATCCGGGACGAGATCTCGAGCTTTTTGCATCCTGCCTTAGACCAGGCCTTTTCTTTTCCAAGACATGAGAAGGCGGTCTTCCACCCTCTGTTCCATCAAATTTAGCCTTATTATCCGTAATTCCAGTCCGGTGACTATCAACAAAGTCTGGATCATCGAATTTCTCTCTTCCTGAGCCCGAACGAGGTTTCTGTCTCAAATCATCGTGCTTTCTGTCAAACTCGTTAGCATCGTTTTGTTCTAAAGATGTCTGATTTCTCGCGGAAGGACGTAGTGGGGGTCGTTCTTTCCTATCAACATCACGCTCTTTTGAAGAGGAGGTCCCTCGGGATGCACCATGGCCAAATATATCATCTATTTCATGCTTGGTACGCGGCGATGGTCCAAAATCTTTTGTGCTTTGACCAACCCCAAAATGTCCCTCCAAGTCACTTGTCAGCCCATCAAATGTGCTGTCATCATTTTCATCAGAATCTTCTGCTATTTCGAATTTTCCTTTCCTTTCCAATCTTCTTCTTTCCATCGAGTCGTGTTTACCAGCGGTAGACAACGAAGAATGACCTTCCACAGGGGTCTTTCCTGTGCTCTTGCTGCCTGTATATGAGCTCTTCACCAAACCACGCCCTTCATCTGGTACAACTTTCTTTGAGTCAATGCTCTTATTGGAGGTACCTAAATGAGAAAAAAGGCAAGGTCAATCCACGCAAACAAGCATGAACATTCTTAAGCTTCAAGCAACTAAAGTACAGCCAAATATTTTGTCTGGAGTAGAATAGTTTTTGGTCATAGAACTGTCATCATAGTGCAAAAGACTGAAGCCTATTTATCATTTAAGGTAAAAGTTCCAGCTATCACAAAATGGATACAGTGGAACCTCCATTAACGGACACCTCTGCACAACGGACACCTCCGAACAACGGACAAATATTTTCGTCCCAAAATACAGTAAAACAAAGGATGACACCTCCATACAGCGGACACCTCTCTACAACGGACATCAAAATTGGTCCCAAAGATGTCCGCTATATGGAGGTTCCACTGTAGTGGTATCATACACATTATATGACACAAATGTTTGATTAAGATAGTGGTATAACAGTTCAAGGAAATCGCTTACATTTTGCACATAGTTTGATATGGTGCATAAGTTCGATATCTAAAATTTCCTCTCTGTCCTTAGTATGCACCTTAAATCAAATTAGCGTATAGTGTTTAATTTACAAGTAATCATCATTTCGTTTTCTGTTGTGTGTTGTCATGGTAGTGTCCTGTCTTTTATTCCTTTTATTGTTGTTAAACGTTGATGGTCATGGGGTAGTCATTCTATTTAGCTCCATGTGGTCTTGTGTCCTGGTAGGGTTGTGTAGTTGTATAGTACTAACTTGAAGAGTAGATAGTAAGTTGTATTGGAAAATTTTATCTCGATAGATATAAAAAGTTATATGACATTCAGGCTCATGATAGACGTTGATAGATCAGTGGGAAGGGGGGGGGATTTCCCTGGGTGGGATTTTATATGAAAAGTTCTATGTTTTCAATGCTTTTTTGCATTAACAGTCGCAATTTTTGAATTTACATATAAATTAATACAGTCTGGCCCTGGCACTAAGATATCTTAATTTTAAAGGTCTGATACCATCCAGTAAAATCAACAAGGGCAGATTTTGTAAGATAGTAGCATCAGTTGCTTTATCCGACATCTCAATTCAAAGCTATTAGACTGCAGAAAAAGGTACTTCTCTCAACCAGTAAATCAAAACAAACATGGCTGCAAAAGTTGCCCGGAAACTAGTACCACAAACTCTCAAAATATCTCATATTTGTGACGGATGGCTTTAAAGAGAAATTATGTGCTTATAACAAAAGAAGAAGGGTACATCTAAAGTTCTGTCTTGTGGATTCAGAAGCCGGGTGGAAGGCAATGTCATTCTCACATATTTGTTGGGAAGACAAGATCACTTTGTCTGAGGAAACTATTGTGTCCCCCCACCCTGTGCAGTGGGTTAAGACTCATGCGCCCGTCAGAGCTTCAACTCCCAAACACTACTGCGCATGAGCTGTAACCCACTGCACAGGGGGACTCATACTGTAAGTTTCATGGAAAAAGCATATCTCGTCTTGCCAACAAAAGTTTCTAAGGGCTTAAATGAAAAAATTACCTGACAGCTCCAGAATCAAATAAACAAAATTAGTGACACAGAACTTTAGATCTATCATTGCTCTATCATTATATGAACATAACTTCTCTTGAAGACCTTTTGCTTCCATAAGGTGCGAGCTTGCCCCACCGGTTTTGGGGCAACTTTTGTGGCTGTGTTAGTTTTTATTGCTGGTTGAGAGAATTTCTTTTATCTACAATCACTAATTGCTTTGAACTGAGGTGTCAATCAAAGGGGCAGGGTCACGTGACCATAAATAAACCAGTTATTCCTATAATCTATATTACTGCCAACAACTGGCCATGGTGTTCTGCACATTTTTTGAATGGATGGGGTGAATCCACAATAAGGTGACTCCTAAAAATCCACAAATACCTCTGCAATCATGCAACAGGCAAATATTTGGTTTGTTTCTTTACAAACTTCAAGAGTCCATCTTCAAAATATCACCTTAAGTATATAGTGAAAAATCTCTGTGATATGGCCTATCAAAGAACACTGCAAACTCGTCATTTTGTATTACAAAATCTATCCTTGCAAGTTAAATCATAATATCCCTGTCAGTAAGAAACTCAACCCAAAGATCACCAAATTTTAAGAATGAAACAAACTTAATACTGTAACTCCTGCATTTTAGAGAATAAACTGCAAGCCTTTTTTGGGAAACTTTAAGTGAATGTTTTCTTGAAAATTCAAAGTTCTTAAAAATTTCTCAAGTCCTAGATGGGGTTTATAAAAAGCAGAGTCAAAAAAGGTTGCACATTTGGCAGGCTGTGAAATAAAAAGTATGAGGATGACATTCAAAACCAAAGTTTTAATCTATCAGTGAACGGCTAACTTTGATGAAAGAATTTTTTTGGTAAAATCACTCATCATTTAGACCCAGATAACAGGAAAATGCTGGTAAAGGGCATGTTTGGGAATGAAGATTTCACATTCCATTCTCGTTGATAATTTACTTGCTATTGAAATAAAAAATCTGTTCCTAAAACTGACAATGTAGACTTCAATACCACATAAATCATGGACCAGAATGGAACATGGAACTTTTGATCCCCATACAAACCCCTTACATGCATTCTTCTAATTGTTGGGTCAAACATAATTTTGTTTTTAAATTTGATCAATTATCAATAGACCTAATCGGCTAAGGCTTGTTTTATCCATTTCGAGTCATTTGACCATACTCTTGGGAAGTTTCAGTATCATTCTACTTTTTGCATTCATGGCACAACTTTGCATGACACAAAATATGATAGGGAAGTCAAAAGGAGTTTCATCAAGAGATTTATCACATGATTTGAGATGGGTGCAAACAAACCTTAGCCGATTTGTCTATCTGTGCCCTCCTCAACATTTCAAAACAAGGTGTTGTGATGTCTTTACAATGCTAGGGCATTTACTCAAATACTTTCCAAGTGATATGATACAGGAAACAAGCAAGAATAAAGTAAAAACATAACATATAGGGATTCTTCACCAGATTGGAAAGTTTGCAGAATGCGCAGGGGATCTCTCCTACGTCAAAATTGCTTGCGCGTCTGTATTTGTGTCATTAAAAAATAGCTCTATTGTTTCCTTTTGTTGTTTTACGAAAATTTCGCGGCTGAAATTTAAAGTGCGCAGCAGAGAAATCGGCCGGGCAAGGCAAACTTTCCAATCTGGATTCTTCATTTTAGCAATCTGGCGAGTCTGAGCTTGCGAGCAGTTTCATGTTACAAAACAGGTGTCCCAAAGAAAACTTCATAATCACCTGAACAAGTAAAGAAATTATGATAAAAGCTATTTCCAGTTTCCTTACCACTGTGATTTTCCTTTCCAATCAATTTTGACTTTGCAGTTCTGTCTGAGCTTAGGCCTAAGCCAGCATGTTTTTCCTTCTGATAAACAGATCCAGCTGAACTTCTGGACTCTTTACGTTGTCCCACCTCTTTTGGTTGTTGACAAGCTTTATAATTTTGGCCGATAACTACTGCATCGTCATCATCACTTTCTGCGCTGTCAATATCATCTTCAACTTTGTCTCCGCTACTGGCTACAACAGATGGACTCCATTTTGAATTCTGCCCTTTTGTTTCGAGATGATTGTTTACGGCGCTGGTGCCAAGAGACATGATTTACGTGTCATTCCTCTCAGGATGCTTTCATACTTGGTGACTCGCCTTTTTCGCTAAAAAAACGAAGGGCATCAAGAATAATTGAAAAGAAGTGAGGGATTTTCAGTGGTTTCTGTTTGTTACTAAAAAGGCATATGTGAGACATGTAATCTTTCATAGGAAGCTGCCTATTAGAAACTCAACTCTCAGATCATCAGGAAATTAAGAAACTACAACACTGGAAAATATATATTACCTAGAAACTATTTATTTTAATAACTGGAGTATTCAGCAGGCAGAAAAACTTCGCGCAATTCCTGCAACAAGCAACAGAACTTAGAACAAAAACCTTAACAAATGTTCAGCGACAAAATGTTTGCCCGTGAAAATGCTCCAAAACAGAGTAGATTTTAAGCGAAGAGTATGTTCCATTAACCCACGATAATAACTCGTTATATTACACTTTTATTACATATTTTCGTAGTTTTTCTTTCGCTGTAACATTCTATCGTAGTTTGTTAGGAGTGTATCTTTTAATGTTCTGTTTAGGCGATATACGATGTTACATTGTATTATGCTTTTTTTAATAAATGAAATAAATGAAAGTATTTGTTAAATTTCACACTCCATCTTCACATAGTCTTTTGAAAGACTATGATTTTCACTTGTTTCCTGTAACATTACTCATTTTAGTAATGTCTTAACCCTAGAAAGGCTTGAAAAACCTAGAACCTTGTCCCCCCTTCCTCCCCCCAGAAATCCATCAGTGAGGCGTCGTCAACTCGTCATGTGCAATCAGTTTCCCCACTTCTTTAACACGATCTGCCGTGGCCAGTGCCTGACGAAAGTATTTACAAACCGTTACCAATGCTCAACACTATTTCAAAGTCTGAAAATAACCTTCTAACGACATTTCCTAACATTAATTTACCTACGAAATTGGCATCACTTCACTGTTTTGGAAGAGGTTAAGTCCAATATTTACACAGGCCTATAAAGGCCCAATTTGTTTCTTGTTACACCAATCTTTCGTCTTGCCGCACACCGGATCCATTAATTCTTGCTTTTGTTAACTCTATTCTTTATTCATCAGCAGTTGAATAGTTGAAAGAAACTACGTCCCAAGAGGTCTTCAATTTTTAATGATCTTTCACCATAAAACAAAGCTTTCTTTTCCCGCTGCACTTTCTGCATGATAAATATTAAATGTCATGGCTTTAAAGTCATTTAACATGGGGGACTTGTTCCCCCAAATCCCAAAAGTCGTCAAAAATTGTCAAAGGAAAATGCCATAAAATAAGTTGGGTATACCGTTAGATTGAAAAATTACGTCAAAATCCCCCCCTCCCATTTCTATAGGATTTTCAGAGCTGGCCCCGCCACTGGGCTATCGAAATATTGCAATATAAAGGCTCTCAATTTCACAATCAGATGAAACCAGTCTGAGAACTTCTTTTACTTTGTCCGTTGTCTAACGTACAAAATTTGTCTCACGAAACAATTTGAATGCTGTTAAAATCTTTAAAAGAGGCGGTGTAAAATCCTGACAAGTCTTTCCTTGATTTGAGCTTACGACACTTTGCTGTGATCTGATCTCGCCACGGTTCCATGGAAAAAACGCCATTATTTTGAAAATAATCAAGATATCGAAGATATGCTGAGTCACGACTGGAGCAAAATGTCTGAAGTTGTTTCCAAGCCAAGGAAAAAAGGAACTGAAATTTACACCACCATTCTAAAGATTTGAACCCAAAAAACGCAGTTGACATTCGTCAGGGCATGCGCTGTTCTTTAGGAATGACGAGGGCAACCATCTTTATGCTGACGTGGTAATAGGGAGCATTTTCTTAGAGGCGGAGTGGGCCTAAGTTTATCTCACAGCTTTCGAGCATTTCTACATACTATTTGTTGGAAAAAATAGCATTCACAAGAGGGCCTGCGCAGCCTGCACTAATGAAAAATCGAATGTCACCTGTGTGATAAGCCCCAAGTTGTTTCCATCATTCTTCAAATTCCAAGTAAAGATACGAAGATACGAGCACTGCCCTATTTCAGTACACTTCCTTTGAGCATGAGTTCCATGCAAAATTCTACGCCTCATTTCTTTGAAAAGAAACTCTGGCTAGTTTGCTATAATTCTACCGGTGCACTTTTGAGAAATCTTTGATATTTTCAGAAATAGAGGATTTCCTTCCTTTTTGAGAATTCGACCGAATCCGAAAAAGTCTATAACCATCAAAATTTCTATCAAAATTTTACAACTTTTTAAGCAAACATAGAATAATTTCCAAGAAACCGTAGTTTATGAATGTCTACAATTTGGGATCAAGCACAGATCTTTGACCCTTCTGGTTTACGCTTAAAAATTCGATGACTTCACATCCCACAATGAGCTGAAATACAAGTACGCTGTAGTTTCGAAAAATATTGATGATTTTAGAGCAGTCTAATAGTAGAATCATTGGACAGTGGCTAAAGTTTCTTTCGAGACATTGAGTTTAAAGAAATAGGTCATAGAACTTTACATCAACGCATTAAAACTTTGATTCTAGACTTATGACTTGGAGTCCCTTGCTTCCTTGTCCTGCTTTGATATGATGATTGTGCTTCAGTCAACAGAGACTCATAACAGCACTCTGAAAAAAAACCTGACCCTATTTAGGCCCAAACTCTGAGGTTCCTTGAGTACTTATCAGATTGCGAGATTTGTGAATTAGACTACGTTCACATGATGCCGGGGCATTTTAAAAACGATGAAAACTGTGACAGTAGCCGGAACAATTTGAAAACGGTAGGAAATTTGAGGGTAAAAATTTGTTGCAAGACTGTGATGCCAGAGACAGGTACCTGCACCCTAAATGTCGATCAATCTTGCTCCAAAAGCTTCGAAAAATGTTCTGTTCTCATGTGCCGTTTTCGTGTGAACGGGAGGCCTATCCATCACATTTTTCCCCGTTTTCAAAATTTTTCGGCATCGTCTGAATGCAGTCTTCAGTCTTACTTTTGCTACGGTAAATGTCATAGAATGTTCGATTCGACAGAAAAACTGATAACATTCCCGCGGGATTCGTGAGTCGAAGCCGTGGTTCCATCATAATTCCATTTATGATTGCAGAAAATAGGGTCAGCTTTTTTCTCTGTTTCATCATGTTGAGCAACGTTAACCTCAGGGATACAAGAGACTCATCGTCGTAAGTCCAATAACATTCTACATGAGTTCGTCAAGTATAGAGAAATCATCTTTTCCGATATCTTCGGAATTATCGATTGCTAAACCAGTTGTAGTTTGTTCAGTAGTTTCTTCCATAAAAGTTGATGTTTTTGCTGATGAAAGTAAATGCTTTTCTCCTTGTATTGTATCAACTGGTAACAAAATTGTTTCTAGTATAGTATATTCTTGATCATCTTTGGCTGATTTTTGCGACTGTGATTCCCTGCAAGGAGAAAAAACAATAATGAATTTTCATCCTAACAACCGTCGTTGTGTACATGTTTACTTATACCATACAAACAATAACAATCGTCAGAGAGCGTGGCGTACTGGGTTAACATACTCGTTTCATAAGAAATTAGTATCACAATGGCTAAGAAATTAAGTAACATTAACATGATATTTAAGAAGCAATTTTTACAAACTAAACTAAATATAAGGGAATTACGGAAAAGATTTCATTGCACCCTTATTCTTGAATATATACTATTTACCGAAATTTAATGTTTTGAGTCAAATAGAACCTTTCTTCTTGCAGAATGCTGTTAGAAGAGCTAAGTTCCCTGAATGCATATTTTCAACTCAAAGAAATCCAGAGTTGTGTTCATATCAGGATTGGTACCAAATATCCTCCGACAGAGGGGCTGTAACTTCCGACAGAGGGGCGAAAATGACTGAAAAATGTACCGGGCGAGCGAGAATAAAATTCCCACTTCTGAAAATTCATAGCATCAAAAGTACTTCACAGATTTGAATGATTCAAATTCTAGTTAAAAGCTAAAAGATCGAAGTATTTTTGTGATTTTTCTCGCTGTCTCAAGAGCAATAGAAATATAGATAAATCAAACTCAATAAAAATGTCATGGTTGCAAAATGACTGAAAATGGCCTAAAAAATTCATCAAATCAGAAAGGACTCCTCGCACCGATCGATATAGAAAATGCAATTTTTCGTGAGTGAGAGACATCCAATGCATACTTACTGCCATGGGACAGAAAATCTTGGGTATCAATTTTAAATTTAATGTCTTATAACTCTTGAGAGAGATAAAACGTCCATTGCGTATTAGGCCCTTTTTCAGTTATTTTGCAACAATGAAATTTTTATAAAATTGAATTTACCGATACTTCAAGTAGTAGCAAGACAGCGAGAAAAATCACAGAAATACTTCAATGGTTTGGCTTTTAACTAGAAGTTGAATCATTCAAATCTGTGAAGTATTCTTGCTGCTATGAATTTTAAAAGTGGGAACTTTTTTCTGGCTCACCCGGTAGTTTTTCTGTCATTTTGTTTGCTAAATTCACTTCAAAGATATGACACAATATTTCCTTTAACGGGGGCTAGATGCTTCCGACAGTTGTCATGATAGTTTGTATTTATTAGTTTGTACTTTTAGTACAAGCTACACCGTATCCAACTGTAAATATAGTGATTATCATTATTATTACTATATATACGGAATTGTGCCATTCAGAACTTAAAAATACCACCCATAAATTTGGCAAATTTTTCAAAACCATACCCATAAATCCGAGAAAAGCCGAAAAAAGGATACCCATGAATCCGGAAAGAATGAAAAACTACAAGGCCGTAAATTATCTTTTCATAAAAATCATACCCATAAGTCTGGAAACCGTATAAATCCATGATAAACAAGATACCCTAAAAATGGCACAATCCCGTACCATGGAGCAAACCTAAGTATCCTCCCAACAGGCCCTGGTACCACCCTAAGTTTATCTACAAACCTTTTCATGTCAGCATCCATCTTAGTCACGTTTTCCTCCTCCACAGAAATCACATTTTCTGTCTTTTCAAAAACTGTAGTATTCTGTATTTTCTGAGTTTCCAGTTGTAACTTAGCCTGCAAACGACAAAATAAATAAGCATGATAACGCATAAAACTCGAGGTAACGAAAGCAGTCGATACTGACAAATGTGCTTTTGCTTTTTACAGGCTCGTTTCAGAATACAGCTAGTATTAAATCAAGCTGTATTCTACCGAATGAGTAAGAAAGAACTTAAATGTTTGGCAACCCGTTAAGATTGCTCAATTTTCGCACAAAAACGGAGTGGAAACATACGTTTTGTCTGTTCATATTGATGCATATGATCACAAATACGGAGCCTAAGATATCCGTCCGTTTTAGTGCGTTCACATTGTTCGAGTTCCGTGGAATTCATTGTTGAATATCAGAGCGTTTTCAAAAACTCCGCTTCTTTGCGTCCACCTTGATCAAGTGCGATCTTCGTGTTTGAAGATATCCATTTTTGATAGCATTTTCAAAAGCCTCCGTTTTGTTGCGTTTTTGTGTGGATCAGTATGAGCACAGTCACAAAAACGGATATTTTCTCTTCGTTTTTGTACAAAAAAGGAGAAGTGTGAACGGGCCTTAAAACTGATTCTAATTCAAATTTCGATGGCAAATAAATAGTAGACTAGAATCGCCCGTGGATTTCTCGTTGCCAAACAAATCCCTCACAGCATTTTCTATATTTTTGGATGTATAAGATGAGCGATTTTAGCAAACAAAATTTATTTACAGACTGACATTTTTAGTTTTTAAAAACAGTCAGCCCACAAATTATTCTAACATTTTAGATTCACGAAGTAGGAAGTACTTCTTGCTTAAAGCAGGAGAAAACATATTTTATTCAAATCAATCGAGAGAGTATCAATGAATAAACAAAAGCAGTTCTTTGTAGTCCTTTTCGTTGTTATTAGTAGTTTAGTTTTTTGCCATGTACCATAGGTATACAGGGTGTCTCAAAAAAAATTGTTCGACGTTTGATTAAATACTAAAAAATAACGATACGCTCAATGGACCTTTGGTCATGTCACCCATTTTCTGAGATTTTAAATTAATTTTTGACACAAGAATCTTGCAAATCCGATAAAATATCATGGGGCTGCAAGCTTTTGAAGTTCAAGTTTGTGCGAAAGCTGAAACCAGAGGCCTCAAAATGGCATTTTTGGTAAAAAGTCCCACAGGCCGTCGTTTCTGTTATTTATCAATTGTTTCAGGGCGAACCAAGTGGGATTCAAACAGGTATTCGATAACATAACTGTCAAGCATATGGATGCTTTGAGGAAACAGATTCAGTCTCTCACCGATTTTGTTTTGAACCACTGTTTTCGGACTTATGTAATGTGAAGGAAATTTTTAGAATGATCGCAAGAAGTAATTTACTTTAGAAGTCGTATTTGGTTTGCTCTGATATCAACGAGAGGTATGACATTGGATAAGCTTCTCTTACCTCTGTCTTCGAGCTTTTTGCAATACAAGTAATCTGGGGGGTCTCTTGTTTCAGCAATCGCATATTTTAGATCTTCGAGAGCTCGTAACTCAGTGAATTTTTAACCGATTTGCACGATTTTAGTCTCTAAAATTATTTCATAATCTTAGGAACAGGGTTATCTTTCCATGAGCCTGTTCATGTTTTCCTTATTTTTCAATGTTTAATCAAACGTCGAACAATTTTTTTTGAGACACCCTGTAGTACTGTATTAAAAAAAAGCAAAACGATCTCACCTCTCTAAGGATTTCTTGGGCAGTTAAAGAGAATTCTTCTGGCGTCATACAATAAACTGTTCGTTTGACAAAAGATCCTTGTTTCTTGTGGGTGCTGGAAGGAGAAAGTTACACATATCTGTAGACTAAGTCTCTTTTGAAAATGTCATTTATACCGGGTGAGTCAGAAAAAACGCCCGGCGTCTGAAAGGCTACTGCTCCCTGAATACATAAGCAATGATATTTTGCAATATCTGATTAAATAGCTAACATGTTCAATTATTTTTACAAACTTTCCTGGCTAAAATCGGTCACTCCGTTTAGATTCTTTAGGCAATTTTCTAAAGTGAGTCCATTTGAGAAACCATAAAAAACGTGCTAAAATTACAAGCAAAAATTCCGAATGTGTTTACCTCAGAGCCATGACTTTCAGCATGCTTTAGCACGTGCTTTCATTTTGGCGGGTTGAAAAGTCTTCCCCCTAGTGTGAATAACTTATTCAGGAGGATTCCATTCTCCCATGAGGACAAAATGCATGAGCACATCCAAGAGTCATTATTGCTACGAAGGAGAACAAAGGGAAATTTTGCTTGCTGTTTTCGCTCGCTTTTGCAGGTTTTGGAAAGGGGCTTTCCGCAGAAAATCTCCTATTTCGACGGGAAGGAATGACCAATTAAAGCCAGGTAAATCACTGAACCTAATTTGACATATCGAGGATAAAACAAGACGGTTTTCAACATCATTGCTTTGATATTCAGGGATCAGGATTTTTTCAAACGCCGGGAGTTTGTATTGACTCACCCGGTAGTAAGCTAGTTACTCGTAACGGTTTTTGCTCTCAAAGCACCAATACCAACAAACGAGATATCTATGTTCAAGTTAACAACCGAGGGATATTTTGAGAGTGATTGGCAATTCATTAGAACTAAATTCACATCAGTAGAGCACATCAAATTTATATACTTTTTCGGGACTACCGGCAGTTTTCAGGTAGCGGCTGAGACTGCATTCACATAGCCTGCGCGCAGCCTCAACACTCAACACTCCTCTACGTTCACAAGATGCAGGCACATTTTGAAAACGAAGAAAAGTGTGACGGATAGCCCTCCCGTTCCCACGAAAACGGCACATTTTTGCCGGCAGATTTCGAAAACGGTAGATTTTGAAAACGGCGCTCTAACTGGTAAATTTTGGAAACGACATTATGTGAACACTTGAAAATGATGAAAACAGAGCATTTTTCGACGCTTATGAAAAGAGACTGATTGATTCTTAGGGTGTAGGTACATTTGTTTTGCATCAAAGTCTTGCAACGAGTTTTTACCGTCAAGTTTCCACCGTTTTCAAATTGTTCTGGCATCGTGTGAAGGCGTGTGAACGCTAGCTCAAATTTTGCTACCGTCACATTTTTCATCGTTTTCAAAACGTGCCGGCATCGTGTGAACGCAGTCTGAGTCACAGAAAAGTTAATACTGGCATGCTGTGGAATTTAAAATACTCAGTGAGCATTTAGAACCGAAAGGTTAATATATCAGTCTGCTCATCATTTAGAGCAAGAAATCAGTCAAATGCTTGAAAGGGTTTGTATAAGAACAAGAATTCATTCGATTCTGGTCCATGATTTATGTCATGATTGAATAGTAGCTTGAAAGCAGCCAGCAGCTTGAAAGTTGAAACATCGAAAATTACAGAATTCGAAAATCGTGTTGCAGAGCAGAACAATAGAGTTATATAGTTATTCTGAAAAGAATCAGAACCCAACGATATTTTGCTTCATTTTGTAGAGTTTTCGACTGTCCACAATAGTGATATAAGCTCTAAAGCCACTATCTCGAACCTCGCGTATAAAAATTTGCGGAAATGACACTAGATCCAGGCTCCATTGCTAAATAGCTAAAAGGTCTATCAGTTGATTCAAAGGAGTGGAAGCAAAGGAGTGGAAGCAAAGAAAAAATCTTCCTTCTTTTTCAAATCTCATCGGATGATTTGCTGTGAACAGTGGTAGGGTGAAAATATTTACCAAACCATTTCATTGATAAAGTTGCTCTTGCTAGGAAATTACAGTTACAAATTTAGAAAAACAAAAATGCCTGGATGCTTATGATTGGCAAATGGTCAATTTAGACATGATTTAGAGGGACAAATTGAATTCCCAACGAAGTTGGCTGCATTTGCAAAGGCAATAGGAATTTAATTCAAATTCGAAACTTAACAGTGATAAAAAAATTTCTAACCAAAAATAGCTTTTTCTATCTTTGCCAAGCAACAACAGGCATGGTAGTATGTTATATTATATTTCGTTTCCTCCGTCTGATACAGAATACGATACGTTATAACACAAACTTCGCCATTGCACTCTGTCCATTACAACGGCATTCATGGCGTCTCAAGATGGTGACCCAATCCAGGTACTGATGTCATGTATCCAGCGAAGTTTTGGTCTTCGTTGCTGGAAAGATGGTAGCATGCATGCATTCCCCATAAATCAAAGAATTCAAACGTGAAAAGCAAAATTTCATATTTCCAGGATATATCACTGGTTTCAAATTAAATATTGTGTAAGTATATTCAATATATTACATTGATTAGACAACACTTCGATCACCTTTAAGTAGCTTTATGTACATAAATATTCCAAAACACCTGTCCGCCAATAAACTGTTGTGCTGTAATAGATGGAACGAGGTAAACAATTCATTACGGGAGATCTTTCAACACAGCCGTTATATTTTCGTTCTGTATATCTATAGCTAACACATTGCAGCTGGTTAAAGTCACCAGATGTGTTTATTTAATGAAAGGAGATCTGTCATTAGGAAAAAATCATCATCAGCACTTAGCAACGAAGAGCCTTGCAAAATTCTCAAGGCAGTGTTTGGTAAGAAAAACCTTAGCTTGTAAGTAAAGCTTGTGTAGGCATTTTGCGCCATGAGTAGTTAGGCACTCTATGCGTACTTTTATACAATTGCGGGGATAAAATTTCCATGCTTCTGCGAAGAGACAGCAAATAAGAGAAAGGGAAGTTTACAGAACAAACTTTGTGTTCGCTACGTTTATTTCTAGAATCTTAGCTAGTTACAGGAGCTCGTACATGCAGTTTCATTAATTCTTATACTAAAATTTTCAACGAATGGAGAAAATCGAAAAACTGGTTGGTAGGAACTGTAGGCGAACTGATATGTTTCT
Organism: Aurelia sp. 3 sensu Dawson et al. (2005); assembly: GCA_964020215.1. Taxonomy (NCBI): domain Eukaryota; kingdom Metazoa; phylum Cnidaria; class Scyphozoa; order Semaeostomeae; family Ulmaridae; genus Aurelia; species Aurelia sp. 3 sensu Dawson et al. (2005). The sequence continues at coordinate 17,046,439 of OZ026585.1, forward strand.
GCGAAGGTAAGATTTCCATGTTTCTGCGGAGCAGATAGCAAACAAGAGAAAGGGAAATTTACATGCCATCATCAGATTTATTTCTAGCTGACATACAGTTGCACAGAGAGCAGAATGAGACTAGATGATGATCAGAAAGCAGAAGAATCTTTGATTGTTAACACTAAAGAGCCCAGAAGATTTCCTATGCTGCAGGCGAAGTTTTTATGGAACAAAAGTGAGGGTGGAGAGCCGCTGTTCTGACAGAAATCATCAAAAGCAAACTCAGAAGCTTCTTGCAGACAGGTAACTAACTGAAGAAAATTAGTAAGCCCCTAAAAGCGTCCATAAAAACATTTGAAGATCATCTTCTGTTCGAAACCTTCGTCAGGTGTGACTTTGCGTGCATTGGTGAAAATGATGTTAAATTTCTTTCGAAATATATCAGAAATGAGATCAATATATTGATGAATAAATGAAATAATAGATACGGAATTTGCACTCATCGTGCATCTCACCAGTCAAAGAGTTGGCAAATTCATTCTTTCCTGGGTTATTGGGAGAAGGAAGAATTTCATTAAATCCTTTTGTCTACTGTAAGGGGAGTGCAACTGATTAGCAACAGCAAACAGCAGTTGAAAATAATCTCAGTTATGGAGCTGGCAACCAACAAGATTCTTCTACCGCCAATAATCTTAATGTTTACCGTTGATCTTTCAAATATAATCCTGAACATTTTTCTAGTCCACGCCTTGCGAACACTAAAGAAATTAAACACGATTTCATATCGTTTTATTCTATATTTGAGCATTTCCGACATTTGCGTCGGCTTCTCTGGAATATTTTATCATTCGCTTCTATGCGTACGTTTCATTCTAACACCACAGAAACTAAGAGAACTTTCCGCAGCATTGTTGTGGTTTTTCCTGCCATTTTCCGGTCGGCTCATAATGATAATTGCAATAGACCGGAGCATCCGGATGCGATACCTGACACGGTACGGCTCGGTTATGACAAAGAAGCGGGCAAACTTACTTCTTGCCGGTAATGGTTTGATCAGTGGGGCGAATTTCATTGTCAGAGTCTGTCCCGTCTCGAGTTCTTTTTATGCGAAGTTTATGTTTGCCATGCAAAGCTTCAATCTTGCAATAATATTTATAGGCTGTGTGTTGTATATCTGGATTTTTTGTTCAATGAAAAGAACTGTCGACAGGCTGAATATCAGTGATGGTACAGGCGTGAGGCAAAAAGCAACAGAACTTGAAAGAAGGCCTAATAAAACAATTCCTACGTCTAAACACGATGGCAGTAAAGGCGAGGTTCCATGCAAAGATCATCACCCAGGTTCTAACATTGAGTCTATGCGCAATAGGGAACGTAGCAACATTACCGAGGACGGTAACAACGTTGGTAGTAAGAACCAAGGCAAGTCTGCTGATTGCAGCATCCAAATGGTAAGCACGGGCTCGAGTAGCGATCCTTGTGGGATGAACTTGCGCGAGGATATAAGCAGTGAGCCCCTAACAATGCATGACAATAAGCCTACACGTACAATGGAGTACAGCAACGTTACCAATCGTAGCAGTAACAATGAAAATAAGAATGAAGACAAGTCTTCTGAGTACAGCATCCAAACTGTAAGAATGGGTTCGAGTAGCGATCCTTGTAGGATGCATCTGCACAAGCATAATAGCAACACTACAAACTATTGCAGCATGAATGATAATACGCAAGAAGGCACGACTAATGTTTATACCATCCAGATTATAAGCATGGTTTCAAGCCCTGATCCTTGGGGGATGACTCTGCCTGAAGACAAAAGCAAGGGAAATAATGTCAGACAGTGGCAAGCTCGTGCAAATGAAAACGTACATAATCATGCAGTGAAGAGGGCTCCTAGGGCACCTGTAAACAAACCTGAATGGGTACAAGAAAACAGACAAGCTAGCACATGTGTTAATTCATCGAGAAACGAAACTCGGAAGCATGCTACGTTAACAAGCAATCAACTTGAAAAGGATTCAGAAAATAGACAAACAAACACATATGCTAAATTACCAAACATTGGGAAAATCAAGCAAGCTAATCCATTAATGAACGAGCCAAGGCAAGATAGAATTCCGTCTCAAAAGCCCATCCAAAATCAAGACGGAAAACAAAAGCCACCTTCGAACACAGTAACAACAACAACCCAACAAAATATGAGAAGACGGCCTTATCGTGAATTTGCGAGAGCAGTATTCTTAATAATTATAGCATTAATAATTTGCTATATACCAGGACTGGCTGTATACTTCAACGGTGATGCGGAAGATCTCAAACGAGGTTTATCTTCATACAGAGAATATTGGGTTGACGTCATGGTACTTCTCAACTCATCTCTCAACGCAGTTATATTCATAACTTGTAATACAGAACTTAGGATGTATACAAAGTCTGTATTGACTCGTATACTTTGCCCGTATTAACTCATATGAATATAATTTAGCTTTATACAGAGATTGTTGCGTTGATCTCTTTTCATCCATGTAAAAATTTTACGACATACATTACATTCTACAAAACTTTCCTAATTACTTTACAACAATACAGGACGAAAGACAATGACTACCCCATGGCAAATATATAAAGACAAGCAAGTTAATCTACCTACACACAACAAACTAAAGGATACTGTACTAGATTCTGTCTTACATAAGCTGTAAAGGCAGGGTTGCAATAATTCTTAAAATGTCACCAGCCCGATTACTGTGGCTTTTGTGGTGAAAAATGACCTGACACAATGTAAAACAGAATTTACCTCCACACGATTCCAGATATTTTTGAAAACGCATCCGTTTTCATCCGTATAAAAAATATCCGCGTCCACACGAGGAGCGTTTTCGAAAAGATCCCCGTCCACACGAAAAGACGCTGCTACATTCAAACTTCGCTGTTCCAACTTCGATAAAAGAAAACAGACAATCAAAATGCCCTTGCATGATCCCCAAAGATCCGCGCACAAGCTCTGATACGTCGTAAATCAATGCTGTGACATTAGCGTTTCAGAAAAGCTCCGTTTTCACCCGTCCACACGACAACATGAAAACAACGTTTTCAGAAAGATCCACTCGGGAGAGTCTTCCAATTTGTTCTGGGCTGTATAAACAAACAAATATTACTCAAACAACAAAACAACTGAGACCTATTTATATTTAACGTGGCAAGCCTGCGAAAGTCTGAGAGACTTATTTCCAGCAGGGGCCAGGGATGTTTTACCATCAGTCCGCCACAGCTACCCACTGCAGCTACCAGATTTCCCTCACATGGCTCTGGTCGACCCGGGCTAGAGTTACGGACAGTGACCAAACTGTCCAGCGCGGGATTTGAACCTACGGCCGTTCTGACCTTTGGCTTACGAGTCAGACGCCTTAACCACTCGGCCACGCGCTCTACCTAATCTCAACATCAGCTTTGAGTTGCCCGATTCATCTTCCTGAAACGAACAACCCTTTTACAACAATTCCAAAAATAACGACTGATTTTGTTCCAAAATATCATGTGACTAAGTATTGTCCAATCAAAATCACATTAAATCATAATTAACAAGCGTCAATATAAGGCCTAATACTTCAGGTAACTACACCTAAAACCACAACAGAACACAAATCTGAAAATCTGCTGCCTCTGTACCATCGTAAACTAAGATTGGTTGAAAAAGTGCCTTGGGAAAAACACAGCTGACATCTTGCGGGACTCTTTTGGTAAAACGTTGTGACAACCTATGTCAGTCTTTGACATGGCACTCAGAAGAAGAAGAACAGTAAGCAATGCAATTATAATAGATTTTTTTTGCAACTCGTCAATTTTGTTTGCCACAATTCTCTCTAAGGTCTAATCCAACATAAGAGGGGGGGGGGGCTGAAGCCAACAAAAATCAACAGCCATTATAAAGATTTCTAACAGCAAAGATTTTAAAACGATACTTACTTCTTTGGTGCACATTTATCTTTTGACAAAAGACTGAGGCGTTTCTTTTTCGTTGACCCAGACTTGCTGGTATGTTCCTGATAGTAAACAAAATGAAAGTGTGTTTAATAATTATGTCATCGAAATGCTTGAACAATGAATAACTGAAAAACCGCTACATATATACCATTCTACTAAAATGGTACATAGCTTGATGAAACCAAATGAAAAATTGAAAACACAGTTTGATACATTTTGGCAACGTCGAAAATTTTTTCTAGCTCAATCGATATGTCAGGTTATGAAAGAACTTTACTGAATGGTACATGCCGTCAAATGGCAGAAGGCAAAACACATCTCTTTGACGCTAACAACAAGAAAAACAACAACTTTTTAACTGAAGAAGCAAAAATGCTACAGCAACCTGCTTTATTTTCATCCAGGCTGGAAGCTCTCGTTTCTTCGTTGCCTCATCTGGCTTCTTGAACCCTGAGGTAGAATTCTGCAAGATGGTAATGAATATTTACAACACTACGGCATAAGAAGTTTCCCATACCAAGCGTTTCATGCACACCTAGCACTTAAAAAACGAAGTGACTTACAAAGAGATACTGGCACAATTTGAACACTGCATAATCTCATTATGAATTCACAAAGAAACAGAACATTTTGTGCCGTTGTGCCGGCAAAAAACTGCAAACGGCAGACTTTGAAAGCGCAACTTCAGCCGGCACATTTGAAGAATGGCATCATGTGAACCATACCATACCAACAACAGAACATATTTCGATGCTTTTGAAATGGGGTTGCTTGAACTTTAGGCATCAATACATTTTTGGAGTGTCAAAATCTAGCCTCATTGTTGTGGAGGTTTGTTACCATCAATTAGTACCTGACTGTGGTTTCAAAAACCAGGCAATACAGAATCCCGCCACTCCTATTGGTTAATCGCACTTTTCTCGCGTGTTTCCCGTAGCCTCGTATAATACGATGAAAGGATGCATTTTTGTCACAATTGCAATGCATTAGGCCTGTGAGATTTACAATAAACTCAAACGACATGACAGAAACAAAATTTGTTTGACTAACTAACACGAATTAAAATTAGAAGCTATGAGGTAATAAAACTCATATTAACCGGTTTGTTGTTGTACTGGAAAATATAACGGCCTTGGTCTTAATGCATAAACCTCGCAAGCTCGGTCTGTACTTTGAAGGCCTCGGGCTTTATATTTTCCTGTAAAACACAAAACCACTTAGTATGGGCATACTTGGCCTCTTTAGAAATGTGCTGCCATCACGAGAATGTCTGAGAAAAAGTCATCTCTCGTAAAGTTTACTGACAAAAATGGAAAAAAGCATTTTGACTTTATGAAGATATAAAAATAAGCTACAGATTTGATTTACTGATATCTACAGTAATTCTATTGCAGGGATTCCTCAAAGGGATTCACATCCCTAATTGATTGGTTATGTCAATTGTTATGACACAACTTTGCTGGCGGTGTTACACAATTATGAAAATTCTTATTTGCAAGATGTTGCCTAGTTTTTATGAATCTGTCTTGTAATGCTCGAAACAGAAATTGGAAAAATAATACTATTCCAGTTCCATTTGTCTGGCAACACCATGGCAAGTTTCAAGTTGAAAATATACACCATGCAACAGGATCTAAATATATTTCAAGGATAAATGTTCCATTTCTTCCTCATACTAATGCTGTTTCCCAGCCGGAGGAATTTAAAGGGAAATTCTCTCAGTTCTTAAAGGATCTGTTTTATTCAGCATTATTTGCACAAGCCGTCTCTTGATTTTCCTTTGTTGTCACCATTTTCATAGGCCATGAAAATGGCGACAACAAAGGCAAACCAAAAGATGGCATGTACAAGGCATGCTGAATGAAACAGACCCTTTAAAAAATCTTTGTTTTGTAAGAAACTGGTTTATAAGAAACTAGTACTAAGATGGCCAAAATTTTAAGAAACTCTTGTACTATGTCTGAGAAGTACTAAGAAACTTTTCAAAGTTAAAAGCACAAATTTTATAGCAAATAGATCATTGAACCTTTATTATTGGGCAATATTATCTAACCATTTGTGTTTTCAACATAACAGAACACTGTTTGTTCCTATTTGATGTTTTAAATATCAAGAAACATATCTGCAGCAGTGTTAGCAACCACATTGACAATTCATGCATTCAAAAAATAAGAAACCAATTAAGAAACTTTTAGTACTAAAATGGACAAAATTTCATGTTAAATTAAGAAACTTTTAGTACTATGGCCTGATCCAAGTTTCTTATAAAAAACGTGTATTCAAGAACCTTCATCAGACTGTGAACAATTCTTTAGATTTCTCAAGAAGGATCATCACCTTAAAGAGCTACATACCTTTAGACCTAGCATTGCAACTTTTGAAGACTTTTGAATGCTGGAAATTGTAGAATCAAAATTTTGCTCTTGATAATCATAGCAGAAGCTCTTCAGAAGAAAGGCAAGGATATGTTTGCAATGATCATCTGCCTTTGAAAATCTTTCTTTATAGGGGCATGAACAAGTAGCTTTTTCAATCTCTGTAAGTTAAGAATTGATAATATTCATCAATTACAGCTTCAAGGCAAAAATTACAACTAGGTTATATTCTGAACCAATAAACCAGAATGGTAAGTTTCTCATATCACAAACAGAGGGTTCTGCATCAAAAACAGAAGGCTGTTTACTGTTGTGGGTGTTGTGGTGCAGTGGTACAATCCTTTGACTTTGCAGCCAGAGGTCTTTTCTAAATCTGAAATCCCAGAGCTTGGTATTAAAAAGCATGACTTAACCTTCACTCATCATAAGAAAATGATGCATTTTCATTAATATATACTGTGGCTCTTTCTTCAGATTATGTCTTATATGAGAAGAAACAGGTATCAGTGATCATGGCTCATAATTCATAATAATACAACAAAGTAACTTCAATGACTAAAGCTGCTGGCCTATATGATGGTCTCTTCTCTTCCTCTGACTTGCTCCAAGTCTGTTTCCAGTCTAATTATCTGTGTGGAGGACAGGCTTTACTAGTATTCCTCTGCAATAAGACATTCATGAATCAGTGGTCAGTGATTATACATGAAATGTCTTACTTTTATTTGTTAGTGATAATTCAATCTTGATGTTGTAAGTAGATGAAGTGCTGCCAGCACCTAATGAAAAAGACGTTGAAATTAGCAAATGACATAGTTTTTGGAGGTAAAACGTGAACTCGAAAAACCTTGTGAAAGTTCGTTCAAGACAGAATAGCACTGCTAAACAAATAAAAATGTCATGCCAATTTTCCATTTCACGACTGCTAATTTCTCCAAAGACATTCTAAGGAGGCATCAACTTTTGATTTTCAAATTTTCATGGCACTGGGCCATTAAGAAGGAGGGGCTTTTGCCCTAGGCCATTAAGAAAATTGTACACCGATATGTACACTACATTAGGCTAGTCAGAAGCACTTTTGGAGAAGATTGTTAGGGGGAGGGTTTGGGGGTGCCCAACTTAATGGCAAAACAACTGTTAAAGAATACAAAAATCAAAAGATGATTAGCTACTAAGACTGTGTTTACACGATGCTGGCACATTTCAAACATGGTGAAAAATGTGACAGATACAAAATTTGAGCTAGAGTAATATCGCCCCTATCAGACCACCATCGATTCCGTGTTGTGCAACGGCCTTGAATAAAATGTTCAAATCAAATGGGAGCTTGGGCCTAGCTAATCCAAAAAGCTCGCGAAAGTTGTTTGCTGATGTCATCTCTTTGATATTTCTTCATTTTCGCTGTTTTGTTTTGCTCAGAAGACTTGCAATTAAGTTTTGAAGTTGACCTAACTGCAACGAAGGTGTAAGTACAATTCACATTTCCTTCGATGTTTCCACACATCTTGTCTATTTTGTGTCGTTTCTCAATATCTCTTTCAGTTAACATAGAATAGTCTTCATGAATGTTTCCTCCGACTCTTCTTGTTTCATATCCAAAGAAATTTCGAGAATCGCACACAAATTGCGAGACCTAAGGCTCCTTTGGGAAGAGCACTGCAACTGACATTATGCCGCCCAGGTGCGTCCACCGCGTGAAACCCTTTAGTTTTGTAGACTATTGACATATCGTGTGGTTAGAGTTGACTGAGGTCAAGGCTTAGAGAGTTAAAAGTGGGAGTGAAATTAACAATATTTTGAAATCATTTTCAATCAAATTAGAATTGGTCATGTAACTTTCTGGCTTTCTGGGAAAGTAAAAAATACTTTGTTGAACTTTCAACGGCCTTGAAAAGATTTTGATGTGCTAAATTCATCGTTCCTCTACGGTGGTCTGATAAGGGCGATAACGGCCTCATTTATGCATTTCAGACCTGTCCGTATTTGTGTGGTTCCAGCATGACAACAAGGAAACGGATGGAACAACTCTCACTTTGAGGGTTGTAGCAAGAGTTGAGAAGCCTATTCAAGGTGAATTCTCTTCCAGAATTTCTTTGACCTCTCTGAAAATCTTAGTTTTCTGAAAAGTGGTCTGATAAGGGCGATAGTTCTCTGGCGTTCACACGATACCGGAACAATTTGAAAACGGTAGGCACTTAGAGGGCAAAAACTCGTTGCAACACTTTGATGCCAAAGAAGCTTGCCTATACCCTAAGAGTCGATCAGTCTCATTCCAAAAGTGTCTAAAAATGTAAGAGGAAATTCCCTATCTAAAGAAAGAGAATTTTAAAATGTTGAGGTTTCTAACGCTAACTCTTTACACTTTTTTAATAAAGTTGGCTTTAAGCATTGCATTGAAAAATTGACAACCAATACAACAAGGGAGAGCAAGGAGGGTGCCCGCGCCCCGGCCACTGGCCGGGGCTGGCCGGGGCCGGCCGGGACTGTCAAAATAAATGGAAAAGTTCTGATGGCTGGGGCCCAATTGTAGATGGCCGGGGCTGGCAAGATAAGCGGAAAAGTTCTGGAAATGCCCCGGCCAGTAGCATTTCCCAGGGTGCGGGCACCCTCCTTTTTCTTGTTTGGTAAATTTTCCAACTTTGATCACATTGGGAGGGAGCAGTTGATCCAAATCCCTTATTCTTTCTTCCTTAAAGAATACCTAAGCTCTTTACCTCTCAGAGATATGCTGAATTAAGCAACTGTGGCAAATTAGATCATAAATACACTTGAAGATGGCCGGGCTGGCCGGGGTTGGCAAAATAAATGGAAAAGTTCTGGAAATGCCCCGGCCAGTAGCCCCGGCCAGCCCCGGCCATGCCCCGGCCACTGGCCGGGGCGCGGGCACCCTCTCGGAGAGCACAACAGCAGTCCAGTCTGCATTCTTTGTATTGCATGGCGGAGATCTTCCCTACACAGGCACTTTGACTGCTTCCAATCATCACACCCGCGCCATAACTCTGAAGGGACACCCATGGCAGGTTTTTTTATACAATTCACAAAAGCCTCAACCTTCAGATGCACGAGAATTTACTTTAGAATGATCTTCCCCGCGCCAAAATCAAAGAATGCAACTGGAGCGCAGTGAGTGAGGGCGGACGGCTGCAGAAAACAATTTTATTTGGTCCAAAACGGATCCTGAAGTATAAGAATAGATGCTATCAAAATAGCAATTTATAATTCATTTACAGGCCTGTAGTTATAGCCACAGACAAACAAATAATACTCACAACAGCAACTTGCTTCGAAAATATCATCACCGCCATTATCACAAGTTAGATGTTGTTGATGGCCTATTTTGATATTGCTCAAATTCCCAATGCATTGAGTTGCTCTCTTATATTTGGCATCTTGTTTCCCAAAAAGCTTTACTTCATTGACTGAGAACATTTGGATGCCCTCTTGGTCCATTTTTTTGCTGCTTTCCCCACCCAGATGATTGGCAAGTTTCTGCATGTTTCTCCCTGTTTGGCCGCCATTTTCAATGAGCAAATTTTGCCGCCATTTTTTCATTATTTGAGAGCGAGGCTCCAATGAGACAGAAGTTCGAAGTAACAGACCAAATTTTGATTGGCTGACAAGAAGAGGCAACACCAAGAATTGGGCCAATCACATTGCACAAAAAAGTCACCTAAACGCTACTTTGGCCCATTCGCCCATTTTTGCCATTTTTTGCAATACGGTACATTTCTTAGTCAACTAGTTGAGTCGACGCGTAGGCTATACATTTCTGTGCCAAGTGAATTTCAATGGATGACGCTAAAGATGGCGGCGAGGAACTTTTTACCCAAGCTGCACTGCGTTCTGATTACGAATCCTTAACGGTTCTGTAGGAATTCAATTAAAGAACGCAGTGCATCTTGGTAAAAAGTTCCTCGCCGCCATCTTTAGCGTAATCGTCTATTTTCAAATATTTTTCATAAATAATCCTCCATGCTCGAATCTCGAAATACTGTGCACGTATCTTTCAAAAAGAAACAAATAAATTGACCCCAGCCCTAAAAGTTTCTTATCAGGCTGAATGCTGAAAGTTTCTTCCTTACTTATATTCACAAGTGGGAGCTCGCCTTTCGTGAGGACTTCGAATTTCATAGTCAGTTTTTACACACGCATATTACAACTGATAAAGTATAGTGCAAAAGTGAAAGTATTTATGCTTCAGGCAAAATCTTCAGACGAATTAAAAAAACTCTGGTCAGTAAAATTTTTCCAATACTCTACTTTCCTAACTATTTGATGACCTGGTAGTTGTGTTTGTTACGTAAGATTCCTTTAAAAAATTCGTTAAATTAAAAATTGAATCAAAAAAATAAAAGTTTCAAATAACAAAATTAAAAAAAAGCCTTTTCATAATGGTACCATTTAGCGAAGACAAGATGCAGAAATTAACATTTGAGACATAATCTTCGATACGAATATAGAAGAGAACAAATGAATTTCTTAACACTGTTAACTCCAAAGATTAGATAAACGTTTCCATTTACAGCAAACGGTACCAAGAAAACATTTACAAATGACATCCAAAGTTCAGACCAACTTTTTCAGGACAGAAGCTGCGGGTCGGCAGCAAGGAAGAGTGATCCTAAGGCAATGATCAAAACTCGGAGACTGACCAACTGGGACGAAATTTTCACTTGCTTGGAGACTGACCAGTTTGGACGAAATTTTCACTTGCTTGGAGACTGACCAGCTTGGACGAAATTTTCACTTGCTTGGAGACTGACCAGTTTGGACGAAATTGAAACCAATAGATGATTGCGCCAAAGATGGCTCCGAAGAATTCTTTTACCAAGAATTGCATTGCGTTTTTTAATCGAATTCACACAGAATCGTTAAAGATTCGTAATTCTAACGCAATGCATCACGGTAAAAAAATTCCCCGCCACCATTTTAGTGGAATCGCCTATGCTAGTGAGAAATCAATGGCAGGGATAACACTACGGACAATTGTACCTGCAATGCGCATCTAAAAGGGATAGGGTAACTAGAATGTAACCTCGGTATCTCAGCTTGGAGTTAACACGACATAGAATTCGTACAAGGGGGGTATAGCATAGAGGCTGCGGCATAACTTATATATCTTTATACATTTATGGATGCTGGTAACATTTCAATTATGGAAGAATTTCGATCTTTGTTAAAGATTCGTTAAGCATCACTTCTGGCTCGTCTTTCCATAATTTTACTCGTACTGTAATCACTAACACAAAGTCTTGCGGGGAATTTTTTTACTATTTTTGACTTATAAGCTTTCATTCTAACAGTAAAAAGGGTAACACAATCTAACCTTCCCCGAGTTCAATGTTGGCTTTTGGGGACCAATGCAGTGGTCATGGAATGGCCGTGCGAATTTAATCAACAGTGATCTGGGGCAGTGGTTCTGGACGCGGTTCTGGAGGTATCTTTGTATTCTCTGTGGCACGGGAGCGTGCCATATCTTTTTCAAATCGTTACGGAAATATTGGCATCATTTTCAAACCTTTTAAGAAATTTTGTGGAATTATGGCTCCTGTTCTAGAGAATTTGCAAATGTATAGGAACTACAGGGAATTTTTTGCAATTTCCAGAGTTATGGCCCAGATTTTCATTTATTTGTGGAACTATGGCCCTAAAATTCTTTGAAATTTATGGAATTACGTGTACCAATCTTTCGGGCAATTTGGCAGGTCCCAATGGGCATTGAGGACTGCAACATACAACTATCTACCGGGTGAGCCAGAAAAAAGTTCCCATTTTTTGAAAATTCATAACACCAAGACATCATTCAAATTCTAGTTACAAGTCGAAAGATCAAAGTATTTTTGTGATTTTTCTCGCTGTCCTACCAGCACTACTTTAGGGGCAGAAACTTTCGCGGGCAGAAAGTTTTGCGATTTTCACGTTTTTTGGCATTTTTCGCGAAAGTTTCTGCCAAGGCATAATCTAAAGTCAAAATTCGCGAAGGTTTGTGCTCGCGAAATTACAGAAAATTCTCGACTCGTGAAAGTTTTTTCTTTCCAATTTTTTCGTTTCTTCAAGATCTTGTGTTGCTGTTCCTTAATCAACCCGATCTTTGTCTCTTGAGCTATAAAACCTTGTAAATTGTCACCGTGACTACAAGTAGTACTGAAAATGAATAGAAAATTGTGTTTTTCCTGTCACTTTTCTTCAGTCGCGAAAGTTTTTTCACGCGAAAATGCATCTTTTTTCTCGATCGCGAAAGTTTTTGTTGCAAAATTTGCTGGAAAAAACGTCATTCGCGAAAGTTTATGCCCTTTATTTCGCGATTTTTTCTTCTCGCGAAACTTTCTGCCCGCGAAAGTTTCTGCCCCTAAAGTAGAAGTATTGGTGAATTCAACTATATAAAACTTTCATGGTTGCAAAATGACGGAAAAAGGGCCTAATACATTGACCAAATCGTAAGGACTCTATTCAAATCGAACAATAATAGGCCATGGGCGTTTCACCTCCCTCAAGAGCTATTAAACATTGATTTTCAAAGAAATACGAAAGATTTTCAATCCCTATGCAATTAATGCCTAGAGGATATCTCTCACCCATGAGAAGTTGCATTTCCTTCATCATTCTGTGCACTGATCGATGTTTTCGGCCATTTTTCAGTCATTTTGCAGCCATGAAATTTTTGTAAAGTTGAAGTAACCTATATTTGTAGTGCAGGTAGAACAGCGAGAAAAATCACAAAAATACTTTGATCTTTCGGCTTTTGACTAAAATTTGAATGATTCAAATCTGTGAATTAGTCTTGGTGTTATGAATTTTCAAAGTGGGAACTTTCTTCTGGCTCACCTGGTAATTCATCCAACAAATTCTCAACAATGATGTGGATTGTAGTGCAGTAAAAGTACTCGAGCCTGACAACCCCTGGCTTTTACATTATCAAGCATTATGGCAATTCTGCATTTCCGTACGCTTTTTATTAATTTCTACAATATTTACACATACTTTCAAGTCAATCTCAATCTAGCAAATGTAGTGAATGAGCATCCTTCGTAACTGGCTTGCATCAGGTTAGAATTGCCCTAAGTCTGTTTGCAGAATGAGAATCCGTCTGACAGATGCCTTCCTTCAGCTCCTGGACCCACAGTTCCCCCATTCCATTGCTGCCATAATAAAAGAGTGATCTCCGCTCTTTTTCTTTCCTCCTATCAATCATGGAATGGAAGACTGCGGATTCAAAAACTAGGGGCAAATGATTGGTGTTAAGTGGCTTTCACAACAAGTCTAGCGCGTCAAGCGTCAGATATGAAGCAGGGAGCGCCGTAGGCCTTCCGTACTCCCAGGTTAGAAGCATCTATATCTCAGTTGAGTGCGATCTGGACAGTGCTCGTGCCATCTCGCGTTTTGCTGCGTATTCTTTAAAATCCAGTTGAAAGTACCGTGGCTCTGGTGCCCTCTCTGGAGGAGCATCGACATTCTTCAGTGGAATGTCCACCACGTCCATACAACAAGCTCCATTTTTCTCTGAAGGTTTGCGTTCTCGTTCTAAAAAGGGCACATGAATGGACGAAAATCGGTCGGTGGTGCTACGAGTAACGTTACTCAGCGCCCTGTTGTCTCTCACTATACGCCTAACGACTTTATCATGCTTTCTGATGAAAATCTTCTTGAGGACAATCTTAAAAGCGTCTTTGTAATAGGCATTGAAGATGCAATATAGGAATGGGTTGCAACACGAGTTCAAGTAATGTAGCCATATGACAACAGAGCGAATCCACTGCCGTTTGAGGACGAATAAATTACATGAAGCACAATGAATCGTTGCTATGGAGACGATGAAAAATGGTAACCAGCAGATGACGAAAGCAGTGACCAGAATGCAAAGTGTGCGTGTAACCGTATGATTCTCCTGCCTCGAGATGATGTTTGTTGGAATCTTGCGCACAATGAAGTAAACATTGATATAAGCGAATATGATTAATACCAGGGGGAGTAAGAAGCCGGCGACCCCAGCTAGTGTTACTTTCCAAGCCCAAAACCACACCCCAATATACACAGAGGCAACGATAACTGAGTAACTCCAAACAGCTAATACGTTTAGCACAACGTATGAATTCGACATGCACATTCGATGCGACAAGGGTGACTTTATAGACCAATACCTCTCGAAACTGATTGCGACAAGATTCGATATAGACGCAACGCCGCTGAGAATATCGACAAATGTCCAGCCTTTGATCAAAGCATCTGGCGTGATGCCTGCTGGCAAGTTTTCGAATTTCGTCAGTTCGAACGCCATCCATATAGGCATGGATATAATGCCAACGAGCATATCAGAAATTGCCAATGACACAACAAAGTAGTTTACATTTGATTGTAAGTTCTTACTCTGGTAAACAGCTAAGCAAACGAGTGCATTCCCTAACAATGCGACAATTATGAGAACCATAATCCCTGCGCAGGAAACTATACGGTGTTCTGGACTGTGGGCTTGGTAGTCGATGGCTGCAAGGTTTGTACTGCGTGAATGATAGTTTGTGAAGTTTGGATTTCTCGTGATATTCCAAAGAGCATCCATCCTGCCGTCCTGGAATCCAAAGTAAATATGTTGTTTCGTTTGTAAACTTGAAAACGTATTACCTGAAAGACAATGAAATACTGCGTTTAAAATTTGAGTGTCGTAAACATCCTCGGGCTTGATAAAACCTTCGGGAATGGCAAGTAAAGAGCAACGGAATAAATTTCTGAAAGTCTGAATATTCTGATTTATGGCTCAAATCTCAAAAACGAGGCATTACAATAATCCAATCACTTCCACTGGTTAATCGAACAGTTCCCGCGGTTTTCCCGTAGCCTTGTATGATAAGATACAAGGACGGGCCGTTTTAGCCACCGCAACTACTTTAGGCCAGTGAGATTTGCAATAAATTTAAGCAACATAACAGTAACAAAATACGTCGCAAGCTCGGTTTGTACTTTTTAATATCTCTGTGGGATGAAGAACCCGAGTATGTCCATAACCTTGTGGATTCCAGAGCCACTGCATATGGTACAGTAAATCCATATGGTACAGTAAATACGGACCTAGAGGCTGTTTTTTCTAAACCATGCACGTTGCAATTAAGAAACATAGGTTCTTATTGCAGGGGTAGCAAGACATTATTTTTGATTGTTTCTATGAAGTTCATTTTGGTGTCAATTGGTTGTTTGTTAAGTGTAAAAACCCTTCCAGAACAAATAATGGGGCTGAACATCTTTTTATAAGACTCTGAAAAGGCCTACAAAAGGTATCCTTCAAATAAGAACCTCTATACCCTCAAATTAATGTTAACGCCTTTGAAATAAGAACCTATTTCAGCCTCTCTCTCTAAAAAGTAGGTAAATGTGCGGGGATTTACTGTAGTCTAACTGATTTCTTGACGTTTTTTATACCACACGTCGAGGGCTATCAAAAATCAGCTGAGACCATCATATTACAGAACGCCTTAACAGTATGTCAAAGTGCCAGAATCTTATGTATGAAAAAGGGCTCAGATTTAGAAGCTGCAACTAAAATAATTCTGATTGGCTGAATCAAATGGCAAAATTTTGTAGTTTCATCGTAAAGTTTTTCAAGATTGCGGTATCTGCAATTCTTCTGTAGGCTTTGAAGAATATGGAACATAGCTAAGGAAAATAACTTTCAAATTTGGCCCCCAGTCCACACACGTATACGGATATTTTTGAAAACGCAACTTTTTTATACGTTTTGTGTTCGCGTCCACACGGAGACGGCGTTTTCGGTCACCGAAAACGAAGCTTTTCGAAAACGCTCTCCAGAGTGGATCTTTTGAAAACGCCGATCTCCTGTTGTCGTGTGGACGGGTGAAAAAAGCGCTTTTCGAAAACGCCGCCACAGCGTCAATTTACCACCCATCAGAGCATGCGCTAAGTTCTTTGGGGATCACGCGAGGGCATTTTGCTTGTCTGTTTTCTTTTATTGAAGTTTGAATGTCGAATATCGTTAACGTTTCGTGTGGACGGAGATATTTTTGAAAACGCTCCTCGTGTGGACACAGATTATTTTTTATACGGATAAAAAAGATGTGCCTTCAAAAAGATCAGGATACGTGTGGACGGGGCCTTAGACTATCGGCATCGGCAATGAGCACACAACATTCAGTAATTCTAAAAGTTTTAATACTTTTTTGTGGCTGAATAGACCTATTTCACAATTAAGTTTAATTCGCGGCAAAAGATGTGATTCCCTGCACAGCAGGAAATCTACATCCTATGCTTGAAGGAGCCTTTTTGAGACACGTTCTAAATTTAGCTAATACTGCAATGCACAAAATTAAAATACAAATCATGTGCGACATTTACGGGGAAAACCTAACAGAGCAAAGAGCCAATTATAATTCAATTCGAAATTTATAGTATACTTGACGTTGTAGCTCATAACTCTATAACTCCTGTTAAAGACTTCAAATTATGCATTAATCATTGGTAAATTCACTCACTGCCCATGACAACGCCTACCTACGCTACCATAAAATGTATTGCAGTAAACACCGGTGCATAGAACCAATAATTTTGGAAGTCAGACCAGCTCTTATAAAATGGGGGTCTAACTTGACAATTTCATCCTTCAGGCTCTTAATCCACAAGATTCTTGTACGCGGGTGCTTACTGTATTGAATGGCACCACCATGTAAAGTAGGACTTTACTTCCTTAACAACAAGGCAGATTTTCAATTTGAGACATCTTTCTGCGCAGAGGCGAAAATTTAGGAACTTTGGAGGCTTGATGATTTCAGCCTAAAATGCACTCAAAATCTATTGCTAACCATGATCCTTTGCAGCCTAACATTCGACTTCAGTTATGATATGAAAGTCGTTTGTGGTCTACAATCTGGGCCAGGCATACATGTGCCTGTGAGGATCCAGAGAGTGAACCCATAACAAGGGCAAGGTTTTGAAAACTTAACTCCATAACCAGGGCCTATTCTTGAAAACATACCCATAGCCAGGGAAAAAAATTAAAGAATACTATTGAAAATATGCTAGTACCATTAGTGGAGGTAAATTCCTTCAAAATACTGTTGACTTCGGCAAATTGTCAAGAAGCAGACCCATAACCAGGGCAAATATCACAAACTAACTACAACCCGTGCGAAACTTCACAAAACATGACTCGTGAACCGGGCAAAATATCATAAATCAACCCATAACCAGGGCAGGCGCATGCATACCAGACTTCCTATAGAAGTTACCCCCCCCTAGACCCTGTCGAATTTTCAATGTTATTTTTTTCAGTTTTTCGAAATTCAATGGCAATTCAATCGAAATTTTCAATCATCGGATGTGCTGGCTGTGTCACTAAATTCTGGTAAAATGTCGGCCTGCCCTTATTTCAATAACAGTTTTTAGGAAAATGCACCAAAAGTTGTTCTTGATAGACTGCCCCAACTTTAGCTTTCCAAATAGTCTGCATCGAGCGATGTTTTAGACAGTTATTGACGTTTTAGCGATGTTTGAATCGAGCGATCTTAACAGAATTCGATTGACATCTATCCATTTTTCGAATACGAACAACATTGACAGCAGCTCTTGATGCCCTCACTTAAACCTTTCGTATGAAAATCTACGACAGTGTGGCTCGATCCAGGATAGATTGCAGAATAGCTTAAGGTCAGTTATTGTTCCAAACCTGTAACGACGCAATATTTCAAACAGATAACTAAAAAATGTTCAATGCTATAAAAAATCAAAAAATTCCTTACATCTTGACATTAATGAATCTGTTTACGTGACAGACATGAAAACTCAGCAAAATATCAATACGTCACAAAAAGTCTATTTTTATGAAATGACAAAAAGCAAATCTAAAACATGTAAGTTATTTACCTTTTTCCTAAGATAAACATCGAGATCTCACCACCCACTACGGAAACTTCGTTGTCAACAAATGTTCACAACTCTGGACATGTTTTCTCTGCTATGACTCTGCAGTCTTCGGAACATGAAGATTATATTGATTGGAAGTAAACAAGTGTAAACAGGAGATTTACCCGTTAAGTCTTCCGGATGAAGCGAGCAAATGACATGATTGCATTGGATTAGGCCATGAAACAATACGGGGACAATTTATATTTACTTGGGAAGGAAACAATTTTGTAAATTGTACGTTTAAATTGATATTGATTTGATCGAGACAACTCTCTAAAGGTTCGTTATCAACATCGGAATACTTTCAATGCAAAGAATGAATTGAACAAAATTTTGGCGGGAAAACTTTGGCGGAAAAGGATTGTACAGAAATTTCCCCCGAAATTTCAAAGAATAGAATTTGGGATATCCCTAATTTCTGGGGAGAAAGCAAAGCAATCTCCATTAGCAAAACTGGATAGGCATGAATGAGTGATCAGTTATGAATGAATGATTCGAAATCAAAGGTTATGGTAAGGTCCAAAAAGGCTGCCATCTTCTTTCAGTGTAGAAATTGTTGCAAAATTGTTGTAAAATTGTTGTAGAAATTGTTGTAAAATTGTATCCTAGCGAAAACAGAGAGCATATCAAACTTTAAAGAGAAAAAGAAAGGCTCTTACCCAGGGGGGACTTGGTAGTTCAAGTTGACGTATCCGTTGCAAAATGTTGCAAAACCCTAAACCCTCAGCGGTAGTAGCTTTTAGTCTAAGCGGTAGTAACTTTTGGCTTCCTTTTTGCACCAATAACAATAGGTTCATTGTTCCAGAAACAACGCTGCTATTGTATGACAGACATGAGAAAGAAAATAACTTCTATTTCCTTTGAAATGATACAGGTGTAGAAGTAAAGGAAGGATTGGGATGGGAGGACCTTCTCCTAGTGTGAGTATATGACAGTTTGGTCAATGCAATGGTCCATCATTGATTAGAAATTTGTTTTGATAGGTTTGCAAAATGTGAGGAGAGTGAATAAGTGGCTGATCTCTGTCGTTACAGAATCTTACTAACAACAATTCAGTTCATCAAACTTTCTTAAATCTCCCTGAATTAATCATATCAATTTTCACAACCCGAAGAGGTAGTAAATCGCAAATTTCGAGACCCTAAATTCTGCAACGGGTACGTCACCTTGAACTACCAAGTCCCCCCCCCCCTGGGGCTCTTTATCGATGTCCAGGTATCTTCGACCAAAATAAAAGGGATTTCGACGCTCCACACCAGCTGAAACTGACACATTACAAAAAATTGTCTCTCTGATTTGCTAATTTGAAGTACTGTATGTGAACAAGGCTGAACCAGGGCCGAAGCCAATGGGGGGGGCTGGGGGGCGGAGCGCCCCCTAGCAGACCATTTGTCGGAAAATTTTGCTCTCTTGTCGGAATTTTTGTGTTCTAAATAACTAGTTTTGGAGGATTTTGAGGAGAAATAATGGAGAAAAACATGAATTTTTTAGTGTAAAAACAAATTCCAACGGAAATTATTGAATTTATGGCATCTTTTTAATTGATATTAACTAATTGTGTTGATTTCAACGTTGAATTGCAAAATGTGGCCAAATTTTAGTTACCGCGGAGTTAGATCGGTACAACTGTTGTTGTTGCTGTTGTTGTTGATGGTTTTTTCGTCGGAAAATTTTGGTTTTTCGCCCCCCTACGCAGGCATAGCTGGTATCGGCCCTGGGCTGAACAGTGAGCAGCCTTCAGAGAGGCTTGGTATCTGTACACGGCCTCGTGCTGGAGATCTGTTAAAGTCTCTTTCTGTTTTTCATGTGGAAGTTTTGAGCCCAGATTTGGATTTAGCAACCAAAATTTAGTTTAGTTACGTTTTTCTTACATTGCTGGTGAGAGTGATGTTGATTCTATGTAAAGTCTATGATTCTTCCACAAACTTCTGCTGTGAAAAAGACATCATGAACTTAAGTGATGTGAACTGCCAGTTAGTAACAGGCAGAAGCTTGAATCTGAACAAAAGAAATATCCGAAAGACCTGAATAATATCAGCCAATCTAAGAACCTGAACAGCCTCATTTCTTTCCAAATACCCAATATATAAGAACCTAGTGAGGCTGACTTGCAAAACTGTAGGCTCTTATACGTGGGTTTTTACTGTAAGTCAAACCAAGAGATCTTATTGAAACTGTTGGCTTCTTATAGGATCAAATTAAATTCTATGTACGGACAGATAACTTGATATTGTTTACCTCAAAACTTCGCAGAGGCACGAATAACCAACCACCCAATACGACGTTCTCGATGTGTGTCTTTCAAGAGCCCTTCATGGACTTACCATCACCGAACAAGTGTCGAATGACTTAAAATACCAAAGTACTTCTGATGTAATGAAATACAGCATGCAGTAAAATTTAATGAGATTTGTGTGGAGGTTGGTCGTAAACAAGCGGTTTACTTTCAAGGTAACAAGATCAGACCCTAACCAAACAATAGCATATTTTTGTGATTATCAATAGGTATGAGGCCCATATATCCTGGTTAGTTCAAGAAAAGCGAACATTCTGTGATGCCCTGTAAAATGAAGCGACCTCATTTGCGCCGTTGCATTTTCTGTTAGTTCTATTTTTGACTTCTGTGCTTGACCTTTCCAAAAACTCAGTAACGAGTAAATTGAAAACTTACGGCAAAATTACTGCACCATATAGTCTAAAAACATAAAATGTTCTTAAATGAGAGACTATTTATTCTTAATGGTGAGTTTCATTGGTACCAATCCTGAGCACGGTAGACTTTGAAGATTTGACATTTGTGTTTCATTGACTCCTAACCAATGCAGTAATTACAAAAAGTGCTTGCTCCTTTGTTTCAAGAAGCACCCCTTCAGCTTAAAAACTTTGTGCTACCCATGATCCTTTCTGGTCTGACAATGAACTTCATACTGTATGAAAAAGATTGTGGCCTAGCAATCGCTAGGCTGTGCATTGTCGTTTTAACCTTCAAATGAACGTTATGAAGTCATCGCTTTGAACTCAAACAAAAAACATTCCCAAAAGCAATTGAAGGATAGAAGGATTGGGGAGCTTTTCTGTGATGTTTTGCTAGTTTGTGCGCATACAAAGGATCATGGGAAGCAGAGGGTCTTTAATGAAAAAGTGTCCATGAAGTGTCAGGCTGCTCATACAAAGAATGATGCTTTCATGACCAAAAATCAGCCATTCGTCACACCTAGGAGAGAGCCATAGATTTCTGAAATGGTGCCTCCTGATTTGTTTAAGATACAATTGCTATAGCTTTTAACCCAGTTCTAGCAATTCAACTGGCGCATACGGAGCCAATCAGCGAGCGCCTAAAGTGTGCCCATTAATTCATTATAATGTGGTCAGCTTCACTGTGGCATCAACAAACCTGAACAAAGCAAAGAACGCATGGAAACATGGGACCCGCAGGGTAAGTGCTCCCATCTTTATGGCCCAAAGACAGTATCAAAATACAATTTTGAAATTGATCCCTTAGATAAGCTTATACAGTGGTGTCCGAAGAGGCAAACTCTTTATCATTGTCGTAAACTTCTACCGATGCTTCTTATACCAAACTTGTGCCCACACTCATATGTTGGCCCTGGGTTTGTTAACTTGGGGGGGGGCAAGTTCTTGGTGTAAGCATTTTCAATAAAGTTTTCTTGTTTATCAAGAAATTGAAGTTTAAAATTTATGATATTTCATTAAAGACTGCTAATATTTTGGGTCCACAGAATTACACACAGGAGCAAAATCATAATTTGTTGCTCTGTCCTTGTTTCGACTTACAAAGACAAAACTTCCTCGCTGGAATCTATGCATTATTACGACCATTTGGATACGTAAATCTTTAAAATGATGCTCTATTGCAACTCTTATTGCATGGTGATGATGATTTTCCCACTTCATTGAATCGACATATTCTGGAGCTTACGCTACAGTTTATCCACGAAACTGGTCGATTTGAATGAAGGTCTATCATTTACCCTATCTAGTCATAAGCCACCCAATAGCTTTTGGTAAATTGTTGTATGTTGCTTTTTGTAATCGTATATTTAATTTTAGTTTAGTGCTATATTTTTTATGGAATGGCGTCGGAGTAGACAGGATAATATGCTCCTCGTTTTTTTCATAACAATTTCTCAGTTCATAACTAAGCATTGACATGTTTCTTAAGTTCGATAGGACCTCTGATCGCTTCTGGTAGAGTTTCTTAATTTTCGAGAAAAGCTCGGCCCCGTCAGTCTTCTATAAGGGTTTTCTATAAGAGATTTTCTGTGAACACGAAAGTCAATATGATCTGAGGAAGTCTAACGATTTTTCTCTTCCTAGAATTAAAACTGTTACATATGGCTCAGAAACCATTCGCTTTAGAGGCCCGCAAGTCTGGGCTACCGTTCCACAATTCATCAAAGATTCTGCATCTCTTGCTGAGTTTAAAAACAAAATAAAATATTGGTCTGGAGAAAGTTGCCACTACCGATTATGCCAAACTTTTATTGCAAATTTAGGCTTCATTTGATTTTAACTTTTTTGGTTTTATGCCGAATATTTCATTGCATATTATATTGTATTGTATTGTATTGTATTGTATTGCATTGTGTTGTATTGTATTGTATTGCATTGTATTGTATCGTATTGTATTGTATTTACCATTTTAACTACTATTCTCACAATCTTCTCAAATTCATTGGACAAATAACTGACATCCGAGAAAAAGCCTTACAAGTTTTAAATATCCCTAAGTCTCTTTAGAATGTAGATTTATCTGTAATTTGCTCCCTGCCGTTTTTGTTTTTTACAAGTTGTAATTAGTTACTATTCCTTTACTCTCTTATTTTACATGTTATGTTTTCTTTTTAGTTAGTACCCGTATAGTGTAGAAGCTATTGTGCTGAAGATGAAAAGAAACTAGGGTAAACCGGGGTAATTTGGGACAATTTTGTCATTTTTGAGGTACGACTGCTTCGTTGCATATTTGAATAAGACTAATTCAGCTTTTTATATACATTTGAGTGGTAAATAATTGATATTGAGTAAAAGATTCTCTTAATTCATGTTGTTGCTGATATATTAGCGTGTAAATGATGCTGTCCCAAATTACCCCTAGATGGGGTAATTTGGGACAGCACTGAGTTCCACCTGCAAATGATACATATTCAAACCTAATGGCAATTTTGGATAAGAAAATAATGTATCTGCCACAGTTCACTCCAATTTAATCAAAAATGGCCGCTTTCATAAATGTACGGTAAAGTAGCCATAGTCAAATCAATGATTCAAAATATCAAAAAAGTACTCAACATCAATGCAAATGTTGAAAAACTTGCTTAAAAGAATAAATGATTGCATTAAGTGATATAACTATGCAATTTTAAGCAATGTCCCAAATTACCCCAGGGGTGTCCCAAATTTCCCTTGTCCCAAATTACCCCGGTTTACCCTATGTATATTGTAAATTTTTAGTTGGCCTAAATTAGCTTTTTATCACGGCTATAGCATTTATTAGCTAATTTTTAAAGAAATTGATAATAATAATAATTCTGAAAATGCGTGTATCTCTGGAAGGTGTTTGCCATTTTGCAGCACTTTGCAGCAATAGTACGTCCGCTATAAATAAACCCTGCTGCTATATCATCATCAATTAGAACGCGATGAGCTTATGATCGCATTTCAGGTATTCTTGTACAAGACTGACTTAACGTATTTTCGACTAGACGTTAATTGAAATAGGATTACATTCTTAAAACTCAGCCGATTATACGTCTGAAAAACAAATGAAAGAAAGAGAAAGTTAGACATTTCTGTGAGCTAAATGGACGCCAGGAAATATTTACTGCTCAAGTACTAGAGACTTTCTAGTAATAAGAAAGAATTTTGTTTACATGTGAATGTATGAAAGTTGCTGTCAAGAGCCTACCAAGAACTGCAGTTTGCATAACACTCAAAAGGACGATGAGTGGAGAGCATGATGCTCCAATAATTCAGGCACTGAAGGGCCCAAAAAAGTGTCTTGAAGTTCATTGAATTAGGCCTTGAGACAGGCTCCCTGACTAAGCGATTAAAGAAACTAATTTCACAATTCCACTCATTTGATGAGGCTGGAACGTTATCAAATTTCTGAATCACAAACAATAACAGTGAAAGATCTGATAAGTGCTAAGGGACTGTACCGAAATATGTCTGTTCAAGTGCATGTTGACGAGTAATTAGCTTTTTAAAAAGTCTTTCAACTGTTTATTTGCAGTCTTCGGGCAACCGCTTAGGCCTTTCTAATATTCCAACAAACATTCTAAGTTCTGTACTAGTGTATAATCAAATCTTCTTCAATATCACATTCAAATCTACGGTAGACCGGCAAAGCTTCGAGAAATGAATAATAACCTTTTACAGTTCCTGCTCTTCTCCTCTATATTTGATTTCCTAACTGATCAAACACAGAGTATAACCTCCTAACACACTGTCAAAAATTAGACAAGCGAAAACTTGTTGCCTCTGGCCTCTCATCATACAGCTTCATAAAGGAAGAAAAAAGCAAATCATGTCCCTTGTAGAAACAAATGGCATACGGTCAAACTATAAGTGCTTGTAGAAATTCGACTTTGACGAACCTGAACGATTTCGTGTAAATTTAACAGCCTATTGTCAGCTTGTAACGTGATATTTGATAGTCAGTTCCAGGTTGACACTCAATTTGCGTCGGTGCATGCACTGAAGATTGTTCGTCCGCGCAAATTCGAAAGATTGAACCGATCACAAATGAAAATGATTGATGCAAGAACAACTCACCAAAATTCAGAAGCTCTTCTCAAAACCACCGGCAAATCAGAGTTCGATCCATTCAATAATCTGCTACAGGCTCCGTATTTACGGTTGGGCAAGCCGTATTTACAACAACGATTTACAGGTCATGACGTAGCTAAAAGGTTCAATGGCCTATATTTAAGGTGTCACACCGGGCTAGTGACAGCTCATAACACAAGGGTACTGAAAGCCTGCCACCACGTGCGTCCAGGGGGTTGTCATCACCATCTTAATACTCTCAAAGAGGCCTTCCTCGTGACAGCACATATTGAAATGAAGCGGAAATAGCATCTGCGGGCCTAGAATGTACTAACGTAACTCTCTGAGACTGGGAGGTCGTTCCCGTTAATCTGGCATAAATCAGAACGCTGCTTGCCTCCTGTTCTTCACCATAGGATAACTGTTGCTTGTTTGTTCAAAGCAGAGACTTGCTAAGGTTAGGAGAACGGAATGACAACTGAGCGGTACAGAGGCACAAAAGTCGTGCGATACATCTACAAAATAAGGCCAAAACTGTTAAAGACACACTGTACAAACAAGGATTTCCAGTGGTACACTTGTGATACAGGCTAGGAGATAATTCTGAAAATGCAGTTATCTGGAGACACATCCTAGGATACTGTATTCAAAGTTGATTTGATTTGCGATACCCTCTACTATCTCTAAATATCTTCAACGCGAAACTAAGCAATGGCAAGTACCTCAGAGGCAGTGGAAATAAGTTTAGAGGGCAACGGCAAAAAATCCAGCTCTTTACTCCACGTTTTCACCATAGCTGATTTCAGTAATCAAATAGGTATGAATAAACGACAGATTCATTTCAAGCCTAAGTGTGAGGCCCACTCCCCACTTTCTTCTCCCAACAACCAACTGCCACTTCTTCAGACAACCAGCCTGACTGAAACCAAACAGCGAGGGAACCGTCGGGAGCACCAACCAGGAGAAGACACCGCAGAGCAGATGGATAACGAATTCTTTTCTTTATATCACTTTTAACCGGACCTTAGCTAATACATCTAATATGAAATGGAGTAAAGGAAGCACAGAGTAGCTCCTGAATGAAGCACAGAAAAGAATTTGTATTTTTGAGACAGAAGGAAAACTGTTTCTGGAAAGAGGCACTAGATTCCCACGTGCTGTCTCCGCGGATCCAGAATTCTTGGGTTGGAGGTCCATGATTTTCTTGCCATGTCATTGAGATTCTGAAATAGGATCCATATTTCAATAACCAGAATCCAAAGTGGAGTTTTCGTTCCTACACAAACCCATACATCTTTTCAAACATTTGACAAATTTGTTGTGGAGTCAGCCTAGTAATTCCATAACATTCAATATGACCTGGAAATTAGCGAGAATGTTATCGCATACCCACTAGTTGCCACTGATGTAGGTCAGGTCATTTATACGAGAATAGCATGAAGAATATCCTTGGACTGAAATAGCATTAAGAAATTGCTTTTTACACCTATTTACAATTCTTGGTATGGTAAACATTTGGTACAATAATAGATACTCATTGAATTCGATTTGAGATGGTTGAAAGATGACCAAAATCTGCTGGGTAACCTAAAAAGTGAAACTTTTAACAAATCTCAGGCGATTCAAGACTTGCTTCAAGTCTCGTTCGTTATCTTTTTTGGACCTTCTCGATCGGCAGTGAGCTGCGAATGGGCAAGTCTAGGGCGATTCTTACACGTGAAGAATGAGTTGCCAATCTATGCTTCGAATAAATTAGAATGCTTACCTTGTCTCTTCTTGTGCCTTCAACACAGTCTGAAGCAAGGCTGCTTGTATCTAACAGACAAAACAAGGTAAGCATTCTAATCTATTCAACACAAAGAACTGCCAACTCTGAGATATTGTTCACGTGTCAGGATCGTCCAAGCAAATCTCCGACATTTTTGGTCAAAGCATCGTGGAGACACACCTGCCCCACACCAGAGACATTGCTGATCAGTATGGGGATGCTGCGATGCCACTAAATCAAATGCATTGCAAAAGATGGAGGACACAGCTCCACGATTAGTAACAGGAAGTGCTTTGATGCAGTTGCAGCCGAAGTAACTGAATTTGCTACCCTTGCAAGGCTGAATATGTCTCCAAAGGGAAATCAACTCAAATTCTTTTCTTCAATTAAAAATTTGTAAGGTGATGGAGGCAAAGAGACGAGACTTTAAATCAGCACGCTGAGGCCTTTCGAACTTATGTTCTCTTCAGAGTGTGACTAACATTTGAAATTAAAATCTATCGTGACGATTTTTATACTTAAATACAAAAACGATTTATATACTTAAATACAAACTATGAATCGTTCGATAGATTTCACTTTCAAAGTTTATTCCCACTCTGAAGGGAAGAGAAGTTCAAAAGGCCTTGGTATGCTGATTTAAAGTCCCGTCCCTTTGCCTCCATCTTCTTACAGATTCTTAGCACTTTACCTACCAAATATTCTTCAGTTGAAATGCATTCTAAATGTCAGATCTATTCATGAGACGATGTTTATTGCATTTATTCTGCACAGCTGAAATTTCTCCTACAACTGTAGCCTTTCAAAGATCAGATACAGCAGTTACGGTGTGAGTGACCGAATGGCTTATACAGTCTTCGTCAGGTGACTTAAGTTAAGCTCGGTCGAATGAGGTCAAACCTCGGATGGGTGACCTCGGAGGCCTGAACTCGCTGCTCACCTCGTCGTGCGTCCTTCGGAAGGGACGTGGGCCTAAATTAGCTTTCAGTAGCTAGAAATCCTGACTATTTCACTCAAAACCAATTGAAAACAAACAAACAAACAAAACAAGCTGTATTTCCATAGTGATTTGCAAACCAAATGACGTCATCAGCTGATACCTAAAATCAGTGGCTAACTTGAAAACGAAGTGAGATATCAAAGAACTTGAAACATGATTTCTTATCAGTCGACAGTGCCATTCATTTGCACCAATAAAGACATTTCGCTTTAGGTCACCTTCAAGTATCAATCAATCTTCTTACCGGTATCAAGATCCTTGAATTATTTTTCTGATTTTCAATGCATCATCTTGTAAACTTTGGTTCTTTGGTTCGATCTTCAGGGCAGCCTCGTAATCCTTCAAAGCTGTGAAAGAAGTAATGAGTCGGTTTATCACTGGTTAAAATGACCTAAGCTGCAAAGATTTGTCTAAAATGTGTTTTGTTTGCTTGTTTGTCATTATGTGCTCGAATGAGCGATATTGTTATGCTGTATTTTTTCAGGGGGAGATGCAATAGGTTTGATAACGATGTCGAAAAATTTGAAGACAACTTTCATGAGAATTCAAATTTGATTAGAGGGGGCTGTAAAACGGTGAAGGTGAAGCTGCGGTTAATCGAGTCCGCGGAAATAGCTACAGTAGTAACCCGCATAAAAGTACCTAGATTTTTCTTGGGCAGCCTGAAAAGGTTCTTAATTAAATGGCTGTTATTCTAAATTCCAGCCTGTAAGGTTCTTAGAAAGGTTTTCATATACAGTACACACCCTGCGCACGTTTTTTTCGACTTCATGAGAACAGTTTTAGGTTAGAATTCTTGTTTAAAATCATGCAGTCTTTTGTACCACTGAAGAATTCTGATCAGAATGTAAGAGTTCTTGAAAGTTCTGAGGAATTCTAAAGACATGAAACCTACTATTATTTCATATTTTCAGATTTACGGGGTGAGTGGCCGAGTGGCTTAAACAGTTTTCGTCAGGTAACTAAAGTTAAGCTCGGTCGAGTGAGGTCAAACTCCGGATGGGTGACCTCGGAGGCCTGACCTCACAACTCACCTCGTCGTCATTCGGAAGGGACGTTAAACTAGGGGTCCCATTCCTGGATGCGGCATGCACAGTGGGCCTAAAATAGCTTTCAGTTGCTAGAAATCCTGACAGGCCCACTCAAACAAATTAAAAAGAAAAACAAAATGTAATGAAGTATTTTTGAATGTTTAAAGCTTTGAAAAATGTTCTTTCGGATTTACTTAAAGTCTCTGGATGGAGAAAAGATACCTCTGTCTACGATATGACTGTGCTTCCGCCTGGTTTTCATCGGCCTGCGTGCAGACTCTACTGATTCCCTGAAGAGAAGTGACGTTCCTCCTACTGGAGGAGAAACACCTCTGAAAAGAAACCAGTTGAGTCTGCACGCCTGCTTGGTTTTCATCTGCGTGCTAAAATCACAATGTTTGCAAAATGTTTGCACTTGAAAATCTCAAAAAATGTAAAACATCCCATTCAAAATTCGAAGTTGCACATGCGTCATTAACAATCGCTAGCCAAAGAAACAATGCATGTTGAGGGTTGAGTGTTTTCTTTCTTCTATTCATAGTAAGCCTTTTTAAGTCTATAGTAATTAATTCCCTTAAAATAGAAGTCATCCTGTTACTCGGTATTCATCTATTTGTGTCCTAATCTAGAGCATCTTTGATATTTTTAGCATGGTCATGTATTTACGAGCAGTTCTTGCTTCATCATGAATGCAAAGTGATTGATGGGCTGGACTTGCCAAAAGTCACTCTCTTGTTCAGCGCAAGACGCAGAGCAGAAAGAGGGAGAAAAGAAAGGCGGAGAGAGAGAGAGAGAGAGAGAGAGAGAGAGAGAGAGAGAGAGAGAGAGAGAGAGAGAGAGAGAGAGAGAGAGAGAGAGAGAGAGAGAGAGAGAGAGAGAGAGAGAGAGAGAGAGAGAGAGAGAGAGAGAGAGAGAGAGAGAGAGAGAGAGAGAGAGAGAGAGAGAGAGAGAGAGAGAGAGAGAGAGAGAGAGAGAGAGACTTAAAGGACTAGGAAACTGAAAACGAGATTCTTTTGTCTGCAGATAGATGGTGCGGTATGTCCTGTGTGTTCTTCGTATGTCTTGCGCAATCCAGACATAGATTTAAGATTACCCATGAAAGAGTCAAGTAATGGGCAAGGGTGCTTTTCCTATCGTGGAGCAAAAGTGTGGAATGAACTTCCTGCCGATACCAAACAGGCATCTTCCCTGAATAGTTTTAAAAAATCTATTTAGGAATTTTTCCTTTTCCCTTTCTTTTATGTCAGATTTTGTAAATATTGTATTAGGTTTTTATATTATGGTTTTTATATTGTAATTATTCTTTTTAGAATGTAATTGTATATTAAGGTTTTTAAGGGGAGGGCCCCTTGTAAAACAACTCTGGTTGAAGGGCTACCCTCCTTAATAAAATGAAAATGAAAATGAAATGAAATGAAAATGAAAGCGGTGGACAAGATTCTGTCCACCGGCAAATCCTTTGATCCAGGTAGAAAGCCAATCAAATGCGAGACATGTGTTGCTGCATAATGGTGATCATAAATGTAATTATACATATCTTTGCGTTAAGATCTCGATTTCGATTTCCAAATCTAACATGTCTCTCTCTCTCCTTCCTTCTCCCTCGCCCTCACATTGTACATCTTACGACATGTGCTAGGAACAGAGAGACTTGTGTAGCAAGTCCATTGAAGGGCTGGCTGCTGGCTTTCACCGATCGGTGAATGTGGTCTGTATTCTGTGGTATAAGTAGCGGGTGGACCACCAAGATGAAAATTCTTTTTGCGCAGAAAACTTGAAGTGCTAGAATCAATGAAACTTTGAAAGATACCTAGGGTAGTCAATATCCAAAAGGCTGAAGTATTCTTTTGCGGTTTCACCTCCGTTGTTAAAGCGTTGGGATGTGTTTGATTGGTACCAATTCCGAAATGGAAGGTTTGGCCGGTTTGGCAGGACTGCTAAACTTTCTGCTCCAAAGACAGAAGGTTTGGCAGACTTTAGAGGAATTCTCGATTTCATTTGTAGAGCTCTGAAAACGAGACGACTTTGCCCGCGTTGCTGCAGTAATCGGTAACTTTACTCGTGTCTTTCACCTGGAAACCTGGTATATGGAAAGCATAGGTTCCGATCCAAATCTTTAAATCGGTGTAAACAGATGCGTGTAAAATTCTATGACATATATTCTTCTCCCATTCTTCTAAATGAATGGCTTAAAAGAAACTGTAGCTACCTTTCCATAATTCTACCGTTGGACCGTTGGACTTTTCAGAAATTTCGAATATTTTTTGTAACTACAACACATTAACAATTTGAGTTGATGTGAGGATGTCATAAACCACAAAGGTGAAAACTTTTGCTGGATACCATATTGAAGACATCCATAAACTATGGTTTTCTTGGAAATTATTTCACGTTGCGTCAACCGGTTGGACATCTTAGCTATTCTGAAAAAGAATCTGAATCGAACGATAGTTCATCAAATTTTCTAGAATTTTCGAATGTGTACAATAGTAATGGAAGCTCTAACGCCACTCAATGGAGCCTCCTGAATAAAATTGTATAAAACAATCGCTCGATCCAGGCTCTTTTGTAGGATAGCTAAGAGGTCTATTGCGACAATTTCAAGCATTTTGAGAATTTTCCTTGAACTCTCGAAAAAGAAGAAAAATACTTTTATTCAGAATTGAAGATTTCTGAAAAGTCCAACGGCAGAATTATAGCAAAATAGCTAAAATTTCTATGAAGCCATTCGATTCAAAGAAAAAAGTCATTGAATTTTACACCAACCTTTTTAAAGATTTGGAACCTATGCTCCTATGGAACAAAATGACTCTACTGACCTGACACATAATCTTCTGTTTGAAAATATGCTGTGCCTCTTCTCACCAAAGAAATACATCTTGATTTAGCATTAGTTGCGACAGGTGGATCGAGCAGATTCAGGGCCTAAAGAGATAATAGCTATAATGATGAATGTATCACTATGAACTGCTTAATTTTATCAGCCCAGCCCAGGAGAAAACCGTTTTGTCCACAAACAAGGTAGCTACAGTTTCTTTTAAACCATATGAAATTGTTGACTTACAGCATGGGCGATGATCGCCGATGTGCTGTGGAAAACAAAATTTTTTGATTATGAAAGTTGATCGGCGATGGTTGCCGATGATCGCCGATGCTCCCAAGAACTTGGTTTTCATAAATCGTAATTCATCGGCGATGGTCGCCTATGAGATCGCCGATCATCGGCGATGATTACGATTTAATGAAACCCGGGCTTAATAGACCTTTTAGCTATTCTGAAAAGGAATCTCAATCGAACGATACTTTGCTACATTTTGTAGAATTTTCAAATGTCCACAATAGTGATAGAAGCTCTAACGCCACTCGATCGAACCTCGCGTATAAAAATGTATAAAAATAACGCTCGATCCAGGCTCTTTTGCTGAATAGCTAAAAGGTCTATTGTACCCGGGGATGCGTCTTCATCTAAGTATACCGGGTGAGTCAAAAAAAGTTTACGCATCTGGCGTGCTGTGGAGGAAAAGTATGTGACTGATGTTCAAAACTAATATGCTACTCTATCAGCCAAAGGCTAAATTAGATGTGAAACGTTTGTTCGGTAAAATCACACATCTTCAAGACCCAACAATTAGCAAAATTCCTGTAAGGAGTTTGTATAGGAATCGAGAAAATCCACGTTCCATTCTGGTCCATGATTTATGTGGCATTGAAGTTTATATTGCCAGTTTGAGAAATAGTATTCGAATTGCCATGCGAATTGCAATAGAATGTAAATCGTGGACCAGAATGGAATGTTGAGCTTTTGTTCCCAAGTATGCTCTGCACCAACATTTTCCTAATTCCTCGGTCTATAACATGAGGGATATTACCAAACGATATTTTCTCATCTAAGTTGGCCTTTGACTGATAGATTGCCATCTCAGTTTTGAATATAGGTCACACACTTTTTATTCCGCAGCCTGCAAAATGCGTACACTTTATTTGACTCACCCAGTACTTGAGTAGCCTCTAGTAAGAGTTCTAGGTTAACGAAATTTCAATTTGATCGTAGGGACAGCACTTTTGTGAGTCTATTTCACAGCACAGCAGACGTTTTGGTTTTCTACGGAAGAGTCTGGATCGAGCGATATTTGAAACACTTATATGTGAAAGGGAATCTAAGCATAAAAAAGTGGCTCAGGCCACTTCCGGTCAAATACTAGCCTATCCGATATCGGTACTTCTGGTTGACAAGATCAGTTCCCAAATATGGTGCGGCACGTGTCATTGCCCATTGCCTTTGTAAGGCTACTTTTACTAAGCGCTTGTATATGCTTGATTGCATATTCGTACTTATCGCTATCGATAAACTGATTGACGCTCAAACTATACTCGAACTCATGGACTTTCATTTTGAAATTTGAGACGAAGTTTCCCCCCCCCCCCCTAAATTTCATGACTAGATATGGAAACCATACCAACACTGAACGAACTCCTAGCAATGGCGGATGGGCCTAAGTTGCCGGCTCGAGCCACCGATACTAAAACACCTCAAAATTGAAGTTTTCGCTGATACTAGCTATAGATAAAGGTCGCAATATCCAGATGAATGTTTGAATCCAAGAATCAAAAAACCGTTCGCAATTAACTTCCACGAACTTCACCGCGGTAATGAGAACTTCCATCTGTCGAGGGCTGCTTGCCTCACTTCTGAGACTACACCTTAGCCTCGTTATAGAGCGCACACCTAAACGTGTTCATTTTCGTATCAAATTTTTTTAATGAAAATCCAGCAGTCCCAGCTTGAGCAAAAACAAAATTGTTGTTGTTATTGCGGCAACTGGGACTATATCGCACGTCTAATATATGCTTAGATGCAAATTCGATTTCTACAAAATGCATGAAAATATAGCTCGACTTAGATTCCTATTCAGAATAGCTAAAGGACTATCAAAGAAGAAACTAAATGTCATGTAAATGTCATCTCGCAGTAAGACTCTTGCTTACCATCGTAGTATCTTGTATACATTCATTAAACTGCTTCATATGAAGATGACATGCAGAACGGTTATTGTATAGTCTATCTCTTAGTCAAGGTATAATCAAACGTACAGGGTGTCTCAAAAAATTGTTCGACGTTTGATTAAATATTGAAAAATAAAGACAACATGAACAGATTCGTGGAAAGATAACCCTGTTCCTAAGATTATGAAATAATTTTAGAGACCAGAATCAAGCGAATCGGTTGAAAATTCACTGAGTTACGAGCTCTCGAAGATCAAAAATATGCAATAGCTGAAACCAGAGACCCCCCAGATTACTTGTATTGCAAAAACCTCGAAGACGGAGGTAAGAGAAGCTTATCCAATGTCATACCTCTCGTTGATATCAGAGCAAACCAAATACGACTTCTAAAGTAAATTATTTCTTGCGATCATTCTCAAAATTCCTTAACATTGCACAGGTCCAAAAACAGTGGTTCAAAACAAAATCGGCGAGAGACTGAATCTGTTTCCTCAAAGCATCCATATGCTTGACAGGTAGGTTATCGAATACCTGTTTAAATCCCACTTGGTTCGCCCTGAAACAATTGAGAAATAACAGAAACGAAGACCTATGGGACTTTTACCAAAAATGCCATTTCGATGTCTCTGGTTTCAGCTTTCGCACAAACTTGAACTTCAAAAGCTTGTAACCCCGTGAATTTTTATCTGATTTGCAAGATTCTTGCGTCAAAAATTAATTTAAAATCTCAGGACAAGGGTGACTTGACCAAAGGTCCATTCAGCGTATTGTTATTTTTTAGTATTTAATCAAACGTCGAACAATTTTTTTGAGACACCCTGTATACAAATATATTAATAATCACTCTGATATATTGATAATTATTTCTGGCTAAATCACATGGAAGTATACCGGGTGACTATGGAAAATGTTCAGATGTTTGAAACTTGTAGCTTTTAAATAATTTATCGGATTCCTATCGGGTGAGCTAAAAACTAAAAAAACGTGCGGCGTTTGAAAGGCTACTGTTCCCTGAGTATATAGGCAATGATATATTGCAATACCTGATTGAATAGCTAACATGTTCTGAAATTATTTTTACAAATTTTCCTAGCTAAAATCGGTCACTCCGTTCAGATTCTGTAAGCGATTTTCTAACATGAATCCATTTGAGAAACCTTACAAACCGTGCTAAAATTACAAGCAAGAATCCCTCATGTGTCAACCTAACAGCGATGACTTTCAGCACGCTATAGCACGTGCTTTCCTTTTGACACATTTAAAGTCTTCCCCCTTATTCAGGGCGATTCCATTCTCCTATGAGGACAAAAAACATGAACACATCCTAGAGTCATTATTGCTAGGAAGGAGAACAAAGGGAAATCTTGCTTGGTGTTTTCGCTCGTTTTTGGAGGTTTTCGAAAGGGTCTCTCTGCAGAAAGGCTCTTATTTCAACGGGAAGGAATGACCAATTAAAGCCTAAGGGAAAATAACTAGACCTAATTTGACGTATCCGGGATCAAATAAGACAGTTTTCAGAGCAGGATTTTTTCAAACACCGGGGGTGTTTATTGACTCACCCGGGTATTTCTGTCTTAGTGCGCCTTCGCAGAAGAAAGTCTTAAAACTGGAGTATTTGGGCGGGCAGGATAGCGTATGAATTGAAGGAGGCATCGTAGTTACCATTATCGGTTGGCAATGCGGATCTAAACGTTAAACTGTTAACTTTTCCTCACAACACATGTCAAGATATCAGATTAAAGAAAAGGATACGAAGGGTCTGATCCATTGAGCACAATAGCAGCTGTAAAAGCGTTAATTGCAGCAATGAAATTACCTTGCTTGTAGAAATTGCTGAAAAAATCAAAGCTTGTAGAAATTAATAGAAAAGGGAAGAAGTTAATGCTTGGAGAAACTTGATGGCAGTTGCGTCACTGCTGGTTAAAGCTGAAAAATAACAATGACAACATGTACAAATTTGTGCCTTCTTTAGCACTAAAATTCTTCGATTTCATGCATAGACAACATCTGACAACCGTGAAAAATTTGTTTTTATGTTCCTCCATGTGAGAAGTCTCTTTACGGATTGATACCGGATGTGCCAGAAAAAAAGGCAACAAATTTGATCAGTGTTAGCACTAAGAATTTAGCTCGAATCAATCAGTAAAAAATTCTTTAAAATAATTCTCGATAGTTAACTTAAACATAGATACCTTGATTGTTGATACTGGAGCATTGACAGTAGAGATGTTTATCTTGAAAGTCTAGTTTAGCTTTTAGGTTTTGGCCTAAACTAAAAACGCGCTGTTTTGGGGAATCTCCACAAGGACTATCATAACGTAGATATTCTGAACAAGGACTGGTGTGCTAAGGTACCCATTTGAATAGAAGTGCAAAACTGAAAACAGACAAAATATCGATGAATATAGTCACCGACGAGTATCTTTCTTTAGTCAAAATGAATTGACAAAAAAGAAACAATTTAAGTACGAGTGAGCACTTTCAAGGATCTTATCCTTGTGGATCCTTCATCCTCTGGGTATCTGCAACTGTTTGGTTCGTCATAATGCCAATGAAAACAAATGCATTTTATTCAAACAAGGAAAATTTTTCACATCCGAGGGAATTATTTCACAGATGATGATGATGATGATGATGATGATGATGATGATGATGATGATGATGATGATGATGATGATGATGATGATGATGATGATGATGATGATGATGATGATGATGATGATGATGATGATGATGATGATGATGATGACTTCGTGACTTTGATTATCACGTTCAATTGGATTTCAATTTTCAATTAACAACTTTTCCGAACTACGGGGCTTCTTGTGTTTACTCGCTGCGATTCAGGAGATTCTGCAATAAGCGCCTTGACAACTTAGGCCATAACCCAAAAGCTCTCGTTTGGAGGTGGAGGCAAATCTATACTTTCAAGCTAAAACTATCCACTCTCAAAGCCCCAATATCAACAAACATGGTATAACTCTTCAAGTTGACAATCAAGGATTAGTTTGTATATTATTTCTGATTCATTCAAGCTAAATTTTTAGCGCTAGCCTTGATATTGCAGGCATTTGAAATTGCTTATTGCCTCATATATATTGCATTCTCGTAAACTCAGTTGCAGCATTGTACTTAAATTTAGTATGTTAGAACTAAATGTGTATTATCCTTTGTTTATTCTTATCGTTGTTTTGTTAACGGCTCAAGCAAGATAAGCTCTGCTTTCCTTGAGTCGTGTAGAATACAGCTTTATCATATTATGCTCTGTATTCGGAATTGTGTTCTACAAAGAAAATTGAATTGAATGTAATTGAATTTCGCAAACAAAAGATTTTCGTAAAATCGAATTTACTTATATTTTCAGTCCTCGCAAAAACACGAGAAAAATCGCTAAAATATTCCGGTCTTTCCGCTATCACGTAAAATTTCTTCCTACCCAAGCCATCTAGCACGCGAGGTACCATGAACTTTAAAACACCTGAAAATTCTATTGTGCACTCGGTACATACCTTCCTTTGTCTTTCAACCAAGCAGGATTCATATCCTCCATCTCCTTTCTTGTCTCTGCATCTGCTTTTATTTTCTTCATTTGAGCAACTTTTTCCAGCCACTAAGAGCAAGGAAATTATATATCTTGATTTATATTCATGAAAAGTATTTAGCTACTACGCTTGTGAATAACGTTTTCAACTTTCAGTGTTTTCTGTGAAAATGTGTGTGATAACAAAGCAATTTCAACTTTCAAGATTAACATTCCAAGTCGCACACCGCTAACATCAATAAACAAGGTATTTACTTTCAACTTACAGTCATTTTAGTCATTACAGTCACAGTCAGAGCAATTTGACTCAGAACAGTGAAATGAAGTGAAAAAAACATAAAATGAAGTTTTGAGAAGAAGATAAACTTATTACCGTTGCTACTGATCACAATATATATATTAATTTGCATCAAAATTTTGACAGAAATATTTTCTCGGAAGGCAAATCTCTCCAAAAATTTCGCACACTTTTCTAAGAGTCTTTAAAATACCTCAAACCTCAAGAAATGTTAAGAATGTCCAAAATCTTTACAAAGTCTTCGAAATCCCAAAGAAAATTCTTAGAATCTTCGAAAATCTAAAACGGTCCACAAGTCTCACATTTGACTTGCAAATGTATTTGTATCTACTTATATTTATTTATTACATTTATTCATATTTATATGTATTTATTTATTTATTTGTATTTATTTATTTATTTGTAATGTATTTGTCTTGCATTTGACTTCCACAAGTCTCATTAAAATGCAGAAAATTTAAGGCCTAGCTATGAGCAGACTATCTAAAAAATGCAACATGCGGTATTTCTTTCTTTTTCATATGAGAAAAAACTCACGTGGAACAGAAATTTATTGCAGCAGATGGCGTATGGCGTCAATTTAAGCAGCACTACACTGTCTACTGCTAAGAGTTGTCTGAAAAACAACTGTTAGAAAATAATTTGAAATTAAGCCACCGAATTAAAAGTAGAACCAAAAATAGTTAATGAGAGCTGCGCTATGGATTCAGATGCATGGGAACGAAATTTTGGGAGTTCCAAAACTGCTGATATCTTTACGGATTTTAAACTGTCTTCCGAGATTTTCGAGATTTTGCCACATTTTCAAAATCTTTAGGCACTTAAAGATCTTTGAGACTTTCAAGTAACATTTCGACAAGATTTATTGAGAATCTTTATCATTAGTTGGAGAATATTTCTCGAATTTTTCCAGATTTCTAAAGACTTTCAGGATTTCTTTAGGTATTGGCAAAAATTGGCAAAAGCAGTAAAAAAATGGGTAGTTTTCCGCAAAACTTCATCATAAAAGAGGGTATTTTAGCTAGTTTTGGTGATAAGAAGAGAGTAGCTTTCTGAAGACCAGGCGGCAGACCATCCACAAGTCATGTACCCCCCTCCGCCGGGTTTTTCGCCAACCCATTTGTAATTACCAAAAAGTATGATGTACCGCTTCTTCCTCAGGTAGCTTTGATTCACGTGATGGAGTGACAAAGGCACGTGGTGTGAATGTCAATTGTATCGTTGAGGCTGATCGAGGTGGTGGTATATCGTTGTTGTCGAATATCTTTGAATCTGAAAAAAATTAACGATTTTCATAAACAAGAAAATCATTTTGTTACGGTATGCTAGATACGCACACAAATCACTTACGCTTGCCAAGAAACCTGCTAATCTTTTCTCAGGATTTATACAGGGACGTGCATAAGGACCACAGTAAAAAGTTTCATCCCACACAATTTCACAGTCACTTTTTCTAAACCTATTATCATCATAGATTAGTATTTTGTCACTAGAACGTTGGAAAATTGCATCTCGGCAACAGTTTTGATGCTAAATCCGAATACAGGGTCAAACATTTCATGTGAAGAAATCTTAAAAATCTTAAAAAAGATCAAGCACTGTACAGACCTTAGCATTTCAAGAATTCTCAAGACTGCTTGAGGATTTTGCTAGAAATATTTCGATGAGAATTCTTGGGCCATGTGAAAAACTGTAAAATTTCTTGAACAAGTTCTTTAAGAAATTGGAAAGAATCTCAAAGAATGTTAGGCAGGAAAACCACCTTAATGTGTGCAAGGCCTGTACTATAGTTTTTGTGACACTTTTAAAATCATCCATCTTGAAGTAAGACTGCGTTCGCATGATTCTGGCACATTTTGAAAATGGTGAAAACTGTGACAGTAGCCAAATCTGCACTAGCCTTCACACAATACCGGCACAATTTGAAAATGAAAGAAAATTTAATGGTAACTGACTTGGTGCAATCTTTCTAAGATTTTTATGCAAAAGAAGTGTACCTATACGTTAAGAACCGCTTAGCCTCATTTTGAAAGCGCTTAAAAAGGGTCCATTTTCATCATATTCCAGTGTTCAAACAATGCTGTTTTCAAAATGTGCCAGTTAGAGTTCCGTTTTCAAAATCTACTATTTTCAAGATCTGCTGGCAAAAAATGTGCCGTAAGCGCAATCTGAATCCATGTTTTTAATTAACAGCTTCGTTTTTTCAATGCTAAATCAAAAATATCTTGGAGCTTATACCTTTTTTCTTCTCTACTGATTTGGTGCTTGACTGCATTGACACTTTTTCAGATACTTTAGTCAAGGTTTTATCTTTTCCTTCCTTTGCATCAGTTTCAGTTTTCTTCCATTCTTCTAACTGCTCCATTGTCCTCTTTATTTCAGCATCTTTGACTGCTTTGATTCTAGCTCTTTCTTCCTCTTCCACCTAGAATAAAATATACATAAAATTAAGCAACTATATACCACAAGACTAATTACATGAGTCTCAGTTTTTCGCATTATGCATTATTCGCATTATTTCAAATTATACAATGTTTATGGCTTCAAACTTAGACTCATGATAATATAGCTTCAAAACGGGTTCAAAGCTTCAACAGCTTCAAAGCTTTTATTGTTTTGCTCAGTTGTATCCATGACATATTGATGAAGGATCATAGCAGTGTGCCAAAAAGTTCAGGCGTTTAAAAATTTGTTGCAGAGTCTCAGTTTTTCGCATTGAATTATACAATGTTTATGGCTTCAAACTTAGACTCATGACAATATAGCTTCAAAATGGGTTCAAAGCTTCAATAGCTTCAAAGCTGATATTGT
The DNA here is from genome assembly GCA_964020215.1 of Aurelia sp. 3 sensu Dawson et al. (2005). Classification (NCBI taxonomy): domain Eukaryota; kingdom Metazoa; phylum Cnidaria; class Scyphozoa; order Semaeostomeae; family Ulmaridae; genus Aurelia; species Aurelia sp. 3 sensu Dawson et al. (2005). The sequence goes on from OZ026585.1 coordinate 17,086,923, forward strand.
TTTGCTCAGTTGTATCAATGATATATTGATGAAGGATCATAGCAGTATGTCAAAAAGTTCAGGAATCTAAAAATTCGTTGCAGAGTACTTGGTAGATTGAAATGAATTGAACTCTGCTTGCTAGCTGGAGGACCAAAGCATTTTTGTAACATTTCTGTGACTTTTTAACTTTGAAAATATCGCTAAATTTTACTTTAGCAAAAATCTGGATTGCAAGCTGCTTGAAAAAAATTGAAAATTCTCCTTGCAGGAAACAACACACATGTCTACTTGAATGTTATCATTCATAAATTTACAGTATGTTTTAAGCAATTACTAAAATCTAAAAAAATTAGCTCACTTTCATTTGTTGTCGAACTGCATACTTCTGTTGTTGGTCTTTCTCCGCTGCTCTCCGTTCTTTTTGCTTTGCTGTTCTTTCTTGTGAATACAAGACAGCTTCCTCTCTCCATTTCTTTGTCAGTTCTTTATCCTTGTGTCTGTCATCTTGTAGTTTTGTCCATGTTAGTTCTGGATCCTGCTTTTCAAGTGTAAATGTAATCTGACCACTACTAATTGTTGCCTTTGATTTCAAGTCATCAACTTTTGCAAAGAGAAACACTTCAAAGATGTATGGTGGGTAGCTGGCCTGTAAACAAAGTAGTCTGGGTCAATAAAGGTATTTCAAAGATAGCATTGCAGGGGTTAATAAAGTTAATTTCAATCAATTTAATGTCCTCAGCTACAAGGTATGAGATAACTTTAAGTGTTCTCTGTTCAGAGCAGAAGCCACCCTTTTCCCTGAAGTTACATGGTGCTGAACACAAAATTCAAAGCATCATGTCTAATTCTAAATCTCTTCAAATCTTCATTTCCATCTTTTGACATCAGATGCTGTTTAATTACCCAAATTTTATTCTAGATATGAATTTTCATAATCCTAATACTTGTAATTTCAACTTTATGACCAGTTAAATCCCTCATGACATTTCAGACATACTTTTCTGAACTCTAGAAATCATCAGAACTGCAACGCAACAGGAAAATATTCCTAACATTCTGCTATAAAAGATTTTCAGAAAGATTATCAAACATACAGTGCAGGTCTTGCTAACATCAAAATGACAACTAATTGCAAGAATTCTATAAATTACTATACGATAAGAATTCATGAGCTGTATGAAAGATGGTAAATCCTTTCACACGAGAATTCCAAAAACAAAAAATTTGTTTGATGTTTGACTTTTTGACAGTTTTTAAGCAAGAAAACCATTGTGGGCAAGGCCTATACTAAAGAATCTCAAATAAATTTTTTCTTAGGAATTCTTAGGGGCCGTCCAAAAATCCATTTTGTCACGGATAGCGAAATTTAGCCATTACAGGGGGAGGGGCTTTATTACTAATCCATTATGCGTGACGGAACGGAACCTAACAATGTTTTCATACATATTTTGCAAAGTTTCAATGCTGAATAACGTAAAGCAGAGACAGAAACGGCCTAAGAAGAGGTTCTCCTTATTAACAGTTGAAGGTTTCTAACGATCACGATGAAACAGTTAGCGAGATAGGGAAATACTAAATTTTGTATTACGTTAAGCGGAGGGGAGGGGGGGAAGGGGGTATCTGAAGTTAGCGGCCCAATTCCGCTATCCGTGACGAAATAGATTTTTGGATGGCCCCTGAAAAAATACAAGGGCAGTGTTGTCCATATGGCCTGTACTATAAGTAGTAAATATTATGAGTTACCTTAACATAGAGATCAGTACTGAAAATATCAGCTTTGTGGCCAGGGACACCTTTCAAAGGAACTTTAATGATAACTGCTGTTGATGTTTGAGACCATTCATAATCTTGTATTTGAATTGGCATTGTTGACACAATGGTTTTAGATATTGTCTGCTTTATTAGGGCTTCTTTCAGGATTCCATTGCATAGATCATTGACAATATTTGTGTCTTTCACCCTGCAAAACAACCTGTTCATTAGAATCGATTATTGACCTCTGAAATCATCAAAAGAGAGGGCAGGTTGGGATTGCATTGCACGCTGAAATCTGCTGTATCTAAAACAATAATCCATTCCACAGACAGTCCGGTCCACAGACATGTATACAGGCTCCTAAGTCTAGCTGACTGGCTAAAAAGCTTGACCTTAATTTTAGGCCCATTTATTTTCTTTTTGGAAAAACAATTAACATCATTCTGGACGTCAAAAAATTTTAACAGCACCGCACTGATACTCTTAAAAAGTTAGCTTCTTACCACTGAATCAACCTTTATTGTTCTTCATGCAATGAACATGAATCTTGCGGTGCGAGAAAGCAAAAGTGTACAAGTTGCCAAGTTGGTTTGGTCAAATCCAGAGCGTTGACAAACCGAAGCATTGCAGTGAATGTTGTTGTTGTGGTTGTACTGTTGCTGAGGAACCGTGTTGTTGTTGTTGCGGATGTAGTTTCTGTTCCTGACTTTCCCGAATCCAAGTTTGTGGCACATCACAGCAACACTCATTTTTGCACAAACAGTACGAAAATCATTTGAAAGAAACCGCAGACAGAATTTTTTCAACTGATGTACCAAAATATAAGAAACTTTTGAGCCTGAATTTTTCCAACTTCTTGTAATTTCTTATTTTAGAGCGAAACCTTGCGAGACAAAATACTGATTGACTGAAATTCGTTTTGTAAGAAGCTAAAGAAGCTGCACAGCCTGATCCGAACAATAAGTTTCTAACATGCGAGTTTTCTACCGTAGTTTGGCATTCTCGTAATTCCTTAATGGTAAGTTGATGAAGTTAAGTGTAACTGTTGCTGTGACATTCATTTGTCAAGTTCAGCTGGATGCGCCAAAAAAAGTTCAAAGAAGACCCTTTATTATGAAGAACCTAGTTGGGATATCAACCTGAAATAAATAGTTCTTTTTTATTGGGTACAAAATACATTATTTCACACTGTAGGCTCTAATAAATGAGGTACATCCAGCAATAAGGGTTTAAAGGCTTTAAAGTTTAAACATAGGGAGATCTGTGAATCTAAATCTTAGCCAAATTTATTTACATTCTTTCCCCTACCCATTTCACTGAAAGCTTACCCGCCCAGGATTATCCTTGCACGTCCTGACTATCACTGTTCTATAAGCAATGTGTTGGGCAGATTAATCTTGAATGCAACAATGAACTGTATCGTCGAAAGAGAACGCTTTGACTGAAGACTACGTATATCCCTACATAGAACACCAAAACCCCTTCTGTATATGTTTTGTTTCAGTAGTTCTTTGTTTTGTACAATCTCAGTACTTACCTTGGTTTGGCTCTAAATCTACAAATCCACCCATGCAATTACTTTATTTGGTTGCAGGCTACCTTCGCTCGTATCGTTAATGTCTGTCTGTGTTTCTATAATTCCTTTTTCCTGCAATAGTTATATGTAGTTCTATATAGATTTTAATTACTTTTAGAATTGCCGCAGGGTATAGTATTTCGCTCCCTGTGGCATCGTCTCTGTAGTATTGTAACGTAGTTTGTAGGTATTGTAATTAGTGATGTGTGTGTAAAATCTTTAATTGAATATAGAAAAAAATGTGTTTGGAACCCATAAATGAGGTTGATTAGCTAAAGGGTTGCATTTATTCCCCAATGAATGAAACAAGTATGAAACAAGTTAAGATATCAGGCTGAAATATTTCTTATATAATGGGTACGAAATATATAATCTCAAGCTGCAGGTTCTGAAGAAATGAAGATTCTTATGTGCAGGTTTCTATTTTATAAACATAGGTGTTGTGGACTAGATTTGAGTGTTGATCGTGTCCACAAAACCTGGCCTAAATGTTCCTAAATGACTTCATGTATTTGGTTACCTTGCTTACCTTCTTGGAAACAAAATCGCACTGACCTTCTAATGCTATCCCTGCCTTTTAAACTGGGGGTGTTTTTAAATAGATATTTTTAACGTTTTGCCAATAGATTAATTTATACTTGTAAATATTGAGATTAGACTTTTTCTTTTCTTAGATGTTTGTATTTGTTTTTATACTTTAATTTGAATGGCAAAATATCACACACATTCAGTTCACTCGATGAGTCATTAGAAGGCCGCAACGATCTGGAAACTAGTTCTCAGGTCACAGCCTTTAAATCGCGGTGGAGTTTCGAAGTTTAGTCCTTGCACAAACCGTTCACAGCAGCCTGATGTGTTCCCAAACAAGAAAGAGAAGATAAAAGGTGGACTGAAGACAAGCAAAGAAACGAAGTACAGTTATTCATTTAGGGACATTTAGGCCAGATATTGTGGACACGATCAATACTCAAATGGTGTCCACAACACTCATGGTATAAGTAACGGTCAAACAACAAAGCTCAAAGACAAAAAAGACCACAGTTGGTTAAAATCATTAAATACTGATTCATTAACACTTAAAGGATACTATTATGTTCAACTATGTTCTGACCAAGAATTTGAGCCGTTCTGTAACACAATAAAATGCATGTTAAAACACATACTCAAACCATGGGAGTTGTGGACACAATTTGAGTGTTGATCGGGTCCACAATACCTGGCCTAAATGATGATTAATAAATGTATTTCTTTACCTTGCTTGTCTTCAATTCACTGTTTATCTTCTCGTTCTTGCCTGGGAGTAGATCAGCATACTATCAACCGTTCAGCGTGGCCTAGTGTTTTCAACTGCGCCGCGCTTGCGCTGTGATTATCTGGGAACTAGTTCGCAGTTCAAATCACAGCGCAAGCGCGGCGCAGTTGAAAACATTAGGCCACGCTGAACGGTTGATAGTATGCTGATCTACTCCCAGGCAAGAACGAGAAGATATACAGTGAATTGAAGACAAGCAAGGTAAAGAAATACATTTATTAATCATCATTTAGGCCAGGTATTGTGGACCCGATCAACACTCAAATTGTGTCCACAACTCCCATGCTCAAACTTACTTTAAAATATTGCTGATTCGAGTCATGACAGAAGTATCTCAGAAATCTACATCGAAAGTTCTCTGAAAACATACAGGGTATCGCAATATATTTGTACCCAATTTGAGATGCTGCTGTATCGGAGTTGTATATCCAGTTGCCTGATTTTCATAAAGATGCATAGCAAGGGCAGCCAGCTATAATGCTTTGCCTCATCTGAATATTTTGATTCGATTGACTACACTCACAAGTGTGAAATCTATTCTTCGGAAAGGCAGATCTCGACATATTTTGTCTTTTTACTTGAGTTGCTACAAGTCTCTCTCTCTTCTCAGCACAAGTCGTAAGATGCAAATGAAAAGAGCCATAGGGCGAGGAAGAAGAAAGAACAGAGAGACTTGTTAGATAAGGAAATCGAAATCGAGACCAGAACACAAAGAAGTTTAAAAATCATTAAGCAACGACATGTGCTGGTCATCTGATTGGCTTGCCGCCTACATCAAAAGATTTGCCAGTGGGCAGAATCTCCCGGGGGGGGGGGGGGGGTACTTGACCAGATTTTGGACGGGGACGTACCATCAAGGTTTCAAAAACAAACCCGTTCCTTATACCAACTTTTCGAAAATGAATACCCGACTTTATACCAATTTTCCGAAAAAGCATACCCGACCCTATACCAATTGCGAAAATTGAAAAATCTATACCGTTCCTTATACCAAAAATCGTGAAAATCGATACCGTTCCTTATACCAAATTCGCGAAAATCGGTACCCTTCCCGATGGCACGTCCCCGTACCCAAAATATGTATAGTACCCCCCGGGGGGGGGGCAGAATCTTGTCCACCGCCTTCTCTGCCCTCTATCTTTGGATCGCATTTATTGTTGCATCTTGTGCTGACTAGACAGAGACTTATAGCAAGCCAATTGTTTGGCAAAATTTGCCTCAGCTCAGATAGACTTCAGTTGCGAACTTGTTTGAGTCAATGTGACAAGCGGTTGCGTATTTATGGCGCAAGAAGCAAGTTACGAGAGTCGTTGTTACGCAGTGGCGGATACTTGGGTGTGAGGGGGTGCGATTGCATCCGAGTGTTGGCTAAAATAAAGATCTTTTGTTCAAAAACAATAGAAATACACGTTTTTTTTATAAGAAACTTGGATGAGGCCATAGTACTAAAAGTTTCCTAATTTAATATGAAATTTTGTCCATTTTAGTACTAAAAGTTTCTTAATTGGTTTCTTATTTGTTGAATGCATGAATTGTCAATGTGGTCGCTAACACTGCTGCAAATATATTTCTTGATATCTAAAATATCATAAAGGAATAAACAGTGTTCTGTTATGTTGAAAACACAAATGGTTAGATAATATTGCCCAATAATAAAGGTTCAACGATCTATTTGCTATAAAATTCATGCCTTTAACTTTGAAAAGTTTCTTAGCACTTCTCGGACATAGTACTAGAGTTTCTTAAAATTTTGGCCATCTTAGTACTAGTTTCTTATAAACCAGTTTCGTAGAAAAAAACGTGTACAACCTCGTCCCCAGGGCCTTTTGTCATATCAGATTTTTGACAGAAAACAATACCTTTACTCTGAATATTTAGCAAAGTGTCCACCACTGCTTGCTACGCTGTGAATGTGGAATGATTCAAGATATCAAAAACGGACACAGATAAAGTTCCTTTCAAGCCTTTCAGTCCAAAGAAAGATGAAATGGCCATTTACATCAGCTTCTTGCAGGGATTTCACGCCTAGGCGCAGTTACGGTAATTTTCATGGATGTCACTTCTAAAACATGTTGAACGCATTAGCTTATAGTACAATTCTGATTTTCTAGGGAAACTCTTTAGGCAACCTATCGTGTCTTTGATGAATTAGTAAAAACACAATCGCTTGGAATCTATCATTCACACATCTCTTTATCTTAATCCCACTTTTCACCCTTATCCTACCTTCCCCTACCCTCTAAGCATGTTCTTATTGCGCCATGAGCAAAAGGACACGCAAAGTGAGTGATATGAATGGCCTAAGCCACCAATATGGCGTAAGCTGACTCACTCTTCTGTTAAGATTTTAAGACAACTCACTTGTGTTTTTTGTCGCTTCCTATCGCACAATTGTTACCAAAACAATAATTACCAAAAAATCTGAATTTATGGCCATAAACGACAGCTAACCCGTATCCAAAATCCTGTTCGTCTGGATATAGGCGGAGAAGAACTTCGGAGAAGGAGGAGAGGGTCCATGAAGTAAAATACCTTGGGGTCTCTGTGGATGAAAGTCTTTCCTGGACTACACAGTACAAGAAACTCAAAAGTAAACTCAAAAGTGGACTTTCTTCTATCCGTAAACTAAAGAATATCCTCCCACAGACAAAGTTGGATCAAGTTTACAGGGCGCTGCTCGAGAGTCATTTACAATACTGTAAAGAAATATGGGGCAGTTAGTCAAAAACCAAACTTGCACGTGGCTGTCTTTTTCAAGCTTGATCGAATATGACAGGGCTATCATGATTTACAAAATAACTAATGACTTGTGCCCCGACAGCTTGAAAGGACGATTTTCAACAAGATCACAGCTAACTATCCTTTAAGAAACTCGTTAGATATCGACGTGCCAAGACAAAATTTGGAATTTTCGAAACGAAGTTTCTATTATTCTGCAGCCAAAGTTTGGAATGAAATTCCACCGAACATCAGATAAAGTCATACGATTTACACTTTTAAAAAGAAGCTGAAGGATTTTTTACTCAATCGGCAACGATTCCCGAAGCACGATCCCTAGGCAGAACAGCATTCTGGAGATTAGGCCATGATTAGGACTTGTGTTTTTAATTTTTACACTATTGTATTAGATATTTTAATTTTGTTGTTATTAGAATCCATAAGTTGATCATAGCTGATAGGGATTTTTTGTGCATAAAGATACGTAATTGAAACTGAATTGAAATTGATTTCTGAATCGCATTTTCAAAGGCAACACAATCAGCACCTTGAACAGGTCTCCTGCGGAGGAGCGAAGCTGGAAAACAAGATGGCTGCCTCGAGTTTGCTGTGCTGCCGATTGTGTTGGCTTGGAAAATGCGATGCTGAATAGACGATTACGCTAAAGACGGCGGATATCTTGACAGCAGAGTGAGTCAGCTTAGGCTATATTCGTGGCTTAGGTCATTCAAATCACTCATTTTGCGTGTCCTATTGCCCATGATTACGCTTACCATACATCTATTTCTATCACGCTATTATCCCAACTAAAAATATCACTCTCGATATGGATTGAAACACATAGCAATTAACTCGGCCCAGTAATGTGCTAGAAATTAGCCCCTAAATGGGTTAACTCGTCGATAAACTTTTACATCTCTGGATATCTCTTGCAAGCCTGCAGTCAGAGGGGTGGCGCCAGAAATTTTCTGACAGACGGCCTGGAGCCTCCGACAGGGGGGCTAAAATGGCTAAAAAGTGCAGTACATTATTTTGCCAAATTTGCTCCGACAAGAAACCCAAAATCTCTCTTCCAACGGGGGGCTAGATGCTTCCGACGGGGGGGTTGTAGCCCTCTCTAGCCCTCCCCTGGCGCCATCACTGTGCAGTCAGTAGCTTGCAATGTCCGTTATGACTTTACTTGGCGTTACTGAAATCGATATAGAAGGAATCACCTAACAATTACGTTGTTCCAGTAATGAGCTCAAATTTAGCCCCTAAATAGGTTACCTCGTCAACAAACTGTTACTTGCTTGCATATCCCTTGCAAGCCGGCAGTTGTCCGTTATGACCGTTACTCCACGTTAGTGAAACTTTAAGTAAATATCATCATTCACAGGTCCTTTTCAATCTGTATTTTTTTCTTCTTTAACTCCTTTTCTGCCCTCCGGCCAACTACCAGATGATGACACTGGGCTTCCATGAAAAGTAGGCTCCTCCTCTTTAACTCCATTTGAAGCATTGTAATGCGCATTTTCCAATCTGCAAGCAAAACAAACAGTATGACAAAATGATGCAATTAATCAAAGAAATAAAGCTACTGACAAAATCCTGAACGAAACGATGGCTAATTCACTCATTGCGCACGCAAAACAGGGTTATAAATAGACTGATTATATGGCCGTAGTTATTGCTATTGAAAGACTGCCGGACGCCTCGGTTTGGTATGATAGTCTCGTTTTGGATAGCGATTCTTGGGACTCATCGTAATCAGTCTAGGTTATTAAAGGAGGACTGAATATGAATATAAATAAAAACAGCAACATATTTAAATATCTTGCGCTGGAATTTGTTACATGGATCCAAATACAGTGTAAAACTGAGCAACTATTTTTGCATATCATATCAGATGTGATGGTCACAGTGGATTGCCACAGCAGCGTTGTTGATACAAAATCTGCCTTTTTTTTTAGTTTGTACTTTTGTATTCGATGGTTAACTTTAGTAATGCATTCAATTGTATCGTAATAGTTCATAGAATTGTATGTAATGCGGAGAGATGACCAAATGGAACTGAACTGTTATGAACTGAACTAATATGAAACTGCTTGAGTGCACTCACAGACGTGAATTATGAGCTTTACTCAATTTTTCAAAAAAATCTATCCTTACTGCGGCCATCAGGAAAAGTTGCGACGGATCAAACAACTTCCAGCCCTATAGTGGTTGGGTTATCTGATGTGTCCTATTTTGGTTGGGGGGGGGACAAAAAGCCCCCTTACCTAACTCTTGACTGGTAACAGATAGAGCAACCAAATTTGATGTGGTATTAGCTGAAGGCATATACTTTCTAAAGATGTAAAATTAACCTCTAAAATTAGCCATCATTTTTGCTCAAGTCAGCATTTGCCTCTGTTTGGTCCAGAAAAGTGGCAAAATTGGCCAAAATAGGGATATCACGATAACATTAAATTTGGAGCACAATATCTATCCAAACATGATGATTATCAATACATCAAATAACACTACATTACAAAAAAAAATTACATGATATTCAACTTTTGCTACTTCTCTTCGCGAAAACTGAGATTTAAGAATTTGCTATTTTTCCAGGGTCAGTCCCAGACAGAAATTGTCTCCCTCCCCCTCATTTATTAAGATATTTCAATGAAACTGTCTAAAGAAGTTGCAGAAAAGGTAGCTGTAAAAAGCAAGTTTAATGGCCATAGAATTTCTCCAGACAGAGTTATTAAACAATTTACTGGGGGAGGGGGCAAATTTGGTGGCCCCCCAACCAAAATACGGTTAAAAATTATGCAATGGTACCTTGTAATTATCCTTTCATCTTCAGCACCAAACTCCCCTCCCATTAGTGTCGGTTCTCCAACCAGCATCACATCAGTTGTAATGGAGCCTCTTCCAGATGTTATTGGTGATGCTTTCCTCTTGTTAGGCCTGTCTACCGCACCAGGGTTTCCCAGCTTACTGTTATTCTCACTGGCAGCTGTAGATGTTTTGCGCTTTCGGCGTTTTGTAGGCTGCTTCTGACCACCTTCAGCTGTGAAGAAAAACAAGATGTTGTCATTAGCAAGTTTGGATTTAGGATTTAGATGACGAACGGCTGACAATTTTTTTCACAAACAACTATCATACCAACTCGTAACATATGAGTCAAAAAGTTTAGAGTTTATCAGGATCAGGGGTGGCGCCAGAAATTTTCCGACAGAGAGGCTAAAGCTTCCGATAGGGGGGCTAAAATGACTAAAACATGGTGTTTTCGTTCGTTATTTTGCCAAATTTCCTCCGACGAGAACCCAAGATTTCTTCTGACGGGGGGCTAGATGCCACCGACGGGGAGTTGCAGCCCCCTAGCCCTCCCCTGGCGTCACCACTGATCGGGATATTGAGCCCCTCCCCTAAAAACTGTAATTTCAGTAATTTAATATCATTATTCCCTCCCTTGAGGCTGCTCGTGCTAGTTTATGAGATCACAACAAATATCTGCATATTCTCTTACCAGCTTCACTCAATGCATAAGGACCGTCAACTTGCGCTATCTCACTGAATTTTGTTGTCGTTGTTGTTGTTGTTGTTGTTATTGTTGTCATTTCAGTGTGGGTCATATTTCTTTACGAGGAGGGCTTGGGGGGTACTAGAACCCGCAAACCCGGATCAAAATTAGCAAAAACCCGAAAACCCGAGAGCAAAAGAAGCCAAAACCCGAAATTGCTCTTCTGAACAAAAAGCTTCAATTTTCGTGAGTAATCTTCGATCATTTCCAGCAGATTCGTTTTCACCTACTCTCTGCGCCTCGTTTCAAGCATTCGAAAGCTGGTTATTTGATCCCAGTTAACTACATACACTGTATGACTTCGAGAAGCCGAAAAAATAGGAATTTTGAATAAAATGCCGGAAACACGAGCAAAGATTGCCAAACCTGTAACCCGCGACAGATCTCCAAACCCAAGAGCCCACACGATTTAAAACGTAAATCCTGAGACCCGAGGGCTAAAATTGGCCAAAACCCGCAACCCGTGAAGCTCCAAAGCCCCCCACCTTTACTATGATTTCTTGAAGGTGTTGTGGCGCCGTGGTGTAATCCTCTGACATTGCAGCCAGAATAGTCAGGCGGAGTGGGTTCGAGTCCCGATAGGGCCCCACCACTTGAGCGTCATGACAAGGGGTCGCGGACTCGATTAGGTCTGCTCTATTTCTGCGATCCCAGCGCTTGGCGCTGAAAAACGCAACTTCACCTTCACCTTCACCTTCACCTACTTAAAGCGGCATATCAGTTCGGGCAAGGAGCGAGCTACGACATGTGTAATCAGTCTAATTTCTTACCAGCACTGTTCTTCCACATTCGCTCCATCTGTGGTCCAGGAAAATCTACAAGAAAAGATCAATTTTAGGATTATCTTTGTTCAAATTACCATGAGTTGGTCTGACGAAGCCTTGTCCGCAGAGGCGTAACATCAGCAACTTGATATGAAAATATATATAGTGTACAGCAAAAACCCGCATCAAAGAAACTGCAACTTAAGAACTTCAAGGCTAATTTTTGGCTAATTAAGCACCAGCTACATAAGAATCACTCTACAAATGTATAGGTACGGAGTATTGCGGACACCTTTATTTTGAACGAAATATTCATTCAATACAACTACTGTAAGTTTCATTCAAGGCTACTACCTTAAGTAGAAGTACCGTAACTGAAGTAACTCACGGGAGGAGTGCCTTGTTTCACTCACTCCCTCGGAGAGGTAGCTCGTTTCGCTCACAGTTAAGGTAGTAGCACTGACTAGAAACAAAGGTAGTTGAATCGAAAAAAACATTTCGTTCAAACAAGGGTGTGTGCAATGCTCCATGGTATAGGAGCTATTTTAGCATTCTACAGACAATCACAGGTTCATTTATACGGGTTATTACAGAAACTATCAATCTCAACAAATAGCTGCCTTTACTTTCGCGTTGCTTTGCGCTGCTCTTGCCTTCAAACATTCTATTGTTGGAAGCGTCTCAAAGCAAGATCCGATGTACAGCCTGTCCATGGTTTCTTCTCCATGCAATTCATGTAGCAATTTGTCTTCTTAATTTTTCGCTGCAAATGTACTGTGATTCACCAATATTGTGTTTCACTATAAACTCATTGGTGACAAAACCTACATATAAGAACAAAATTCGCTACGAATGCTAATGAGAAGCCTCTGATATCAGATTTAGTGCACACTTGAACTTCAAAAGCTTGCAACTATGTGAATATTCAGGAGATTAGCAAGATTCTGGTATCTGAAATTAATGGAAGATCTTAGGAAGAGGTGCCTTACCATAGAGCTCATTCCTTAAATCAATACAGTGAAGTCCCACCTTTAAGAAACTCATTTAAGAAACTTGAACAAAGTCATTTCACAAAAACAGCCTGACTGGCTTCTCATAGAAAATATACTTCTCAAAAACAGGATGTGTATACCATGGTATAAGAAACGCTTGTATGTTCCAAGCATCTGTCAAAATTGTTACGAAAAACATTTTTAAAATATGCAAAATTGAATAACAAACTAGAAGTTGAGCCACTACAGAAAGTTTCTTGAAATTAGAATAATTTGGGTTATAGGATTTTCTGTTAGCTCCTACACAGCTGTTTGTGGGTTGGAGATCGAAAAAGCAAATGCAAAATTATCTCATCATGCTGTTCATTTTTCCCATGGATTCAACTACTCTTCTTTCGTGTTTTATAGAGTAATTACGTACCCCGGGGGGGGGGGGGCACTTCGATGCTTTCGGTACCGGGTATGTGCCGCTGGACAGGGTATAGTTTTCACCATTCTTGCTCCCGAGCCGGGTATCGTCTTCTGCAAAAATGCTCCCAAAAGGGTATACTCTTTTCAAATTTTTGCTCCCCTCCCAGACAGGACTTCAGTGTATTTTCTTGATCCTTTGCTCCCAGACAGAGTGTGGCTTTTTGCAATTTTGCTCCCAGACGGGGGTATCTAAATTGAGGAAAATGCTCCCAGACAGGGTAAGAATCACAGCACCTCAAAGGCACACACCCGTACATATTAGGACCAAGTGCCCCCCCCCCCCCCGGGTTACGTACACCATTCTCAGTTCTCGAGAACTTGCACATATTGCACACATATTGAACTATATAAGCCATATAACATCCTCTATGGTATGATGTTAAAACAAACTGATCATGAATCAGCCTGGATAGTTTCTTTGCAAAGGTATCCTATTCAGCAAATTTAGGCCTAATTTTTCATTACTTTCATAATACAGTTCCTTAAAGGCGGGACTTAACTGTATTTCTTAATATTAAATCAAACTCCAAAAATATTTGAGAACACTCTGCATGATAAATTAAAGATTACCATGATGCCCCATGACTCGAGATTGCCACTTCTGATACAGCACAGTCTTCAAGCACTCTAGAAATAAGGGAAATACATTAAGTACGGTCACCAGGAGTCATATTTTCCCAGAAAATCCCATGAAAACATTTTCCAGAAAGGCGATATGATGCACATAGCAAGTACCGGGTTTCCCGAGGGGTGTATCACTCCAAGAAAAGGTGTACAAGATTTTTTCGGATCTAAAAATCCTTCGATTTTGGGACCGGATTTGCGGATTTTTCCAAATTTTTAGCGGATTTTTCGGAGTTTTTCATCCTTCTACCATGATTTTTCCCTCCATCAAAATCTACAGGGATGACAGTATGCTTGATGATAAACTCTCAGGTGATCAAAAAGTAAGGAACTTAAGTACTGGGAAATGCATGTAAGTAAATTGCTCAACTACCAACAACAACAACAACAATTTAGGTTCCTCGAAGCTGGGGCAACAACTACAACAACAACAGAAACAACCACAAAAATAGCAACATAAATGTCCCATCCTCCCATCCACACTCATCAGTGGTATTCGCGAATAACTTCCTCCATTACTCATCTGTCCTCGGGGGGGGGGGGTATCTTAGTACTGTTCGTGGTACGGGGACGTGCCATTTTTTAGGGGTAGTTTTTTCAAACCGTTACGGAATTATGGGTATCATTTTCACAATTTTTTGACATTTCACGGAATTATGGGTGTCCTTTTCAGGGGATTTTTCATAATTTACGGAATTATGGCCCAGATATTTATTCGATTTGTGGAATTATGGCCCTAAAATCCACCAGAATTTATGGAATTATGGGTACCAATTTTTCGGGCAAAATGGCACGTCCCCATCACATTATAGGTTGAGTTACCCCCCCCCCCCCCCGAGCATCTGTCCTGAGATTGACGCCCTTTCTTGGATTTATTTACGATTCATTGGATTTTTTTGAGCTTAGAAGTATCAAAGATAAAAACTGCGAGCACTCTACTTGAAATCCTGTAAAAGCCGCAATGCTACGTTATCTGCATGTACCAACCGAATAAGACGAAATACCACAGTCCACTCTGCAGAAATCACGCCAATTCAATAAAAAATTCGTCAGTATTGCTGCTTCAAGGCTTCATGGCAAATATCCCACGCAATGGCTCCTAAATTTCCAAATAAAACCCGTTACACTACTTGTTTGCCCACTTGCAGCGTAGGACGAATCCTTTTAGTCAGTGGCAGAGCCAAGGTAGAGTATGAGGGGGCAAATATCCCCAACTTTTAAAGATTTGGCTAAAACTAATCTGAAAAGTTGGACTTTTAACCCTCACTATTTTTGTCTGGCTCTGTCACTCTTTTTTGTCAACACTTCATACAAGACACATCTCTAAGAACACATCCATTACTCTAATACTCTTAAGTGGAAACACCAAGATCAAACAAACTGGGAAAAGAAACAGAACTGTACCTTACAAATTCAGACACTTTCTTCACAAATTCAAATATCAGCCAAATCGAAATCGAAGTAGCTGGGCAAAGATACTGCAGTCATATCGTAAGCTTGTAAAAGTAAGCACAAGAAAAACTCAACAGGCCCATCAAACAGTAAATATCTAAATTGATTATTCACCGAAGAAACCCTAATACCCTTGAGCGGTCTACTTTGGTTACTGTTTTAATCAAAATGCGAAATTACATTAGCGCAGAACAAAGGTTTTAGATTAGCATAAGAGAGACTCAATTTTGTGGATCTTATTCAAATTTGTTATTACTTCGCCAAAAGAATTGGCTAATTGAAACAATCAATTATCATGATTTGGCCGCTGTCAGCTTTATTACCTCTCCTTTGACAATCCCGGCCCTTTCTTCAATCCAATCTCATTTCTCATAGGGTTCAAATCTTTAAAAAGTTAGGTGTAAAATTCTGCTACATACCGGGTGAGCCAGATAAAAGTTCCCACTTTAAGATTGAAGTATTTTTGTGATTTTTCTCGCTGTCTTACCAGCAATAGAAGTATCGGTGAATTTAACTTTATAAAAATTCAACTTTACGAAAATTTCATGGTTGCAAAATGACTGAAAAAGGGCTTAAAACATTGATCAAATTGCAACGACTCCTATTACACAGACCAATGCGCAATGGACATTTTCTATGACGTCACTTCATGTTGACCTGAACGAGGCTGCCAAATGTCTTGATATTATACCACTCACATTGCTAGCCTCCTTATTGGGCCTACGCACACTCGTACAAAATACAAAATTACGACGATATTCGGTCTAACTTACGAACATTCATTAAGAAGAGCTAAAAACTTGACTATGCCCATTTTTCACTTGATTTCTTTGTTTTTTAACATTGTAACGGGACAGAAAGCGTCCGAGTTAAAGGTCCGCAGCTGTGGCTAACGTTGCCATCAACAGTGCAGAATTCAGAAACCCTTTGTCAATTTAAAAGAGAGATAAAAAATTGGTACAGAGAAAACTGTTCCTGTAAATTATGCCGAATCTTTATTCCAAACCTGGGCTATTTATAATGATTATTTTTAGATATCCGGTTTTAATTGTATATCTTAATTGTATATTTTGATGACTTGTAAATATTTTATCTATTACTTTCTTATGCCATATTGTAAATACATCTTGTAACGTTGGAATTAATTAGCTACATTTTTATTTTAGCTATCGCATCCTATTATCCAACGATAAATAAATTGCTAATAATAATAACAATAAATGGAAAACACCAAATCCTCTGCCTTTGAGGCAACCAGTAAATTTGACTTTCTTGCTTCATAAATCAACAACTACTTGTCAGATTTACTCGAACTCGCTACCAAACTCTAAGTTGAAATCTCTTCTGTTCAACAAGGGCAGACTTTGTAATACAATAGCATCAGTCGCTTTGGTTCACACCTCAAAACAAAGCGATAAGCGAATGCAGACAAAAGAAATTCTCTCAAGCAGAAATTCAAAACAAACGAAGCCGCAAAGTTGCCCTGAGACCAGTACGGCAAACTCTCGTTTGGTGCGGGCGAAGGGAGGTTTTTCAGAGAAGGTATGTGCTTATAACGACAGAAGAAGGGTAAATCTAAAGTTCTGTCTCGCGGATTTTGTTTATTTGATTCAGGAGCTGAGGAGTGACTGCGTATATCTGAGCAACAAATATGCAAAAGTTGTAGTGCCCTCTGCTCGATTTCTGAATCAAATAAACAAAATCCGCGAGACAGAACTTTAGACTGACCCATCTTCTGTCGTTATAAGCACATACCTTCTCTTAAAAACCTCCCTTCGTCCGCACCAAACGAGAGTTTGCCGTACTGGTTTCAGGGCAACTTTGCGGCTTCGTTTGTTTTCAATTTCTGCTTGAGAGAATTTCTTTTGTCTACATTCGCTAATCGCTTTGAATTGAGGTGTGAACCAAAGCGACTGATGCTATTGTATTACAAAATCTGCCCTTGTTCTTCTGTTTATGAATCGAAAAAAAAAACAGAAAAATTGGATTCATGGCTCCTTCACAGTCGCCGTGCAAACGGCGAACATATTTTTTGGGGCATACTGTACAGGGAGAGTCAAGAAAACCTGAGGCGTTTAACAAGCAATAATTTGGCGGAAAACAAGTCAAATTGGGTGTGTTGCAGTTTCATTTTGCAGAAGAAAGATTCTAAGGGCCTGATTATATGAGAGTTTTCACCATAGGGCTGGGATTTCATCCCGCCTGCCCGAGGTGAAAATATTTTCGATTACATGGGAGGTTTGAACCCAGGGCTGGAATCTGCTGCCACGTGGGAAATCACATTTTTCAATTGTGAAGGCACTCCAATATTTTGATTACGTCAGTGCATCCGATGTAAAACAATAGGGATTAACCGATAATTAGGTGTGACAATAAGGATTAAAGTTTCATCCCGGGTAGAGCAAGGCGGGCTGAGATTTCAGCCCTATGGTGAGTTTCAACCCAGGGCTGAAAATATCACATGTAATCGGAAATGCAATCTTATGAGCCTTTGACCAGAGAGAAGAGATGGAGTTTCACCTCGGTTAGGCGGGCTGAAATCTCAGCCCTATGCTGAAAACTCCCATGTAATCAGGCCCTAACAGTCACAGAAATTGGTTTGCTAAAATCAGTCATCTCTTTCCATAGAGCAAGGGCAGATTTTGTAATACAATAGCATCCATTGCTTTGGTTCAGACCTAAATTCAAACGGATTAGCGACTACAGTGAAAATAAATTCTCTCAACTAGTAATTCAAAACAAACATAGCCGCAAAGTTGCCCTGATACCAGTACAGCCAACTCTCGCTTGGTGCAGGCGAAGGGAGGCTTCTAAGAGAAGTTATGTGCCTATAGCGAAATAAGAAGAGTAAATCTAAAGTTCTGTTTGGCGGATTTTGTTTACGTGATTCAGAAGCCGAACAGAAGGCATTAAAATTCGTGCAAATGTTAAGAGCTACTCCTCAGCTCCTAGATCATAGATAAACAAAATCCGCCAGACAGAACTTAGATTCACACTTCTTCTTTCGTTATATAGAGCTTGCTTTAGAGTCTCGCTTTCACTTTATTAGAAATAGACTTACAGTAACTGGGGTAGCCTTCGCGCAGACTTTACTACTGCGCAGAAGAAAGCGAAAGAAAAGAAAACTTTTCCATTTCTCTCACTTTCTCCTTCGCAGTAGTAAAGTCTGCGCGTAGGCCAAAACTGGGGGCCTACCTATGAATCAAACTTTGAATCAAATGCCTTGAGAGAAATTTAGGGTACTTTGCTATAAATCTGCCGTGGAAAATTTTCATATTCGTTTGCTTTAAAATGGCAGTCTCTATTATATTTAAAGGTACGATCTCGTCAACAAATTTTTACAGCCAAAAACCAGGAGAGCGATAGATTTCTGCTGGCCACCATATTGCCTGAATTTCACAAAATCATAGGTTTTATACCACTGAAATGCTCTTCAGATCCTTGATCTCATAAACTTTCGTATAAAAGTTTTAATAAAAGTAAACTGACACAATTTCTTCCCATGACGCTCCTGAATAGAACTAGATTGTACTTTCAACGCATCTGACAAACTCTTCAAATTTTTGACTTCATAACACTTGGCATACAATTTTGATAAAAGTAAATTTTCTCTTAAACAAAAGCATAAATCATTGACATATCTTCTGTCTTTGAGGTTCTTGAATTCTAAATATTATAGGACCAAAGACCTCTTTAAATTCTTAACTGTGACTTTGGTAGCCTTTGCGCATGATTCTTGAAGCAAAGTGTCTCGTCGAACTATCTGAAAAGTGTTCTGAAATCCGAAGCAACATCTTTCCATTTTTCGCATTGGTTGTACCGAGGAAGCGTCTTTCACAAATTTACCAGATATGGATGCTCGATCCAAACCTCTTTTTTAAGAAGGAAAAAGGTCTATTGTACTGTTTATAGTAGTAGCAAACAACTTAAATCCTTAACTTTGATAAATCTAATACACGTTCTTTAAGCAAACTGGCTCTTGAAGTAAGGCATTACTCATTCACATTATTCAATAAATGTGATGTCCTTGGATTGTACTTGTTATCGGAATAAATCGTTCAAAAAAGACTTCTATTCGTAATGTTCTTGATTTGTTCTTCTAAAAAACTAAGAACGTCTTATCAAATTCTTAACTTTGGTAACTTTGTGCATGGGTTTTGATTAAAGCAAACAGTCTCCTAAAATCAAGACAAACCATTGAGATTATTCATTATCTGTGATGTTCCTGAACTGCACTATTAATAGGAATAAAAAGTCCTGAATTCTAAAGCTTGGCAATGAGTTTTAAAGCACACTGCAATTTTATTCATATTTCTTTCATTTATGTCTTGCATTTGTTCCACGTAGTTGTTTTCATATTTGTGTCTCCTTGGCGGTATAAGTTAATCTATATTGTAAATGCCATTTGTGTTTTCTTGTAAATAAAAACTAATTCATATCTTAAGTGTCATTCATAGTGGAAACTTGACGACTTTGTTTCTTTTTCCGCTATGATTGGCAACGTTGAACTATATTAATACTTGTAGTTAGATTTA
Organism: Aurelia sp. 3 sensu Dawson et al. (2005); assembly: GCA_964020215.1. Lineage (NCBI taxonomy): Eukaryota > Metazoa > Cnidaria > Scyphozoa > Semaeostomeae > Ulmaridae > Aurelia > Aurelia sp. 3 sensu Dawson et al. (2005). The sequence continues at coordinate 17,106,654 of OZ026585.1, forward strand.
ATAAGAAAAAGAACAGAAAGAAATTATTGATATAACTCCTTTTCTGTGATACTCTTGCATTGCACTTTCTATACGAACAAAAAGGTCTTCAGTACTTTGGTAACGTTGGTGACTTTGCTCATCATTTTAAACTTCCTTGAAACTCAAACTGTTTCTTGACAGAAATCATTGCAACGACTCCCTTACTGTGATACTGATCAACTACACTTTTCATGCGACTAAAAAGGTCTTGAAATTCTTAACTTTGGTAGCTTTGCACATCAGTTTTAAAATTTCTTGAAAATCAAACTGTTTCTAGAAAGAAACCATTGGAACGACTCACTTTCTGTGATACTCTTTACACCTCCGCTACATCCGTCTTCTCTTGAGATGATGAGAAATGATTTGAGAAAGAAATGCACAAGAAATTTATGGAAGTCCTGGGCTAATTATCTTGGCATAATGACCAGCCAAGGTTCGAGAAAAACGCAGGTGCTTCAACCAAGTTCTGTTTGGGAAACTGTGAGCGCCGTCCTACGACTCAATTAACGTGGAAAACACTCACACGACTGCATAATGAATGACGCTCGGCGCTAGCAATTAAAACAAGATTCTCGTTGTTGAAAGAATTCTAGCAAAGGGCCTCATTTACTGAAAGATCAGTTTTAAAGCGTGCAGCTTGAAAGAGAGCAAGTCGATAATTCTTGGGTCTTCTAAATATTAATCAGTAGGTCATGAGAATGCAGCTGCTCATAACCTCTTTGCTGCTGCGAAAGTAACTGAAGACAAAGTAATTTTCGTGTGGCAAACACGGAATTCACACCATAGGATGCGAGATAAAACACAATAATCTATGAATGCAGTGTAGCTTGAGAAACTTTCTAGCGTGACATTTTGTGTTCATGATCCATAATAATAATAATAATAATAATAATAATAATAATAATAATAATAATAATAATAATAATAATAATAATAATAATAATAATAATAATAATAATAATTCGATAATTCGATAATTCGAAAGACGAGAAAGCTGCTGACCATACATGGTGTGTTTCATCCAAGGAGTGAGATTGACAGGTTGTATGTACCAAGAAAAAGAGGAGGCAGAGGGCTGATAGGTAGTGAAGATTGCGTTAGAGCAGAGGAAAATAACGTCGCATGGTATATAAAAAATGCTGTGGAACGGCTTCTTTTACAAGTGAGAAGATCAGGGATGATTAAAACCGAAGACTGCAAGGATAAGAAGCATTACAAGACAGTGAAAGTGACTGAAACCGTAAGCAGATGGACTGAAAAACCCATGCACGGACAGTTCCACAGAGATGTTGAAGAACGGACTGATCAAGAGAAAAGGTGGTTATGGTTGGCAAAGAGTGATTTAAAACCGGAAACGGAAGCCTTGATCTGTGCTGCTCAAGAGCAAGCACTTAGAACTAACTATATCAAGCATAGAGTTGATCATACAGCTGAAAGTGATAGATGTAGGGTTTGTGGCGACAAGGGAGAGACTGTATGGCATATTACCAGTCAATGCACACCTCTAGCCCAAAGAGAATATAAAAGGCGTCATGACAATGTGGCAAGGATAGTGCACTGGGCGATTTGTGGAAAGTATGATATTCAAAGAGATGACAAATGGTATGACCATAAACCTGAAGGTCTCATAGAGAATGAACGTGCAAAAATTCTGTGGGATTTTATGATTCAGTGCGACCATCAGATAGAGCATAGGAAACCTGACATCGTCTTGATAGAGAAAGAAAGCAAACTATGTTGGATCATAGACATTGCATGTCCAGCTGACAATAAGGTGTGCGATAAAGAAGGAATGAAGAAGGATAGATATGACAGATTAGCATTTGAGATAAAGCAGTTGTGGTCACTAAAAAAAGTGACTGTCATACCAATAATAGTTGGTGCTTTGGGAACAGTCAGTAAAGACCTTGAGAACTATATTGAAAGACTAGGGATTACAATACGATTGGAACACTTGCAGAAAACAGCACTTCTTGGAACTGCTCGAATACTTCGGAAGGTGCTTGAAGAATAAAGATGTTACCTCAGTTTACTGGCAGTAAACAGCTAACACCTTAATGTTACATCTCCAGCTGAAGAAGAAACAAGCTGAGCAAAGGGAAGAACATAATAATAATAATAATAATAATAATAATAATAATAATAATGACAATAATAATCATAATAATTGTAATAATAATAATAATCATCATCATCAGCATCAGCATCATCACTATCAATCACTATCCATCATCATCATCATCATCATCATCATCATCATCATCATCATCATCATCATCATCACTATCAATCACTATCCATCACTATCCATCATCATCATCATCATCATCATCATCATCATCATCATCATCATCATCATCATCATCATCATCATCATCATCATCATCATCATCATCATCATCATCATCATCATCATCATCATCATCATCATCATCATCATCATCATCATCATCATCATCATCATCATCATCATCATCATCATCATCATCATCATCATCATCATCATCATCATCATCATCATCATCATCATCATCATCATCATCATCATCATCATCATCATCATCATCATCATCATCATCATCATCATCGACATCGTTGTTTATCTATTTACAGTGGCTGAGCTAATTGAATCTCATTTATTTCTATTTAGGCGTTTACATTATCATGGTTTCAATATCGTTACCAGTTTGAGTCAATTTAAATCACTGTACATTATAACTATTATTTTAGTGGAAGCCCCTCGTACCGTAAAAGAAGTGAATATGAAAAAGTATGCAATGAAGTCAGCGATAATGGTAAGAAAACTTTTGCCAATGAACTTAACTTTAAGTGTTGAAAGAAAAATATCAGTAAGAGATTCGGTTTAAACTGTTGTCTCATACATTTTTGTATGAAATTGAAGTCTAAAAATTAGAATCTAGGCCAAAATTGGAAACAAAGCAACATCGCGCTGCATTAATAGTCCTGCCTGGGTTCTTAAATCCCCTTATCAAACAGCCTGAACGGGCTCCGTACTCATCACATTTACGCATTTAGCAAAGTGAGAGGGAGTGGGCTAATAAATGAAAGGACAGCATACCTCTAGGTGTCATGTTGTAAGTCTTGTATCTTGACATCATCTCTTGCATGGGTTCTAGGATAACACAAAGCTGCAATACAAATAAAGTATACAATTAATGGAGGCATTTGGCGTGAGAAGTATTCCCATTGGCACCAAGCTTTCTTGATTGCAGTTGGCACCAAGCAATCATTGCAATCAATTTCACAGTGAATCAGATATCTCTCTGTGATAGCAACAATATAGTAAATGCGTACAAAACTAGACATTGTCTCCGACTTTTTCCATGGTATTCTTGTTCGTAAGACTTTGTTCTGTCAGACCAGATTCCTTGAAACTTAGCCTGCGTGCAGACTCTACTGACCCCTATTCAGAAAGGTTCTCCTCCTGTAGAGTCTGCGCATCAGCGACCAAATCCTTGTTCTCAGTTCATGAGAAACGTGGAACCTTTCCTGATTGGCTGATGCATATCCCCTTTCTTTCATGAGCGTCCCTGTCTTTGTTGGAGTCTGCAGGTATTTAATTAGCGCTTCCATGGACAAAGCTGGCCGAAGAACCTTATTGTTTGTGGGTGCTATGCCTTCCCACTCTGTAGGTCGCTCTATTGAATCCAATTCAGTGACTTGGTTCCTCAAGAGAGGGAATCGCGCGTGGCTCAGAACAAGGATTTGGTTGCCGATGCGTAGACTCTACTGGAGGAGAACCTCTCTGAAAAGAAATCAGTAGAGTCTGCACGCAGGCTATTGAAACTCTGCTTGGAGCTTCGAGTTTCCATTGGTCAACATCAGTTAATCGAATTCGCACAAATTCTAATGGCGTCGTATTTTGTAGTATACTTTATGCATGACTGTATGACAGCCTTGGTCCAAAGTGCGTTCAAAAGTGAAAAAGTCAGTCCAGAAAAATGCCGTAATATTATGCGTCCCAGTACGAGCGGTCTCGGCTTGGTATAGTATAGTAGTCTCGATTTGAATAGCGGTTACTGTGACTCATCATAATCATTATGAAATAACATACTGTCAGTTTTCCAGCTTCACAGAACCAGGGGCAGGCAAGTACTATAAAATATTTGACCCCATGTTTACTTTATGACTGCTCCCTTATGGTGTCAAATCTGTCCAACATGAAATAAGCCGACGTTAAATTTTGCTATAAGGATCGTGGGAAACTTTTGTGTTGTTTGCGCTTACTTTGCGTTATCTTTATTTGAGTGCTCATTAGCTGAGATATAAAACGTTAATCAATTGAGCGTGACTGACTAACTGACATCGAGTCCCCTCTTAGATAGACTTGCCCCAAGTCTATTTCGTCATTAAGTCTGCCCATAGTCACTCTGGTCTGCCTGATACAGTGAACAACGACTTCGCTTTCCCCTTTCCTAATTTTCCCTTTCCCAATTTTTTTTTGATAGACGAAATAGACTTGGGGCAAGTCTACCTCTTAGATTACAAAGTTTGGACTTTGTAATCAAAAATGAAAGCAACTGTTTCTTATAAGTGGTCCAGGGGCAGGCAAGTACTATAATATATTTGACCCCATGTTTGTCCGAAGGAATTGGAAAAAATAACCGGTTCTTTTATGGATCAATATGACTTTCCTGCCTGAAACAACCAGTTTCTGGGACAAAGGTCAAGTCTTAAAATCAGTCATCTTTGTCCATTAATTTCTCAAAAAATCAAGTTTTCTCACCTCCTACCTGGTCAAAATCATAAAGCTTACCTGTAAGCTGGTTCCACCTTTGTCCGCCAAATTTACTCTCAAAAAACCATTATTTCAAATTTCCACATAAGCGGTTCAACCTTTGTCCGCCAAAATTTACAAAAAAAGACCAGGAATTCCATTTTTGGCACTAAGGTGGTTCTACCTTTGTCCGTCAAATGAAGATAAAAAGACTGGTTCTTGGACAAACCAGGAGAAATATCAACAAATTTTTTAGAACCAAGGGACTAACCTCGGAATGGCCGCTTGAAGACTACCAGTTTTGGGACACTGCTGCTCTATAGATATAATTACGATGGTAATGATGCCTGCACACCTTCATGGCTACGGGTACCACTTTATTTCGAAATATGGTATTTGGCCAAAACTACCAGTTTTCGGGACAAACATTGCCAGTGATTAAATTATCCATCAAATCGAAGAAAAATATCGACGAAAATGAGTCATCAAAAAAGACCAGTTTTTTGGACAAAGATGGTGAAAAATATTTTCGTGAACTACCGGTTTTCGGACAAAGCAGAGTCAAAGGTAGGACCATCGTCCTCAGTGTGATATGCCCGCCCTTGCAGAACTGAACACGTCTCAAACGGTGTTACCCTCTTGAGAAGATGGAATCCATTTCAAAACATTAGTTACACTGATGACTTTCCATTCTCCACAAGTGACTAAACTTGCTAAAATGTGTTCAAGTCATCGCTGTAAAGCAGAAATATTACGGTAATTTGCTCCTGATTTGAGGCCGTCTTTCAAGATTTTCGAAGGGACCGTCCACGGGGGGGGGGGGGGTTCTTCCATAGTAAAGGTACCTGGGGATGTGCCACCCGCAAGGGTATGCTTTTTCAAACCTTCTAGTCTAGCCAAGGGTATACTTTTTGCCAATTTTAGTCCATTTAGTCTAGCCAAGGGTATACTTTTTGCCAATTTTCGCCCATTTAGTCTGGGCAAGGGTATACTTTTTGGCAATTTTGGTCAAAGAAATGTCAAACTTCGGTAATTCCTGTAAAGAAACCGAATTTTTTTTCAAATTTTGGTCCTTAGAATGCAAAAATTTGGCACGTTTTGCCTAGAAAATGCCAACTCATGGCACTTTTGATTTAGAAATTAGTCTAGCCAAGGGTATCATTTTCAGAAAAATTGGTCTAGCCAACGGTGCCATTTTGAAACCGTGGGCGGCACACCCCTGCCCGAAATTTAGTCGAGAACGCCCCCCCCCCTCCGTGGGACCGTCTCGTGAAAATCTCTTAGAAATTCGCAACGGAGTGACCGATTTCACTCAACCACAGGAAAACTTCCAAACTTAATTGAGCATATCGGCTGTCAAATGAAATGTCAAAATTTATCATTGCTTTGATATTAATCAACCGGAGCGTTTCAAACGGCGTGCAGTTTCTCTAACTCCGTGGTAGACTAATGCCTACAAATTTAAATTAAGAATGCACGAACAAACTTCTTGTATGCGTGTCACACAATGTTTAATCGAAAATAAACAGGTTAAAGTTGATCTGAAGCGAAAATGTTTATTGATGCAAACTAAGGGCCCTGTCGATTGATAAGAATTCCTGTTGAAATTTTGTTAATATCTTGTTTCGTTTTTAATTCATCCAATGATTTTCAGTGTCAGTTGATGACGTCATTCTGTTTGCAAATTGTTAGGATTCTATGTGGAAAGAAGCTGTATCTGATCTTTGGAAGGTTACAGTTTTAGGAGACATTTCAGTTGAGCAGAATAAATGCAATAAACATTGTTTCATCAACTGATGTGACCTTTAGAAAGGCATTTCATTTGAAGGAAAGGTCTTTGACATTATTTCCCTTTGGAAACGTGGTCAACCTTGTATAGTTTCTCGTACTGTTTGCAAATAAAATGACGTCATGTACAAATTAGTGGATAACTCGAAGATGAAACAAAGTATCAAAAAAATTTTAATGACATTCTTCATCGTTCAACAGTGCTATTCATCTGCATCAATAAAAATTCTCGCTTCAGATCACCTTTAAGTATTAATAACTGTGCTATGAACAGAGCTTTGTTTCAAACGACGTTTCGGGCTTCTTAAACCCGTTATCAAGTCAGACTTCTACTCTCGGGTGCCTAATACAAGGGGGGGACGCTTATTAATTTTTGAAAATTTTATCCACCCCCCGGCCCTTATTAAGACTTATTTATTAATTTTGGCAAAACAATGTTCAAAGCTCAATATGATTTTCATACGAAATTTTGTTCAAAAGATAAACCATTGCAGTGTACTCGTAAACTAATTCAAATGTTTTCTTTCAAAAACAGTTGAAGAAAGAGTTCTTTTTGTCAAAAGTGTAAAAGTGGTACACGTTCTTGTTTTTACTTATCTGCAACTGTTTACTGTAGTTATTGCACTTGTCTCCAGTAGATAACGTAAAAACCTGTTTTTTGCGAATTTCTGACCCCCCCCCCATTTATTAAGACCCCCCGCTTATTAGTTTCTTTGAGGGGTTCCCAACCCCCCTCCGTTTATTAAGACCCCCCTTGTATTAGGCACCCGAGAGTAACGGGTTTAAGCCCGAAACGTCGTTTGAAACAAAGCTGTGTTCATAAAACAGTTATTTATACTTGACTTATTTATTTTCGATTAAACTGTGAATGTTTTTATCCACTGTGCAAAATAAATGCTTACCCTTAGATAATTCATTGTGAAGTTGGTCAAGCCTTGTCTTGTGATATTTTTCGATATCTTTTCTAGTGACTCATCATCAGAGGTCACGACGCTGCGAGGCACCATCTCTTGGTGTTGTTTCACGTCGAACATCCAATGGCGTATGCGGAATAAATTATCAAAGCTGAACTCAACCGTCAATTGGCCTTCTGTGAAAACCTGAAAGGGAAGAAAAAAATTGCAATTTACTGCTGATTAAAATGCACGTCAACTCTTAAAAACAATTGCACAAATGGTTAAAGAATCTTCCGTTTGAATCATATATTCTCATACTTTTATCTTCATTTCATATTTGATTCTTTTAAGGAGGGTTTCCCTTCTGCAGAAACTGTTCTTCAAGGAGTCCTCCAATGAAAGCTTAATTACAATATACAGTTAAACTAGCAATAACGTTAGTTAGTGAGTGCAGCGTTTTGGGAAATGCGAACAAACTGCACCATCATATAAAATGGAATAACAGAAATAGCCTTTCCCATTCTGCTGATATTACGAGATGCCTTTTCCCCCCTCCCCTGTGTACGCAACCAGTTCTGTCTGTTTTTGCCTGTCTGAAGACCTTGACGAAGTCACACAAACACGCATTCATTCTAGATAATGATTCATTCATTCTTGATAACAGCGCCTCTGATGTTTTTGTTATTTTGTGATAAAAATAGGTCATTTGGAGCAAATCAAAGAGCAGGATTGTGATGTTTTCACAAACCGACACAAAGAGAGACTTCACAGCTTGCTGATTCTTTTGAAATATTATGTGTAAAGGTATCTGAACAATAATCTGGGGTTAGCAAGAGTGGTAATGTGAAAAAAGCACGGTTTGTTTGGGGCGAAAAGGGGCCTAAGTTGCAAACAGAGGAGCTTTCTCATCGCAGCTTCCAACATGAAATGGCTCGTTATTCTTCGAATGTCGGAAATAAATTGCAAATGATGATCAAAATAGGTAAAATATGTGGTTTTACATCGAATTTTGACACCCCGAAGCCATTTACTACGCGCAAAACCGTGCGGGGTTGACTCCGCGCGGAATTTCCGCGCAGATCCCAGAGTAGAGGCAGAGCAACGAACTCACTCTGGAGACGAGACTGGCACTGAATTGATTTGACCACAAAACGACAGAAAGAAAGAGACAGAGATATCGCATCTTGCCAATTGTTTTGATATATTAAAAAAATAATAACGCTGCAAAAATATGATATTACTACACAGGGAAACCTACCGTGGGTACCAGAGCCTCAAAAATAAATAAAAGAAGAAATCTGGTAACCCAGGGTAAGTTTTACCATACTATTTAAGGGTAATCACAAGGCCAATACTAGCCATGACTGTATAGGGGAGGGCGAGGGCGAAAAACAGAAAATTTCTGATGACAAAACATCAACAACAACAACAACATCAACAACAACAACAACCTTTGTAGGAACATGCGGTAAATCTAAGCACTATATGACCGAGCTTAGTCCTCAGTAACTTAAATTTAGCTATATTTCGCAAATCAACATTGCAATCAACACAATCAGTGAATATCAATCAAAAATATGCTGTAAATTCAATAATTCCTCTTGGAATATATTTTTAACTTTCATGCTTTTATGCATCATTTCTCCTCAAACTCCTCCAAAAGTATACATTTATATTGCAAACAAATCCGACAAGAGATCAAAATTTCCGACAGATGGTCTCCTGGGGGCGCTTCACCCCCCAGCCCTCCCCACTGGCTTGTGATAGGAGCACTTCGCTTGGCTTTGAGGTATTCACAAGAGAGTACTACATGTTTGGTGATCACATTTTTATTACCTCTCGAGAATCTGGTACATTAACTCTCCTCTACTAATTAAGGTGTGGCAAAATATATACAGCAAATAATTAAGATTGACAGAAAGTAAAGGCGCATGCTTGAAAGTAAAAATACTAAATCCCCGTAAAAATACTAAGATAATAATACCAATTAGTAATTATTAGCATCAAGGTTAGCACGTGATATTAGTAAATGATCATATGATTATAGCGTGATTAGATACCAAGAATGATGAGATGTGCAGTCCTATTACAGGCTTCGGCCCTGGCCGATCAATGGCCTGAAAGAACTTTAGGCACTTTGCTATGACCGTATTCTCAGAAGTTTGATAACGCAATTATTTTGACAATTACAACATTTCATTGAAAGAACTCCTAAAAAGTTGTGAACAAAATGAAATCACCCTAAACCCTAAATAAGTAGATACATGATGATACCACTTTCGTAAAAATCACAATTTTTCATAAATAAAGTAACCATTTTCATCAACCAAATACATACAGACATAATACTTACGATGTCTGGAAAACAAACGAAGAAGGACGAAAATATGTACTGCTCGCAACTGCTGACCCACCACTGAACATCAATTCTAAATCTAGCCTCGCATCCTCAATACATGCAGAATTTAGAAATACTTGATTTATTCAATTCAAGATCTCCTCTGTTACCTGTATCCCGGGGGTAACCTCACATAACTTCACCAATAAATTAATGAGGTTCTTCTTGTCAGAAAATATAAATGTCGGTTTCGGGATGTTTTCTGAGCTAAAGAAGAATAAACGCCAGCGCCAATGATTGCGGCGGAGCAGATAACACCAAAGAGGATGGCGAAGAACTTTAACCAAGATGCCTTGCTTTTCTTTATCTGAATTCCCTTTGATTCGTTAAAGGGAGTACAAAGACCAGCATGCCTTGCGGGAAGTCAGCGACTTGCTCTGCGCAGTTTCCAGAATAACTGACTGTACGAAATTCACAAAACAAAAACAAACGATGGCAAAGGCTGCTGGTCTTTGTACTCCCTTTAAATATTCGTTAGCGGGACGCAATGCATCTTAGCATCGCATTGATTTTATGTACCATAACCAACTGGTGCGTTGATTAAGGTTAAGCTTGTCCAGTCCACGTTTAGCTGCATTTATGATTGAGTTCACATGATACTGTGACTGTCACTGTTTCACATCGTGGTGCTGGAGTCTGGAACCACTTAGATTCGGAAGTCAAGCAGGCATCTTCTTTCAAAGCATTTAAAAACGCTTTAAAATATTTTTTTTCTTATTTATGATTCATTTTATTATTGTACTAGAATAGCATAGGGCTCAAATCTTTGCAAAACTTTAATGTGTAAAATGTTATTACCTTATTCTTTCAATTAAATAGATTGGAGGGAACTTGAGGGCGTTTGCTATGATTCCAGAAAGAGCATTTTTTATATTTTCATTATTTTCAGAGTTACAGCATTTTTAACATTTCTGCTGGTTTTGAAGTTGTGACGTCATCAAAATGCTAAATCGTGAACCATAAAAGCTACAGACCTTTGCTTGCTACCATCTTGTAGATCGTCAAAAACTGAGTATTTCTTGCATTGGTCATTTTGACTTTCCTCAACCAGTTTAGAATTTGTGTTGCTTTTAATCTTTTTCAAAGCTACTGATACCTCCTCTCGTACATCCTTTCGTAAATCTTAAAAATGCTGTAATTCCAAGAATAATGATGATATCGCAAATGCTCTGTCTGGAATTATGGCAAACGACCTGAAGTATCATTCGATCTATTCAGTTGAAAGAACTAGGCAACAACATTTTACACACTCAATTTTTAAATTTTGCAAAGATTCGAGCCCTATGTTTACTAGAATAGGGTTTTATTTTATATAACTTAATTTGCAAGGTTTTATGCATGGCCCCCTGAGATGCAGTCCTTCTTGATTGATGGGGTAACCGTGGGTAAAAAATTTAAAATGAAAATGAAATGGAATGAAATAATTTGAGAAAATGATTTGAGAACGGTGAAAAAAGAGACGGATAGGTTGCCCTTTCATACAAAAACGGCAAGTTTCTCTGCAACAGCATTGGTGATTCAGCAATTGATGAACATGGTTAATTTATTTTTGAAAAATTATGGTCTTCATGAAGGTTGTACCAACGTTTATTTATTTATTTAGGATTTAGTTTTATTTCATTTTGCTCACAACTTTTTATGAGTTCTTTCAATAAAACGTTGTAATTGCGGTGCGCTTAAGAAAATCAATGCTGTTCGTCATGGCCATCGTCTATTAACTCGTTTGCCATTCTAGCGTAGACTTATTGCATTTCGTAGTTATTTCAATTGATAGACTGATGGACGCTCAAACTATGACTCATGGACTTTCACACTGAAATTTGGGACGAAGTTTTCCCCTATCGATTTCATTACTAGAGATGGAAACAATAGCAACACTGTACAAACTCCAGGCAATGGCGGATGGGCCTAAGTTGCCGGCTCGAGCCTCCAATGCTAAAACACCTCAAAATTCAACTTTACAGTGATATTAGCCATGGACAAAAAAGCCACAAGTATCCATATGAATGTTTCCTCAATCCAAGAATCAACAAACCTTTCACTGTGAACCAGGAGTTCCTCATTTTTAAGGCCAATTAGCTTCCATGAACTTCATCGCAACAATGAGACTTCCAACTGAAGAGGGTTGCTTGCCTCGCTTCTGAGACTACTCCGCAGCCTCGTTCCAGGCGGCACACATAAACGTGTCCATTTCCGTCTCAAATTTTTATATGAAAATCCATAAGTCCCAGTTGGAGCAAAAATAAGAAATGTTGTTTTTGGTGCTACTGTTGCGATAACTGGGACTATATCGTAAGTCTAAATCTAGCGCATGAATTTGAAATAAAGGAAGAACGTTATTCGGAGAATTCATTATTGATATGATTCGTTTTGACGGGCACTGCATTTACAGTCTGTACTGAAAATATCTGTTAGAAACTGTCTTAAAATCATTTGGCAAGGCATTATAAGTTTGGGAGCCTAGGGACATTGGACCATTGAAACCAAATGTCATTATTGAATAACAAGGGTATAAACATTGAGACACAATTAGTTCCAATTGGGGACTAAGATTACATTCATACGCTACCAGCATAGTTTTAAAGTTGAAAATGGTCACTAGTCAAGATTTGCCGGCAAATAATTTGCCGTTTTTGTATGAAAGGGAATCCTATCCGTCACATTTTTCACCGATCTCAAATTGTCCCAGTATTGGGTGCTACACCGTCAGATTCAATTGGTCGAATCAGCTTTTGCTTCAGATTTGTGGAACCCAATGTGAGCTTTTACACAGCCAGACTAAAGAGCAATTTCCATTCAGCGGGATATTCCGAGCGGGCGGAATTTTAGACTGCGTTCACACGATGCCGGCACATTTTGAAAACGGTGAAAAATTCGACGGATAGGCCTCCTGTTCACACGAAAACGGCACATTTTTTGCCGGCAGATTTTGAAAACGGTAGATTTTGAAAACGGAACCGTAACCGGCATAAATTTGAAACAGCATCGTTTAAACACTCAACAAAAATGAAAACAGAACATTTTTCGACACTTTTGGATCGAGACAGGTCTATTCTTAGGGTTTAGGTACACTTCTTTGGCATCAAAGTCTTACAACGAGCTTTTTACCGTCAAGTTTCTACCGTTTTCAAATTGTTCCGGCATCGTGTGAACGCTAGCTCAAATTTTGCTACCGTCACATTTTTCATCGTTTTCAAAATGTGCCGGCATCGTGTGAACGCAGTCTTAGACAATAAAAAGTTGCTCAGCCGTAACCATCCATTCAATTTCAGAGCGATATTTTCCCTCGCAAACAAAAGAATTTCCGCCCACTCGGAAAATTCCACTGACTGGAAATCAATCTTAAATCGAAGTAAACTTGGTAGAAATTAGCCGCAAAAGTTGCTTCAGCAGCAATAACGGTCGGTTTGGCGCTTAAAGAGGGAACAAATTAAAGAAAACATGGCACAAAATGGACAAAGGAATGGTTGCTACAAACAATTACTTCAGGATGACTGCCGAAGATTTGACGATGGAGTCAATTATACATTCCAAAAACTTTGCTCCTTCTCGTATTTGGCAGTGAAAGCCTATGTTCTTTTTTCTTCAACTTTGGCCGGAAGGATGCCATTTTGCTTGCGTGTTGTTTGAAAATGACATGACGTAGGGCGTAGGTGAGGAAAAAATTCATTCATTTGCTATTCGATAAATCGAAAGGAATAGAACAGGTCCGATTCTTGAAAAATCAAATTCGACAGCCTGACTGTGGCATCAGTCATCCAATCATTGCCTTTACACAGTCAGACTTTGTCGAATTCGACAAATCGAATTCGATAAATCTGACCGTGTAACAGCGGCTGCCGCTCTTACACGGTCAGATTTTGTCGAATTCGATTTGTCGAATCAGTTTTTGCTTCAGATTTATCGACTCGAATGTGAGCTTTTACAGGGTCAGATTTAATCGAAATGCATTCCTTGTAAATTTAACAAAAAATGGACGAAGAAGTTACTTCAGCAGCAATAATAATCGGTTTAGTGTTTAAAAAACGCAAAAATAAAAGAGAAAATCGTACAAAAAGGACAAAGGAATGGATGTTACAACGCGCAGTACATGGGGCCCACGATGCTCTGTTAAAAGACTTGCGTTTCACGGAAGAACAGGACAATAACAATTACTTGAGGATGGCTGCCGAAGATTTTGATGAAATCCTTGAGATTATCAAGACAGACATCACAAAGCATGATGGCTTATTCTCGTAATAAGCAATAAAAGCTGCTGTTGCTTCCTTTTTCTTGAACTTAGACCGGGCGGACGCCATTTTGCTTGCGCGTGGTGTGAGAATCACAAAGAATTACATGATCTCCTAAGCATTGCAATGCGGAAGCATGACCGTCAGCGTCGGTGAAGAAAAAATTTTCATTCATTTGCCGTTCGATATATCGAAAGGAATAGAACACGTCCAATTCCTGAAAAATCGAATTCGACAGTCTGGCCATGGCATCAGTCATCCGATTTTTGCCTTTACACGGTCAGATTTTATCGAATTCGACAAATCGAATTCGACAAATCTGACCGTGTAAGAGCGGCTTTAATCAATGCATCAACTAATTAAAGTACACAAATCAACATTAAACAAATAATAGACGCAACGTAAATGCATCTTTACATGTGCGCGCGACTACCTGCAAATTTTTAAAGCTTGTCCTAATTTCATGCATCAGTAATTGCTCTTAATGAAGTCGACGGCTTAATTATATGTGAAGGTATCCCCTGACAGCCTGTATCAACATTGGTATCTTTAATTGAAAACGCCTAATCAAGATGAAAGCTTTACGGGACCACCAGCTGCTTGTGAGCTTAAGCTTAGTCAATTATATTAGTATTATCCATTCGTATTGCAAGGAGCATGATAAACAGTACACAAAAAACCAGCTGAATAAAATAAAGCTTTCTCTCCGGATGAAGCAATTTCAACTAAAAACCAATTAAACAGCACATTAAGGGGCAAACCAAGAGCTCGATTTAATGAAATTGATGAAGATGATTTGTTGATGAATACAGGCATACAGTAAAAACCAGACCCTAGGACGTTAGGACACTTGGCCCGTTAAGTAGCACCATTCACAGGCAGCAATATCGCATACTAAGCATTCTTTCAACACAGCAGCATTTTGCGAGCGAGCGGAACTTTGCACAATAATAGGTCGTTCAGCTGAAACCTTCTTTTAAATCTTAACAATCCGTTCACAAAAATTTTCCGCCCGAGCGCAAATGTAGCTGATCATGAGGCCATAGTAGGTTGCTGCCATTGCACTGCATAGTACATGTGAATCATTAGTGGTTGTGCACTGTGAAATCTTTTGCTTATTAGTATAACAAGTAAAAGATATTGCGCAACAAAGACATATGGAGAAAACTACCCGAGGTTATTTTCCAAGCCGAGATATCGGCATCCTGTACAAACTTATGTTATTCTTATTTTGCTTTTATATGAGTATTGCAAATAGTATCACCAAGGTGAGGTTATTTTTGATTGCCGATATCTCACCTGAGCGAGCGAGCCTGAGCGAGGCTTGGTGAGGCTATTTTTTCTCATATAAACACAAGCAAGAATAGCCTCACTGCACTGACACAAAATTGCAGATACTGTGCAAGCGCAGACCATCATTTTCATTGTCATATTGTCAAATTTGGTGCCAAATCAAGATAGCCCCAGCAAGCCGAAGCTATTTTCTCCCATATAAACAGAAGCTGAAAATAGCCTCACCAAGAAATAGCCGATGTTATTTTCTCTATGTAAACAGAACCTTGATTCTTACCGCGGTTTACAATGACGCGGCTTACAATATGACAAGTGCTTGGGGACCTTTGTCACTTGACCCACCCTTATAATTCAATTAAATTATTCTTGTAACTTTCCTTGCAGCGATTCCTTGATATCTGCGGCTTGCCACAAACTAATCGAAAGAATGAAAATGCTGCGATTCTCAAGTCATATCCCGCATTCTTTGCAACTTTTATGATATCAAGATATACATATCGCAAAAAATATATATGTATATTCGCTCGCAAAATCTATGTATATATACATAGATTCCACATTGCAATACAACAATGTGTAACCGTAGATCCTGTGCCCAAATTCAGGAGTTGCAGCAAAGCCATTGCGGTGATAACCGGGAGGGCACATTGTATTACATATACATATATACATATAAACATAGATGATGCTGATGAAGGCTTTGGCCAAAACGTTTAATCGATGTGCTTTTCTTGCGAAGCTATATTACTTTAATGTTGGGGGTCCTATCTTATGTTAGTGTTTGGTTCCAGGGTCCTAGGGTCCCATGATCTGGTTTTTACCATATGCCCAGATAATTTGGTGTTGGACACATGCTGTCTGAAAAAGCAACGATGTAAATAGTAAATAAGGCATTGATGAGTGCAAGATGTACGGGTTGATATATTCTTTGATTTCTCATCTGATAAAAAGAAAGCCCTACAAAGGGACAGAGATTACTAGTTATGATTAGGAAGGAATATATATATTATCACGTTTTCGATCGGGTGAGTCAGTGAAAAGGTCCAGCGTTTGAAAAAACCTTCTTCCTTGAATATCAAACCAATGATGTCTTGTATTATTCCCGATATGCTTAACTAGGTTCATTAATTTACACAGATTTAATCGGCCATTCCTTACCCTCGATGTGGAACACTTTCTGCAAAAAGCCCCTTTCAAAAACCTGCAAAAACGAGTAAGAAAAACGAGCAAAATTTCCTTCTTAGCAATCATGACACTTACATGCATTCATGTATTTTATCCTCTTGGGAGAACAGAATCCCCTTGAATAAGTTATACAATGGCGAGGACTTTTTCATTCCCCGAAAAGGTTAGTGTTCAATTTATCGTTGTAAATTAAGCCTGGTTTCCATTAAATCGCAAAGTGTCTCAAGTGTCGCAGAGTGTCGCAGGATTTGGTTCTGCAACACTTTGCGACGAATGGAAACTGCTGCACTAAAATGCTGCGACACTCTGCGACACTCTGCGATCGGTGTCGCAGAGATAGAAAATTTTCCATCTCTGCGACACTTTGCGACACTCTGCGACACTTTGCGATCAATGGAAACACCTGTCCTAATATTCTGCGACTAATTGCGATCCGAGAACAATAGACTCATGTGATTTCATTCTAGCTGTGGGCACGTGATGTTATTGTCATTGAAACATGGCGCCAAAATTCAGCAACACCCTGCGACCAATGGAAACATCGTGTCGCAGGGAGTTACAAAATGCAGCAAGCCAAATTTCTGCGACACTCTGCGACACTTTGCGACACTTCACGATTTAATGGAAACCAGGCTTTAGTTCCGTTCATTCAAAGACCCAAAAGACAAAGACCCAAGAGTTTGAGTCTTTGCTTGATATGAAAACTGCGTTTCTTCTCACATGAAAATCTTAAAAGCATGATGGTTGCTCTTGGTTGCTCTCTCCGGGGGTAGTGGGGGTTAACTACAATATATACTGTTACGGGATGTGCCATTTTTGGGGTGCCTTTTTTCAGGCGGAAAATGATGGGGTGTCATTTTTGGTAAAATCACAAGTAGACATAAATTTCGGGGTGTCATTTTAGAAAGGAAAACTCTTTAGAACATTGATTTTGATAAAATTTCACATACTTAGTTAAAATTTTGGATTGTTGTTACAGTTTTTGGGTATACATTTTGGTGGCCTGTAAATTCTGGGTATCGTTTTCAAAAATTTATAAATTCTAGGGTGCGATTTAAGAAATCGAAATGGCACACCCCCGTCACCCGCCTATTGAAGTTACCCCCCGGGGTTGCTCTGCGTTCTTTAAGAAGACCACCAAGACACTATCAGAAAAATGATTTCAAATGCCATGGGCATCAAATCGAATCTCTTCAAGAGCGCAAAGAAACATTCTAACAGCCATTGGATATTCCAAAATAGACTATGAATTGTGATAGGTTTAGAATCAACAACAGAGTTTGCTAAAAGCATTCGGAAGAGCTTACAAAAATACTTATGAATGGTAAAGGTACCGAGCACATGCTCCATGGGAGATTCTAATGACCTTTTAGTGTCATGGTACTTGCCTGCAGGTGGCCTAAAGCTTTGAAAACTTCGATTAATCTAATTGCTAGGTGACTTCTCCTTATGGTATTTCATTAGTTTCATTCTTGCACACCATCTATGAGTAGTTTTGGCGGTAGACCTGCGTGCAGACATGCAACAAGCACCCTCTTTTCACTGTACAACAACAACAACAACAACAACAACAACCACCCATCATCGCCAAACAAGGACAAAAAAGTGAATAAAGTGAAAAAATCCTTTGATGCCAATTGAAATAAGCACGACGTTCCGAGCATAGCCCGTTATTAAGTAGCCTGCGCGCGGATTGTTTCTTTAGGCCCAAACATTTTGAAAGCACATGTGATGGAGCTCTTCAGTTCCAAACTCGATTCCAGGGCTATCATTGTCTTCAGCCTCATTTCTTCAGCACAAATGATATACCTACCAAAACCTGCCAAAACAACTGGCCACCCATTGTTACCCTGGGTTCGAGGTTGCTTCAGCTCGAGGCGAGGAAGTTTGGCTGAGAAAGGCTGCTAATGGCAAGGAAGAGAATTTAATGGTATTTCAAGGCAGTAAAGAAAATTAATACCTTGTAATTCACCGAAAAAGTGTCCTGACACTCATGGCTAGATACCGGGTGAATCATAAAGGGCCCTCCCTTGGAAGACTACTGGTAGGGCCCGGTATATCCGGCAGGATCCCATCACTTCGGTGCCATGACAAGGGGTCGCGGACTCAATTGGCGCTTAGCTAGATACTTCTGCGATCCTAGCGCTTGGCGCTAAAAACCACAACTTCACCTTCACATCACCGTGCCATTTTGGCCGAAATAATTGGTGCACACAATTCTGCAAATGTCTAAGAATTTTAGGGTCATAATTCTGCAAATGAAACTGGGCTATGATTCCGTAAAATATGAACCATTCCTGTAAATGTCGAAAGAATCTCTAACGTCACTCAATAATCGATAAACATGTATAAAAATATCATTCGATCCAGGCTCTTTTTTGAGTAGTTTAAAGACCTATTCCGCAAAATGGCTGACACTGTTACCCATAATTTCGCAAAATTACTCCTTAAAAGATGGCAAGTCACCATACAACCAACTTCACACATTTCATTCCAGTAGACCATGTTATACATACCTACAAGGGCTTGAAAATTGCGTAAAATGATCTTGCTTCCTCCACGCAGGATTTGCAAAAGGCTCTACAATTTCTTGAAGTTGAAGAAGAAACGAACTTAACTTTGTGTGGCAGATGCTTTATCATAGTATTAACAGGACAACTCTTTTCCAATTGTACGCGTTATAGATTAATTCAATTCCGGCTAGCTTTAAAAGGAAACTGAGTGCTGCACAGTAAGAGCGAAATCCCTTTCTCAGCGACTGAGAAGTAAAAGCCAAATTGGCGAAAGAAATTAAAATTGTATTAATCTCTGTAATCTTTCAGCTTCTCTATTTACACAGAGCTTTCTTTCTTGAATAAAGCGAAAACAGCTTTAATTATAAACGCAGTGATGAGTATGTAGCTTGTTTCTGCGAATAAAGGCTAATTTGCGTTCTCAGTTGTGCTGTGTGGATGGAGACAAAATCGGCGGTTTCTACAGCATGTGGCAAGGCAAAAATCAAGCAAAGTTAAGTAAGAGAAAGATAACTAGTTGTAGGTCATTATTTCAGGATAATCTCTCAGTTCATCAGTTTACAAGCAAGTACGCGGAGAAATTAAAGTTCTGTCCGTTTGCTAGATGAGCGACAGCCGAGATGAGTTATCAATGAAACCTCTTCCTTCCTCCCCGCTCGCTTTCCTCTCTCTCCTCCGAAGAGAATTTTTCCCCGCATCGCAGCTATCTTTTCCCTCGCAGATTTACTTTCAAGGGAACTGCGCATTTCATATCGCCCTTTCGCCGCCCTTGGTTGGAATCAGAAAGATATAGTCCAATCTGCTGTCTAAAACGTCACCAAAGTATTTCAACTAGACTTTTCAATAGATTCTTCACAAATCAACGGAAAGACAAGACTCTTGATGAATGCTGTGGGGTTAGGAAGTTTTGTTCAGTTCAGTTTAGTTCAGATCAGTTCAGTTTAGTTCAGTTCATATATTTTAAAATTCCTCTACATACAATATATTAATAAAAACACTAAATACATACAATGACTACGAATTGCATAAACATACTAATAATAACACACAAAAAATAACAATTTACATAAGATGTTGCATGCAGGGGGATTTCTTTAGGAGGAGCTCTCTCAATAGATAAACTACACGTTTTTTTTATAAGAAACTAGGATCAAGCCATAGTACTAGAAGTTTCTTAATTTAACAAGGAATTTTGTCCATTTTAGTACTAAAAGTTTCTTAATTGGTTTCTTATTTTTTGAATGCATGAATTGTCGATGTGGTCGCTAACACTGCTGCAGATATCTTTCTTGATATTTAAAACATCATATAGGAATAAACAGTGTTCTGTTATGTTGAAAACACAAATGGTTAGATAATATTGCCCAATAATAAAGGTTCAACGATCTATTTGCTATAAAATTCATGCTTTTAACTTTGAAAAGTTTCTTAGTATTTCTCAGACATAGTACTAGAGTTTCTTAAAATTTTGGCCATCTTAGTACTAGTTTCTTATAAACCAGTTTCTCAAAACGTGTAATCGAGGAGAGAGCACCCCCTTCTTTAAGATGGTTCTGAATCTTATTTATTCATTGACTGAGTGACAGAACAATATTTATCACTTTAGGATCAACTTTGATTGTATTTCATAAAAAGGCTCAAAGCTTTTGACGAAAAGGCTCGAAGCTATTGACGAAAACTGAAAGCAGACGATGATTTTTGTAAAGTATCTTCTAATCAAAGGATAGTGATTGATGTCTGAAGCCCCGGTCAAACGTGCCGAATATTTCACCGAACCTTGAAGTTGGTGAAAAAGCCCAAACTTTTCAATGTTCGATAGAGGGGTGGTCATAAGCATCGAACATTTCAACATGCCCAATCGCGCCATCACAAGGCGCGCAAAAGCTCGATAGTACGAATGCGTGGATGTAAAAATGAATGAGATTGTTCGACGCAATGTTTGGCAGGATGGTCAAACGCATACAACATTTCACCGAACATTGAGAGCAATGGAAAAGTTCGGTGAAGTTTTTGAACTCCGTCAAACAACGTCGAACATTTCCGAACAAGGTTTTCACCACCGAACAAGTTGGTCAAACGAATCGAGCTTTCTCAGAACATCAATGTTAAACTTTTAACTTAACTTAGGTTTTCAATGCTGCTAGGTCGATCAGTTGAGAATAATCTGACGACAATAGAATAGTGCTACCTCAAATGTAATTACAAGCATTGAACCATTCGTATCTTGTAACATCCGTTCCAGGAATCCTTTAGATATCGCAGGCCTATATCTATACCTCCCTGGTTAGAGGTTGGAATAAAACTTTTTACTCCTTAAACAAGGGGTTTGGATGGAGCGTCCAAATCTGGTAAGTTTGCAAACGAAGCAAAATCATCACCCCCGTTCTCGGTATAAACACTGCTGGCTGTGGTTGTGGCAAGAAGTTGCTTCGAGTTTCAGAACACTTGTACTTATCAGAGCGTTAGTCAGCGATAAAATTGCTCAAATTGGGTTAAAATGTCCCTGTTAAATTTATATTCCTTTTTTATCGTTGGATCTTGTGATGTAACTGTTAAAGCTCAAAGTGCGAGCATGCAATGGTATCATTTTGCGAGTTGCGAATCATAGTTTGCTGTTTTCAACCGTTGTTATTCAGTTGAAAGAAAAGTCAGCTAACAGTTAATGAAAATAACGAGAAACAAAGTAAAAAGACCAGTAACACTTGCATCTGTGTGAAATTAACGACGGCCAACTTACTTCGCGTAAATTTGGCGGTAACAAACTCTCTGAAGTCTCCTGAAACCTAAAGCAACCAATCTCGTCCCCAGAGTGAGTTCGTTGCTCTACCTCTACTCTGGGATACAGGAGGCCGTTCGGCAATCTGATTGGCTGTTCACCATTTTGCACCGTAACTCCGTTTTGCGCATGGTAAACGACTTCGGCATGTCAAAATTCGACGTAAAACCACATCCTTTACCCACTTCAACCATAATTCGCCACTTATCTCTGAAATTCGGAGAATAAACGAACCATTTCATTCTGGAAGCTGCGGTGAAAGTTGCCCGAATTTGCAACTTAGGCCCATTTTCGCTCCAAACAAATAGACTGATTCCTTTTCGTCCCTTGTTTCCCTGCGTTCCTTGGTCAAGAGGGACTAATAACATTACTCTTAAATAGTGGGCCCACTTTAGGCCCGCGTAGGGTGGTTCCGTATTCACCAATCAAATCCCTAGAATTCAGTTTTTAACCAATCAGGGGCCGCTATTCAGAATGTTGTTGTTGTTGCTCTTAAAGAACGGTTGAAGAAGCCTGGAGTTCTCGTTCTCGCAGCTTCGATGGATCTATTTTGCTTCTACAGAGGAAGATTACTGTCTGAAAGGTATGCATTTTGTGTTTTGTACGTCAAGACAACATCATTCTTTGTACTAAAAGTTTCCTTTTCAATGTTCGAGCTCTTTAAACCAGATTTTGAAGCGATTTTTTTGAGTGTACGAGAACTCCCACCTATTTAGGCCATTTTGAAAAAGTGGGCCCATCTTATAAGTGTAATACTATGAGTCCCTATTGACCAAGTGATATCAGCAAATCAAAGAACGCAGGGAAACAAGGGACGAAAAGGCATAAGTCTACCAAACAAACCGAGCTTATTTTCACATTAAAGACACTTGCCAACCCTAGATTATTGTTTAAATACCTACAAAAAACTTCAAATAAGGTACTCAAGGTGTTTGTTTTCAATTTCTCTATTCATCTTCTGAAGAATTAGCGCCAGAGCAACAGCCATTTTTCGTCGCTTGGCGTTGCCTAGCCAACGGTGAAATCCATAATGGCTTCCAAATATGCCAATTTTCTGGGCAAATTTGATCGAAGTGTACCATGGTGTTCATTCGGCTTCGTGATCAGCGTATGACGTAAGAACACCCTGGGAACGAGGTTGCTAAAGCAACTTCTTGCCATTGCTAGCAGTGTTTATACCGAGAACGGGGATCGTGCATTTGTTGTCTTTCAAAACTTTACCAGAGTTGGACGCTCGATCCGAACCTCTTGTTTAAGAAGTAAAATGGTCTATTCATTCAACTTAATCAAACATCTTTTTTAAACATCTGACGCCTATGCTTAGAAGTTCACGATGAAATCCTTGCCTAAGATATCATCTTAACTCGCCAACATGCCATAAAATATTATCTCCGTTACCTTTGAATTTTGAACCGCTGGTTGTTTTTCAGGAAACAGTGAAATACGATGTTACTGTTATCACTGAAGATTTTAGCTGATCTTACAGGATTATTGTTGACAAAAGCACCAAGAAATTAATTTGATTTTTCAATAAATTTAAGCTTATATTAGTAATCTTGCTTTATTGAGAGATAAGGCTATTTCTAATTAATTATGAAAGGTTAAGCACAGTGCTTGCCCTACTCCTCGCTGTTTGCAATGTTCCTTAAATCATTTGATTTTCTAGCTTTTTCAAATCTCTCTTCAAATATGAGCACACACTTTTATTAATTAAATTTGTAGGTATAACAATGGATTACTATTTTTGTAAAAATGCGGGCTTTTCCAATTCTCATTCCAGGAACGCCGTAGAAGGGGCACCGTGGGGGGAGGCCACCATCCCTCCTGCCGTCTCGAAAATGGCCTAAAAATGCTACTTTCCTTTTGCTTGACTTTCCTTTACTTTCATATGTTCCTCGAATTTACAATTTTGCCCCCCCCCAAAATGGCCCTTTCCAGCATCTCTATCTCATTTTCGTTCGTCCGTTGACTGAGCCATAAAAACTCAAACGGTAGTTCTTTATCCCTCAAGCGACTGAGAAAAGAACGTGAGATTTGGACAATAGCTATAGGGCTCAAATCTTCCACAATAAAGGTGGGTGCAGGGATGTAGAAAGCATCTCAAACTTGGGGGCACGAAGTTTCGAAGGCACTTGTTCCTTAAAAAAGGGGCATTTTTTTTAAATAAAAAGGGCACTTCTTTGTTTCTGGCAAAATCTTAGAGGGCACGTGCCCCCAGTGCCCCCCGGTTCCTACGTCTATGGGTGGGTGTAAAATTTTATCACATTTTTTTATGAATTGCATGACTTGAAAGGAGCTTTCGGTAATTTGCTTTAAATCCACCGTGGCAATTTTTTGACATCTTGAGTAGTTTCAAATGGCAGCGTTTTAATCATTTTTGTAAAAATTCATTGAAATTTTGAAAAATCAAAATCATCGTCAATCTTGAGTTACTTGAGAGAAAAATTCGAGAAGCAATTCACGGATTCAAACAATTCATATGGATTTTTGATGGATTTTTCTTGAAAACAAAAGGATTTTGCCAAAGGTGTACAAGATTTTTTGCAGTGAAATACCCCTCGGAAAAATTGATAAAATCTTAAAAAACCATAGTTTATGAAAGTCCACAATGTGGTGGCAAACAGAAATCAGTCGCTCTTCTCGTTTCAAATTTAGAAATTTGACGACGCCACAGCCTCAAAAAAATAAATGCAGGCACTTTGAAAATAATCAGGGTATCAAAAAACTGCCATGGCAGATTCACAGCTATTATCCTCAGCTTCATTCAAGGACATTAATTCAAAGAAATATACCGTATAATTTTTAAAAGATTTGAACCCTATACTTAGCTACTTTTGCTTAGCGGGAGGGGGGGGGGTCGTATGGGGTCACCGAAAAACGTAAAACCGCCAAAATACTCCAGAAAACCGTAAAACCACCTCAAAATTCAGCTAAAACCATCATGACATTTTTTCACACGCTTTGCATGTACCACCTCAGTTCTGTGCTGCAGAAGACTGCCTCTTATCATTCTTATGACCAGAAAAAGGAGAGCTAATTCCAAAATGCCTCAAATCCACCGGAAAAAGTGAGAGTTAGTTGAATGTTCACAAAAATTATACCGTATTGGAAACCATTCGTAGATTTTATCTTCAATTTTGTGATATTTTGACTTCTCGAATCGTAGTTTACGAAGAAATTTGGAAACTATTGAAAAACAGAGAAACCGTAAAACCGTCATTTTACGGCCAAAAACCGTTAAACCGTTCAAAAAACAACTAGAAACCGCAAACCTTCAGCCCATACGACCCCCACCTTGGCTACTTAGCTATTTCTATGATTCTACCGTTACCCTTTTTAGAAATCTTGCTCATTTGTAGAAAATTACAGGGTATCTTTTTGTAAACTCATCTGAGGATGTGATGTCATCAAATTTCTAAATTATAAACCAAAAGAGTGGAAGATATGTGCTTGATACCGGCTGCACAAAAATAAACTATGCACCTTTGACAGACCACCAAAATAAACTATGCACCTTTGACAGACCACCAAAATAAACTATGCACCTTTGACAGGCCAGCAAAATAAACTGTGCACCTTTGACAGAACACAAAAATAAACTATGCACCTTTGACAGACCACCAAAATAAACTATGCACCTTTGACAGACCACCAAAATAAACTATGCACCTTTGACAGGCCAGCAAAATAAACTGTGCACCTTTGACAGAACACAAAAATAAACTATGCACCTTTGACAGGCCACCAAAATAAACTATGCACCTTTGACAGGCCACCAAAATAAACTATGCACCTTTGACAGGCCACCATAAATCGTAAACTAGGCCGATTTTGAAGACCGATGAGATATCAGTTAGCTAAGACATTATTTTATATATTTTTTAACCTTCTATTTATGGAGCTATAAGCGAGTTTCTTAAAATTTTCAATTTCGAAAACACTGAAAATGACCCAAAAAAGTCGATCAGATTTTCTAAAGACTCAACAGGAATGGACAACACTAGTCATAACTATATTTTGCACCTTGAAAGTTATGCCTTGTTTCCAAGTACAATACCTCTGAAAAAGTCTTTCTGAATACACCACTTCGATTAAGCAGCCTCGTTTTGGAAATTTGTCAAAATTCCTTCCTCCTATTGTTCTTATGAAAATTTCGAGCCCAGACTCGGATTTAGCAACCTGCTGGCATCTGTGATGTTGATTTTATGACAATGTAAAGTCCAAAGATTTATAAGGGATTTGACCGTCAAAAGCGTTCGGGGTGAAATTTTACACCCCGAGTCATTTTCACGGTCAAATCCTTTACAGATTTCCAAACTTGACGTCGCCATAAAGTTACCACCACGACTGCTAGCAACATGAAAACTTGCGGTTAGCCTAAAGTTTTGGTGCTAAATCCGAATTTGGCCTCCAAAATTTCATATGAAAGAACGTTGAATAATTTCCAAAACGAGGCTGTTAATCGAAGTGGTGTATTAGATGGCACATGGAATTTTGCGACAACGGAAAATTACTCGAGCAAAATTGTAAGGAAAAAAGGATTACTTAACTTTATTGTTGATGACTATATTTGGGGTGCAGAGTGAAAGAAATGTGATTCGCTGTTGTGTGTTTTGCAGCAGCAAGACACGGTTTCGCGATCTTTTTTTATAAATGCTAATTAGTGTTGCAGCTGCCGTGGCTGTCACGTTTGAGTACACTCCCTACTTGTTCATTTTTTCCGATCCTGGAGTGACTCGTTGTTTCGTCCTACCTTGTGGGTGACGATAATCACCTTACTACTACGACATGTCTTCGGTTTGCGTGGTAGAGAGCCTTGTTTCAAAGCATGCACTTCTGACGTAATTTGGTGTGGGCTGCGGAGTGTTCCATAGTCTCAGGCTCACTTTTGGAATAAAATTTGAACTTCAATGGGAACTAAATAAGTGGAATTCTAGTTACCATACAAACCCTTTACCAGCATTTTCCTAATTTCTGGGTCTAAATGATCAGTGATTTTAGCAAAAAAAATGTTCACATCCAAGTTAACCAGTGACTGATACATTAACATTTTAGTTTTGAATATCGGCTGTGCACTTTTTACTCCACAGTCCACCAAACTTATTACCTTTTTTCTCATCCCGGAGTGATTGATTGATTGATTGATTGATTGATTGATTGATTGATGTATTGATTGATTGATTGATTGATTGATTGACAACATATCTTTACAGAGAATGCCCCAATCACCAAGAGGTGCTTTTCAGGGCGATTATTGTTTCTCATTAGAATTCAAAATTGTTCATTCCGTTCTTTAAAAAAAAATATGAAGATCTTTGTTTCCCCCAATTAGTTCTTGAATTCGGTAATCTAAAGTTCCCCCTATTTCGAGTGCTATAGGTATGTATTTCATCACCCCTTACGTTGGATGCGTTCACACTATTGAGCAAAGATCCTTTAAAAAATGATCTCCTGTGTAACTTCTTTCTTCCTCAAATGACTCCTATTTCAAAGTAGCAAGTAAATCAGGGCTTGATGATCTGTTTGGGAGGTCCACTATCACTGTTGTAGCCTTTTTTTGCATGACATGAAGCGACTTCATTGATACTTTATTCACGGTCTCCCCATACAGAATAATCAAATAGAGGCGGTATCATTGAATCGTAGACCGTATCTCTTTGAGCTCTAGGTAGTGGAGGCTTTATTCGAACCTCGTTCCTTCGAAGCTTTATTCGAAGCTTTTCCGAGCATTTCGTTTTCATGTTGAACAGGGTGGAAAGATTTCCAGCTATTTCCGACTCATTAAGGCCCACTATGCATACCACACTCAGGTATAGTACCCTAGTTTAACGTTCCTTACGAAGGACGGTGAAGTGAGTCTGTCAATATTTTTCGCCAAAAACTAAAACTTTTCTTTTCCTAAGTAGTTATCAAAGGTGATTATAGATAGTCACCATTCACTCATAGTCTTTCACGTTTCTTAAAAGATTTAATTCTTCAAACAAGTCTTTTGAAAAGGGAGTGCCCCCTCCTAGATTAGGTTAGCTACTAAGGGAGTCCCTCCTCAAGAATTCCCCTTCATAAATATCATCCAGTCTCGTATCTTCCTTTTACTCCGTGTATTTTTGGCCGTTAATTCATTTTATAATTATTGTAATGTTATTAAATGGATTAGTACTGAGGAAGATTTTAATATCGAAACGTCTTTTTAAACAGTTGTGTTTTTATATCCCTTTTCTGTTTATTTTTTATGGTGGTTTAGTTAACATAAATGGATTAGTATTTGTACGTATTAGAATGTAAATCAATGTCGTATTAGTATTTGTATGAAGTAAAATTTAAATCAATGAAAACTGAATTGAACTGAATTGACCTGAACTGAAGTGAGTTACTTCGTCAGGCATCCCACAGACAATAGGTGGGACGATTGATACAGGTGGTGAGACAACAGATACTCAAGGAAGAGATTTACAACATACCTTGGTTGCTACTGGCTTTGTGAAATGGGTAACCATGGTCATTTTTTCACATTCAAGAGAGACGGTTGATTCTGAAAATGATTCTTTGCATTGATCGAGAAAATAAAACACACTTGAAACACCACCTTCAAACAGGCTTCTGAAATATCTCGGAATTAATACACGTCCAATAGCTAAAAAAGAGGATATTACATATATTAATGGTGATGCACCGTCCTATATGAGTGACATGTTTACTGAAGTCAACGTCTCTACAACACGGTCTCTCAGAAATTCGGATTATGACCCAAGAGTCCCTTTTCTAAGAACGACCACAGGACAGAGATGCTTCTCTTATCAAGGTGCGAAACTTTGGAATGGTTTATCTAAAAAGACTAAAAATACGTCAACTTTAAGAAATTTTATGAAAGCCATAAAATGATCTTCTGTCCTCGAAGAATCAACAAAACCCCCTTTTCGTTTTTAATGTTTTCTTTTGAAATTTCTTTTTAACGATTGTTAAAAAGATTATTGATTAAAGGTTATTGATTAAATGTTAAAGGTTATTGATTAGTCATATTTTGTGTAAAATATTTGATTTAGTTTTAGTGTATTTTATTGCATGACCCCCTGTAAATCAGTTTTCTCTAACTGATGGGCTACCATGCCTAAAAAATTGAAAATGAAATGAAATTAAATTAAATACGAGAATTTTGGACCTTCATATTTCCAGACATTTCATGCAACCGAAATTTGAGAGTCCAAAATTTTTGTGGCTTGAAATGATTGATTTGTACCCGAATTAGACTTGCTCAAAGTCTATACCAAAATTTATTACCTGACCGAAGTTTCAAAAACGGGGTAATAAAGAATCCCGCCAATTCCTATAGACCTTTTAGCTATTCTCCAAAAGAGCCTGGATCGAGCGTTATTTTTATACATTTTGATATAAGACGTTCGATCGAGTGGCGCTAGAGCTTCTATCACCATTGTGCACGTTCGAAAATTCTTCACAATGCATCGAAACATCGTTCGCTTCAGATTTTTTCTGAGCATAGCTAAAAGGTCTATTGGTTAATCACACATTTCCCGCGGGTTTCCCGTAGCCTTGTATGATATGATACAAGGACGCGTTTTTATCACCACAGCTACTGCTGTAGGCCTATGAGATTTACAATAAACTTAAAAGACATGACAGTAACAGAATGTGTTTAACTAAATGATACAAGTCAAGATCAAAAGCTATCAGGTAAAAAAACTCATACAGCTCGGTCTGTACTTTTAAGACATCGGGCTTCATATTTTCCTGTACAACACAAAACCGGTTAGCATGCGCATTGTAAGTCATCTAAGCGGCCACAACAAATTCATCTGGTTGCTAAGCCAAGAGGATAAATACTGCCTTAACATGATAGCAACTTTTTTCCTGAAATGCTTCCAAATAAATCAGAATTCCATATATAAATATCTTCTGTCCTACGATTCACATACCATACTTTGAGTTTTATCATCATTTAGTATATTATTCCATATATGTTAGTCGCTTTAACTTTACATAGATAGATTCTTGTGTAATTAATTGTTTTATGTAACAGTAATTTCAGATTGTTTGTAATTAGGTTAGAGTTTGTAACTATGTCGTGTGAATGCAGCCTTGGTATATGGAAATATAGCCTCGAAATGCAGCCTTGGTAAAATACTTTTGGAATATGAAAATGATTACTTACAATATTTTTTAGGAGCATCATCAAGAGAAAATTGGATAGTTAAAACTGCATCATCTTCAAAGAATTCTGAGATTAAGTTATCCCACCATATATTATCACAGTCCTGCAGAAGAAAACATAGTAATTAGGACAAGCAATGGGCTTAAATCTTTTAACTACCATGTGAGTCAAAAAAAGTTTACGCATTTGGCGGGGTGGTAAGTAAAAAGTATGAGGCCTATATTCAAAACTGAAATGTTAATGTATCAGTCAAAGGCTAACTCAGATGAGAAAATTTTGGCTCGCAAAATCACTCCTCATATAGACCCATAAATTAGGAAATGCTGGTAATTTGCATGTTTGGGAACGAAGATTCCACATTCTATTCCGGTCCATGATTTATTTCCTATTGAAATCACAATTACATATCTGAAAATGACACAATAAAAACTTTAATGCGACACAAAAGATGAACAAGAATGGAACATGGAATTCTCGAGAAGATGTGCGATCTTAGCAAACAAAATTTTCTGATCTAAGTTTGGCTTTGAATGCCTGTGTTCCAAACCCTAAAAGTAAAGAAACTTTCAGGAACTGAGGTCTGGGACACAGGCTAGGCATTGACTGTTAGATTAACATTTTAGTTCGGAAAGTCCTCATGATTTGATCAATGTTTTAGGCCCTTTTTCAATCATTTTGCGATCATGAAAGTTTCGTAGAGTTGAATTTACCAATATATACTTCTTCGTAAGAAGGCAAGAAAAGTTACACAAATACTTCAATCTTTTGGCTTTTTGCTAAAATTTGAATAATTCAGATCCCTGAAGTACTCTTGAAGCCATGAAGTTTCAAAAGTGGGCAGTTTTTCTTGCTCACTCGGTACATCTTCGTACGAAAGGTTCGAATGAGTGACGCTACGCTTTCTACCACTATGGCGAAAATTCTCCAAGATGCATAAATATACAGTAGTGGCCCGCATAAACGAAACAATATTCTCAATTTTAAGTCTGATGCGTTACTTAAAAAATGCGATTAACTTATATATCAGGGTAAAGTTTCTTATTAGGCCCGTTTTATAAGTCGTGCCGCGCCGCGCCGAACCAAGTGAATTTCGATCAATTTTGCCTGGTTCAGCACGGTGCGACTCTTATAAAATCAACCTGACATTTGGTTCGACTAAGTCGAACCATACGCCAAAGGCCTCTCGACTGGGTCGACCCGGTGCGACTTATAAAACCAATTTCAGTCGCGCCGTGCCACATCATACCCACACGTGCATAAAAGAATTATAATTATTTCAATAATGTCAATAGCTTATGAAATTAAAAAGAAAATTTTCTTAAGTCATTATTGTGCGCATTCTTCATTATGGTTCGGCACAGCACAGCACGGCAAAAGTTTTGTTCTTATAAAACAGAAGAGTCGCTCCAAGTCGAACCTCAGTCGAACTCAAATTTCTATGGTTCGGCACGGCGCGGCGCGGCACGACTTATAAAACGGGCCTTAGAGAAATCCAGCACTATTAAAGGAGCACAATGATGGAGATACGAAACATATCATTTTGAATTGTATTTGTAACTTTTCACTTCCTGGAAAAGCCACATTTATTCCAGGAAGATGCTCTTTAGTTACTTTGCATACTCTTTGCTTAGTTTTCACTTGAATAAAAAAAAGACTCAAATGGAAAGCTAAAAAGGTCAAAGCTTTTAGTACATAATTGTTTAATAAGAAACAAGCTTTTTCCAGACCTGAACCAGTTTCTTATGAAATGGAGCATTATTTTGAAATCAGTGTCTGTGTTTCTTAAGTTCGCATTTCTTATATGCGGGACACTGCTGTATCGTTGACCATGAGCGATAGGGCACCCAATGTGTAGCAGTTTAAATTCATATCAGTAGCGAGCCACCTTAACTTATTGTTTTTTTGTGTCCTGAACTTGTTTTTACTTCGTACACAACCACCTTTCAATGTTTCGTAATTTTGAAATGTTCAGTAGTGAGCCACCTTAAGTGAAGATCCACCTTACTTTGTTACGAGCTAAGGTGGATCTTCACTTAAGGTGACTCGCTACTGAAAATTTCAAAAATACGAAACATCGAAAGGTGGTTGTATACGAAGTAAAAACAAGATCAAGACACAAAAAAAAAAACAATAAGTTAAGGTGGCTCGCTACTGATATAAATTTAAACTGCTACACACTGGTTGTCCTATTGCTCATGTTTCGACTCTGGTTCTTCGTTAGAATAGCTAAAAGATGTATAGGCATTTGGATGAGTAGAAAGGGCATCTGTAAATGTTGACTCCACATGGTTACACCAGTTGACGACAGCAACAGCACCATTCTTCCTTCAACAGGTGCATTTCGCAATCTGCAGGTGCATCTTTACGTGTAATGATCTCCAAACGAAGTCCTTAGCTTTTTAAGTACCAGAAGGCCCAGGAATGACCGGAAAGAAACTTCGGTGAAATTCTCCTGTAATTTGCAGGCGATCTATTGCAAATTTCCTTGAGAAATCCATTGAAATTGGTGTCGATTTTACTCTCAAACGTATGACAAAGTATCAAATGAGCCAGTTTCTGGATGAAAAACATTGAACCTTTTATCACCTTTTTGGTCCTTTTCAAGCTCCTCTTTCAGAAACAAAGATAAAGAAGTAAATTACGTAAAATATCAGCAGTTTCATGCGATTTCTTTCAGAAACAGTTTTCAAATAAAATCACTTTCATAGCCCCAGGGATGTGCATAATCACTTCACCATCCGATCATCCGGGGATGTGCACCAGTTTTGGGTGGCTTTTGGCATGAAAATTCTTGGAATAGGAGGCACGTTTTTGCAGAAAAATTCTGGGACTGGCTTGGGATTGGGCTCTAATTTTTGCTAGTAATTCTAGAAATGCCTAGGTTTGGAATAATCAACAATTTTCCTGTTGTTTCGTAGTGCAAACACTGGTCAGAAACCACTTCAATATTCTGGGACTGGGACAGAAATTCTTGAAGTGTAAACCCCCTATATGACCCAATAGTGAAGTGCCCCCAGGGTGCATAGCTACCAGGTGAGTAAGAGAAAAGTGTTAACTCTTTGACAAATTGAACAAGAAAAGCTACGATACGAGGCCAATTTGTAATATTTCAATTGCACTAGCTGACTGATGCTTCAATTCAATGTTTGAGACTTTTCTCACAATTCTTCGAAATCAGTACTTAGCCCAAAGCCCTTTTTTCAATATGCCAAAAACGCAGCAAAAATGGGCTGCTTACTGTATCATAAATTTTGAATCTTTGATGCTCAAAATTGATCAGAGAACATAACTGCAATCCAAACTTTGCATATCATTAGCAGACAATGACTGCGCTTAGAAAAACATTGATCTTCTATTTTGGTTATTCAAACTTAGATTTCATTGGGCAACACTCTAACAGTTTTAGACTGCGTTCACACGACGCCGGCAGATTTTGAAAACGGTGAAAAATGTGACGGATAGGCCTCCTGTTCACACGAAAACGGCACATTTTTGCCGGCAGATTTCGAAAACGGTAGATTTTGAAAACGGAACCCTAACCGGTATAAATTTGAAACAGCATCGTAAACAGATCATTTTTCAACGCTTTTGGATCAAGACTGGTCGATTCTTAGGGTGTAGGTACTTTTCTTTAGCATCAAAGTCCAGGAACGAGTTTTTACTATCAATTTTCCTACCGTTTTCAAATTGTGCCGGCATCGTGTGAACGCTAGCTCAAATTTTGCTGCCGTCACATTTTTCACCGTTTTCAAAATGTGCCGGCATCGTGTGAACGCAGTCTTAGCCAAAGACTATGGAAACTAGCTTTCGGTAATTCTTGATTCATGATTCATATTGCGCATTGCAAACTATGAATAATTCTAAAACTAAGTTCAGCCCGCAGCCAAACAATGGAGTTTTAATTTTTCAGATAGGTAGGTAGGTAGGTATTATATTTAACGTGGCTAGCCTGCGAAAGTCTGAAAGACTTATTTCCAGCAGGGGCCACGGATGTTTTACCATCAGTCCGCCGCAGCTACCCGCCACAGCTACCAGATTTCCCTCACATGGCACTGGTCGACCCGGGCTAGAGTTACGGACAGCGACCAAACTGTCCAGCGCGGGATTTGAACCTACGGCCGCCCTGACCTTTGGCTTACGAGTCAGACGCCTTAACCACTCGGCCACGCGCTCTCTAGAATAGAATAGATTTTATAGTTTTTGTTGTACGATTTTTCAAACAGTGTATACAGTTTTCTGACTTACTCAGTAATGAAGAACGTTGAAACAAATTTCACTAAAGTGAACTTTCACATCTAGCGTAAAACTGCATTACTTTAGGGGCAGAAACTTTCGTGGGCAGAAAGTTTCGCGAGAAAAAAAAATCGCGAAATTAAGGGCATAAACTTTCGCCAATGACGTTTTTCCCGCAAATATCGCGACAAAAACTTTTACGATCGAGAAAAAAAGATGCATTTTCGCGTGAAAAAAATTCGTGACTGAAGAAAAGTTAGGGGAAAACCACAATTTCCTATTCATTTTCAGTGCTAGCCACAGTCACGTTGACAATTTACAAGGTTTTATAGCCCAAGAGGCCAAAGATTGGGGTGATTTGGGAACAGCAACGCAAAAACTTGAAGAAACGAAAAAAACCGGATAGAGAAACTTTCGCGATTTGAGAATTTTCCGTAATTTCGCGAGCAAATACTTTCGAGAATTTTGAATTTAGACCATGCCTTGGCAGAAAATTTCGCAAAAAATGCCAAAAAACGCAAAAATCGCGAAACTTTCTGCCCGTGAAAGTTTCTGCTCCTAAAGTATATAATATCAATGAGAAGCAATGTATAAATGATATATATGTATACATTTTTTGCATACCTCTGTTCTCTGTAAGAGCTTTTTATTAAACTCATAAATCTTATAATCTGGATGAGTGTAGTAGGGCATCTGTCTCCTAAAATTAGATAAATCATACTACAGAAGAGAGCATATAGTTACTGAACCTTCACAAACAATACACAGTATTTAACGATAGTCTAGAGAGGCTTGAGAGTATGACTAGGTGTTTCTGGCTTATCCCTTCATCACTTGTAACAAAAAATTAGCTTTTTATTCACATAAAATATTACAATAAATCTTACATTCTACTAATACTTTTCTATCTACTATACTACACTACAGGGACAATACCTTGGGTAGACTTATGATGACGAGTCCCTTGTATCCCTGCAGTAAACCTTGCTCAAAAGGGACTAATAATGAAACAGTGAAAAACCTGGCCCTAGTTTCTTCAATCATCAAATGGAATTATGATGGAATCATGGCTTTGAATCTCAGTCCTATAGAAGGGTTTCCAATTCTTCAATCAAATAAAAAATTCTACCACATTTACACTGTAATAATAGTAATTCACAAATCTCGCAATATGATTGGTACTGTAGGAATTGTGAAGTTTGGGCCTAAATAGGGCCAGGTTTTCAGAGTAATATTATGAGTCTCTGTTGACTGAAGCGCCATCATCGAGTCAAAGAGCACAAGGAAACAAGAGACTCATTGTCATAAGTTTATACCTTGGGGAGAAAAAGACAATGACTACTCCATGGCCTTGAATATGAAAAGACATGCAACGCTAAACTAAATACAGCTACACTATGGACGATTCAAAACTAATGGGTAATACAGTAAATCCCCGCATATAAGAACCTACTTTTTTGAGATTCAGGCTGAAATAGGTTCTTATTTCAAAGACACGATGACTAATATCAGGGTATATAGGTTCTTATTTGAAGAGTGGCTTGTGTAGGCACTTTCTGAGTCTTAACAATGATTTTCAGCCATATTATTTGTGTTGGAAGGGTTCTTATGGACCTATACCTAATTGGGGAGGACTATCAACATTTAACAGCCAACCTGGGCCAAAATTAACTGAGTAACATAAATCAAAAATCAATTTTGCTATCCCTGCAATAAGAACCTGTATTTCATCAGACTGAAACAGGTTCTTAATTGCCAGGTGCATAATTCAGGAAAATCAGCCTCTAGGTTCTTATTTTGCTAGGTTCTTATATGCGGGGATTTACTGTATGCTAGATTCCATCTCACATCAGATGCCAGGTCAGGGTAGCCATGAACTTAATGATGTCATGAGTGCAACTCATTCAAGTTACTCGACCAGTATGTTTAAGGTAGGGGTCATCAAGGGGGTAAGAAATCCATCGTTCCGCGAGATTTTCAGTTAAAATCCGCCGTCCCGGTCATTTTTAGCCAAAGTTCCGCGTCCCGCCACTTTGTTATAAAAGTGATGGCACAAATTAGTATTGTTAGACATTTTCACCCATCCAGGTGAAAATAGGAGGATAATGGCACTTAAAATTTTTGTGCAGCTTGGAAAATATTCCCATAGTGCTGACCAGAAAAACAGAGGTGTGACCAAGACCTCTTTTTACAAGACAACAGATGAAGGATCCGCAAATCCATGAAATTTCATAAAAATTCCGCATTCCACTTAAAATTTTTGAGAAGATCCGCCTCCCGTAGGAGTGGAGAATTCCGTCGTTCCGCCGAGAAATTGCTAGAATTCCGTATTCCGCAATAAATTTTCTTCAAATTCTGCTGTTCCGCAAACCCTGATGACCCCCACTTTAAGTGTTAGAAGCAAAAGAAGAATCATCAACAAAATATTATATTGGTACACTCGAGAAAAGAATTTTACACATATGCAACATAAAGAAAGAGAGTAGGATTTTAAAGAAAAAACTAAAGGGAAGGTTTACTAAAAGGAACTATGAAGTGGGAAGTTTTCAGGAATGCCAGAGAGGGGGGCGCCTGTCCTGCCCTTTTCTAAGATGGGCAAGGGTGCAAGAGTGCCTTTTTAACGTTCAATTCCATATTAAGACAACCATGAATTTATCCCTTAAGTTGAATAATCATCCCAGCTTGCATTGGTTATACCCAAATAAGCGAAATAGAACATCATATACAATAGAATATTCTTGAAAACATTTTAAGCAAATCTAAAGGGTGCGGTCGCAAAAACTTTCCCGGGGAAGGAGCCCAGATCCACCCAACTTTCAGTTCGCTTCCCTCGTCATCAAGTAGGAGTGCCCTTGTGTTCCCCTTTGACCTCCTTGCCCTACCATTGCTCCGGCGTCCCTGGAAGTTTTTGTTGAATCCATGTCACAGGAAAGTTCAAAATTTACAAATCACTCATTTTATCAAAAAATACACAAAAACATGTAAAAATTGCAACTTGTGTCATTTATTGCTGGAAAGGACACATACTAAACAGCAAGTTCCCACAACGAGTGACGCTTCAGTTAACTAAGGAATCAAATGCAAATGAAGAATTATATACAATTGAAAGAAACTGCTCAAACGGTTTATACTTTTTTCCGGACACCCTGTAGAAATTCAAGAAAATCCATCAGTCCATTGACCTCCCAGTAAAAAATAAAGCTTCTTTATGATACAACTAGATATGACAGCAGCAATATCAATAAAGGCCTTAGCTTCCCTTCAAGAAATTTATTGAATAGTTATGTGTACTGATCATTAACAACATAATCTTATTAATATTATTAGCCTTGCAATTTTTGAGAGCATGTTTTATAAGTTACCATTACTAATTCTGTCATTTTTCCAAGAAAAATTTGTATTGTATGAATACACAATCTCAATAACAAATTCAAAGTTTGGTGATTTTTCCAAGAATTTTCACCACTTGTTGGGTCATCCAGTATGGGTGTGTTAAAACTTGACATATTTGGTGGGCTGTGGAATAAAAAGTATAAGGCTGATATGCAAAACTAATAAATTGTTGATCTATCAGTCAAAGGCCAACTTAGATGTCAAAATGTGGTTTGGTAAAATCACTTTTAATAAAGTTTAGTTCTGAAGATTAGAAAAAAGCTGGTAAGGGGTTTATATGGAACAAAATTCCATGTTCAATTCTGGTCCATAATTTACTAGCTACAATGGATGCAGTATTCTGTTTGAGAAATGAAAGTTAAATGTCAATGGTAAGTTCATCATGGACCACAATGGAATGTGGAATTCTTGTTTCCACATGCATATATATATAATGAGGTACTAGGAGAAAACAGACGCAAAAAATCAGACAGATTTTTGAGCACACTGAGGCCTTTCAAACTTATGCTATCATCAGAGTGTGACTAACTGTAGAGCTGGAGTGCTTCTACGATTTATAAACTAAAAAGAGATTACCGACAGGAAATGTAAGATTATTAGTTCATTATAGCATGTCCTTTGTTGAAAAGTTTGCTTTCGTATTCTAAAAGTGACTTAGGGTCGTGAAGTGTCATAAATGCGTAAATTTTGAAGAAAGGTTCTTTAAGGTTTTTATTAGATTTTCCGCAGTTGTGTACATGTTTCGGGAAATTACAAGATGATACTCCGCTTCGTGACTCTGAAATGTGATTGTTCATTCTTTGTTCATATATATATATATATATATATGTAATATATATATATGTACCCTATCCCAGAATTTTTCTAATTTCTTGATTATGGTTTGAGTGCTTTTATAAACAAAATTTAACATCTTATCCTTTGATTGATAGATTAACATTCTAGTAATATTGGCCACATACCTTTACTTCATAGCCAACCCAACATAAAAACTTTTTTGACTCACACAGCAGTAGATAATGCTCTGTGGAGGAGGCCTATTGAAAAAAATTTCAACATACCCTTGCGTGGACACAGCAGTTGGCATTGTTCCAGTTTGCATACTAAATCTAGGATTCTGTTGTCATCATAAACACCACATTAGCATCCTAATAGAGAAAAGGAATGTTTAAAAAAGTTTAGATGTTTAGCATTAGTTGTTTTTGCCAAAAAACTAAAGAGATAGTAAAAGTATGTTAAGTAACAATATCAACATCACTTTGTTCCTTGGTAAAAAGCCAAACTCTAGTCAATGAGTCTTTACAGTTGCATCACATGGGAACTGGGAGATGAGCCCCTCAACTCTTCAAGTTTACTTTCCAATTTGTCTAAATCCACAGAGGAACAGTCAAAAGAGGTACTGAATTAGGGATGAAATAAGACATTTTCTACCTTCTAGTGCTTTAGTTTCTTTATATAATTCCTT
Organism: Aurelia sp. 3 sensu Dawson et al. (2005); assembly: GCA_964020215.1. Lineage (NCBI taxonomy): Eukaryota > Metazoa > Cnidaria > Scyphozoa > Semaeostomeae > Ulmaridae > Aurelia > Aurelia sp. 3 sensu Dawson et al. (2005). The sequence goes on from OZ026585.1 coordinate 17,145,746, forward strand.
ATTTTCTTCATTTCTCCAATATGGGATCATTGTTTGGGGTCTTACTTATGAAGTTCACACCAAACCAATATATGTTCTTCAAAAGAAAGTTGTTAGAGCTATTGCGTTCAAGAGCTTTACTTCTCCATCCACACCAATTTTCTCTGACTTGAAAATTCTTAAATTATATGACTTATTTGATTTAAAGCTGCTTTCCTTTGTCTATGAATCTATCAACATGACTTCCCCTGTCTGTTTTCATAATTTTTTTGAAAGTTTGACATCTGTTCATCAGTATAATACACGGCAGGCCTCCAAAGGTGATATTTTTATGACTCAAGAAAACACATTGCAATATGGTTTAAGATCTATTAGATATTCAGGTGCCAAATCCTGGAACGAAATTCCATATATAATCAAACAATCTCCTTCGATCATGATTTTTCGCTTTAGGCTCAAATCACATCTTTTCTCTACTAAATACCAAGTAAATTGAAATATCTGTTTTGCACCATCATTCAATCTCAATATTTTCCAGTGCAAGATAAAAACAGTCAATATACTATATAAGATGATACAGTAGGCTTTCAAAATAGGGGGTGTTCTCTCCTCGATTAGTCTAGCTATTGAGAGAACTCCTCCTTTAAGAAATTCCTTTACATACAATTGTTTGTTCTCGTTTGTTGTTCTTTATTTTCTTTATTTTTGTGTTTTAGTTGTAGTTGTAATTAATCTTGAATATATTGTATGTAGTGGAATTTTAAAATGATAACTGAAACTGAACTGAAACTGATGAAATAAGGAGGGTGCTTCTCGGCAATAAGCAGGGTGTTTCCCATGAGTACAATGGATATGTTCCTGAAAATATTCTGGGGGCAACATTTCATTTGCCTGTTAAGTTTCTTGCCACTGTTGCCACCACTGCAAAGTTTTCACTCTGGTATTACTTATTGCTTTAGCTTCCTAGTTACGATACCAGACTGGACTTCTTATAAATGCCTAATTATTGGCACATACAAAATTTCCACATTTTAATCTTGCCTTAGCTGTCAAACAAGACTTGATCATCTCTCCATTGTTGTCAGTTGCTAAATTCAATGAAAAAAACTTTACACACAACATCAAACTCAAACATCAAAAAGGAGCCTTCCCATCCTGAGTCTGGGTTGTGCTTATCACCTGGTATCACACCTTTCTTGAAGAAATTTGCACCTTCATTGTCATGACCTTTGATTCTCACTGAAACAATCTTAATTTCTAACAGGTTTTTCAACTGACTTTTACAGCTTTAACATTTTGCCATCCTTATATCATGCCATATGCTATGAAAGCAAACCATTGAGTATGTCTTACACATATTCCTTTACTCATCAGATTTTAAGGAGCCAGAGTCTCTAATTTGTTTCTTAAACATTCCATAACATTTGTCATATTTACTTCATGTGGCTTCTTGAACATTTTTGAAATAAAGTTTTTTAAAGCCTTTCCAAATTTTTCACACCTTTCCTTTCCATCCCCAGGTAAAATAAAGTAGAAATGTGCATGGGATTTCCTTTATCAAATTAGTTTCTTTAGATACATTTTCCCACTTTCTTGATTTTTGGCTCTCTAAGAGTTGAGGTTCTTGTAAAAAAGGGCAAGTTCTTTCTAATAAAACATGTGCTGTAAAAAATTCATGTATAGGCCTATGCCAATTTTTTATACTTGCGTGCCCTTCCCGAGAGAACATCCAAACAATTAGCAAACATTCAAAAATGCATTTAGCAAAGGTACAACTAACTTTCATCTCAATTTTCTTCATTGAGATTTAACTATTGAATGAGAAACGGGTGAATGCAGTAAAGTCAAATGTGTTGGCCTAAATAAATAAACCGGCTATTTCCCCTCCATCCTGTTATAGGTTTTGAAACCATTTCCAACATCTCTATTCATTTTACTGTTCCCTCCTCATAATGAAATAACAACTTACCTTGATGGAAAGAAATTTGAAGGTTGCAGGCGTTTTTCAACATATATTTTCATCTAAGTGCTTGTACTTTCTTGCGCAAAAAGAAGGAATTCAACACAAAACAAAGTTCTTTACAAGTCAATCAGCTTAATCTCGTTTTCGGGCAGCCTCGCTCACTAAACTCCACCAATAAACCTGCGCAAAAAACCCTTGAATTTGCTTGTGCGCACGGAGGTGTATGCCCAACTCAACGAAATGATTTTTTCTCCAAACGACAGCCGGCCGGCTTTAGAAAATATGGGAGAAATGTATACTCCCAAAAGTGAGAAATACACGCGAAAATGACGAAATAACAACTCAGTATGAAAAAATACCCCTCCTGACACACTGACAGCCAATTAGGCCTATGTCTTCTTCTGACACCTGCACTGCAATATATCCAATTTTCCACACGTTTCAACAAGAGTCTGCTAAATTACGTGCCAAACGTGCCAACGTGCCATTCCATGTTACGTGCCAACGTGCCTACGTGCCAAATTTTCTTACGTGCCAACGTGCCATGACATGCTACGTGCCAACGTGCCTACGTGCCTACGTGCCAAATTTTCTTACGTGCCAACGTGCCATTGCATGTTACGTGCCAACGTGCCTACGTGCCAAATTTTCTTACGTGCCAACGTGCCATGACATGTTACGTGCCAACGTGCCTGCGTGCCAAATTTATTTACGTGCCAACGTGCCATTGCATGTTACGTGCCAACGTGCCTGTGACCAAATTTCTTTACGTGCCAACGTGCCATTGCATGTTACATGCAAACATCCATACGTTCCTGCCTGCCATGTGCCAATTTACCTACGTGCCAAATTGTCGTACGGTCCATTCGAAGGCAGTTTCTCAAACTTTTGGGCCATCCAGCTACAAACCGTTACTTTTGAGGCTAATTTTTCTTGATTTGCCAAGAGTACAACCATTAAATTTGTTGCTAGAAGGGCTTCCAAATTACTTGGTAAGATCTTAAAACATGATAATGACATACTTCACATTGAAAACACTTTCGAAACAATTACTATTGCTATACAGTGTCAAAACATATTCAATTGACCAAGGAAAGAGTTCCCAAATACAAAAGTTTCTTACCTTTTTATTAAAGGGAGGGCAAAATTTCTCACAAGCTGTTTCTTTTAAAATGAAATGAAAGTACTCGGAAAGTATATAAGTAAAGAAGCTTTCAGAACTTCTTAGTTTGAATAAAACATATTCGTGCATTCGCTTTCAAAGGAGCTTTCTTTGGCTAACAATCTTCCTCCTTTTACCCCAAATCGACGGCAAGGTAAACTGCTTTACAACATGAACAAAATACATTAGCTCATATTCCCTGCGATACGAGTGTCAAAAATTTACCCACTTTTCCTGCCTGTCAGGCGGCTGTCAGGAAATTTGGGCCTGTTTTAGTTGCCAAAAAGATGAGTCTTGTCGTGGGATAAAGTGGGAGATTGTAATTTGGACCTACAGGGTGATTTTAGTCTATTTTCTTTTTTCGCTGTTGAAACGATCGTAAGTTGAAAATTCGATTAGTGACTCAGTGGGTGATTAGAGCTTAGAGCCAAGTGGGGCAGTAGGTGATTTTTAAGTGGTATCGAAGAAATTTTGGATAATTTCTAGCAGATTTTCCCCGGCCTAAAGTTTGATTAACCTGACAGCGTAGCAAACATTGAATGTCAGTTCATAAAAGATTAAAGGAAATTTTTAGATGGGTTTACAAACGACTTATTTTACCAGATCACAAGATGCCTAAATCATCTTCAGTTATAGGGCCCATACTGACATTGCTCTGCCTTAACAAAAAGTTGTTCTCAGACTCGTATCTTAGAGTGACATGCTGGCACATCGGTACATTGCAGTGCAAACTTGTAAGAAATTTTGGCACGTAACATGTGATAGCAATAATGCACTAAAAAGAATTTGGCACGTAGGCACGTAGGCACGTTGGCACGTAACATGCAATGGCACGTTGGCACGTAAGAAAATTTCGCACGTAGGCACGTAGGAACGTTGGCACGTAACATGTCATGGCACGTTGGCACGTAAGGAAATTTGGCACGCAGGCACGTAGGCACGTTGGCACGTAACATGCAATGGCACGTTGGCACGTAAGAAAATTTGGCACGTAGGCACGTAGGCACGTAGGCACGTTGGCACGTAGCATGTCATGGCACGTTGGCACGTAAGGAAATTTGGCACGTAGGCACGTAGGCACGTTTGGCACGCTTGGCACGTAATTTAGCAGACTCTTTCAACAAGTACCACTACCCAGGGATAGCTTAGGATGGCATCAAGAAACCGAGTACTATGTACATCAGATAAACATCAAGAAACTTTTCGTAACTGGATTCGACATTTGGTATGAATAAAGTCAATTTCTATTTTTCTAATTGATATTCACTACAATTTTAGGTTCTGGTCTGAGTAAACAGAGCTCTTTTTCCAGCCAAAGGTTGTTTTCATATGCCAATATCGTATCTCTGTAGCTGTAGAAACTAAATCGTATTTCCACCACCAAATACAAGAAACCAAACAGAGGATAATTTCGTGTGGAATTAAGGGACCGTGCAAAGTTTATTTTATAACATGGCCGGTGCAACACGTAACGGGGCAGCTACTTTTTTTGAGCTTGTACACAACTGGGTCAACACTTTTTATTGACCAAGTATGACCGGGCTTGAACGGGGCAATAACTTTTTATGAGCTCAAGATCAGACGAACTTTCAATACAAAATGGCTCACCTTGAGGACAAAATTGTGAATCATGGAAGTTGAGAAATGCATGCAAAGATGTGGATAAATGAAGCCAAATTTCCTTGTTAATTTCTTACAAGAAGGATTCATCAGTCATTGACAAAGACTCATATAGATCTGAACTGCTTTTCTTATGGTCTTTGGCTAATTCATCGGTGGTACTGTAGTACTATACAACATCTGTTGTTTATGAATACCGGGCAGATGCATTTTTTAAGGAAAAGGTGACTGGGCAATTGTATTTTCTGCAATGATTTCATACGGGGCGAGAAGATTTTTTTGCAACAATTTTTCTTCTCCACCGGCCATGTAATATGATAAATTCTGCATTGTCCCTAAGCTTTTATCGTCAAATGCAGATTCAAATTTCCAAAGAATCATGTACTAAGTCAAGAGTGAGTCAAGAGCAACAAGTTTTCTTCAATGATAAACCAGATATATTACAAAATAGTTTACAGAACCACTAACTTAAGTAATACCAAAATTTATGCGCACTAAACATGTTTATCACAATTTTTTTCTGATTTTATTCTGATTATATTTTGCCAGTCAGAAGTGGACAAAAAATGTTCCAAAAATGCCAAACTTGGTTGGCAAAATTGAAAACCAAACTTTTCTTAACGCACAATGTTATGATCTCCCTTCAAGTCACTAAATTTTCATAACCCTCTCAAAGTTAAGGTTCCACCCATTAAACTCCGTCGAGTGAGATCTTGTATGCAATATTTTTCAATAAAATAGCTGCTCTATTTTCACAAACATGTGTTATTTACATAAACTTTGAGGGTAAAATTTTAGGATGTATACATTAAAGTCTGTTTCAAGTTAGATATCATGTGAGATTGCCAATATTTAAAAACCTACTCAAGCGAAACCTTCAGTCACTATCCTTCGCAGGCATTTTCACGTGACATCAAATATGAAACAGACTTTAGGCCCGTTACGTTTGATTTGCAAATATAACCCAAAGTGCATAATCTTGCAGCTGATACCCAGCCAATACACCACAAATTACGTATCCAAAAGCTTCGCCAAACCGTCTCTTTGTAACCACTGCAATGAAAGGAGCAAAGAAAAACTTAATTATATGCAACCGGTATAGATTACAGCCCTATATGTAAAGCTGGCCTAATACCACTTAATAATAGACTTGTGACGACGAGACTCTTGTTTCCCTGTGCTCTTTGACTTGATGATGGCACTTCAGTCAACTAAGACTCATAATATTACTCTGAAAAACCTGGCCCTATTTAGGCCTAAACTTCGCAAGTCCTAAATCACCAATCAGATTGCGAGATTTGTTAATTACTATTGTTACGGTGTAAATGTGATAGAACTTTCGATTCGATTGAAGAATTGAAAACACTCCCACAGCACGGGATTGAGACTCGAAGCCGTGATTCCATCATAATTCCATTGATGATTGAAGAAAATAGGGCCAAGTTTTTCACTGTTTCATAATAAGTCCCTCTTGAGGAAGGTTTACCGCAGGGATACAAAGAGTCGGTTTGTATCTTCCAAATAACAATCAAATTGAGTGGGACTCGAAAGTGAATTAGATTCGAGACTGGTGAATTAAAAATAAAAATCTACTTGTTAACGTCAAAATGCTCACACAGTCATTGCCTTCATGTTTCAAATTGTGAAAATCATGAAAGTAACAAAAACAACGATTCATTCAGTTCTAGGGACGAAAATAGCCAATTAGTTGTTTATAAAAAATGCCAATAATTGATACGATATTTTGCCTCTTGAGCATAACAATCAAGTTTTTCCTTAAGCTTTCAGGTAGTCAATACCTGCAACTCATTAGCGGTTGACTATAATACTGCCTTAGATAAACAACAGATTCAACTAATGAATACTAGCATTTGTCTGGAGATGCCAGAAGCTTATGGACGTAATAAATACCTGTCATAGCATTAGTGCTTACTCGAAACCAATAGCAGTTTTCTTTCAGTTAGATTGATCATTCAAAATCTTGTTTACAGCGTTTCTAACGTATGAGTCAGAATAACGTTCGGGAAGTCAGAAGACATTTCGAACTTTGAAAACGCAGCAAAATTTGGTTTACTACTTCTCCCTAAAATGTTTCCTTTCTCAGTTAAATCTCAAAAAACAATAATTCAGTATTGATAATACTGAGAGGATGGTGACAGGTAAAGTGTACAACAGTACCAGAGGGGCAGTACCATACCAGGTACCAAAGTGTCTAGTACCCAGTACCATTAAGTTCAGTACCAAGGACCATCGAGCCAGAAAGCAGTACCATTTTAAATAGAAACTAGGGGAAAATACGGGGGAAAATAGGAATGAAAAATTTGATAATTTCCGTGTTCCAAGTTCTCAAAAAATGTCCCTGGTACCACAGCCATTCCTGCCACTACCCACTACCAAAAGTATCAGTACTAGACTTATGACGACGAGTCTTGTTTCTCAGTGCTCTTTGACTTGATGATGGCGTTTCAGTCAACAGAGACTCATAATATTACTCTGAAAAAACATGGCTCTATTCAGGTCCAAATTTCGCGATTCCTACAGTACCAATCAGATTGCGAGATTTTTGAATTACTTTTGTTACGGTGTAAATGTGATAGCATTTTCGATTCGATTGAAGAATTGAAAACACTCCCTCGGGATTGAGATTCGAAGCCGTGATTCCATCATAATTCCATTGATGATTGAAGGAAATAGGACCAAGTTTTTCACTGTTTCATTATGAGTCCCTCTTGAGCAAGGTTTACTGCAAGGATATAAAAGACTCATCGTCATAAGTCTATATCAGTAGCAGGTATCGTGAGGGCCAGCACCCAGTGTCTCAAATACCTTCTGTCACCATCCTCTACTTACGCCAGATTATGCGAAAGATTTCGAAATAACGCGCGGCAAAAAGAAATTTCATGAGCAGTGTCGTGTCTTGCGTCCTTCACCAAACATTATCATCAACGAAACGCCTGCTTTAGCGCTAAGTTGAAAGCCTAGCTATATTCATAGAGGATAAACTATCCTTATGACAGTTTATTTCTCAAGATGATATCGAATCTATATAGTTTTTGGATATTCTGAGGGTTCAGATATTAATATGTCGCACCTTCTTCTACACGGAAACAAGAATTTGTCCTTGGAAGCCAACAAATTAATCTTGAATTTAACCACTAAGTACATTTCTGAAACAGAACGGTTTGGTTGAAGCCATTGAAGCTTACTAGCATTCTTGAATAGAGCAAAGAAATCCCTTCTGTATGTCTTTTTCAGTAGCTATATTTGTTTGTAAACATAGATTTTACACAGCCTTTCCTGGTTCTAAACCCCGGTGGGGGGGGGGGTACTCTCATACTTGACTTGACGGGATGTGCCGCTCAACAGGGTCTCCTTTTACGGTAAAAATTATGCGACAGGGTGTCCTTTTTTGATAAAACTTATGCGACAGGGTATTACAATTGATAAGAAAATTATGCGACAGGGTATCACGTGGAAGCACACCTTTAGAGTTCTCATGAAACAATGGATTTTGGGAAAATTTTATGCGACAGGGGTATACTTTTGGGCAATTTTTTATGCGACAGGGTATAGGGTGTTGAGCGGTTTGCCACACACCCCGTCACTTCCCTAGTCAAGTACCCCCCCCCCGGGTTCTAAACCTTTCAAAGCTCCATTTTGTTGCAAGATACTTTAACTTATAACTCTGCTTGTATCTTTTTATGTTATGACCTTTGGGTAGACAACATTTTTTGCTCCTTAGGGTATCCTCTCTGTAGTAGGGTAGCATTAGGTGCAGATGTAGTAATTAGAGATCATATATCAGGTGGAGAAGCGTCCTTTTCACATTCGTGTTTTGAAAGACTACTTGCAGCTTAAAATTACCAAGCAGCATGTCAACGACAGCCAAGTCAGCCGAGTTGTTTAATAAGGCGTAGTATCATGTGAACTGAAAAAAAAGCTTTAGTTATTTCATATCAAACAAACCTTTTATTGCTTCTGCATTCGACGTTATAACAAATAACTTAGTCAGCCACAGACACCAACGGCTATTTTCTTGTCCCCATATCAATGCAGCAACTGCCAACAACTTGCCATAACTTGATAATACCAGGATTCGAAACAAGCTCTGAAAACTAGAAAAAAACTCAGACTTACAAAAGTGACCATGACTGGATTGGTCGAATTCCAAAGGATCTTTGATTTATCGAATAAAAAGTACCAAGCATAGCATTTGGAAAAAATACTGTGCCCTGATGTATATGACGATCGAATCGAAAAATTTTTGTTGTGTACCCATACAAAAATTACAATACATGTTACATCTACATTCTACTATACTTTCCAATTACTATACAACTAACAACACTACAGAGACGGGACCACAAGGAGCAAGAGACAATGACTACCCTGTGGCCATTAACATAAAGACATGTAAACAGACAAAAACTACGTAAACTCAGATTAAATACGGACACATAATATGAACTGTTCCACACTGGATATCAAGCCACCATAGGCACATGATGCCACAAAATAGGAACCCCGGACGGGAGAACAACAACAACAGCAACTGCTACAGCAATTCATCCTCCTCCAGAGTCCTTACTGCTCTTCACAATGCACGTTTGCTATCAGGTCAAGGTTTGGCTCACGATATCATGGTCAGAAATATTGTCGATTTTGTAGATGAATTTTCGTTTACCTGTTATGTGCCTAACATCAAGTGCGAAACAGACTTAGGCCCCGTTCACATGGGAACGCAATCGTTCCGTTCCATATCTTTCCGTTCCGAAAAGTGGAACGCTCAGTGGTTGTGTTCACACGGGAATGCTTGAAATAACGTCGTTCCGTTCCAAAAAGAGGAACGATAGAAAACATGATACGAAAAGTGGAACGATATGCAATCGTTCCGTTCCGTTCCCTTGTGAACAGGCAATGAGGTGCTCTCGTGAAAATCTCTTGGTCAAAAAAAAAGCGAACGGTAAGATTTTTGCCCTAAATGCATGCGTGGATGTAGTTGTTGCTGGAAAAAATGGCAAGGACTAAAGAGCAAACTATGGAACGGAACGATTGCATTCCCGTGTGAACAGAAACAAAAACCGATACGCAATCGTTCCATTCCCGTGTAAAAAATCTATTTTTGCGTACGAGAAACTGGAACGAAGATGGAACGGAACGACTGCGTTCCTGTGTGAACGGGGCCTTAGAAAAGAAACGGGAAAAACGAATCGAGGAACGAAAGGACCAGCGAAATAAGGTTGTATCAGATAGTGCTGTCAGAAGTTTAAGCATCAACGCATCCCCATGTAAATAGGCAAAAGCTAATCATTACCAAGTAAAGTAACTATACCGGGTGAGAGATCAACATACTCAGTTTTGAAACTTCATAATACAAAAAGTACTGAATGGACGAGAATGAAGTTAATTCTTCTCAAAAGACGTAAGACCGAAGTATTCTTATCTCGCGTTTTACGGGCACGGAAAATATGGGTAGAGTAAATTCGATGTAACAAAAATCTCTTGGTTGCAAAATACCTGAAATAGGGCCTAAAGTTACAGATCAAATGGTAAAGCATTGTTCTCAAGCAGAACAATCTGCAAAGGCATTCCATCTCTCTCAACAGTTACAGCAAATGGGTTTTCAAACAGATAATGAACTATGATTCTTTTTAAAAAAATACGACTTTGTACTTAAGAAGTAATATTTTACAACGTTTCGAAACGTTGTAAAATATTACTTCTTAAGTACAAAGTCGTATTTTTTTTAAAAAGAATCAAACGTTTGCATTATACTAACGACGTACAACACGCAAAACCAACTTAGGTAATGAACTACCCTGGGTACCAGAGCCTAAAATTAAAAAAAGATACTGAACAATCCCATTACCCCGTGGCAATAAATGTGCAGACGGTATCTCTGACCTATGAAAAGTCGTACTTTCTTCATCTGTCCTATGTGAGGAGCTTGTTTATCATCTCATTACGAGCTTTAGACCTTTTTCAGGTATTTTGCAATCAAGAAATTATCGTGCTCGAATTTACCTATACTTGCAGAGCACAAAAACTGGGAGAAAAATTACAAAACATGGTAATAATTCGGCTGTCAAGTAGAATTAGCTGCATTCATTCTATCCAACAAAGGTTTCGAATCTTAAAAAAGGTGGGTGTACAATTCTATGACCTATTTCTCTGATCTGAACGGCTTCAAAGAAACTTTAACTATTATACAGTAAATCTGCCTTTGGACTTTCCTGAAATCTTCAGCATTTTCATGTTTTTCTTCCTTTTAAGAATTCAAGAAACTTTTCGAGAAAAAACTTCAAACTATCGTAATTTCTAAACTGGTTAACAAAAGATGAAATAATTTTCTAGGAAACAATAGTTCATGGATCATATGGTATCAAGTAAAATTCTTTCACTCTTCTGGTTTATGATTAAGAAATTTGACATCACATCCTAGAATGAGCTGAAATACGAAAAAGGCTGTAATTTCGACAAATACTAAGCATATGTGAAAATTCAAACCATAGAATTATAGATAAGTAGCTAAAGTTCCTGCCAATTCATGTAATTAAAAGAAATAGGTTATAGAATTTTACACCGGCCATTTTACATCGATTTCAATATTTCGAACCTATACTTTCTAATCCATCCAGTATTCTGGTTCCCCTGGTACTTAGCATAGAGCTCAAATCTTTAAAAAGACGGGTGTAAAATTCTTTTACGTTTTTCTTTGAATCAAAGTGCTTGAAAGGAACTTTGGGCAATTTGCTGTAAATCTGCCGCGAAAATTTTTGATATCGTGATTAGCTTTAAAATGGCGGCATTTATTGATTTCGAGGTTGTGACGTCATCAAATTTCTAAATCTCTTACCAGAAAAGCTACAAATTTCTGCTTGCAATCATATTGTAGACCTTCATAAACTATGGTTTTCTTGAAGATTGTGTCAATTTTCCTCACGTAATTTAAGGGTTACGATGATTTTAATTTTCTCAAAATTTTTGATGGATTTTTACAAAAGTAATCCAAATGCCGCCATTTTGAAAATAATCAAGATATTAAAGAATTGCCACGGCAGATTTACAGCAAATTACCTAAAGTTTCTTTGAAGTCATTCAATTCATAGAAAAATTTGATACAATTTCACACCCACCTTTTTTAAGATTTGAAAGATTTGAGCTCTATGCTCTGGTATTTAAATTTCCTGGCCTTGGAAATTTTCATGTGCTCGTAACTAACTCGTTATATGATAAATAAAACTTTGCACCATACTTTCTACAGCTTGACATCTCAGTTGAACCTTTCTTACATTGAGCAAACTTTACAACAAGTGATGTGACTAAAACATTTACCAGCAGCTCTGAAAAAAACAGGATAAATTTCAAATTAAGTTGCTAGCTTCAGAAATTTGTGCCAAATAATAATAATAATAATACTACCGTGTGAGCCAGAAAAAAGTTCCCACTTTTGAAAATTCATAACACCAAGACTATTTCACAGATTTTATTCATTCAAATTGTAGTTAAAAGCCGAAAGATCAAAGTATTTTTGTGAATTTTTTCGCTATCCTACCACCACTAGAAGTATTGGTAAATTCAACTTTATAAAAGTTTCATGGTTGCAAAATGATGGAAAAAGGGCCTAAACCATTGATCAAATCGCAACGATTCTATTCAAACCGAACAATAGGCAATGGGTGTTTCACCTCTCTCAAGAGTTGCAAGACATCGATTTTCAAACAAATACGAAAGATTTTCAATCCCATGGCAATTAATATCCGGATGATATCTCTCATCCATGTGAAGCTGCATTTCCTTCATTTTTCTGTGCGAGGAGTTATTTATACTTTGATCGATGTTTTAGGCTATTTTTCAGTCATTTTGCAACCATGAAACTTTTGTAAAGTTGAATTTACCAATATTTGTAGCGCTCGTGAGACAAGTGGAAAAATTACAAAAATACTTCAACCTTTTGGCTTTTAACTAAAATTGGAATCATTCAAATCTGCGGAATACTCTTGCTGTTATGAATTTTCAAAAGTGGGAACTTTTTTCTGGCTCACCCGGTATATCTATACAGGTCACCGATTCAGCTTAAAAAGCTGCCATCACTCTGGGACCTGTTAAAGTAAAAGTAAAAATATATAAATTAGTTTAAAAGCTTAAAAAGTTTCTAAAGTTTAAAAAGTTGAAGTTACATATATATTCCGGGTGACCCAAAAAAACTTCACGAGCTAGATTGCACATAATTTCTTGAAAGCAAATGTTATGAAGACAAACAAGGTATCAGCATGTAGCTGAAAGGCTCCGCTATCTTTTGACATATTGCTTGGTCAGTTTAAGGTATGCGTTCTATCTGAAAAAACAGTTTCAAAAATATGGAAATTCATTCATTTCTCGGACCATTTCTTGGCTTTCCAGACAATTTTGGGGAAAGTGTGAATAAAGGTGAATTCAAAATTTGCCTTGGAGCGTGAAATATGAATGAGGAACAGAGGTCAATCATTTTGCAAACAAAAAGTTTCCCCAGACGACTTCTAATCCATCGCTATCTCGAGTTTTCACAAAATGTTGACTGGAAAATGATGGCGATTATTTCACTCAAAATAAGGAATCTGGGCAGGGCTTGAAAATGTCCAGCAGCGCCGGCAGCGGCGCTGCCAGGAAATTTTTGTTTAAAATGGCTCGCAGGAAATTTTTCATTATGTGGCAGGAAATTTTTGGAATATTATGTGGAATGACAATGAAGTAAATATGTTTCTATTTTTCATTTGCCAACTAAATTTCGAAAGTTGCTGAAGTTGGTACAACTTTGTGGCATGAAAATCCGAATTGCAAGGCCCTGAAGCAAATTTTCAGATTTCTCAAATATTTGATCTAAATCTGCACTGCATTTATGTCGATGCTAAACTTGAGTTCAGCTTTGTGGCAAGTCCCCAATCGCTTTAGGGAGCAGCGCATCCTATGAAAACTTTGAGAACTGCCTGTTGCTTGTACGGAGAACAATGACCTCTTCCAGAGCGGTACAACTAATGGGGAACTAGTGCCGGTCTCCCTTACTATCAAAATGCTCACGCACTTTCAAGTTGATTAATTCGCTTAGCTGTTTTATGTAGAAATACTATCATTGCATTAGAATTGTTAAAGAATGCATGTAAGCTATTCCTGCGTTTGTCTAGAAGTTCATTTTGGAAGAATTTAGGGATGCTAGAAGAAGTGTACTATCCCACTGAAGCGAAACGTCTATTGTCCTACTCACACGAAATTTTGACCATGTTTCGCAGGAAATCTTTATTTTCTATTTTTGCTGCCAGGAAGAAAAACCTTTTTTCCAGCGCTGAATCTGGGATTCAAAATTTTCTTTTAGTCAGGTTTTTTTTACTGTGATGGAAAGCATTTGGCAATAGCTTTTGATTTCAGGGAGCCAGCTATGATCTCGCTCGTGAAGTTTTTTTTGGGTCACCCGGTATATATAGAAAGCCTATTGCTCCCTAAATATTGCTGCAGTAATATCAGGTGCTCCAAAAAGAATTTCAGATAAGACTTATTACACGAAGAATAGTTGATGAATTTTAATAAAACGAAGTTTGGTTGACAACTAAACGGCCGAATTATTGTTTGTGATACATCCAATTCACAGTTTTCCCATTGAATTCAATTCAATGCAAAAACTGAGACTCATGTAATCAGCCCTAAGCATTGATAAAAAATGAACGACAAACAGTTTCATCTTTGACATTCAGGATGATACAATAACAAGATCGAACCAGTGAAAGTTAAAAATCATTAATTGACAAATCCAGGTAGAGAAGTTGTCAAGTCAATGTTAGTTACAAATCCGGCAATGATAAAGACATGATCCAGCAAAGACGGTAATAGACGATTACGCTAAAGATGGCGGCAAGGAACTTTTTACCGAGATGCACTGCGTTCTTTAATCGAATTCCTATAGAATCGTTAAGGATTCGTAATTAGAACGTAGTGCATCTTGGTAAAAGGTGCCTCGCCGCCATCTGTAGCGTAATCGTCTATTACGACATGATCAAATAGGACATAAACGAATAGGAAATCATCAAGACCTTGATTAGATATCATTAGAACTTTACAAGAAATGAAACTGTTTGTCACTACGCTTGTTATCAAATTCATATTCTGGCTGCGCCTTTCTAAGGAAAGCAAATATAAATACACGAAAATTCGTGAAAATTCCTTTACTTTGAAATCAAAGAAAAAGAACCAAAATTGCTCGATAATCTTAGTTTATTAGGAATTTCCTCATTAGAGCAATGTGCAAATACATTTACACTGCATTCACACGATGCCAGCACATTTCGAAAACGGTGAAAAATGTGACGGATAGGCCTCCCGTCCACACGGAAACGGCACTTTCTTAGCCAGCAGATATTTTAAATAACAAAACGAAACTCTGATCAGCACATTTTAGAAACGGCATCGTGTGGAAACTCGAAAATGATGAAAACAAGAAAATTTTTCGAGGCTTTTGGAACGAGAATTGTCAATTCTTAGGGTGCAGGTACAATTCTTTGGCACCGAAGTCTTGCAACGAGTTTTTACCGTCAAATTTCCTACCGTTTTCAAATTGATCCAGCATCGTGTGAACGCTAGCTCAGATTTTGCTACTGTCACACTCACACCGTTTTCAAAATGTGCTGGCATCGTGTGAACGTAGTTTTAATTTCCATCAAAAAATCAATGGATAAAAAGTTATCTTTATCCACGGGGGGGGGGGGGGTTCTCGGATACATTTCGGGTAGGGGTGTGCCGCCCACATTTCCAAGATGCAACCGTAGGCTAGACCAATCTTTGGCTAGATTACATCAAAAGTGCCATGTGTTGGCGTTTTATAGACAAAACTTGCCAACTCTTCGCATTCTCTGGACCGAAATCAAAGAAAATTTGGGTTTCTTTACAGGAATTACCGAAGTTTGACATGTCTTTGACCAAGATTACCAAAAGGCATACCCTTGCCCAGACTGAGATTGACTAAAGTTGCCAAAAGTATACACTTTTCCAGACAGAAATTCGGATAAAATTGCCAAAAAGTATACCCTTGGCTAGACTAGAAGTCCAAAAAAGTATACCCTTGCGGACGGCACATCCCTAGGTACTTTTACTATGGAAGAGCCCCCCACCCCTGTGTCTTTATCAGATAGATCAGGTATGTTACTGCTTCTATCTTTCTATCTCTTCTATTAGGATTCAATATTCCTTAAATTTCTAATTGGTTCATAGGCAGCAGGGGCTCCAACTAAATTCATTCAAAAAAGTTATTCAAAAAAGGAAGAAACTCTATCGACTCACCAAGGCAGCTGATAGCCAGCATTACATAAAATTGAACTTCAAGTACCAGATGCCAATCTTGTGATGAAGGTGGCTCTGAAAAGTACATCTGACGAAAAGTAATCCATCTCATATCTATCATTTTGTCAAGGATCTATTGAGATAATTCTTTTGTCAAAAATTTGAAAGAATCATTGCTTGCTAGGTGGGTAAATAAGGTGCTCAAAAAAGCAGATAATTAGTAAGAACAGAGAAATCAAGCTTTACTTCCATTTCTTATGGCTGTAGGCACACTGGAGTCTTTTCTCCCTTCTACCTACATTGGTTCACTTTCTTGAAATTTACTTTGTGTTCAGTAGACATAGCAACACAACAATACAACAACACCTGGTCAAACTAAGCTGAAAGCTCTTTTCTCCTAGTGGGGAGCACAAGTTGTGCAAATTTTGCAACTGGTTTTATGTCAACCTTGGTTTAAAGAAATGCATGTTTGTTTTAAATGTAAACAAGAAGCCGAACGGTTTGAAGACGATGCACGTATCTTTTTATAAGAAACTGCTTACAAGAAACTCAACTGTCAGATCGCCAAAAATTAAGAAACTTCAGTACTGGGAAAATATAACCTTAAGAAACTATTTATTTTTAACAAATGAAATCCTTGACATATTTTACTTTATTTCACTTGTTTCCTGTATCATATTACTCGCAATGTACTTGAGTGATGCCTAAACATCGGAAAGTTGTTAAAAAAACATTGTTTTGAAAGTTCAGACAGGAGCGTTAAATGAACATGGAGATTGTTATGGAACCTTTGAGAAACTCGTAAGAAACTCTGAGTTCTCAAGATCTGATAATTCTAAGAAACTCTCAGTACTCGCCCAGATTCTTAGTTTCTTATAAAGAAATACGAGTACGGAAATATTTTGGATAGGGGATATCTCATTGAAATTTTCCATTGAAACAAATATAATTTACGCGTATTTTTTTGTATGAGAAACGAAGAATTGAAGAAGTTGGGCCAGTACCCCGGGTGGCGTACTTAGTGTATTTTGCTGACGGGATGTGCACTCCTTCCCGGGTATCGTTTTTGCCCCTTTCTTCAACACCGGGCATCGGAGGAAGGCAATTTTCGTAAATTCGGTTGTCAAAAGTTTTATTTCATTGTTTTCCTATAAATTTTTTAAATTTTTGGGTATACTTTTCGCCGATTTTTTCAAAGCCGGCTATCATTTTGTGGGAAAAATTCTAAAGCCTGGTGAAAAAGTTATTTCTTGGAGTGCACACCCCCGTACAATTTAAAGTCAAGTAGCCCCCGGGGCCAGTACCTGAAGTCATCATTTCAACAGCGATCAGATTAAACAGCTTTTGTTTCATGATGAAAGACTCAACTGTGCTTGTCAGAATGAGAGCAACAGGCGAGAACAACAAGGATTAAGAATTCTTTTGTTCTTCACTGTCATTGACGTCATAAATTGAAAACCCGAGGCAAACCGCGGGTGACACAATTGCTTACGTAGCACGGGAAAGTCGAGTTTCTGACATTCAGCTGAAATTAATACTCTGCACTGCGTGTATCGTAATAATGCAGTTCACCGATATCTGGTTATTTTCCAAGGAATGTCCCTTTAGGAGGCTTGCTTATAGCTCTAAAAAAGTGGAAGGTTTATGATTGATATTGATATTGCTTGCATGCAAGATGAGTTATTTCAGGAAGGATACATGTGTCACATAAGATGCAGAGAACAAGCAGCTGCCTTGTTACCTGAAATTGAGAAACTGAACTAAAATCTGATGGGAGATAATTCATATAGAGGTAGAAGAAGAACTGTGATACTAGATAATGAGGAGAACAAGCAAACCTTGGAATATGAGACTCTGATGGGAAATTACATCGAAACAAACAGTAGGGTCTACCAGGGTAAAATCGGTAGATTGGGGGTATAGTGGGGTGAGAACAATTGCTGATTGCTGGAAAACTATTGTTGTTTCCTGGAAAACAGTACACTCAGGTTGATAAATCAATATTTACTATGTCAAGGAGTACTGTAGCTAAGAAGAAAACTTTGAACAAACAGCTTAGCAACATGTTTCCAAATTCTTTGGTCATCCCCATTATACCCTACCAGGTGAGTTAAAGAAATTTGCACTGTTAAGCAGAGTTGTTAAATTTAAGCTGTTACACCAATCCCAAATATTCTCACCATTATCTATCTAGTACATGGAATTCTAGTTTATATGCTATCACATACATGGCTACTATTTTGGCAGTCAAATGTTGACATTATAGCTAAACATGTATAAATTTGGTTGAGCTTTGAGATAAATTATCTTTGAGAACAGTGTCCTGTGTTTATTTTTGAGAAGTTCGCAGAGGATGCAACTTATGTGATATATCAAAATTGCTTGTTAACATGCTAATTTCCTGACTTACTTGACTTGAATGACAGTGGCATGTTCCTGGCATACACATCTTTTTTATAAGAAACTAGGATCAGACCATAGTACCAAAAGTTTCTTAATTTAACAAGAAATTTTGTCCATTTTAGTACTAAAAGTTTCTTAATTGGTTTCTTACTTTTTGAATGCATGAATTGTCAATGTGGTCGCTAACACTGCTACAGATATGTTTCTTGATATTCAAAACATCATATAGGAATAAACAGTGTTCTGTTATGTTGAAAACACAAATAGTTAGATAATATTTCCCAATAATAAAGGTTCAACAATCTATTTGCTATAAGATTCATGCTTTTAACTTTGAAGAGTTTCTTAGCACTTCTCAGACATAGTACTAGAGTTTCTTAAAATTTTGGCCATCTTAGTACTAGTTTCTTATAAACTAGTTTCTTATATAAAAAAAACGTGTATTTGTATTCACAGTTGATGCTAATCAAATAATTCAAACATATTAGTATTAAAGTAGGTCTTCCTCTTCTATCAAAACAAGGAAACAGTTAGAAAATCATTCTATGAATGTTGTAACAAAGAGCATACTTTGACATCTATGTTGAACAGGACATGGCGGAAGGCTTGCGATTTGTGTAACAATGTATCCAGAAGAACCAACACATTATCATACTCCACATATTTATCAACAATGCCATGGCAAGTAAGCTGAAAAATAATTTTTACAGTTATTTATAATTCATTCAAACCTTCTTCCAGACAGAATAAAATGAATACTTTTAATTTTATCATTAAGTACATATCATGTACGTTTTCCTTATGCATAAATCCTTCTAAAAGACCTCCAAGTGAATACTTTCCATTGATCTTTGCTTTGTGGGCTCTGCACTCTAGAAGCGCTTTGAAATTTTGTTCTATAGCCCTTTTTACAGAAACTTCCTCATTGAAAGCTCTAGTATGAAGGTAAAAGTGCCGTACTCTGTGCAGTGCACACCTGCTTTGGATTACCATCTACAATGTTACTTTCAACCAAATTTCAAGTCGTTGTTGTTGGCTTAAATCAATTGCCTTATTGTTGTCAGTAAAATCAATTGTTGTTGTTATTACTGTTGTTCAACCTGAGCTGCGCAGTTGGCAATAAACGAACGATCTATTAATTTAATCTATTGTTCTCAACCTCGAATTTTCCGTGCAGTCTATAGGCCATCTCAACTTGCCCGCACATGATGAAAACGTTCCAGTCTGGGTTGTCAGCAGCTTAAATTAATTGAGCTCTATCTACAACAACATACTGTTACATTTCCATGCTATTAAATTAAAGGCTATGCAACAAAACATTGTTTCAATAAAATATTGATGTGGAGGTGTCATTAAGCCAGCAGGGACGGGGATAATAATAGGGCCTAAACTGGTTTGAAAACAAGAAGCTCATCAGTTCACAAGGTGAAGAGAATGCAATAGCACATTCCCTAAAAACTTTGAAAGTCTTACACATTGCTTGAGCTTTATTGTTCCAGCTGCATACTGTATGAACAGAGATTCTGCAAAAGAACCGCATTCAATACACACAAATTTCTCTTTTCCCGCGCTCGCAGCTTCCGCAGATTTGTCCGCCATTGCAAAAAGAAAGCTAATATCGTGGTTGTTGTTGCTCTGTTAGTGAATGATTGTTGTTGTCGTTGCTTCGTTGCTCCTTTCATTCTTTCAGTTTCAGTTTTCAGTTTTCAAGTTTTCAGTTCATTTGCGAAACTCAGTTCGAGGTTTTCAGCAATGGTTGACAGTTACAGCGAGCTGCGAGTGAAAGCACAGGAATATTTTGCCGAATTTGTTGCTGTATTTCAGCTTTTGTGGACCCATCATTGGTTGAAATAAAGGTATACATGTTGAAAAAAGCATTTAGTCATGTCAACGACGTTTGCACGATTGCTTCACAGAAGTTTAAGCCTCAATTTGAGAGCAACTTTGTGGTCTTTAAATTTGGGCCTAAATACCATACCAGGCGCGATGTTTTGCTGTGAAAGAATAGTCATGAGGCAGTCATCTTCAAGCGCCGATCAGATAAAAAGCGATGAAGTCATAACATCAAAGAATATGCGAAGACTGCTGAAAGCATATGTTGGGGGAGCAAGATACTTTTTTGAAGAAGCAACATCAGATGCCTCGTCGCAGTCGCTCAGAAGAGAAGTGACCTCACAAGATGAGTTAGAGACTAGGTCAATGAAGGACAGCATCAGAGAAGCTGTTGTTCCACTTGGTGATAATCCTGGTGTTAGAGATAAATACCTGACTTTCTATAAAACTGTCCGCATTGGTAAATTGCTAGAAGATATGGACACTTTGGCTGGTCTTGTTGGCTACAAATATTATAAAGGCCCATCAGAATATGAAAATAGAGCACCATTTGCATTAGTAACTGCTAGTGTAGATAAATTCAAGTTAAAGGAAAGTTTTATCAGGTCTGATAGAAATATTAGAATGACTGGATTTGTGTCTTATGCAGGAAAGACCTCTCTGGAGATCACAATTCATCTTGGTATGACAGATTGCAATTTTAGAGCTCCAATTAGCTTGTTCTGCTAAATGCTAAAGGCTCATTCCTTTCTTTTAACAAGGTTGAATATATCTCTAACTGGGTGTCCCAAAAAAAGTTCTGAGGTTTGATGGAACACAAAGGAAAAAATTTTTAACCTGACAATTTCTGTTCACTCTTAGTTACATCCTAGACATTTCAACTATTTGTGATATAGGGAGAAAAAATTAGTTATCTGAAAATGGAATTATGAGCTCTAACATTTCATGTTCAAGACAAAACCATTTGTATGGTGTCTTGTTTCATGATAGTGAAAGGGACTTCCTAAAAGACCAACAACAACACTGCGTTGATGATGTGTATATTACCTCAACAGTAGCAAGGTTTCTGCTCACTGAACATTTTCAAAGTAATGTCATACAATTTCTCTTCTGGTTTTGCCGTGAACATTAACATGATATTTTAGAGGTCATAACTCCATTTTCAGATTACTAATTTCTTCATACAATATGCCATAAGTTGAAATGTCAGCCATGCAATAAAATTATGAGGAATTGCTAGATTCACAACTTTTTGCTCTCTATTAAACACTGGAACATTTTGGGTCACCCAGTATGTCAGATATTATGTGACCTTTAAAATATTATTCTGAAAGCATGGGTATCTTCACCTATCCTACCAACAGGGATGTGACATTTTGTTTCAAAACTTGATACATAGAATTCCTTAATTTTTAAAGGATTTTAGGGGCAGAAATTACTTCTGAAGTTCCATACATAATAATCCTAGGCCAAAAATAAATCAAATCATTTTCTGCCGGCATAAAGCAGGTCTTCTAACCCTCCATATGCATTGGAGCCAGTCAAGTTGTGGTTTCAAAATGCTTCAGAAATTTATATATGTATACACACAAAATAAATCATTTTGAATGCAAAATCTGAAGTTTGTCTACTTCTCAGAATGCAGAAGAAAAATAAGAAGAACTTATCATGAGGAAAATTGTTTCTTATCTGTACGTTTTGCTCAGAATATTCAAAATGTGAGTATCCTCATTTTGTACTTATAATGTTACAAGGAAAACTTTTTCATTCTCAGATCAAGAAAATGACAACTCAAGAAAGCGAATTGCAGAAGCAACTTTTGTCATGGTTGCAAGAGATCCAATCAAAGACAAAGGGATGATTGTGAACAGGTTACTACCTGCATCTGAAGAAGAACAAGCCATATTTGCAAAGAGTGAACAAATAAGGAAAGATAAACGCCTCACAGGAGCTCAATCACTCTTCAAAGCAGCCCCAACGGCAGATGAAAGGAACATTATTCATGAACTATTTCTGAACACGTTGGATCCTAAGAAATCAACATTTCACAGCAGAGTGAAACCAGAAAATACAGTTTGGATGGAACAAACAAGGTTAAAGAATATCATTATTTGCCATCCACAGGTGAGCTTAATTTCAGATGATTGGAGCCAGGCTTAAGCCCGATCTCTACCAGGTGGAAAAATGTCGAGCCGTGAAAGTAGAATGTATTCCTGCTATTTGCGGCTCACAATTTTTTCTCAGTGACAATTTGATTAGCCAATTAGATTGCCAGAAATTTTTCCGCCTCAACATTTTTCCGCTTAGTGGAGATCCAGCTTTATGTGTGTATGTAGAAAATTTGCCACACATGTAAAAATATTTACAATGGTTCAAAAATACATAATAGTAGTTACAATACAATTTACATAACAAAATTGATAAAAACAATCTAAAAGGATCCCCTAATTATAGTGGGAGTAGTGGCAGGGAAAGCATTAAAGATTGAGTTGACCTATTTTTATATAGGTCCCCTTAGAGGTGGTTGCAAATGATAATGAACATTAAAATTTTATGCCCTTTTGGATACTGCATAAGCCTGACGGGTTAATTCTAGCCTTGGGATGACAGGGATATGCTGCCCAATATTTTAAGATAAGACCCAGTTTTAAGGATTTGTGGTTGATTCTTAACCATACCCATTTTTAAGGACTCCTAGGGGAAGGCCTGCTGAACTTCCAAGAAATGAAGTTTCATTTCAGTGGCAGAAGATAAAGTCATCACAAACCAATTTTTAGAAGTAAGACAAAGAAACTCCAATGATTGAAGTTTAAAAATGACAGTCGTCTGTGACATATAACCAAAGTTATATTTGCAAAGTGCAGAAATTCACTCACGAATGCAGGAAGATATGGTAAAAAGTTTTCATTACAGTTAAAAAAGCTACCCATTTCTAGTGGAACAGTCACATCCCCAGACCCATATTTTGGGATTTTTTGAGGTTTGAAACCCATCCTTATGGATGACGTGTACCCATTGCTCATCATATGGAAGTTACCATCCCATGCATTATAAGCTAGTACTTAAGGCTGAGTTTGAGTCAGTGTTATTTTACAAGGGGACAGGAATTCCACTGCTTACAAGACACAATTGCTTTAATCATTTGAGTAGAATGGTTTTGAGTGAGCTTTCTGCTTGCTCAGAAATTTAACTGAATAGAAATTAGCATTTGATATGAATGGTGGTTATCCATTTTCTCAACGTTTCATTTGTTGAGTGGTTGATCTTCTTTCAACGTAGTTTCTGAAAAAATCATACTGCTTTGTAGAGTTGAAAAGTAATGAGGTAAGATGTTGTAAGAGCTTAGGCCTTGCACACATTAATTTGTGCAAAACTTATAAATGCTGTAGATGTACTGCAACTGTTTCTCTCTGATCTAAATGATTGGATTTTAGGTTGTCAATACTTTCAATAGCAGTTTTTAATATTTTATTTTGCTAATCAATTTTTGTTTTATTTGATAGTAGAGGCCCTTGAAAAAGCACCTGCGCAGAAGGGCTACCCTCCCTGTAGAATGCAAAAAGTAGCATGATTATTAATCATAGCAAATAATTATACTGCAATGCATCTTCCCAAGAGTATGGTCACATTGCTTGAAATGGGTGAAAGAAACCTTAGCCAAAGGTCTCCATTGTTTTACCACTTAAAACTTTAATGGACTTGAATTACTCAAAATGCCTCTGTTTTATTCTTTCCAACTTATTTTAGTCAAGAAATGTGTACAACAAGATATTTGGAGGATTTCTGATGAGAGAAGCATTTGAGCTTGGTTGGGCAACAACTTGTGTTCATGTCAAATCGAAACCATCAATAGTCTGTATGGATGACATCAATTTCAAGAAGCCAGTTGAAGTTGGATCTTTGTTGTTTTTGTCTAGTCAAGTAAGCTATTTGATCAATTTGTTTATTCTAAGTGAGGTTGTGTTAGCCTGCGCTGCATGCAGGCTCTTCAGTTAGTGCGGGGAGCCAAAAGGAGAAGAAAGCTCCCTGTAGAGTCGCAACGGTGACTAAGGGACAGGTCATTTATTATTCCTGGGGAGGGGGTGGAAGACATCTGGGAGGGGGGTCCAAAATTTAACCTACTCAAAGGGAGGGGGGATGAAAAATTAAGCACATCCTAAGGAGGGGGTATGAAAATAATTGGATGTAAAATTCCTGTTGGTTCCTAAAAAACTGTTTCTTCTGAAAAATATATAAAAATTGTTGTTCAGTTTCTATCTAAATGGCTTGCTGGGCTTCATCTTCTTTGTGCTTTTTTCTCATTTCACTGGACAGTGTGTTGTTTTCTCTCGTCTCTGCCCTTTGCCTGTTGATTTGTTAAATATTGTCCTGCATGCTGAGCCACAGGTATATACACAGGTGTTATGTATTTATCTATTGGGAGGGGGGCTGAAAATATTTTCTGCAGTGTTGGAGGGGGGACCGAAATTCCTACATAAATGTGAGAGGGGGGACGAAAATTCCATCAAATATTTGAGGATGCCTTCCACCCCCTCCCCAGCAAGAATTAATGACCCATCCCTAATTCTATGTTTTGAGTTCTCAGATTTTGTGGAACCATCTATGATTGGCTGCATGATTTAACTTTTGTTTTTACTTGTGTTCAGCGTGTACTGCTTGCAGCAAATTTTAGAATAATGTTTGTTACACGCAAATACGCTGAACAAAAGTAAGAACAATAGTTAAATTGTGCTGCCAATCCCAAACAGTTCCACAAAATCTGAGATTTCAAACACAGAAGTGGCCCCTTTCCTCTCCTTTTCGCTGCTCCGCACTGACTTAGAGTCTGCACGCAGGCTAAATCCTGTCCACATGTATCTGGATATTGTTGAAAACGGATCTTTTTTAATCCGTATAAAAAAATATCCGCGTCCACATGAGGAGCATTTTCAAAATATCCCCATCCACACGAAGACGCTGCTACATTCAAACTTCGATGTTCGAACTTTGATAAAAGAAAACAGACAATCCAAATGCCCTTGTATGATCCCCAAAGATCAGTGCACCCTCTGATATGTCGTAAATTAATGCTGTAACATCAGTGTTTTCGAAAAGCTCCATTTTCACCCGTCCACAGAACAAAATTAAAACAGCGTTTTCAAAAATATCCACTCTGGAGAGCGTTTCCGAAATGCTTCGTTTTGGTGACCGAAAATGGCGTCTAAAGATACGTTTTCAAAAATATCCGGGGGATACGTGTGGATAGGGCCCGAGTCAAGGAGGTCTACTGCTTGAAAAATCATACTGCAAAAAGAATTCTTTCCATACTATTTATTTCAGTTTCTCGTCCAATAATGTAACTTTGAATATATACATATTTTGAATATATATATAATGTAATGTGTAATTTTGAATATATATATATGTATGTTTTTAATACAATTTGTATGTTGAGACTTTTCAAATGAACTAACATGAACAATGTCACCGGTTGATAGAATTTTTTATCGTTCATCTCAATTGGGATTCAACTTAATGCTTAACTTTTTGTGAGTTGGGTTCATTACTCTTTACTTATCAGAAAAACATCAATTTCTTGTAATGGCTCAAAATACAGTCAAAAAGTATCATGTCGAATCTGACGCAGGTTTTACCTCAAAACTTTCTTTTTCTATAAACATAGTAATGAGGGAATAGTATATTTACATTTTATCAGTTTCTTTGTTTTTTAAAAGCAATACCCTATACCCAATGCACTCAACATTCTAACAGTCAGAATACAAATGAAATTCCAAATCTATTTCATCCAAAGTCCAGTGAAACAAATTTTCAAGCAAGTCTTTATTTCAGAACGATAAATCATGAAAAATTCTCTGTTTGTCTGCACGCTACTGGGTTCTCTGCAATGCTTGTCCCTACCAGGCAACATCTTCACAATGGGACCACTTCAGATCAAACTATCTGTGTCTACGAACTATCCTTTGCTCTTCCACTAAAGGCCACACAAGCTGCTTCACTATCCCTTAAACATTCCGCGTATACACGGATTCTGAAAAATCATAGCAGTGAAATTGAATCTCGTTGTTTACTATTAGTCATTGCTTGCGAAACACCACATAAAAAGGGTTATCTTTTCCAAAATCTCAAATTTGTTCGTTTTAGGATAACCTTATCCTGGTTTTCCGTAACAGTCGCAGTCTGACGTCAATCTGCACTGTCTTTAGACCTTTTTCTAACCTATTAATCTGTTCGGGATACAAAGAAATATAAATCTATAGCCTATCATTGTTATAAGGTCATTCTTTCCGATTTCATTGCGAAAGAGTCATGAACTGTATGTCGCTTTCGTTAGATCTTTGGAAACTTTAGGGTGGAACTGCATGATGCAACCTTTTCTTTTAATTTATGATGAACTGTGCTTCTTACCGAGTGTCTCTCGCCCCGTATGAAATTATTGCAAAGAACTAACTGCCCTGTCGCCTTGTCCTTAAAAAAAATGAAATGCCCTGCCTGTACTCATGAACAACTGATGATGTATAATACCACCAATGAATTAGCCAAAGACCATAGCAAGATCAGATCTTGTCCTTACGATTTTTTTCAACAAAACTATGACTTTGAAGATGAAGAGGTATGATTGATGAATCGTTTTGCAAACAACTGACACTGAAATTTTGCATCATTTTAAACACATCGTTCCAAGCATTTCTCATCTTGCGTGATTTACAATTTTGTCCTTAAAATGAACAATTTTGTATTTCAAATTTCATCTTGAGCTTGCAGAATGTTACTGCCTTGTACATAATTGCTTTATAAAAAGTGCTGACTCAGTTCTGTGCAAGCTCAAAAGGTAGTTGCCCTGTTACTTTTTGCACCGGCCATGTTGTAGAATAAACATTGGACAACTTCGAGATTTTCCAATTGCAAGCTTATCATACAAAGATAATTTAATCTGGTAATCGTCAATGGTTTTTGCAGTATGCTTCGAAGCCAAGCAGCCCTATATGTGGCTAAATTTGCTAATCTCGAAACCAAACACAAGATCAGCTCTACGTGGGAAAATGATTTATTTATTGATCTACTTGCCTTTCCTGAAAAGAAATTTAAAGGTCGTCCTTGTAATCAAATGTTGGTGGTTTTGTAGGAGCACCTTTTTGGCACATCCGGTATTTTCCCACTTGATGCAGCTAATAACTGTCTGTTTCATTTTATTAGATTGTCTTCACCGATGGCAATTACTTGCAAACGAGAGTCCACGCAGAAGTGCTGGACCCCAAGACTGGCCATATCGACACAACTAATGTTTTTCATTATCACTTTACTTGTGCTAAAGAATTTCCTCAGATCATTCCAATGAGCTATGGTGAATATATGTTGTATTTAGAAGGACGCAGACACGCTATCAATCACTTGGAAAATGAAGAGCAGAACCTTTGAACAGTTTGACGAATAAACTTGAGATGTAAGTAAGTTTTAATTTTCATGACCAGGTGACTAAAAGCGAGTGAGGTTTGGAAAATTCTGCTCCTTGAATACAGTTTGACGAGTAAACTTGAGATGTAGTAAGTTTTAATTTTCATTACTAGATTAGTAAAAAACGAGTGAGGTTTGAAAAATTTTGCTCCCTGAATACAAAGCAATAACATTGGAAGTTGCTTTAATCATGGCTAACAGCTTTAATCAGATATTAGAATTTACCGGACTGAACTTGGCCACTTTGTTTTGAAAATTATGATGGATCTTTTCGAGAATGCTCATTCAAAACTATCAAAAACGGCTAAAATGATGATCAATTTTTACCAGTTTTCCGGCCACACGGCAGTGACTTGATAAAAGTTCATACGTGTTATTTTGTTAGGAGGATGGAACCCGCCATTAAGGACTTTGTCATATCAGTGCAAATGGCGTTATCTTTCATTCTCCCAAAGAGATAACAATAGAGGATTGCGCTAAAGATGGCGGCGAGGCATTTTTACCGAGATGCACTGCATTCTTTAATTAATTTCCTATAGAATTGTTAAAGATTTGTAATTCAAACGCAATGCGCCCCGGTAAAAAATTCCTCGCCGCCATCTTTAGCGCAATCCTCTATTGCTGGAACATGTTAAGTAAAAGCGGCAAAGCAAAACATTTGAGCGTGATTTCTCGCCATTTTTAGAAGGGACTTTCTCAAGAAAATCCCTTATAACATCAGAACAGAATAACTGATTTCAGCCAGGAAACCTTTCAAATGATTTAATAGACTGATGCCTTTTCGTCCCTTGTTTCCCTACGTTCCTTGGTCAAGAGGGACTAATAACATTACTCTTAAATAGTGGGCCCACTTTAGGCCCGCGTAGGGTGGTTCCGTATTCACCAATCAAATCGCTAGAATTCAGCTTTTAACCAATCAAGGGCCGCTATTTAGAATGTTGTTGTTGTTGCTCTTAAAGAACGGTTGAATCAGCCTGGAGTTCTCGCAGCTTCGATGGATCTATTTTGCTTCTACAGAGGAAGATTACTGCCTGAAACGTATGCGTTTTGCGCTTTGTAGGTCAACACAACATCATTCTTTGTACTAAAACTTCGCTTTTCAATGTTTGAGCTCTTTAAACCAGATTTTGAAGCGATTTTGTTGAGTGTACGAGAACTCCCACCTCTTTAGGCCATTTTGAAAAAGTGGGCCCATTATATAAGCGTAATATTATGAGTCCCTATTGACCAAGTGATATCAGCAAATCAAAGAACGCAGGGAAGCAAGGGACGAAAAGGCATAAGTCTAATGATTTAACACAGCACATCTATCAAAATAAGGTATCAAAATTTGCTGTTGCTTTGATATTCAGGAAACAGTACAGTTTCAAATGATATGCGTGAGAAATTTTGAAGATTAGTTGTAATCCAATTTATCTGAGTTTTAAATATAAAAACTTCTTTCTAGCTCTTCAGTTAGGTTTTAGTCCAAAGAAAAGTACTTGGAGAAATGAAGTGCTTCTATTCTGTGCCTGTTGATCATGCAAAGTTTGATACTACCGAGTAAGTCAATTAAAAGGGCTGGCGTTCGAAAGAATGCTACTCCCTGAATATGAAAGCAATGATATTGAAAAACGTCTTGTTTCATTACCTATATGTCCAGTTACAACCAGTAATTTACCCAGCCTTGATCGGCCATTCCTTCCCGTCAAAATGGGAGATTTTTTGCAGAAAACCCCTTTCAAAAACCTGCAAAACGAGTGAAAACTGCAAGGAAGATTTCCCTTTGTTCTCCTTCCTGGCAATGATGACATTTGTATATGTTCAGGTATTTTGCCCTCCAGGGAAAATGGAGTCCCCTTGAATAAATTATTCATACAAGGAGGAAGACTTTCTCTTCCCCAAGAGAATGGCACGTTCTAAAGCGTGTCCGAATCATCACTGTGATGTAAACATAATAGGGAATTTTGCTAATGATTTTAACACGTTTTCCTAGGTACATTGGTTTTGCTGATGATTTTAACACGTTTCTCGAAGTGAATTGTTTCGAAAATCCCATGCAGAATCTGAACGGAGTGACCGATTTCAGCCAGGAAAATTCTAAGAATGATAGAACATGTTAGCTATTCAATCAGGTATTGCAAAATATCATTGCCTATATAATCAGGGAGCAGTAGCCTTTCAAACACCGGGCTTTTTTGACTCACTCGGTATATTACTCCAGTGGCGTGGCCAGACAAAAATTAGTGGGGTGGTAAAATTTAAAAATTTTCAGCCTGGGGGGGGGCAAAAAGGTATACCCAGACATTTTTCAATTGCAAATTTTGCCAATTTTTGAAAAGTGGGAGGGCAATTGCCCCCTCGTACCCTCCCTTGGCCACGCCACTGTATTACTCTATCTTAGATTTGTTGCTAACTGGAACTTTAAATCGAAGATCATTTATGTGGCTAGTTAAGAAGAAATTATTTTTAACATATTATATATGTAGAATTTTACAATATCATTTATTCAATTCGACTTGTTGAAATTCTGTGTATTTTTGTCAGTGGATTAAATTATTATTGTCAACGTACCATTAAAGGTAAGTGATCGAAACAATATCGTATTTTTCATTCATGATTCTCAAAAGCAACAAAACAGTTGTCGTGTTTTTCAAATTTACGAAATCAGCGCAGGTTATGCCGACTGAGTAAAAAGAAAATTAAATGTTTGCAAACATGTAGACTCAACACTGGCTATCTTTGGTGTCGGCAACATGCAGAACTCACCAAAATTGTTTTTTGCGCCTGCGCGCGCAAAATTTCCCCAAAATGTGCCTACGTACAAATTTTTCAACGCATACCACCTTGAACTTCAATTCTTTCTGTGCATCACTTGAAGCAAACATTGATAAAGTGACGGACATTTTGGTCCTAAAAGTTAGATAGTCCCATATGCAATAAATACTTCTTGAGAAGTCACAAAAAACTCTTGGAATTGTAAACAGAGCTCATTGTCTGGTACAGTCACTATGTCAACCTCAACGCAATCTTTTTGAAATTTTCAATAAATAAATATTCTTCAAGAGCTGTATGTAAGATGTAGAAAGATCAGAATGACCAAACCACCTTTGATAAAACTGACATCATGATACTTGTTTCCCAGTTCCTACCAATTAATCGTTAAAAACTTTAGAAAACAACTTTTTTGAAAAGTGCCTGCAGATATTCGCTGGATTACGAAATGTGGCTGCGAGCGGCGCTCTCACGCTTGCGTACTTTGGCGATGCCTGGCAACATGCCAATTTAGCGGGTGAGTCAATAAAACAATCCCCATTTGAAGGCCACAGCTCCCTGGATATTAGACTTGCTTCAGGTTTCCTTCGTTGCTAAATTTTAATACATTTGTATGTATTACTGAATCGTGCAACTACTACTGAACCATTCTCCGCAACCTGTGGCCTTTTAAATAGGAATTGCTTTTTTCTCACGCGTTAGCAAACTGCATGAAGCTTCGAAACGTTTAACGATTGAGCCTTAGAATGGAAGAAATTTTGAGCCTGGAGTAGTTTATTACTTAGTGGTAAACTTATACTGCAAGTTCATACTTTTCTTGCCATCGAATTGGTAAGTTTTTATTAACCACCTTCTTGTACAAAACATGTATTCTTAGGATTCTACAAAATATTTTTGTTTATTGAGGTAAATCAAATTTGTTCTTCTGTTATGCATTCCAAAAGATAAAATTCCATACAGTATACAGATGCAAACACAACCCAAACACAATGCAGATAACATGCCACATTTGAAAATATTTACATTTCCTCCGCCCCCCTCCCTTCAAATTCAAAACCTCATCAATGACGCCTTTTTGATGCAATCTATGACTTGTTACAATGGTAACGAATGAATGTAGCAAAGAATTTATTTTTTCATCTTATTAAGTCTTTAATCTGCCACAGATTACTGTTAAGTGCACTTTATCTCCTTCAATGGTAGCAACTAAAATTAAAGTTAGCCATGTTTATATGAACGAATAATTTTGGTTGCACCCTTTTTTGTTTGTAAATGATTATTTTGAGAATAAGATATATATTCTTCAAAAACAAAGTTAATGATACCACACACACATACAATCTAAAGCCCTGTTTCTACTTTCAAGGTTGTCGTTCAGGTCATTTGTATCGTTGCGAAATGTGACAACGATTCAATGACCCAGTGGAAATACTTTTCCAGTTGTTTCCAGCCACCCTGGTGACCCATACGACTCTGACAGCCCAAACCACAGGGAAACTAGGATTGATTGGTAATGAATAAAAAGAATAAATAAGAATAAATAATGGCAAATAGAGAATAATTAATTTCATGTATGTCCTCTGCGCAAACATTTTGCCGAACTGCGAAGGAGAGTAACGCTTCATCGGGAAATGAGCCCGGAGCGTGAAGGAGAAGGAAAAGTAACGCAGAGGACTTATATGCTTATATGAAATTAATTATTCCGTTTGCCATTATTTATTCTTATTTATTCTTTTTATTCATTACAAATCAATCCTGGTTTCCATGTGCTTCAGTGCACTGAGGGTCGTTTTGGGGTTCCAGGGAACTAGGGGACATGGGAATTGTATCCAGGGAACAAGGGAACATGCCGAAAATTAAAAGGAACAAGGGAACTTGGGATCTTTAGCAGGAATCAAGCAAAATTCGTTCTGTTATAATTCCTTGGCGATTCACTGATTAACTTATGCTACTGGCCAAATTATCCGGGGCCAACCTGCATTTACAAATACATTTTGCTGTAATCTAGTAGGGCTGACTTGGCCATTTTGCCACCTTGCATTGTTTTAGTTCAGTTTTTCATTTACACAGTGTCCTAAAAACTTGTGTCTTATTGGTGTGTTTGCTGTGGAGGAGCTATAAGCTCAATTATCTCGATTTTTACACAGTTGCATAGGTCAGGCCGAGGGGCAAATCACTCCTGAAAATGGTGTACGAGATTAATAATCACTAGTGATTATTTTGTGATTAATTTGATTTCTTGTGTGATTGATTAGATTTTTTAATTATTTAAGTGATTAATTTGTGATTATTCTAAAATTGATCACATATTCCAAATTGCCCTCAGCCAACTTCGTATACTTTGAAAATCGCACGAACTGGGCAAGCTAGAGCAAGATGCATAAACCAAATGATAAAATAATGACTTGGTTTTCCTAGTTTCCTAGGTATAAGAACAATGCCCCAGTTTTGCTCCATCGCAGGGTCCTCCGAATCAAGCGATGGTTGTGATGTTCATGTTTTCGAGCATAAGTTCGGATATCTGAAAATGCATACACGAGTAATGGACATTCGAGTTCTTTAATTTTCTCATTAATGTAAGCAAATAGACGTGGCTAAACATTCACAGTTTGTGATTAATTTGACTGTTGATTTTTCGTGATTAATGTGATTTTTGTGTGATTAGTTTGATTAATTTGTGATTAAAATGTGATTATTTTCGAGAGCGTACGTGATTTTAAGCAGTGATTTGCCCCTTGGGTCAGGCTTCAACTTAGAGTTTGAGACATCATTTGAGTCCAGACTGTGGACAGGCTTCAGGCTTCAAAAAATGATAATCTGACAAGTGGTTGCTGATTTGCCATGGCATGGTCCAACAAGGGGCATTTCACTCTTTGGAAAAAGCGTACGAGATTTTTTCACAACAAAAGGATTTTAACGGAATTTTAATGGATTTTCCTTGAAAATAAAAGAATTCTTGTCAAAGGTGTACGAGATTTTTTCGGAGTAAAATGCTCCTTGATCCTAAACGTTTCTTAATTCAACATGAAAATCTTTGCATTGGGCCGGGGGGGGGGGTACATGACTTGCGGGTGGACGGGGGTCTGCCGCCCGGTTTTCAGAAAGGTACCCTCTACTAATTACCGAAACTTGCGATCATACCCACTTTTATGATGAATTTTGGCGGAAAACCACCCATTTTTTGCTATTTTTCGCCAATTTCTGGATAACCCACCCTTGTTTATGGAAAATTTGCCGAAAAAAGGGACCCTTGTTTAGAGAATTTGGGGCCCCAAAACCCGCCCTTATGGGCGGCACATACCCGTACCCTCAACATGTTATGTACCCCCCCCCCGGAGTTTCTTACGTGGTCTCTTTTCTTTGAATTCATGAATTACACGTTTTTTATAAGAAACTTGTTTATAAGAAACTAGTACTAAGATTGCCAAAATTTTAAGAAACTCTAGTACAATGTATGAGCAGTAATAAGAAACTTTTCAGGCTTAAAAGCATGAATTTTATAGCAAATAGATCGTTGAACCTTTATTATTGGGCAATATTATCTAACCATTTGTGTTTTCAACATCACAGAACTCTGTTTGTTCCTATATGATGTTTTGAATATCAAGAAACATATCTGTTGCAGTGTTAGTGACCACATTGACCATTCATGCATTCAAAAAATAAGAAACGAATTAAGAAACTTTTAGTACTAAAATGGACAAATTTTCATGTTAAATTAAGAAACTTTTAGTACTATGGCCTGATCCAAGTTTCTTGTGAAAGAGACGTGTATTGTGTAGCTTCTTACACTGCTGTTGATATGTTTCCTGACATACGAAATATCAGATATTAGATGAGATGAGAAGATGAGATGAGAAGAAACGTATAAGTGTTGCTTCGTTCAAATTTCTTATATGAAACAGAAACAGTTGGATAGTTAATATCAATATTACTCAAGAATGAGGGTTTAACGACATATTTTCCATTATATCCCTGAATTCAACGTTTAGGATTTCATACAACTAACTTCTCTCAGATATTCCAGAGTTTGTTAATCTTAGCCATCCTTGTACTAGTTACTTAGTGACCCTTCTCTTGTAAAGAAACACTTACGGGTATACACATGTTAGCGTAATAAGCTAAAATATAGCTCCGTATTACTGTGAAAAACTAAGCGAACTTCTGCATTCGTATTGCATTCTTTTTGTGAAAAACTAAGCGAAGTGTTTCGCTTCCTTTTGCAACTCCATTCTTATTGTATAGAAGTAAGCGAAGTGTTTCGCTTACTTCTTCACAACAAGTAAGCATTCTTTTTGTGAAAAAGTAAGCGAAGTGTTTCGCTTCCTTTTGCAACTCCATTCTTATTGTATAGAAGTAAGCCAAGTGTTTCGCTTACTTCTTCACAATAAGTAAGCATTCTTTTTGTGAAAAACTAAGCGAAGTGTTTCGCTTCCTTTTGCAACTCCATTCTTATTGTATAGAAGTAAGCGAAGTGTTTCGCTTACTTCTTCACAATAAGTAAGCATTCTTTTTGTGAAAAACTAAGCGAAGTGTTTCGCTTCCTTTTGCAACTCCATTCTTATTGTATAGAAGTAAGCCAAGTGTTTCGCTTACTTCTTCACAATAAGTAAGCATTCTTTTTGTGAAAAACTAAGCGAAGTGTTTCGCTTCCTTTTGCAACTCCATTCTTATTGTATAGAAGTAAGCCAAGTGTCTCGCTTACTTCTTCACAATAAGTAACTATTCTTTTTGTGAAAAAGTAAGCGAAGTGTTTCGCTTCCTTTTGCAACTCCATTCTTATTGTATAGAAGTAAGCCAAGTGTTTCGCTTACTTCTTCACAATAAGTAAGCATTCTTTTTGTGAAAAACTAAGCGAAGTGTTTCGCTTCCTTTTGCAACTCTATTCTTATTGTATAGAAGTAAGCCAAGTGTTTCGCTTACTTCTTCACAATAAGTAACTATTCTTTTTGTGAAAAACTAAGCGAAGTGTTTCGCTTCCTTTTGCAACTCCATTCTTATTGTATAGAAGTAAGCCAAGTGTTTCGCTTACTTCTTCACAATAAGTAAGCATTCTTTTTGTGAAAAACTAAGCGAAGTGTTTCGCTTCCTTTTGCAACTCCATTCTTATTGTATAGAAGTAAGCCAAGTGTCTCGCTTACTTCTTCACAATAAGTAACTATTCTTTTTGTGAAAAAGTAAGCGAAGTGTTTCGCTTCCTTTTGCAACTCCATTCTTATTGTATAGAAGTAAGCCAAGTGTCTCGCTTACTTCTTCACAATAAGTAACTATTCTTTTTGTGAACAACAAAGCCGAAAATTTTGCAACTTCCATATCATAGACTTGTTCCAAGTTTATCTCGTCAACTGGCAGATTGACTTATTACAGATGACGAAATGGGCTTGGGGAAAATCTACTACTTACCCTGAATCATATTTTCTTAAATCGTGTATAGCGATTCCCCCTCTCTCTCCCTCCCCCCTGGATGAAGAAGCAGACTATTGCGAAAAAGAGATGTTGACAGGAAGGATTTATGGATTCATGTAAACTAACAGAACAAAATGAAACAGAATAGTGGTATCATCATAAAAAAGAATATGGAAGGATAGAGAACAAACAGCATTGGTATATTCAACCATTAAAACTTTTCAGGTCACTATTCAGTCGGTTGATAAGGTCCACGTGACAAATACTTACGTTGAAAGAATCGTTGAAACAAATTGCGAGAAATAAGCCCCCATGTGGTATTTGCCACGATTACTTGAGTGAATAGAACTTTGATCATAATGTTGAATAACATGGTACCAAATAGACGTGAGTGGAGTAAAATTGCTTCTCAATTTGATGCAATTGTCTTTGGTATATAAATGCCTTTCCTGTGTGTTCATGATAGAAACTGATCTTTTTCAACACCGAAAATGTTTGAGATTTGTGGTGACTCAAAATTCATGATGAAAAACTGCCAATTGAATTTATTCGCGGATATGTTCACCGGATATCTCATTTGAGAGACACTGAAATAGAAGTGTAGACATGTATGTAATAACTAAATGATCAAATAAACAAATGATACAATGATAATGAAAAGTATAATAATGATAACAACGATGATTATAATAATAAAAAACCCTATCGAATGATGTTCAGTTTTGATGGAAAGCGTCACCAGTCATAAAACTTCATAATTGATATTTCTTCATTGGAATAACTTTTAGTTTGAAATCAGGTCATTTTACCCATGCTTGTCAAAAAGTATTTTTTCAGTGTAATAGCTGTTGGTCAAGTACTTGCGGTCAACAAAAGTATTTGAAAGTAGACAAAGTGACTATAAGAATACGTCGTCAACCAAACAACTCCACAGTTGAACTGGTGGAAATGGTGCATAACATTAAACACATAGCAGATTGTCAGGACTTTGGTATATGTCTTGTCCATTAAAGTTAATATGTCAACAGTGATACAGCAGAACGGCAAAAGGGCAAATCGCAGATGTGGGACCTCTAGAACAACTCAACAAGAAAGTACTTAGAAATTTTGGAATACTACTAAGCAATTCTTCGCTGTAGGAAAAGTTGCTGATAATTGCATAGTTTTCCACACCAACATCTGAAATATTGAAAATAACTCGTTAGTTTGGCAAGTATGAGGAAAATTCTCGTCAAAGAGGACGCTATAGTTAAGTTTTCACCACGAAGGGCCCCAAATCCAGCATTAACAAAACATTAAAAAAGAACCCCTACGGAGTACAATAGTGTTCGTATAAAATCTGCAATGATGTGATATGCACTAATCTGTACATATGCATGGATCATGATTAGCAAAGGATATGACTTATCTCGCTTCTCGAAATTTCCATGCTTCACTGTAGGATACCATTTTTCAGCAAAACTTTAAAATACTCATCTAAAATGTGATTGCCAATTTCTATCAATGAATTGTTGAAGCAAAATTTAGGTAATTTACTATAATTCCATGAGAGAATTTCTGATGTCTTTGTTACTGTTAATTTTGGAGTTTTGTGTCGTAATCAAATCGACTCAAATTGATAAAATGAGGCCCTCTTGAAAATTCTACTGGTTTTCTTCAATCAATCTATAATTTATTTGCTCTCAACCTTAAAGCCTTGTTTTCACGTGATTGTTCCTGTCGCTTCCATCGATGGCAAATTTTCCAGCGACACAAAGGACACAATTGACGGAAGCGACTGAGTGGTTTCCATATAATCGCTGCTGTCTCGCAGTTTCCATCACAGATCCAAACAAGTCCAAACTTCGCTTAGTTTTTCGCAAAAAGAATAGTTACTTATTGTGAAGAAGTAAGCGAAACACTTCACTTACTTCTATACAATGAGAATGGAGTTGCAAAAGGAAGCGAAACACTTCGCTTACTTTTCCACAAAAAGAATAGTTACTTATTGTGAAGAAGTAAGCGAAACACTTGGCTTACTTCTATACAATAAGAATGGAGTTGCAAAAGGAAGCGAAACACTTCGCTTAGTTTTTCACAAAAAGAATGCTTACTTATTGTGAAGAAGTAAGCGAAACACTTGGCTTACTTCTATACAATAAGAATGGAGTTGCAAAAGGAAGCGAAACACTTCGCTTAGTTTTTCACAAAAAGAATAGTTACTTATTGTGAAGAAGTAAGCGAAACACTTGGCTTACTTCTATACAATAAGAATGGAGTTGCAAAAGGAAGCGAAACACTTCGCTTAGTTTTTCACAAAAAGAATGCTTACTTGTTGTGAAGAAGTAAGCGAAACACTTCGCTTAGTTTTTCACAAAAAGAATGCTTACTTATTGTGAAAAAGTAAGCGAAACACTTGGCTTACTTCTATACAATAAGAATGGAGTTGCAAAAGGAAGCGAAACACTTCGCTTAGCTTTTCACAAAAAGAATGCTTACTTGTTGTGAAGAAGTAAGCGAAACACTTCGCTTTCTTCTATACAATAAGAATGGAGTTGCAAAAGGAAGCGAAACACTTCGCTTAGTTTTTCACAATAAGAATGCAATACGAATGCAGAAGTTCGCTTAGTTTTTCACAGTAATACGGAGCTACATTTTAGCTTAGTAAGCGAACAAATTATGTCTCAACACTTACATATGATTTATCCTGTTTCTCATTTTTGTTTCTCATTTTAATGTTTTTATTTCTTAAAACGATGTTTACTTTACTCTCATGAATAACTGACTCATTCCTCGATTTTCCCGGCTGATTCCATTCGCTGGGTACAAAGTAAAGAAAGAGGGGGTGTTGTTGGCACACCCAGACGCGTAGGAAAATCTCTCAATGCCTTTTTGAGTGAACGCGGAAGGGGAGCGCTGTTACTAAACATTAACACTCTTCAATCGTGGCTAGATACTATGAAAAAGAAGATTTAATTGATGTATTTGTCTGTTTATTTTCCATTTATGGTATGAGGAAAAAGTAAAAGCCAGGAAAAGGAATGCCTAAATAATTCGTTCATCGTGTCAACGCATGGAGGCGTATGCAAGAGTTACTATGCTATAACCAAGCAGACAGTATATGATATTAAATCCAGCATTAGAATTTTTGGGGGACCAATAATCCAAAACAGAGGAATGTTTGGGGGAAAGGTGGTGGTGGGGCACTGCTCTGTCAGGGAGGATTGTGAAATGAGCTATGCGAGTTTTGGTTATTCATTTAGAGATAGCATGAAGACTTGATGGCGAGATCTCGCATTTGGGAATTCGGTCGGAAGTTTCGGAGATCAATGTTTACTTGCGAGACGAAGAAAATGTGAGAATTTCATGTTCATACCTGGGAGGGGGTACATGATTTGAGGTGGACGGAGGTATGCCTGTCGGTTTTCAGAAAGCTACACCCTCTTCTAATTACCAAATTTGCTTCCGCACACCCGCTTTTTGATGAATTTTGGCAGAAAACTGCCCATTTGTTACCATTTTATCTGGATTTCAGGCAAATAATAACAATAATAATACCTTTTTTAATGTTAGTTTTACGATAGTGCTAGCACTAATATACACTAACATAATGCAATTTTAGAGATTGCATTATGGAACTTATTGACTGCAAATGCTGCACGCGCATTTATTTTCCAAAAACCAGTCTTTTATGAGAGTTTTGAACTGATTTGCATTTCTGGATGACTTTATTTCATTTGGAAGAGAATTCCAGATCTTAGGACCCAAAAACCTAATGGATTTTATGCCATAATTTGTAGTTTTAACTTTACGAATGGATAGAACGTCATTTCTTCGAAGATTATAGCTAGTGGGTTTCGGGAGAAAATAGTTTTTCATAAAGGCCGGATTGAAGGGAAATCTGACGAAAAAGGCATCAAATCAAAGAGCACAGGGAAACAAGAGACACATTGTCATAAGTCTACCCTCGCCCTTGCTTTGAGAATTTCGGGCCCAAAACTACTCTCCTACGCAGAGGTTCCTCTTCCCTTTTGCATGCAATGCGATGATTGAGGATGGGATGATCGAGGAACCTCTGCATTGGAGAGTAGCCCAAACCCCAGCCATATGGGCGGCACACAGGACATAAAGATTCTTCAAGAGTACTCTCAACCTGATCTGAAAATGGTGCTATGACGAAAACTTATCAAAACATTAGTGAATTTTGCAGATGAAAAGTTTGTACTCCAACATTAGAGTTCCCATTTTACATCTGCAGATTTTTATGTGGCTAACACTCTTCCCTTTATCAAAACCAATGTCTCATCGTGGTCAAATAAAGCAAGGAATAACGTGCTTCGAGTTATGTTAAACTTCTATATAGCGTTACTAGAGCACACATTAAAACCCACATTGTAAAATTTTTATTTGCTTCATGATTGAATACAATGGCTTTCCCTGATTTCGAATTCACCCAGTACGTTTTGTGGTCAGGCCGCTTTTCTTTCCTCTTAATTGGCCTAACACCTTCGACGCCTGAGAGAGCACAGTTAAAGTTTGCCTTCTTTGCGCTCAAAAACAGACACATAAGTACAGTGAACGTCTTTTCAAAGCGGCAAAGGCCAAAATGGTTTACAAACAAGTAACGTAAGCCTTTTTACATCGTAAAACTGAATAAAAAGATTTGTATGTCATTCAGCATCCCCTGAGAACAATTTAACCACCGTGAAGTTGCCCAGAACAGGTCAACAGGCCTAGTCATATCGGAGCAAGAGAGAGAAGGTTCAGTCGCGGTCGAAACGAAACAGGAATGGAGAAAGATAAAGAAGCTATGGCCCTTTTACAGAATAAACGACAGGAGTTTCGCTGCAACCAAGTTGTGAAAGCTGTCAGCAAAGAACAGAGTATGCGACAACGGGAACTTTCGCATGAAAGCAACCACTTTAAAGCGCGACTAAGTAAACTGATAGAAAAGAGGAAGGAGCTAAAACTGGACAGGGCGAAAACTCAAGAGCTTGAAATGTTGTTAAATCCTGGCCTTGGTAACAAGATAAGGGCTCAGTCACCAGCAAGAAAATTGTCGCCCGCACTAACTTTACCCGGTGCAACGGAACGTCCGGAAACTTTTGTTTTCATGACGACGGCCAAGCATCCGGTTGCAAAGAAACTATCGGTTCCTGCACGAAATCCAGACGAAATTGAAACAACGACAAGAATAAGCACCGAAGTTGAGAACATTCCAAAGGAAAAAGCCACCGAAACAAATGTCAAGGTCATGGAAGACTTTGTTGAAACAGATCAAAACGATAACACGGTGACTCAAAGAACTCGACCTGAAACAAATCATCACTCGGTCCATTTGAAGACACCAGACGTAGAGGCAAGGCCTCGCAGCGTATCTGAGACGCAGAATGATGCGACTGAAATGAAAGCCCGTGCACTGCAAAGAAGCACTTCAGATATGAACGTAAAAATCATCAACGTGAAGCAATGGCTGAAAGATTTGGAAGATGATGGCGCTGTTTCTGAGCGGAAAGAACTGCAGGCAAAATTTCTTAAAAGATTCAGTACTTCATCCTGACGTGAGGAGGTGTTCAGCCCCTCAAAGAACCAGTTAGATGCAACTGAGTAATTTATTTTCTTGAGATCGAGGGGCATTTCATTCCCAATAATTCTCGTACACCCTTGGCAAAAATCCTTTTGTTTTCATTTTATTTTATCACGTTATAACACAAAACCTTATCCGTTAAAAAAAGGAAAAACTTTACAAATATCTAGTACATATAACATCTTAGAAATTTGCTGTTCTACCTAGGGATCGTGCTTCGGGAAGGATGCTAATTTTGCAGGGATTTCTTCAGTTTTGTTGTGGTCGTGGAACTCATTCTGATTTCTAAAGGGATTTCATTCCACGTCTTTGCACCAGAAAAGGACCAGAATAGAAAAAAACTGCTTTTGGAGAATTCTAGGTTCTGCCTTGGAGTGTCAAGATCTAACTGATTTCTTGTTCAATAGTTAGATATTTGAGATCTGGTAAGGATCTGTTACCAAGTCTGCCTCTTAAGCTGTCCGAGCACAGACCATTCATTATTTTATAGATCATCACGGACCTGTGAAATATTATTAATTTTGAGACTTAAAGCCAATTGCATTTCAAGAAACAACCATCAAGAATCCTTAAAATTCCTTCCGTTCTATACCCTGGGTACCACATTAGGCTCTGGTACCCAGGGTATCCGTTCTATTACGCTTTTGCGAATGAGTGAAATGTCCCTCCAAGGAGATCCAGCTTACAAGTCAAATCTTTCAATAGGACACAGGGAAACCAACAGTATACCAATTTTGCGCTTATTAGCCAATGACATTGCCGATTTCCAATCACATGACTGAACAGAAGGCTTTTGAGACAACTTTTGTGGTACCTTCACGAAAATCAAAATGGATATTCGACTAACAGAGATACAGAGCCGGTTTTAATACGAATCGATTCTACAGGGCCTACCCCATCTTTCTTATATTGTATTCGGTTAAAATCTCATCAGGGATCGGCTCCGGGGGGGGGGGGGAACTTGACTAGGAAAGTGATGGGGATATGTCGCAAATCTCTCCACACCCTGTACCCTATCGCATAAAAAGCACCCCAAAAGCATACCCTGTCGCATAAAAATTTTTCTAAAAAGTGTCCTTCCACATGATACTCCGTCGCATAATTTTCTTATCAATTGTACCCTGTCACATAATTTTTCCAGAAAAGGGCAGCCTGTCGCATACCGTAAAAGGACTCCCTGTTGAGCGGCACATCCTTACTGGTTGAGTATGGGAGTACCCCCCCCCCCCTCGGGGGATCGGCGTTTAAGCCCGTTCCACACAGAGAGGAAAATGCTCAGCAAAGTGGCATGAATGTCATTTTGGTCAGGATAATTCTCGCCGTGTGCGGATGATTTTCGCTGAGGAAATACTCATTTGTGTAGCTGAGGAAAATATCTGTTGTGTTTGAAAATTTCTGCTATTCGTCCCGGGGGGGGGGGGTACTTAGTATATTTTGCTGACGGGATGTGCACGTCTTTCCGGGTATCTTTTTCAGCGATTAATTCTAAGGCCGGGTATCTGTTTTACTGATAAAATCTAAAGCCGGTAGCCTGAATTTAATCTTGTTTCTAAAAGCAGTTACTTTTTCGCCAACAGGGCATCTGATAATTTTCCCCAATTTTCCCAATGAACTTCTTCACAGTGCCTATTGTAGTGTGGTCTTGTCCACACTTTGTGGTCTTGAAAATTAGAAATGTGGTCTTGAAATTTAGAATGAGTGGTCTCGATATCCCTAAAATTTTCCAAATGTGTGTTTCCTTTCCTGTAA
This sequence comes from Aurelia sp. 3 sensu Dawson et al. (2005), assembly GCA_964020215.1. Classification (NCBI taxonomy): domain Eukaryota; kingdom Metazoa; phylum Cnidaria; class Scyphozoa; order Semaeostomeae; family Ulmaridae; genus Aurelia; species Aurelia sp. 3 sensu Dawson et al. (2005). Next base: position 17,188,937 of record OZ026585.1, read on the forward strand.
CACAATACTTACTATTACTTTAAAACTTTTTGCACATACATACGCAAGACCTGTTCACATTTGCCTCAGATGCAATCTTTCCCATGGTTGGTCTGTACACTAAAATTTGTTGAATTCTAGACCAGACAATTTTTTATTTGTGACCTTTCCTGGCAGTCCATGTGTATTTCTCTTCATAAAGCGTATCTAAGGATTCGACGGACATTGAAACCAACACAAAAACCTTGAAAATGGAAAAAATTAATGAAAAGTGTTTTTGGAAAGACTATTTGCACAGTTAAGGGGTGTGGGAAAGGTGCTGCCTGCCGTTTAGAAGAATGCGGTGTGAACAGTTCTTTCTTGATTAAATCTCTGCTTCCTATTTTCTCCAGATAGTGGTCTTGTGAATTCAGCTTAAAATAGGCACTGCTTCTTCACAACAAACAAACAATTGGCGTTGGCCTCCCATGTGATTCATTCAAAAGAACAAAAAAGAGGCTGCTTATTCCTGTCTACAGAACACTATCGAAAGAAATGTGGTTTTGGGTGATTCCAAAATTCTAATGCCGGGTATCGTTTTTGGCTATTTTTTCTAAAGCCGGCTCACAAAAACCATCGTAGGAGGGCACACCCCCGTCGTTTTGTATCCAAGTACCCCCCCCCCCGGGCTATTCGTACTTAACTTCTCACCGTCTGCCGTGTCACTGAGAATTTTGCTCACTGCCTTGGGTGCACATGTGTTCATGTTGCCATGGTATCAACCACAGGTCACAGCAAGATTGCGGCTCCAAGTGTGAACATGTGTGCACCGAAGGCAAGGCAGTGAGCAAAAATTCTCAGTGATACCGCAGACGGTGAGAAGTTAGGTACGCTTATCAGGTTTTAGTGATTTTCGCGTGCCATATCTCTCCTCTTTTTCATGGGATCCGTCTGTTTTCATGTGATCAGATATTTCAGCAACGGCTTGTTCATGCTACGGTTTATATTTGTATGCTGAAATGCCGAGAAAAGATCTCGCTATAGGTAACATAATCAATTGCATCTGGTGTTGGAATGAAAGAATTAACCTCAGATAAAAAGGTGTAGATGATCAAATTTATGTATTTTGCAATATTTTCAAAATTTCTTTTACAAAAAAGTTTGTGATGAAACTTGTCGTAGAAGACATTTCTTCAATGCGGTAGCTTATTATTTTTTTTTCTTTTGAGGCTCTGGTACCCAGGGTAGGTAGCTAGGTAGCAAGGTGCAAAAAATCGTTCATGAACATAGTTTACAAATGGTTTCAAATGATAAAACAGAATCAAGCGTTCCAAGACGCATACAAAATGTGAAATAAGTAAAGCCGACGTCAAATTTGTTTATTTTAGTCCTGGTCAGCAGAGATAAACGTTAATCAACTGTATGACTGTCTTTCTTTCGTTCTTACTTACTGTCTTACTGATCTGGAACTCCCTCTTAGAATACAAAGTGGACTTTGTATTTCTTCTCCTTTTCGCTCCTCCGCCCTACTGTAGAGTCTGCGCGCAGGCTACAGTGCAGCAAAACAATATGCTATGCTTGGGAATGTGACTCAGGTTGTTGGATGCATCTGCATGATCACCTTGTAATCAGCCTCGTCCCCAGAGACTTTTTGAGGACGCAGTTAGTTGCCTTGTGGTATTAGAACCTGACTGCCTCGGACTTTCCAGATTTCAAAATTGCTGATAATTTCAAAGATTTTCCAGATTTCACAAGACATTTGAGGATTCTGCATGGTTTTTGACGATCCAAACGATTTGTGGGATTGCCAAAGAAAAGTCTAAAGATTTTCTTCAAAATTTCAATCATTTTTTTGGCATACAAATCTGAAACTTTTTAGACTTCAAAAGATTTTCAGGATATTCTTTGGGATTTCAAAGATTTAGTGAAGATACTGGAGATTTTCAAGATGTTTGGTATTTTGAAGACTTTTTTAGATTGTTCACACAAGAGTACGAGATTTTTGGAGTGATTTCTCGCTGGTGTTTTTGCAGGAGAAACTGCTTGCAAAAAATCTCAGATCGCGGAAAAATTAAGAAACTCCAGCATGTTTTTCCTTTATTCTCACCACAGGTGGCGGAGAATGGTTCAGTAATACTTGCACGATTCAATAATACATACAAATGTACTAAGATTTAATCATGCCTGCCAGTTAACTGGGTTGAATTTCTCTGGAATCCTTTATTAGTTACACAGACTCCTATCTCCACATCTCTGTGTTGCGTTTAGGCCCAATTGTGTCGTGTTGTTGCAGTTGGGCTTCCTGTGACTGAATGTACAGTGTTATTCAATACAACTGCACTGCAACAACACAACACAATTTGAGGCCTAAACGAAACACAACGATGTGGAGATAGGATTCTGTGTAACTAATAGAGGATTCCAGAGAAATTTAACACAGTTAACTGGCAGATATGATTAAATCTTAGTACATTTGTATGTATTACCATTCTCCCCCACCTGTCTTCTCACTTGTTTCTTGTATATTACTCGGAAAGAACTTGATTGACAGGGTGCACACACAGATCTGACAATTCCTATGGTGATAACCCAAAGTCTTGGATATTGCCAGCGACAACCGGAAGATACAACCGCGTTCTCAACCAATTCCAAAGGATGGGGACTCAGTTCATTCCTCGCAACTAACAAGTCTCTAAAACCATTGTCCTGTGGCAGTCGAAAACCAAAATGGTGGGAAAATTCTCGCAGACATGTTTCATCGTTACGTCATAATGCTGACATGCTGACAAAACTTGACTGGATCCAATGATTTTCTGCTCCTCACAAAGTTTATAGAATGAAATAATGCTGTCTATTAGGAAAATAATGAGAAAAATGAAGCACTAAAGGTGAATTTTATTGCGTTATTTTTATTCTATACAATAATATCCCGAGGGGGGGGGGTTGTTTGGTATATTTGTGCGACGGGGATGTTCCATTTTTCAGGGTATCGTTTTCGCCTATTCGCCTATTTTTTCTGGAGCAGAGTATCAAACGAAGGAACTTTCTCTGGAGCCGGTAGTCAAAACATGTCCAAGGGGGAAATTTTGTTAAATTTTTGTGTTTTGGAGTATGCTTACTGACTTTTTATAGAATCCTTTTATAGAATCCGATATCATTTGAGGGCAAAAATTCTGGAACCGGGTAAAAATATTTCTTTTTAGGCATACCCCCGTGCAAATTTAGGTCTAGTTCTAATATTCACTCTTCCCCATCACATGTGGTTAATCTTTGGCCCGTCAAATGAAAAACTGGGGCGAAAATTCTGCCAGACATGATATCATTGCCCATTGGTTACGTATTGCGAGAAACACCATGAAACACTGACAAAACTTGATTGGATCCTGCGTCTCACAACATCAGGCGCATTTTTTGGCAATTTTTTTGCCAGACTTTCTGAAAGAAGCTGAAACGGATATGATATTCAATCACATGTCCGAACACAAACACTGACCAACAGACTTTGAGAGATGACATGACTCCGCATTCATTTCTGGTGAGTAATAAAACAATTGACGATCAACCATGATTTCCTTGTGGTTTTGTTCCTCCGCAGCATTGTGGAAGACCTTCGCGGGAATCTGACTGCGTTGCGTTAAAGAGCCATCGTCACCCATGGTCCTTTGCGGCCATGCTAAAATTTCCAATTGTCTGAAAATCAAACTTGGCCTAAGCGGAAAATACGGAATCACATCAGAGTGCAGCTTCCTCAACCATGTCAAGAATATGAAATAAACTTCTGGAATTGGATGGGGGTCTATTTAAAATTCCGGCTTAGAGGGGGCTTATTAGAGCCTTTACGGTACTTCATTGTGCTCGCAAATGACCGCGGGTGATTATGGCTTTTTGAAACCCATCACCAAACAAGATCCTTTGCCCTCCAAATAAAAGCAAGGCAGAGGTACAACAATCCAAAGTAGACTTCTGGGTCGCAAAATTACATGATTAGTTGTTGTTGTGATTAAAACCTGGAGACAGGCCAGGATCTGCAGAAACGATGGAGATGCACGTGTCTGGCTGTCAAAGAAACTTGGTCGTTGACCCTTGATCGGGAGGAATTTAAATCAGACAAGTGCCCTTACAGCAGTTTCTGCCATTGCCAGAGGTGGCACTTGTCCGATTTAAATTCCTCCCTTGATGATAGAATCGAACCCTGCTTACGACACGACTGGGAGCCGTTGCGCTACCTGAAACATGCATTGATTGCACTTCAGACATTCTCTTGTGCTCACTGGGTCATTGGAAGTAAAATTCATATCTTCCATTTTAAACTCCTGTTCCTTACAAGAAAGATTTGAGTCCCCAATTCTGGAGCAACAACAACAGCCACTTTGCTCCCCTTGGCTTGCCCATAACCACTGGTACCAACCAATTCAATACATTATCAAGCTCGCTTTTCCATTAGCAGTTTACTCAGGTTTACAGATGTGATGTTCCCATATTTATCATAATAATTGGGACCATCTTTTCTTGTCAGGTTTCAAAGTCATTGATGTATGATGTGAAGAACAAAGGTCCAAAACATCAGCCCTGTGGAATCCCACACTCAAATGTATAACACTGACAATGTTGAAACAAATAGGCAACAAGTTGCATAAAAACAAAGTGAAATCAATTATTACCTTTATCGAATAAAAACTTCAGTAACTAACAGTTACCAGCACTGCATACTGAATGTCAAGACTTGCGTTACACATGAAGATTGAGTACTAAAGATAAATCTACCCTGTACTGCTATAGTGGGCCAATGCATATCAATGTTACACCCAAAAAAGGTCATATTGATTGGCTTACAGGGGGCAGGCTACCTACAAAAAAGAAGATAGTGTCCAGTGTTGGAAGGCACATAAATGGTCAAAGGCTCTTCAAAACCAATGCTAGCGAAATCCAATCAGAATCAGATGTGCAGTTCTAACATGTTTGTGCGCACTACAGGACAAGTTTGCAAACTTAATCTATATAAACTTAAAAACAAAACGAAAAACACCTTATATTAATGCCTAAAACTGCGTGAAACTATCTATGGAACAAAACATCAAGTTACCCAAGAGCAAATGAAAATGCAAGCTACGATTGGACACTTAGCATTTATTTCCTATTTTTGACCACAGTTCTCTCTTGTCCAGGTTAACACACCTTTGGGCAGATCATACTGCCTCAACTGCCAAAGATGGAGATCAAACTAATGCCCTTAGATCTTAGCAACTGCTGGCCTTCCAAAATCGGAGTTGTTTAGGGATTTAACACAGCTTTCTATCATTGATACCCATTTGAATTTCATTACTGAGTGGAGTTATTGGCTATATTAAGTTATACACCAGAAGTGAAGTTCAACTGTCCCTTGACAATGATGTAACGAGTTCACATATGCATTGCGATTGGTGAGATTGATGGGACTTGTTGGCCAGGAGAGCTGGGATTCTGTTTGGCCAGCGCTTTCTTCAGCTCTTCCTCTTTCTTTGCTTGCTCACGAAGATGAATTTTCATGTGGCGCCGACGCTCATCTGATCGGGCAAAGCGACGTCCACAGACATCACAGGCAAAGGGCTTCTCTCCAGTGTGGGTTCTGATGTGTGTTGTCAAATGATCTGATCGTGAAAAATTCCTCATGCAGATGCGACACTGGAAGGGCTTCTGGCCAGTATGGGTACGCATATGACGTGTCAACTCATCTGATCTCGAGAACCTTCTTGGGCAGTTCTCTACAAGGCAGGCATATGGGCGTTCACTTGGTGGCACTTTGCATTTGCTGCTTTGGATGGGGTTTACCCTCTTTTCTTTCAAGATGTTTGCACCTCCCTTGGTTGCACCTGGCTTCATAGAATTGATTGGGAAGAACTCAGATGAAATGGTTGTGTTGATCTTAAGTCCATTTTGGGGTTCAAATGCAGAATTTTCAGACACACCAGGCCATTTCATGTTCAAGCTTGATGTCTGGTATTTATACACATTTGGTGGGTATAAATTCTGCTGTTGTTTTTGCTGCATAAGCTGTTGTTGAACTTGGTACATTTTCTCAACCAGGTGTTGTTGGTGGTACTTCTGGATGCCAAGGAGGAGTTGCGCCTGGGCCTCCTTTGGTCCAACCTCGCATGAAGCATTAGTTGTGGCTGGCATACACCACAATTCTTGGGGTTGTGAGGTGGCTGGGCTTGGGATCACTTGACGCTCCTGAAGCCACCAGTTCTCAGGTGATGTGGCAGACTGCTGAGAGTATGGGCTGGCAGGAGAAGCTGGCTGGGGACTGTAGCTTGGTTGAGGGCTATAGCTTGGTTGAGGGCTGTAACTTGATTGAGACTGAGGACTGTATGCTTGCTGTGGACTGTAAGCTGGTGGAGGGGAGCTGTAGTCTTGGTAACAGGATGATGGGCTGTCAGCTTGTGCTCTTTGAAGAGAGGCCTTCAAGGACTGGACATCTGGTTTGAGATCGCAACAGTAATCATCACCTGAAAGGTAGGTAAGTTGATATGAAAATTATTAGCATGCCTTCAGTTATTCAGTTATTTCATTTCTGACTTTCTTTTCTTGAAAGAACTTTCTTATTCTCTGTTATTCTTAATCATATTTTGAAGATGACTCACTCTCCTTTGTGAGGTGAATTACTCTCCTCTGGATTTATTCCCCAGTTCTGTGGTCCTTGATTCTTCAACCTGTAATATTAAAGCTCGCGGAGGAGAGCAAAAATGAACAATGAAATCCCAACAAAGTCAGTAAAAAAGCGGTCTCGTTTGCGTGGTTGAAACAACCATTACATCATGTCGAAGTTATGCTATTATTGTTCAACGAGATATGCAACCATTTATCTTTTGTATTAAACGGAGTCATGCATAATTTGCTGTTCCTTTCATGCAGAATCTGATTATTGTGTACACAAAGAGTCGTTGTTTCCTTATTCAAAGGATCGAATTTAATTACCATCTCTTTTTAGAACAGCAGAAAGCAGATGTCGAAATGGCAGCAACGAAAAGCGCGGGTATCTTCTTTGGCCCTGGGGGCGCCTAATTTTTGTGGGATTTCGTTTTTCAGGGAGGGACAAGCTCCCATGCATGATCAACAGGGTTTTAAGATATAGGGGGAATTACATAATCATATGGGGCATGGGATGGTCATCATTTTAGGTGGAACTGTATGTTTTGCAATCTTGTTTGTAAGAAATGATTTCTGCTGTTTTCATCCATCACTGACACGAAAACGTTAGAATCTTACAAATCACAACATGGCGTCTATTAACACGAACTGCGAACCGCTTACGAACTCGCCTTCAATCCCTACGAGTTGCTGCCCTGCGGAGCTATTTTGTCCTTGCTTTCAAAATATGACAAGATTCGCGTCGCCTTCAGCTTCTGGCAATTTACAACTTTGCGCACGAAACTAAGTAAACAAAACAGATTTCAATGAAAACATGATAAGATGAAATATCCCTTCATGACTTTACGATCTTCAAATCCTCCTGCATGTAGCACCAAAATCACCGCTCCTGTTCACTCACCTCTTGGGAATTTTGACTTCCTTTCTGGAATGTGATTTCGAAACCCTTGCTATGCTTGCGAAACCCTTGCAAAGCAGTTCTCTGCAGGTACCAACTCGATTTATTACACTAAATCATTACAATACAGTTTTCAAATTATTCAAATGAATAGCTCTGATGATAAATTCACTTGGTCGAGTACAACTGAGATATGAGTTACCAGGAAAATCGAAGCTGCTGCCGCGGCAGCAGTTGTCGCCGTGGTCGCCATGATGGCCTGTTGTAAACAACTCTATACTTACCAAAGGCACTAAGATCATCGGGAAAGGGCATAGCATCGCCATAGCTGTTGACATCTTCCACATTTGGTACTGTCTGTGACATTGCATTTACGTCTTCGCATGGTGATCTTGCGTTCTGGTAAGTTGAAGACGCCATGTTGCCAACCTGAGTGGAAACTGCGTCATAGTTGCTGAAGAAGTGTTCTGCACTTGCAGCCTGGAGTAAACTGTTGATACAATCCATGATGATTTTATTCGAAGTTTCTTTCTTTTGTAGATAAAATTCTTGAGTAAAATTTAGTAGCTTTTTAGAAGAGAGTTTCTTTAGGACCCTAGGAAATTGACCAGCAATACCTAAATTGGGTTTTTGCTCTTTCGGTGTCGCCTGCGACCCGGTTTCACTTACGTTACGTTTGAAGAAAATGCCAGACTGACGTTGAAATGCTGGGCGTCATTCTTTATGGAAGACTTTGTCCTCAGCCAAATCAGATTCCTTCTACTCCAAATATGGCACACCTATTGTTCTACTAACCAATCTGCAACGTAGGAAAGTTTCATAAGCCAATCAGTAAGCAGACTTTGTCAAGGTTGAAATCAGATTCCATCTCTTCCAAATATGGCATAGCCATTGTTATGCTAACTAAAATTATCCAATCAGCAATAGACTCAAACTTCTTTAGCCAATCAGCTATCAAAAATTAAATTCAGCGAAGCATGACTGCATAGCAACAGTCAATCAAGTGAAAAACATTGGTTGTTGAGTTGTTGTGGTTGTATTCTCTTCCGCAAATGACATCGCATATGTATCGGGCTTTTCACAGTGGCTTGAGGATGTTGATTCTATTTTGAACCTCCAAATCACGATTAAACTTCGATTATTCTCAAGATTTCAAAAGTCTGCATGTCAAAAGAGTCGAGACTAGAGTTACCGGCTTGACTAAGGTAATCATGGCTTCACTATCATCATCATAACGACAAATTTAGTCCAGGCCGCCTAAAGCCAGCAGGCGCTCCTTGGATGTGACTGTGCTGACAGCCTGTTTAGTTTCTTATTAAAAGGGCATTTATCAAGGAAAGAGGCTGAAAGGTTTCTTACACTATGGTTAAGAAACCTTCAATGATTTCAAGTTAAATATCTTTACATACATTCATCAGTATATTGTAAATACACTGCTGCACATCATAAACTGGGATTTAAGATTATCAAAAATGGGAATTCACAATTTGTATGCTGATGCAAGCTTCTGCATGAATTTATGCATTTGAAAATGACCTCATCACAAATTGTTCAGCCATGATGAAGTATGTTATATTTTTGGGATCCTCCTACAAGAAACCTTCCTAAAATCAGGCTGAGAAGTTTCTTACATGAGGGCACCATTTCTCAAAAAATCACTGATCAGCCTGAGGAGGTTTCTTACAAAGTGGTTTCTATTTTGCAGGTTCTTACTGAAACAACAGATGTTGAGGAATAGTCTTATGCTTGAAAACGATGTAATAGACCCAATGGGCTAAGGTTTGTGTTACCCATTTCAAGTCATGTGACCATACTCTTGGAAGGTTATAGTATTATGCTACAATTTGCACTCATGGCACAACTTTTCATGGTACGAAATATGTTAGAGAGATCAAAAGATGTTTTATCAAGAGATCGATCACATGAATTGAACTAGGAAACCTTTGCCAATTTTTCTATCTGGGTTTGATTTTCGACATAACTCCTTGCCTGCTTGCTCTGTTTTACTTGTTGACTTCATCCAAATCCAAGAGTTTAAACAGAATCAAAGTAATTGCGCTATATGAATTTCTCAATATTTCTTTTATTCCCCTGCCCTTGTCCCGATCTTCACAATTTTCCTGCAATCAAACTTGTTGTAAACAATTTCTTATGGCCCGGCACCGACAGGAATGTTGCAGGACGAAAATCAGCTAGAAAGCAATTATCGAAAATCAAAAACAGAAAAACAAACTCTTATCTCTAAAAAAATTCCAGCACTAAATACCGCTAAATTTAGGCCGCACATTTCTTTGGAAAGTTGGATGCAAATTAGCCATGACTATCACTAGAATCTTTTCAAGCCCAGATTGAATGGATAAGCCTTAACTTTATTCAATCCGCTGAAGAATAGCAGCGAAACGATTTCTGTTATTCTGGGGGATTACAAATGTTTTGAAGAGAATATAATCGAATGATACATCGGATTAGGTCGATTATGACGTAGGGTACAGACAGTAAACAGCCTGCAAAGACACACAAAACAGAATGAGTTGATCGCAAGCGTGTTCCTCCGCGAAACTGGTAAGAAACAATGCGTTGAACCATATTGACAATAGACAGCATGCTTTGAGCAGTAATGTTATCTATACTTTTCTGCTTTCTAGCCTGGGAATTAAATATTTGTGGCCACTATTGCCTGTTGCTAAGGAGAATACCCCTGTTCCCGTTCCTCATCTTGACCGAACAATCATATTGCGCCGAGCGCAAAATGCAATAGCAATGGAAAATTTTTGCTCGATTCTATTTTAAAAGAAAAAGATAGTGACCTACTCAATTCAATAGAGTAAATGTCAAAGGCATGTGCCCCCAGTGCCCCAGTGCCCCCCCCCCCCCGGTTTCTACGTCTATGAAAGCTTTGAAAAGACTCAATGAAGGCTATATGAAGGTACAGTTTTGGTTGCGGGAACTAAATTTTTTGTGTCAAAAATTATTGTGTGCATCGAGGTGTGCATAGCTTCTAAATAATAGGACAGCTAGAGATTCAGATTTGTTTTGTTTCTCAGCTTTGTTTCTCGAAAACACCAGAAAGCAAAAAAGGTGACTGATCATTTTCTCAAAGGGAGTCGAGCAGCCATCATTTTTTCAAACAGCCTTGCAAAGACGATAGGCCATAACACGTGCCAAACCATATTTGGAAACCGGTTGTTCAGGCTCACGTTAGTTCAGGCCATTTTGAAAAAATGGACCTACTTTTTAAGAGTAATATTATGAGTCCCGATTGCCAAGTGATATCAGCCAATCAAAGAACGTATGGAAACAAGGGATGAAATAAGTCTAAATTTATGACTCATCTGGTTAAAGACAAAATAACAGTTTCAGAAGTGAGAAGTAGTGTTGAAGAGAAATTCTTTCTGCTTCATTCTCTTCCTTGCTGACGTCAAGTAGAATAGATTTCCATTGTTGCTTAGTTGCTGTCAAAATTTGTATCTCAGATCACACTGTCAACAATTCATCCTTTACAGAATATGTTCAAGCCAAGACTTCTTTATCCTGCACCATCAAAGCCATACTGCCCCTTTGCTTTAACAGGTAGCAACACTCTCGTAAATCTGTCAAGAATTTGCCTTCATTAGCGAAACAAAGCGAATATCTTTATTTCATCAGTCTGCTAGCGATGTCACAGCATTGCAGAGCCTACTAACAGGCCAACAGTGCTGGAAGTAACAAAGGATAAATTGATTTTAGAATTAAACGTAATGAAGTCCTGCCTATTCATAGCAAAAATGCTATTCTTAAGATTCCTGCAATCTATTTCTTTGCGCTTGTTTATGCTTCTTCTCTCCAGGAACAAATGTCCTCTTTGTTGACCCATGGTAAGGCCTTTGTGCTTCCGACCATGCACTCTAACGTTGCTCTGTCGACTTAAAGAAAAATACCATGTTTTTTTCGCCTTACATTCTTTAGAAAATATTTCGGAATGTTTATAACATGAAGATTTACATCGTTGAACATAAACATGTTTTTTCCATAACAAGAGAAAAGCGCTGCTTTCCTTCCTTCAGCTGTCGCATTACCGGCCACGTTCTCGATAGCCTGGAACTGGAAGCAGGCACTAAACAGCGCACAGCCTTGTTGTCTTTTTCAAAGAACTGACAGTTAGAAAGTGTCACGACAATAATAGAACGAACAACGAACAGTTAGTAGGCTCACGATCCGCTACTGTTAGATTCAACAGTTAAAGCCCGGGGGGGGGTGACATAACATACTGAGGGTACGGGTATGTGTCGCCCATACGGGTAGGTTTTTGGGTCCAAAATTCTCTAAACAAGGGTCCCTTTTTCGGCAGATTTTCCTTAAACATGGGTGGTTTTTCCAGAAATTGGCAAAAAATTGTCAAAAATGGGTAGATTTCCGCCAAAGTTCATCATAAAAGTGGGTATGACGGCAACTGTCGGTAATTAGAAGAGGGTAGCTTTTTGAAAACCGGGCGGCAGACCCCCGTCCATCCACAAGTCATGTACCCCCCCCCCCAGGAGTTAAAGCCTGTAAAACATCTTTGTTTTGTTAATCATATTAAACGAATAAAGGAATTACGAATTTTACTTCCATCTTGGTTGTTATAGCTTTGAATTTTCTTCATTTTGACTTTTCTTCGGCATTTAACCGTCAGCTGAGCAAGGCGAAAACAAACCTTAAAGGGGCAGGGTCCCGTAACCGTAAAAAAACCTGTTATTTCTATGATCTATATTGTTGTCCACACGTGGCCATTGTGTTCCGCCCAGATTCTGGTGGATGGGTGAATCCACAATAAAGTTACTTCTAAAAATCCACCATTATCTCTACAACAAATGAGTGTTTGGTATATTTCTCTAGAAAATTCAAGAGTCCAACTTCAAAATAACACCTAGATTTTGAGAAATATAGTGGAAAATCTCTGTGTTAAGGACTATCAAAAATACTGAAAAATCATTGTTTCGAAAGAAGTTTGTTTACATTACATGACCCTGCCTTTAGATTAGCTACCATTATCGAGAATCTCAACTGATCAGTAATCGTTTGCTTCCAGAGGGTAAGGTCTGGAGTGACCAAGATAGTGGAGTCAAAACGTCCTCATCGCTCTGCAGTTTTCGAAGAAACTCTAAAGTCAAACCATGATTCACCTGGTTTTTCTTTCTTTTTTGTCAAAAATCCTTGTAAATAGGATAATTCTTTATATTCAGTTTATACCTCGTTTATACTGATTACAGTGAGTCCTTGTCCCACTTATCGCTCACCAAAACGAGACTGCTGCTTGCCAAACCGAGACCGCCCACAGCGAGGTATATCAGTTGTAAACGGGGTATATCAGTTTGGCGGAGGAGCGAAACTACGGCTTGTAATCAGTCTATATTCAGTTATCATTACATTTTGTTTTAGCATGGCTACCTGTAAAATAGTAATAAATCATTGAGTGAACTACTATGGATAAAAAAGTTAAAATGAGAATGAAATGAAAAATTTTGGGATCGTCCTCGTTGTTGGCGTTTAGTTGTCTCAACTTACTTCTTGCGAGATTTACGATTACGCAAAATCACTCATGCAAAACATTTCAATTGTCGTTATTCGCGGGCATTTTAACGTGACATTATAATCTGAGACAGAATTTTACTGCATACCGGGTAAGTCAGAAAAATGTATGCATTTTTCAAAAGCATAAGGGCTCGAATCTTTGGAAACTTGTAAAATCAAATGTGTTAAATGTTATTGTCAAATTCTTTCAACTGAATAGAACGAAGGGAAAGACCGCACTCACTCTCGCCATTGACGGAGCTCAGACAGTTCGAAATGAGGCTGTGTGCTGTTCAAAACAAATCTAGGCCATGACGAGGAAAGTGAAATGAGAGCTTATTGAAAATGTTAAATCGACGAGATAAAGGAGAGGATGGAAAAACAGGGAACACACAAAGGTAGGCCTGACAGTTCTTATTCTTTACAACTATAATTAATCTAATAGGTACTTCCCACTTTTCCCGACACCCATGAACAGAGTTGCAATTTTTCAAATCGGTGTGATGGTTGGCATTAATTAGTCTAAGGCTATTTACAACGCTAATCTCAAAAAAGTGATTACTATCATCATCATCATCATCATCATCATCATCATCATCATCATCATCATCATCATCATCATCATCATCATCATCATCATCATCATCATCATCATCATCATCATCATCATTCTTATTCTTATTATTATTTTGTATTACTATGCTTCAAATGATGCATTCAATTGTCTGACTTACCCATTGGTACGCGATAACGGAGTCTGCATATGAGTTTAAAGTCGAAGCCTTTAGATTACGTCAGTTGAAAAGTTTCTTTGATACTGATTCTTTGGACTAACCATAATATGGACTGATTGCAATGAGTCCCAGTGATCGCTATTCAAAACGAGACTACTACACCAATGAATGAATGAATAAATGAACGAACGGACGAACGAATGAATGAATGAAGGCTGTAAAGAATGAATGAAATACAATCGAAGCGACGAAGAGAATGTGAAAGTATACGAAAATGAATGAAGCCAATAAGAACTGAACATGAACAAACGATAAGGAAAAATATTGCAATTTAGAGGACGTTAGTCGCAAAAACTCAACGCTATGGATAGCATAACATTGACAGCGAACACAGTGTCAACGATAAGGAACACTGTCAAACTCAGTTACTATAATGTGGAGATTTTGTTCGTGGAGCTGTTAACGAAATAGCAATTCAAAAGTAACAGAATAAGGAAAAATATTGCAATTTAGAAGACTTTAGTCACAAAAACTCAACGCTATGAATAGCATAACATTGACAGTCAACGATAAGGAACACTGTCAAACTCAGTTACTTTAATGCGGAGCTTTCAGAGGCCATCGTTCGGTAACAAAGGAAAGAAGGGTGGTCCTCCTATGATGTTGCATAAAAGATAAGAATAAAATGTTTTCCCCAATTTTGCTTATGGCTGAAAATTTCCAAAGATTCATTTTCACGGACCAATCAGACTTCGAGGTCTGGGCAAGTCTCGATCGCAAGAGAAAAAGACAATAGACCTTTTAGCTATTCTACAAAAGAGCCTGGATCGAGCGTTATTTTTTTATACAATTTTATACGCGAGGTTCGTTCGAGTGGCGTTAGAGGTTCTAACACTATTATGCACATTCGAAAATTCTTCAAATTGCATCGTAACATCGTTCGACTCAGATTCTTTCCTAGAATAGCTAAAAGGTCTATTGGTGAAGCTATTGTAAAATTTGTCCTACATTCATGAAACGCAACAAGGACAGTAGACTGCTTGAAATAGCAAACTCAGATATAGGCCCTTTTTTGACTCACCCGTTAGTGTTTACGTCTTTTAAGAAGATTCTGAAAGGCGACACACCAAATATATCATTTCGTTTATTTGATGTTAGATTCTATTAAGGAGGGTTGACCTTCAGGCCGAGTTGTTCTACAAAGGGCTCTCCACTTAAAGAATTATACCATAATGTTAAAAGTCTAATACAAATTTACAAATTCTGTAATTAAAGAAAGTCACTAGAATGGAAAGTCACCTAAATACTTCTGAAAATTCTGCGAATTTATGATATGTAGTCTAAGACTGCGTTCACACGATGCCGGCACATTTTGAAAACGATGAAAAATGTGACGGTAGCAAAATTTGAGCTAGCGTTCACACGATGCCGGAACAGTTTCAAAACGGTGCGAAATTTGCAGGTAAAAAGCTCGTTGCAAGACTTTGATGCAAAGAAATGTACCTAAACCCTAAGGATCGTTCAGTCTCGTTCCAAATGCGTCTAAAAATGTTCTGTTTCATCATTTTCAAGTGTTTACACGATACCATTTCCAAAATATGCCGATTAGAGTTCCGTTTTATAAATCTACCGTTTTCAAAATCTGCCGGCACAAAATGTGCCGTTTTCGTGTGAACAGGAGGCCTATCCGTCGAATTTTTCACCGTTTTCAAAATGTGCCGGCATCGTGTGAACGCAGTCTAAGTATGGCCACTGTTCTCTAAGTATGTAAGCAATAATATTTTGCAATATATGATTTAATAGCTAACATGTTCAACTATTTTTAGAATCTTTCCTGGCTGAAATCGGTCACTCCGTTCAGATTGTAGATTCAGTGAAAGAGGTCCTTTTTTAAAAACGTGCCAAAATTAGGAGCAACTTTCCCCTCTAATATGTTTCCTTGACACCAGAGTCAAACGGATGACTTCTGCTCTTGCCATCCTCTTGGGGCCTGAAACAGCCTTCCCCCTAGAAAGAATTACCTATTCAGGGGGATTCCATTCTCCTAAGAAGACAAAATACATGAACACATCCAAATGTCATTATTCTTAGGAAGGAGAACAAAAGAAATCTTAATACCACCTATTCTTGAGAATGGAATATTTATAACAGATTTTACTGAAAAGGCACAATTATTCAATGATTATTTCATACTTCAGTGCACCACAATTGACACAGACAGTGAAATTCCAGGAGATAGCCCAGTAACTGCACCTCTGATAAATGATTTTATCATCTCTGAGGACAGGATACTAAATATCATAAGATCACTTAATCCCAACAAAGCACATGGCTGGGATGATATATCTGTAAGAATGATAAAATTAAGCGATGCTGCATTAGTCATTCCATTGAAGATAATATTCACAAACTGTCTGAGAAATGGTTTATTTCCCCAAATATGGAAATATGCTAACGTAGTTCCAGTTCATAAGAAAAATGAGAAGAATCTGAAGGGTAACTACCGTCCAATTTCTCTTCTTCCAGTCTTTGGGAAAATATTTGAAAAAATCATATATGACTCGCTATACTCGCATCTTGTGTCATGTGAACTACTAAACCCGAATCAATCAGGTTTTCGTCCCGGTGACTCAACAATCAATCAGCTAATCTCAATAACACATACGATTTTTAAGGCCTTCGACTGCAATCCTCCACTTGATGTTCGTTCTGTATATCTTGATATCTCCAAAGCATTCGACAGGGTGTGGCATGATGGTTTAGTCTACAAATTAAAACGCTGTGGTGTATCAGGACGGCTTCTCTCTCTTGTTCAAAGTTTTCTAAGAGATCGAAAACAGCGTACCGTTCTGAATGGGCAGTGCTCTACTTGGTGAGATATTTCTGCTGGCGTTCCCCAGGGCTCTATCTTGGGTCCTTTGTTTTTTCTTGTGTACATAAATGATCTAACTAGAGATCTAAAGTGCAGTGTAAAGCTATTTGCTGACGATACCTCGTTGTTCACAGTAGTTGAAGATCCCAATACAGCTGCCAATGACATGAACCATGATCTTGAGTTGATAAGGCAGTGGGCTCGCGACTGGAAAATGTCATTTAATCCTGATCCTCAAAAGCAAGCTGTTGAATTGACGTTTTCAAGGAAAAAAATCGAAATTGATCATCCGAATATTTTCTTCAATAACATACCGGTGAAGAAAGTAGATGAACATAAGCATTTAGGAATTGTCCTTGACACAAAGTTGTCTTTCTCTGCTCATATTAAAGAATCTATTTCCAAAACAAGAAAGGGTATAGGTATGCTGAAATATCTCTCCAGTTATCTGCCCAGGCATACCCTAAATGAACTGTACAAACTCTATGTGCGACCCCATCTAGACTATGGGGATGTGATATACCACGTTCCTGCAAAGATATGTGCTTTCACTCAGAATATCACCTTGTCAAATATGATGGAAAAATTAGAATCTGTCCAGTATTCTGCTGCACTAGCTGTGACAAGAACATGGAGAGGGACATCACGAGAGAAACTATACACGGAGTTGGGCTGGGAATCACTAAATCTTCGAAGGTGGAGTAGACGTCTCACCTTGTTCTACAAGTTTATGAATGATTTAACACCTGCATATACAATGAATCCAATTCCGCCGGTTCAACAGTCGCAGTACTCTCTTCGCAATCAGGATGTCGTTGGGCGAATTGGGGCAAGGACAGAACAATTTCAGTCTGCCTTCTATCCTCACTGCTTATCCGAATGGAATAAACTTGATCCAGAAATCAGAACTGCACCATCTGTTGCTGTTTTTAAGTCAAAATTGCTATCCAAAATACGCTCTCCTGCACAATCCGTTTTTGGTATTCATGACCCTAAAGGACTATCCTATATTACTCAACTAAGGGTTGGTCTTAGCGCACTGAACTTTCATAAATTCAAGCACAATTTTAGGGATACAATAAATCCAATGTGCCCCACAAATGATGGTGTCGAGGATACTGAACACTTTTTGTTGCATTGCCCTTCTTTTGACGAAGAACGACGAGATCTTCTCGCTGGAGTTTTTTCGCTATTGCGACCATATGGATATATCAATTCTTCAAACAACTTTCTTACCAAACTTTTATTGTATGGCGACAAGGGTCTTTCTAATGACGTTAATAGAGATATATTACAATTAACCTTGCAGTACATCCATAAAACTGGTCGATTTGATTGAGATAATTGCAAACCTTGTTACATTCCACCACCTTCCCCCGTTTTTCAAAAAATTCATAGGTAGATCTGTATGTAGTTCTAATTGTTCTTTTTGTTCACGTAATTCTCTTGTCTTGTGTTTTTAATCCTTTAAATATATATATATGTTTAATGGCCTCGGGGTAGACATTGTCTTTTGCTCCTCGGGGCATCGTTGTAGTAGTATTGTAGAGTCATTTTTGTAAGTAGTGTCGTGTAGCTTATATTGTAGAGTATCTCTGTAAGTAGTGTAGTGTAGCTTGTAACATATATTGTAACTTTTTATTGGAATATAGAAAAAAAAAGAAATCTTCTTGTTTTTGAAGGTTTTCGAATGGGGCTTTCTGCAGAAAATTTCCCATTTCGAGGAGAAGGAAGGGCCGATTAAAGCCGCATAAATTACTGCACTTAATTGGACATATCGGGAATGAAAAAAGACAGTTCTCAGTATCATTGCTTCGATATTCGGGGAGCAGCATTCTTTCAAACGCCTGGCCTTTTTATTGACTCACCCGGTATTTGCTAGGTGAATCATTAGAAAGATGTTTACTTTTTGATACTAGCCATTAACATTAGCTTTCAATGCTTTCAAACGCTCCTTTGGATCAATGTCTTAAACTGAGTCGGCAAAAAGTCCTTCATCAACAGCACAAGTGCTACACCAGCTTGCTCGCTCATTAGCACAAGATCAAGCATATCTGAGGCAGGTGGATTTGAAATTGTGTGAACAGACAGAAGAAACTTGTACGTCCAAGATAAAGCTATAAAGTTTGGAAAATCTAATTCCATAAATCAGGACAGGAAACTTTGATAAATTACCACATTTGAAAGGTTGCAGCGATGCAATGGAATTTCATGTTAATGATTGGTATAATGTGTTGCCTGAGCGTTCTTTGGAAGCGAAAACAACGAAACACTCGTTGGAGGCCGAAAAAATTCACTTGTGGCGAAATCATGTTGATATCCTACGAAATGAGCGTATTGGGACAGTTACACAATGTAAGGAGAGGTAGACGAAATGCTATATGTCAGAGTTGTGATGAAGAAAGAAAGTCATTATTTGGTTGTTTGGAAATCATGGTGCAGAATAGACGGCTGAAGGAATATGGATTTTAAGGTTTATTTCCGTATTGCGAGCAGGTCAAGTATAATACGTAGTGGGGAAGTTACATACATTGTCGTGCAAGCATTTTTCAACTAGAATACAAAAGAATAACTGTCGAGCAAAGTTAAAGACGTCTTTGGAAGAAAAAGAGGAATGATTTAAGGAATACAAACGAGGTTATGTTCTATACTTGGAGGTGGAAGGGGCCATATGTGGAGTTCAGGCCCCGTTTAAGCCATGGGTACGAAATCATGCCGTCAGATCTGCCGTTGCATCGAAATTTAGTCTCTTTGGGATTATGCTACAATGCCAGCCAAAGGTCTTGGAACATCTCTGCTAATTTTGCCTTGTTTTGCGATTTCCCCCTCTCCCCCTAAGAACAATGTTGCTTTGTGGTAAAAAATTGGGATGACGGCGATCTGCGACTCTGCTGGAATGCTGAGACAATAACCTTTTATATCATGGTTAAAAATGCGGATTATGAAGAAATGGCCTAATTTTTCCAAGGACTTTTGGCAGGCATTGTATCTTTGTAGCTATCTGATGATGCAAAGATTGTCAACTTCTCATTCATGTTTTGAGTAGGGATGTGCTTCTAGCGTTTCTAAAAAGTACCGTTGGCTGGGCTAGTGTTAAGCTTTATGGTACTACAAAGTGGTGGGGAACTTCCCCACCAGCCCCTTCAAAGTGCCCACCAATCATGTCTATGCTCCTCACAAGCGACGAGCCCTTTTCTGTCGCAAATCTTTTCAGAATATGATCAATAAAGATTGAAGACAGGTTTGGTAAAAAACAATTACAGTCAAATTTTTGTAGCAACCCTTTTGTATCAACTGTTATTACCTGACTGAAGTTTCAAAAACGAGGCAATACGGAATTCCGCCATTCCTATTGGCTAATCGCACATTTCCCGCGGGTTTCCCGTAGCCTTGTATAGTACGATACAAGGACGCGTTTTTGTCGCCACGGCAACTGCTTTAGGCCTAGGCCTGTGAGAGTTGCAGTGAACTCAAACGACATGACTGTAACAAAATGTGTTTGATGAAATGCGAGTCAAGATTGTTGTCAGGTAATAAAACTCATACTAACCGGTTTTGTCGTTGTACAGGAAAATATAAAGCCCTCGGTCTTAATGCACAGACCTCGCAAGCTTGGTCTGTAATTTTAAGACCTCGGGCTTTATATTTTCTTGTACAACACAAAACCAGTTAGTATGCGCATATTATTATCAGTTTTGTCATTTCCTTTTACGGTTTGCGTTGATATGTTTACTTGCTTTTAAGGTAACTACTTTGTTTGATGAGCTTTCATCATTGCCAGTGAGCTCTAAATTGATGACGTTTACTGCGAAAGACAAATGAGACTGATCTCTTGTATGATACAGACATGAATGGCCGTTTCTATTGGATCAGTAGAAAGTTCTTTAGGGGTATCTTTGTGACATTTCAATAGAACCCCCACCAGAAAAAGTTTCTTAAAAGATGCCCTGCCTGGGCCTGCAGCAGACACAAGTAGTTGATTCAGGCCTGCGAATAATTACAATTCATATCTAATTTTAGTGTTAGGGCATATTCTTCAAACTTCTACCAAAATGTTTATCAATAAAGAATCTTCTTGTAAGAACTTCAAACTTTAGCCAACCTTCTGGATATTAAAAATTTACGATTTCCCGCCATTTTTGTGATATCGGCATCAAATAGGATAAATAATCAGTTGCAACGTTGAAACCAAGAAAAATGCATAACGTAACGTCTTCAGATCATGTTCATGATTAGACTTCATACATGTCGTAGCTTCGCTCTTAGCCTGAACTGATACTAGCCTCATTCCATAAGGACCCTCAAGTTACTCTCATCTAATTGAGTTGAATTGTTGTTGCTGCTGTCGCTCTACCGAGGGTGGCAAAAAATTTCAATCGGCGACGAGTTTCTGTCGCCCTGTCGTCTACTGGTCAGGACAGGCGCTCCCTGGGTCAGGATGTGGCGTAGAAGAAGGCAGTTGAGCGATTATGACAAGAATGATCTTTCACCGAAGTACTGATACCTAGTTTTATGGTACAGCAGTTCTAGGAAACTGATTTTTGAGGCATTTTAGACTCGGTGGTCGTTAGAACAAATAGCAAGTGATTTAGGCCCAATAGCTAATTTCTAAAAGCGGATGCGAAACGATAGCTTGATGGATGCAGTTCGAATGTACACAATAGTGATAGAAACTCCAACGCCACTTCATTGAATCTTTTGCAAAACAGCTAAAGGTTTCCATTAAGGGCTAATCCGATTCTACAAGCGTGGAGAAATGAGTCGTAGTTGTGGCGTTATCATGTAATCAAGTCCAAACTGATACCACCAAAATTGATTGATTGATTGATTGATTGATTGATTTGATAGATAGATTGATTGACTGATTGATTGATTTGATAGATTGATTGATTGATTGATTTGATTTATTTCACGACTCTTTTCCCTAGTTTGATTACATGGTTGTAGTTATTATGGCTATGAATAGATTGATACATCATCTGAGCAAGCGATTCAATTAAAGCTTTTATGTCGCTATAAATACAAATCCTAGCCTCGCTTATCAGTTGTCCTTCAACGCCATGAGAGACGGTCATCAAATCCCTTTGTTTTCCTTGCTGTGCGAAATTACACCTCAATGACTTCAAAGGGAAACCGCGCTAATCTTCATGACCGTCCTCTACACAGAAATCACAGAATTGATTAAATGTCTGCCATTATTCTTATATAGCGACATAAAAGCTTTAACTTCAGTTAGAAGATGTCAAAGCTTTGTTGTTGTTGTTGTTGTTGATGTTGTGACAACAAGGACTCTGCAGTGAGTCTATCGTTTCCTTAAGCTACGCTGCCAGAAACGGATAAGCCTGTTCGATTCAACATGGCCTAAACCAACATGTCTCAAAACCAGCGAACCTGAAACGTCGCAAAAACAGTTTCCCTGAAATGCTGTACCATAGAACTTGCTATCAGTACTTTGGTATTTCTTCAAACCATGACTGCAAAGACTTCCTTACTCGTATAAAACGAGCAGGGTTACGTAACTTCTTTCGAAAAGACGATTTTGTAGTATTTTATATAGGCCATGTCACAGTGATTTTCCACTTCTTTTCTCAAAATGAAAGTGTTAATTTGAAGGTGAACACTTGTACTTCGTACAGAAACAATCGAAACACTCATATGTTGTACGATTGCAGAGACATTGGTGGATTTTTAGAAGTAACTTTAGTGTGGATTCACCCCATCCACCAAAATCTGAACAGAACACAATGGCCACGTGTGGACAACAATATAGATACTAGAGATAACAGGTTTGTTTACGGTTACGTGACCCTGCCCCTTTAAGGAACAATGCTAACTCCCCTAAGTGAGACCTCAGCGCTCCGGAATATGCTGTCAGTGATGACCTAAAATTGACAACTTCTCTCATGAGTTCAAAATTTGAATATGTTGTATAATGTATAATGTATATTGTATGTTGTATATTGTAGATAGCTGGTGTTAATTAGCTGTTGTTAACGAGATATAAACCAACTGTCAATGAGTTTATGATTATGATTCTGGTTACGCCACTTTCTGTTTGCTCGGTGATGCAACAAAGGCAACAAATGTCCTAAATTCGCTCGCATCCTTCAAGATCTTTAGCGTTACAAGTATTTCGGCAAGTTAATCAAACGCAGTTTTGCTAGCTTTTAGCGGCAAGCAAAGTATGTTGGAGTAAATTTCATTTGCATTTTACGATGCTTAGGTGTGTTTGATTGGTGACTCCAAACCTACCAAATTCTGAAAACGGTAGACTTCGCAGAGACGGAAAACACAATGCCCAATCAATCACAAAAATTCTTCGAAACAGCAGGTAGGTTTCAGATTTATCCTGGCGAAAACGAGGTTTCCAGTTGAAAAATACGAACACGAGTCCGGGGCTTGGCAGCAAAGATTGAACTGACTCAATTACCATAGCAACACGAGCAAATTCGCTCGAGTTCAGAGTTTTCGCAAATAAAAACGAGAATCTTTTCTAAAGTCTGCCAAACCTTCTGCCTGTTGGAACAGAAGGGTCGGCAGGCCTTCCAAACCTGCCAAATCTTCCAAACCTGTCAAACCTGCCGTTTTGGGACTTTGGTAGTCAATCAAACACAAGTTCCCAGTCTTCTAAGTGTACCGTTTTCGGAATAGACCCCTTTCACAATGACGTCAGTTCTTTTGAAATTCTTCTAGGAACATCACTTGACTTGATTCAATGTGGATCGAAATCTCAAAAGCGTGCATTGCTGTCAGCAACGCATGAAATTGTTTTGTACGTGTAGTTGCAACAAAATGATGCGATGTAGATTTCTCGCTGCACAAGGAATAACATCTTTTGCCTCAAATTGAATGTTATTGTGAAATTGGTCTATTGGCACTAATAACCAAACATACCCTAAACCAACCAGCCATAACCAACCGATGCAAGGAATTTTTTTCTGTCTCAGAAAAAAGTATACAGTGATGTTGGGTTCGGTGATGAGAATTTTGCTTTAATCAATTTCAAACTGTTCCTCCATAGTTAATTTGAACATAGAAGCCTCATTCTTTCTTTATTGGTGCTTAGAGTGTTGAAATATTGATTTTGAAAGCTCAAATTTAGTCAATATGTCCTCGATAAAAAGTGAAAAACTATCTAGATTATCAAATATTCTATTTGCTAGAAGTCACCGACTGTGCCATTTTTTCCTTTTTCATTAAATTTTCACATCTTGATGTGCTTCAGGAATTAGCTTTGGCCAGAATGCAAGAAAAACTTTTCTAATGTCGTTTAACAATTTTTGCTAAATCTTTTACTGGGTTAGCAGTGTCGTCTATTTGTAAGGGCCTGTTTATATGAGGAAAAACACCTCACTTGCCAGGCCCGGTGCTGAGAGGTTAGATTCCACCTTCCAATAAAATCCTTTGTTCTTTCATTTCGCGTTTACATGAGGAATGCAACACCACCGGCATAGTGAAGTCCCACCTCACTAGAGGTGGAATCTCACCTTGGTGAGGTGAAATTTTTCCATATAAACGAAACACCACCGGTATGGTGAGGTGAATTGAATCTAATCGTTGATTCTCATTGGTCAGTTCATCCTGATTTCACGGAAGAGAGACTTTACTCCACCTCACCTCTCAGCCCCGGGGCTGACACGTGAGGTGAAAAATCTCATATAAACAGTGACTGAAATCTACCTCGCCTCTCAGCCCCGGGTCTGGCAGGTGAGGTGTTTTTCCTCATATAAACAGGCCCTAAGAGGGCACTTTCTACCTTTTTAAAAAATGTAGCGAAAATTTCACTATGACAACAGAACCCTAACGTTGAAAACGTACTCTATTTTGACATTGCTGGCTTCACTAATTTTGCTATTTCTCTGCCATAAATCAGCAACCACGTGTCAGATTGACTCAAGCAAGGTCGCAACTCAAACTCTAGGTAGAAGATAGAACCATGCAACCGCGTACAGACTAAGACCATGGAATATACAGCTCCTCCACAGTTGACTTAAGCCATACATGAAATCGAGGAGAAAGAATTCGTCTTTATTTTCAAGGTTTACGCCCATGAGTCGAAGTTCCACGGCTCATCAGTCTATCAATTCAGATAACTAATACTCTGGAGTACCGAATAAACGGGCGGCGTGAGAATAATCGGGGGGAATAGGAAAAGGCTCGACATAACAATAATCGGGGGGTTAGAACAATCGGGGGGTGTTTGGAGAAATTGAAAATAGTCATTTTCTTAGCTAAACAATGTCTTTTATATATCTATATGAACAATGATGTTACTGATACATTTACCTACGAACTCTGGTTCTGTTGAATGCATTTTTCTTGCGTTTATTCGGAAATAATGCTTACCATTATTTCATTTTTCCAAAAATTAATAAAAGGAGGGTTGGAAGAAAAGCGGGGGGGGGGGGGGTTGCAAAATTTTCCTAAAATGAATAAGCGGGGGGGGTCGTTATTCGAGAGCCTGTAATCAGTCTAGCAATTTACAGTCACGAAGAAATTCACTACGCTCCACGTTGTACTATTTATAGGTATAATGGCAACCACTTACGTTACTACAACAAGCAACACCAATGGACTGGTATATTGCAGGTGTCTAAAATAAATGATGCACTTGCCCTGCAGGGGATTCTGATATAGTGACGCCATAACACGAGCTCTTCTTAATGAAAATTTACGCTGAATCAGATATATGTCGCGTCTCCGGCCAAGGACATTTCAAAGTAAAGATAGAAGGAGAAAAATCTATTTTGATACTGATTAAGGCTGGTATAAGCAAATAAATGAGGTTCAAGCCACTTTAGGTCAGATGCTGGCTCATCAGATATCAGCATTTTGTGTTGTCGCAGATCAATTACCGAAATACGGTTCGGCTGCTGACACAGCCTACATTAAAATCGAAAACTTTCGGACGATCAAACTTGCGGACAAAATTTTGTCCGAAAGTTTATTTGTCCGAACCCTGGTGATGTCTGCAAGTTTTTTCGTCCGACAGTTTCAAATTTATCGAAAATAGAAAAGAACTAAGAAGCGTAACATAAAATGTTTTGCCACTAGCGCTTCAGTTCCTGACCTCACAACTCACCTCGTCGTCCTTCGGAAGAGAAATTAAACTAGGGGTCCCATGCCTGGATGCGGCATGCACAGTGGGCCTAAATTAGCTTTCAGAAGCCAGAAATCCTGACAAGCCCACTCCAAACAAATTGAAAACAAACAAAAAAAACATGTTTTACACCATAATGACAATTTTCTACAGTTAGAAAGGCTCCTGAAGGAGATCCTTAATCCCACTTTTCCAGTTACATTGCTTGGAAAATTCCAGTCACTTTCGTTAGACATACAGTTGGCTGGCAGAATCCCACCTGTCTTATCTCTACTTAAATGCCTTTGCTATTACCAGTCCCCGTTGATCAAATACCAGTACTTGCGCAAGGAATTCCTGTTCCAATGCACCATTTCAGGGCCTTGTTGGCAATATGACTTTTGCTCTCCGAAGTGCAGAAAGGTTATCACCATCATCATCATCATCATCATCATCATCATCATCATCATCATCATCATCATCATCATCATCATCATCATCATCATCATCATCATCATCATCATCATCATCATCATCATCATCATCATCATCATCATCATCATCATCATCATCATCATCATCATCATCATCATCATCATCATCATTAATTTATTTTAAGTAGGCTATGAAAACTAGAAAACAAATAACTATATTACAGCTAATTGAGGCCTACAAGGTTATGCCTGAGAGCAGAGCGTTCTTTTCTTTTGCAGCCAACAACTGCGACGCGGCAAAAAAAGAGCTGTATACGGTTAAACATGCAAATTCGATTCTTCCCTGTGTTTCTGAGTAGCTATTTAACAGTTTCGTAAGGAGCGGTCATTTTTAGTCCTGGGTACCGGGGCGGAGGATTTCAGGGAGGGGTATGAAACTTTTTTCCATTATTTTGTGATGGTACGAAAATTTTAAGAGCAATTTTTATGGGGTACAAAACTATTTTGCTTGAAAAAAAATTGGATGAAGTCATCGATCAAAGATTGAAAGAATTTTAAGACACATCTGGAAATGATGAATTACTTGACCAGTAAGAAAATCGCCTGGGACAACTTGGTATCTGTCCATATATCTATGTTTTATGCAAAAAGACTTCCGGATAGGGTACTAAACTATTTTGCTGAAGATGATGGGGGTACGGAAAACTTTTACTATGTCCAAAGCGGGGTATGAAATCTTCTCTAGTTGTGCGAAATTATCCTCCGCCCTGGTACCCAGGAATAAAAAGTGAACGCTCCATTAGCAATAGGGAGTTTACGAAACCACGACGGCAACGGCGACTGCAACGCAAAGCTGCTTTTGTTTCAGAACTTTAGATTCAAAAGATTCCTCGCTTTTCATTCGAATTTGTGTCCCTTGAGAGACTCTGAAGTTGTCCTCTTCAATTTCACACCTTGGAAACCGCATTTCTGGCGTTCTGTACTGCAGAGCTAGACCTGCGAAGTAAAACTCAGTCGTTTTGAAGTTTTGAATGTTTGTCTCCAAAGTAAAAATATCGTTTTCAAGCATCTCTGAGTTATAGGGGGCCTTATTTTGGCCTTTTGGATGATATATTAAAGGTAGCGTACAGAAAGAAGACTTGCTTTCCGGAATTTCAGATGACGTTCCGGCTGGCATTGCCGTCCTGGTTTCGTAAACTCTCTAATATGACTTCTGCTCTGTGAAGCACAGAAAGATTATACATAGAAGACCATTATACTTGCTCTCTTCCTATGTAACCAATAACGGTGAAGTAGCAATCCCAAGGCAGCGAATGGCAGCAAATGCAAGCTCTTGTCCGTACACTCTATCCTCCTTTCTCTATATTTTAGAACATCAATAGTTAAAAGCGCAAGACAACAAACTTGATCTTGTCCTTTCTTCCAGAATTCTATCCTTCATGTATACAAAAGGTCCTCTGAGGCTGTACTCATATTTGGTGCTCTGCGGCACTCAAAACTACAAAAAACTCACTTTTTAATGAAGTGGTGGGTGATTTCACAAAATAGTTAAATAACTAGACAATAACTCGCCAAATTCCTATTTTATCCACGCAACGGACACCCAACAGTGCGGCTCCACTGGTAAGGGAGTTGAAATAAAACCAAAATCTGTGCATTGAAGAAAAACTAGGCCTAACAAACCAGAAGGTGTACGTGGGCGAAACTCCCCATCTCGAAATTTGTAAATGCCATTCGATCGAATTTAGTATTTTGTAAAATTCACAGTTTAAATATTATCAAGATGGAATCCCGTCCACTTAACAGAATTTCAAATATTGGACGAAATGAAGAAGCGTAGGTTTGAAAGTTAATGGGCTTCTCAAGATCAGTTGAGAGAAACTGGCTTTTGAATTGGACTCAAATTCGTCAGATGCGTTCGAATGTTTGCTGACTACTATCAAAATGCGTGACTATGCACAATTGGCCAGATGCAGACCTTTTAAGCCGGCCAATGAAATCATGGGCGTCGTCAGGCATCTATTTGATAGACTAAACACACGGGGATGTGCCTTCCAATGGGATACCAATGTCAGTAAAAATCCAGGGAGACTGTAAGTTTCGCACTCTTGTTTCAAGGCAGGTATTGTAATAAAGATAATTATTCCAGCATTGGGAGAAAAAATATGAAGACGCTAAAAAAACGATAACAGTAGCAATTTTGCCGCATCTTATTCCAGCACCGGTATTGTGTTTTCCAGCACTTTGTTCTAGGACAGGGTCCAGAATTCTCTTTGGGGAGGCGTCAAAGTTTCAAGAAAATTAGTGCAAATGGCAATGACTTCCTTCTTTGGACTGAGTGGCTAAAAAGGAGCTTCATCCACTTCGCTATGATTCTACCGTTGAAATTTCTGAAATAAATGTTTTCGAAGAAAGCGTATTTCAAATTTCTACTTGTTTGAGGAGGCGACGTCATCAGCTTTCTAAATCATAAACACCAAGAGAAGGTGAACAAGAGAACCAGAGAAAATACAGTGTTAGCGAGAGAAGGTGAAGGTGCAGTTTGTGCGCTAATCGCCGGGACTGAAGGAGCAGAGAAGACCTAATCGATTCGGTGACCCCTTGTCATAGGGCTCAAGTGGTAGGGCTCTACCTGGGATCAAATACTGTCCGCTTGACTGTTCTGGCTGCAAAGTCAGAGGATAACACCTATGAAACAGTTGGTATGGAATGTTTAATTCTCGGTTAAACCATGTGTAATCATTGACATCATGTACCAACGGCGTCATGTTGACTATATTTGCGAAGGAGGCTGGTCTCTCTTTTGTCAATCAACAGTTCACACTGAACCAAAACATTATTCAGTGCAGATGAAGATAAAACAGCCGGATGATAAAATCCTTGAAAAAATCTGATTTCATCGCTAAAAAGATGGAACAGATGGTTCAAGAATGACGCTGATGAAGAGATTAGGTAGAAGTTATTCAAACAATTATGATAAATGGGATATTTTAGATGAAGCAAATTGCCTGATACGGCACGGCAGCAGCTGCCACGGTCACTTCAAAAACTAATCATCCTTGATTTATTGCCTTGTTTTTCAAAGATTTACGATTTATCACATTAATCCTGCAATGCTGAAGTCACATTTGATGCAGCTTTTTAGTGTAATGATTGACTACACGAGCTGCAATTTTCTGTATTGAATTGAATGCTGATCATGGTTTCAAACTGAGATTACACGCACTGTTGTATAATTGACCAATAAGAGGTCTAAGACCCAATCTGCACTTTACCGCTACAACTTTGGATTCGTAACAAAAGTTTGATAGACCAGACTCCTGTTTACATCGTTTCTTCTCACCCATGGCACTTTACCACTATTGAGAACATCAAATGGTCAGAAATCGTTTGCTTACAGAGGGGCTAAGGTCTGGAGTGACCTAGATAGTGTTGTCAAAGCGTCCGCATCATTCAGCTCCTTTCGAAGAAATTATGAAACCAAACTATGACTCATCTCGTTTTCCTTTCCTTTTTTTATTGACTGAGATTATTGTAAATAGGGTTGAATATTTTAGTTATTATTAGGTTTTGTATTTGCATGGCTCCCTGTAAAACAGTGTATCTGAGTGGATTACCATGGATAAAAAAGTTAAAATGAAATGAATGAAAAATCTTCTCACCCATGGCACTTTCGTCTCTTCAATCAATACCGGGCGAGGTAAAAAAGTTTATGCGTTTGGCGGGCTATGGAATAAAATTTGGCCGATATTCAACGACTAAGGCTTCTTCGATCTCGAAACTAGTCTCAGGTCACAATTTTCAGAGCGCGGTACAGTACAAAATTTAGGCCCATATCAAACTGTCGAAAGCAAAACATCAACTCCAAGACAAAAGCGGGAAGATAAGCAATGAATTGAAGACAAGCAAGGTAACGAAATACATTCAATAATTTGGTACCATTTAGGCCAGGTATTGTAGACATGATCGACACACAAGTCGTCGATAACGGTAAGCTCATGATTGAGCGGCCGTGCACCTCTCCACCATCCTCCGCCATTCAACTCGATCTTGCGCTTTTCTTTCTACTTGTACCATCGTCAGCCCGACACACAAGTCATGTCCACAATACCAATGGCCAAATGTGCAAACTTTTTTGTCTCGCCCGGTAGATTGATTTTTTTCCGGAGCAGTGTAAACGCTCTTGATCCGTAACAAATTTGTAGCGGATCAAAGATGTACCAGAACAGTGTAAATATGGTCTAAGACTCTAATCATTGTCTAGACTTGTCCGGAACGTTTCCAGTCAACTACAGTAAGGCCCCGCATTTAAGATACCACTTTTTTCACACCCTATCCCCAACTTTTTCTTATATCTATGATGCTTGTCATTTTTTATGCTTTGAAGCAATCAAATTGCCATTTTTTTGAAGCAATCTGATTTCAGGATGTGTTTCGATTTTTAAGCTTATTGGAAAAACAAGGGCAGATTTTGTAATACAATAGCATCAGTCGCTTTGGTTCACACATCAATTCGAAGCGATTAGCGAATGCAGACAAAAGAAATTCTTTCAAACAGAAATTCATAACAAACGAAGCTGCAAAGTTGCAATGAAACCAGTATGGCAAACTCTCCTTTAGTACAGGCAACGGGAGGTTTTCAAGAGAAGGTATGTGCTTACAAAGAAAGAAGAAGGATATATCTGAAGTTCTGTCTCGCAGATTTTGTTTATTTGATTCAGGAGTTGAGGAGTGACTGTATACATATGAGCAATGAATATGTAAAAATTGTAATGCCCTCTGCTCGGTTTCTGAATCAAATAAACAAAATCCGCGAGACAAAACTTTAGATTTACCCTTCTTCTTTCGTTATAAGTACATAACGTCTCTTAAAAACCTCCCTTCGCCCGCACCAAACGAGAGTTCGCCGTACTGGTTTCAGGGAAACGGCCTCGTTTGTTTTGAATTTCTGCTTGAGAGAATTTCTTTTGTCTGCATTCGCTAATCACTTTGAATTGAGGTGTGAACCACAGCGACTGATGCTATTGTACTACAAAATCGGCCCTTGTTTATTGGAAAGATAAACCAAGAGTTTAAGGCTAAAGGAATAAAATATCAAGTGCTGCCTAACGTCGGGATCAGTTACAGGGAGCTGGGGACGCAAAGTGTCTGCTCTGTCAATCAACCACGATTTTATCATGTAATTTAATTAACAAGGGATAAAAACACTGAGCAGAAAGTCCTTGGGGAAAGTTAAAGAAGACAGAGCTTAATCGACAACTGTTTGGAATTAAGTGATGGCATACACTGACACTGGTTATGTCATCTCATCAATAATGGATATGTCAAATATCAAATAACATATACAGTACCAAAATTACTGTAATTTCAATTCAATTTTCCCATTTGTAAAAAGATTCGATTCCATTCTGAGACGTTGATCACTTCTTTAGCAAATAATGTAGTTTTTCTTGAAGTATAGTTTAAAAAAGCAAACAGGTTGCTAGAGTGTTGAAAAATGCAGTTAAAGGTTGTGTGAAGAATGTGTACCTGTTCTAAAAGGTAGAAAGAGCTCTCTTATGAATAGACAATAGTGCCAACCCTTTACAAGATTTAGCAAAAATTTTAATATGATGCTAGAGCCCTTTCTTTGATAATTTACTTTATTTTGACACAGCTGGAGAACAACAGAAATGCTGTTTTTTAAGCAACCACTACCGTAAAAGCTCTATTAAGCCCCCCTCTCTATTAAGCCCCCCTCTCTATTAAGCTCCCCTCTCTATTAAGCCCCCTCTCTAATAAGCCCCCTCTCTAATAAGACCCTCCCCTCTGAGTCAAAATTTGAAATAAGCCCCCCTCTCTATTAAGCCCCCCCTTATACAAAATTCTATAATTTACCAAATATTTTCCGTTTATTTAGCCACACAAACTTACATGTTAAATTTTAGTATGATTTGGGATAAAAACTGTGTCGAATTTGTGTTTTTGAGCCGTAAAATTGTATGTTGAATCCGCAAGATATGGAATAAAAGAACTGAAAAGCTACTCGCTAGATTTTGTGAATAAGCCCCCCTCTCTAATAAGCCCCCTTTCTATTAATCCCCCTCCCTCTGAAAGGTCCGAAATTAAATAAGCCCCCCGGGGGCTTAATAGACCTTGTACGGTAAGTTTGCCTTTCCCCTGCATAAATCAGCAACCGCTTGTCATATTGACTCAAACAAGGTCTCAAATTCTAAATTGAAGCTAGACCTATGGACCTATGCAACTTTGTAAAAAGTGAGATAATGGAATATACAGCTCCTCCACAGTAGCCACACAAACGGGGCACAATTTTTTGGGACACCCTGTATATAACAAGCACAGATACATGCTGGCAAACTGGACTTAAAATCTACACATGCATACATGCATACCCTGCAGAAAAGCTCTTATGACCCTACAAAAACTGAAGCTAAAATAAAATGAATGAATGAAACCGAGAGTGAATGGCATTAATTACGTTTGGTGTAATTTCATTCAACAGAGCTTAACCTAAAACAGATCTACGATATCGACAAAAACACAGTCTACTTGAGGGCAGATGTCATATGATAGTTGTAAGATGAATGTTGTTACATGAATGTTGTTACATGAATGAAGCCAGATATATACAAATCCTACGAATTAAGATTATGCTACACAGGTCGAGAAAGTGCAAACAATAAAACAAAAAGGAATGGCTGGAACCCAGCGTAAAATAGGATCTAATACTGTCCGGCTTGTGGCACGTCTAGAAATAGGCAACGGCTACTTTAATTAATTAGAACGTCAAAAGTGATTTTTATCACCTTATTGTGTTTCTTAGAGTTCACTCGTGGACAACAGACCGAGCGACAGATCCATTTCTGTATATCCTGTCCATATCCTGGAGCATATTTGGTGCATTTAGTGGACTAAGGCAACATTTCCTTTACCAACGGAACAACGCAACGTTCGCTTACCTTTGTCCTCCAAGTTTGCTCAGAAGTTTAATCACCTTCTTCGTACCTGTGAAGCATAATAATGATGGGAAATTAGCTGTAGGGCCGATACAAGCCGATACAAGTCATAAATTCAAGGCAAGGGGGGACAAGGAAGACCCAATTTTCAAAGCAATCGAAGGGGAAGCATCTTCATTTGCTTCAGCCCCCGGATTTACAAGGAGAAAAAGCTTTTTGTCTTTTGATGCTATCTCGCAAATTTATATGTCTTAGGTTGAGGCGTTGAACACCAAGCAGGTTAGATATCCAGTCCAATATTTGACTTCATTTGAACAACAATTTACCAAAATATCCACAAAACCCAAAATAAAGCCGAAAATCCAAGCTTAATTTTTGAAGCCAACAATAAAGGAAACAGCCAAATTCCTAAAATCTGATCTTGAAGAGTCACTGTCACTCAAAGTCCTTTGTTGGTATGCTGCAATTCTCACAGTTTCATAATCAAACTTGGTCTAAATGAAAATATGTATCCATACTGCAGTAAGATTTGAATATTTTCTGTTTACTTTGGGTTGACTTTTCCAACATTTCAGCTGCTGCCGTGTGAATCCAAAGGAGCTTAGGTGACCATGATTTTTAAAAAACCCAGTTACCAATCTGTTTGATAAATTGTATCGGAAAAAAGCGGTGATGGCAGACTGTGTGTCGGATCTTGTCACAGATCTGTGGATCCCGTTTGGAGCAAGATGTTTGCAGTGAAGAGTAGTTATCAAAATGTGAAAGGCAGAAAAAGTCGACAAATTTTTTGATTAAATATTGATTATATTTCACATTGACATACGAGGCTTCTTCAGAGCTAAAGTTTAGATCGCACGAAGCCTCGTATGCCGAGGGGAAATATCAAGTCATATATATGGTCAACATTTAGTCCAAAAAATAGTCATCTTTTCATCGCATCGCTTTGCGGTGTTCCTGCCTTCAAATTTTATAATCTGTTTGATGTTGCCTTAGCTACGCGGAAGAAAACAAAGCTGTACGTTGATCATTTTTCCCTCAGCAGCAATCTCATCTTCCAAAATAATAAATTACTAGCCAGCGTAACAAGGGTGCAGCAGTTTTATTAACCTTGCCAACAACTTTGTGACCAACAACCTTACAGACAATGCTCCTTTAATTCTGATTTATGAAGATGTTCACAAAATACACAGGAGTAATTTATCATGTAGTAAATCTTCGGCGAATGTTAAATAACCAAAGTCATCTATAGAAGTAACCACCAATCTCTTTTGTGCAGGGATTCAAGAGCATAGAGAGTGCCCCGTTTTAGGCGGGCTTACTATGGATGATGTTGCCCGAATGCGATAGCCTCATTGAGAACAAATTGTCCGAATGAAGCCTGGAGTGGGATAAATTTACCGCAGAAAGGGCTTGCAGCCCCCAGCCCCAGCTCCTAAACCTATGAAAGGACTTGACAAAACCATTTGTGAGGCATCGACCAAGATTGGTTTTGTTGGTTTGGGTCATAATCTTCTCGACAAAAACAGACATTTCACTGTACATGTTCTTCATGTCACAGATCGGTGGAAGAAAGAAAGAAAGTTTTTCTTCCTCTCCTACGCCAGCAGTCTCCTTCAACATGTTATGGCTGCCAGCCACTCAAAATGGCTAGCATTTAGCAGCGAGCCCAATTGAAAGGCTCTATAGTTGCTGGATACAGCACCGAGAGGGTTTGCGCTGTGATGATCAAAGAACCCCACAGCGAAATGTAAGTTTTTATCAATAGAACAACACAGGAGGTCTTCAAAAAAATTGTGCTCCGTTTGTGTGGCTGCTGTGGGGGAGCTGTAAGTCCAATTGCCTCGTTATCATATTGTTGCATGGGGCATTCTTAGACTTGGAGTTTGGGAACTTCAATGAGTCAATCTGACAAGTGGCTGCTGATTATGACACGCGAAAGGAAGAATGAGTAGTTGCTTCAAAAAAGTTTTTTTAGAAAGGGTTCCAGTGTTGAATTCAAATTTTTTCTACATTTTTAAAAGCCTAGCGCTTCTTACAGTTTAACAACATTATCAACCTATACTGTCAAACGTAGAAAAATCTAAATGCAGCACAAGAACCCTCTCTCAAAATCTAATTGACTTTGACATTACTGTGGGACAAAAGGCGCCCTGTTTTTGAAAGAACCAGTTATTTTGCATTTCTTTTTTATATCCATATAAAATTCTTACAATACATGTTTACCTACTCTACATATCAATACTATACAACTGCACAACACTACTGGGACAATGACATGAGGAGCAAAACTGCATGGCTACCCCATGTTCTTACATATAACAAGAAACAACAAACGCTACCAAGACAATACACAAAAAAGAAACAAAGAATACGTGTAAACTAATCACTATACGCTAACTACAACCTAAATCAATCACAATGAACGATTGCGGCATAAAGACTGTGGGAGAGGTATATTAGTAATATGTCCCTGCTTTCTACCGAATTATGTCAAATTAATCGATGGCTCAAATGTAGAAAGCCAGGGATTTCGTTGGAAGATCATATATATTTCATATTTCATATTTCATATTTGAATTTTTTAAGGAGGGTAGCCCTTCGGCAGAAGCCGTTTTTCAAGGGGCCCTCCGGTAAAAACTTAATTACAGCATACAGTTAAACTTAAATATGACTAGAATAAAAAAAAAAACCATAACCTAAAAGCCTATTTACAATTATACAATATATACAATAGAAATGAAAAATCAACCCTTTATCAGTTTCTTAAAACTATTCAGGGAGGATGCTGTCTTTGACTCAGCAGGAAGGCTATTCCATATTTTAGCACCTCGGAAAGAAAAGCATTTTTGCCCATTAGCAGACCTTTTCTTTGGCAATCTCAAATCAGTCTCAGTGTTCCGGAGGTTGCGGGAGGAGCATGCTGAGTTTTTTGTGAAGAGGTTACACAGGTATTGTGGAGCCAAGTCATTGAGCGACTTGAAGACCATTGTTTTAGACTCATTGCTAATGAGCTCTTCAATGGTCTGCCAGCCCTACTTTGCAATAACATCATACCACTGTCTTTTCCGCAATCATTCATTTTCATTAAGTAAAATAATACAATGTAGTTACTCAAAATAAGAGAAGAAACAGAAGACAAAAAAAAGTAAGTAAAGGGACTTGATGGTTACTTGGCGTATGACAAAGATAAAAATGACTTTTGCATTTCTTGTACCATAAACAAGCAATCTCTTGTCAGATGTACTCAACGAGGTCTCTAACTTTAACCCTTTCACCCCCGGAAGGGCCATATGGCCCAACAGTATTCATTGAGAACTGCGAATTTTTCAGGGGGTAAAGTTTTTGGAATTTTGATTGATTTGAAAGGTTATGCACATTGCATTTATCTATTGCTTACTGAATCACTGATTATGATACCCCCTGGAAAACGACAATCTACATTAGGTTTTCCTGTTAAGCTTAATTTTAGCCGGGCGTGAAGGGATTAAGTTGAAGCCTGTCTTATGCAACCGTATGCAACTGTGCAATCACATAACCCTTGGGGGGACTCATGGCCGATGGAAGGTCCAAACAGCCCCATAAATATTGGTAAGAATGTATTTCCTTTGTTTTGCTATAGCTTATCGCCGCAAATGACGTCACTATGATATGGATGTATTTTAGCCAAATAAATGTAATGTACCCTTAGATCACCATATCGACTGCAATCTCTATCTAGACTTATGCCTTTTCGTCCCTTGTTTCCCTGCGTTCTTTGATTTGCTGATATCACTTGGTCAATAGGGACTCATAATATTACGCTTATATAATGGGCCCACTTTTTCAAAATGGCCTAAAAAGGTGGGAGTTCTCGTACACTCAACAAAATCGCTTCAAAATCTGGTTTAAAGAGCTCGAACATTGAAAAGCGAAGTTTTAGTACAAAGAATGATGTTGTGTTGACCTACAAAGCGCAAAATGCATACGTTTCAGGCTGTAATCTTCCTCTGTAGAAGCAAAATAGATCCATCGAAGCTGCGAGAATTCCAGGCTTCTTCAACCGTTCTTTACGAGCAACAACAACAACATTCTGAATAGCGGCCCTTGATTGGTTAAAAACTGAATTCTAGCGATTTGATTGGTGAATACGGAACCACCCTACGCGGGCCTAAAGTGGGCCCACTATTTAAGAGTAATGTTATTAGTCCCTCTTGACCAAGGAACGCAGGGAAACAAGGGACGAAAAGGCATCAGTCTAATCTCTATCACGTCTAAAAACAACTCCTTGCACCATGACGAAAAGACCTGCACGCAGGGCGACCGATGACGGACGACGGACAGGAATTTTAACAGCTATATCATAGACTCCATGAGTCAAAATCAAGACAATTGGACTTCTCTACAGCAGCCAAGCAAACGAGGTACAAATTTTTTGTGACACCTGTAGTCCCAAACGATGAAAAGCAACAGGCCGAGGTGATAAAATTATCTGCATGAAACCCTTGCAGTACTCTACGCCCTCATTACTTTAGGATCGGAGCATTATTTTGCACCAACAAAAGACCCCTACCTTTCCCATTCT
This sequence comes from Aurelia sp. 3 sensu Dawson et al. (2005), assembly GCA_964020215.1. NCBI lineage: Eukaryota > Metazoa > Cnidaria > Scyphozoa > Semaeostomeae > Ulmaridae > Aurelia > Aurelia sp. 3 sensu Dawson et al. (2005). Next base: position 17,226,585 of record OZ026585.1, read on the forward strand.
CGGTGATCAAGGTCACTAAAATTTCCGATGGATGCAATCTTTTTAAGATATCTTGAAATCTTTAGTAATTCTCTATCTTTTGCTTTATTAGCGTGTGCATTTCGGAAAGGACGGATCTGAAAATGTAAGATAACAGTATTACACTGAGAAAGATTTGTTAAGTGAAAGAAAGTGGATAGCTCTGCAACCTTATCACTGGTCTTGCTACGAGTCTCTCTCAAGACGCAAAGCAGATAGAGGGAGAGAAGAAGGGGGGGGGAGACTCTCCATCCTTTTCCCTGGCATTCACACCGTACATCTTATGACATGTGCTAAGAACAGAGAGAGTGACTTGTAGCAAGTCCCTCTTGTCGCTAGAAAGAGTTCTTTGCTGTCCATCTACTCTGGCATACAAGAGGCCCTTCTCCAATTTAATTGGCTTCTGTATTAAAAAGAAATAGCAAGCATGAATTACTTCTGGAAGACTTCTTAATTAGTCAAATTAAAACAATAAAAGCTAGTCACTAAGCAACATGTACCAGTGTTACTGTATTCTTGAAATGAAAGTCGTATAATTAGTCTTACCCAGCTAACTGAAAATCCGCAAGGGCTGCTTAGACTGACTGCATATTCGTAGCTATCGCTAATGATAGACTGATTGACGCTCAAACTACCACTCACGGACTTTCACATTGAAAATTGGGACGAAGTTTTCCCCTACGAAGGCCCTTTTTGCCGAGATCTCACACCTTGCAGGTCTATTCCTTTATACAATTCTTTTTCGTTTACATGAGAGGAGGGCTAGCCCGACTAAGCGAGATCTCACTATTCAGTACCCGAGATCTCGCCTAGGAGGGCTGAGGGCTGGAAATTTCCCATGTAAACGCAATCAAGCAGACTAGCCCTCCTAGGCGGGCTGGCGAAAACAATAGAATCAATTCAGAACAATAAGATTAGAATCGTTCGCGCTAACATGTCTAGCCCTCCTAGAAGGGCTAGCTGTCCATGTAAAATGATGTGAACGTAAAATATAATCCAGCCCTATTAGGAGCTAGCCTTTCTCATATAAACAGCACCTTGTCCCACAAAAATGGTTAAAAAATTTTTTATTACATTCAAATAAACATTTACAACGAAAATTAACGACAATATAAGGACGATGCCACTCGGTGTAAAATACTATGACTATACCCCGTGTAACCAAATGTATGCCACGTCCCATAAAAAATTGCAGCAAGTCTACGTGATCGATCTTTAAGGGATATAACTGCAATGTATCCATATGTTCTAAGAAAACACGATTCGCATCTTTGTTTGTATCAAAACTCTTTCTTGCAAATTCGTTCTTGCAAAAACTCTTTCCTGAAACTCTGTCGCATAATTTTCCCAGTCATATGATGCACTGTCCTACAAATTTTCTTATCAATAACAGTGACCTGTCCCATGGTTTTTATCAGAGAGGTATATTCTCTTGAGCAGCATGCCCAATCAGCTCCAGTACGAGAGTGCCTCCCCCGTGTGTCAAGCGAATTGAAAGTCAGCTCGTGTTAAAGTCAGGAAGGGGAAAACAAGATGTACCGTAAAAGCTCTATTAAGCCCTAGGGAGGGGGGCTCATTTCAATTCGGACCCTCCAAAGGGGGGTCAAAACACAGGGGAGTTATTAGAGCGGGGGAGGCTTATTCATAAATCAAATAACGAGGATATGATAGCTTTTCAGTTTTTCCCCATAATTTAGAGATTCGGTATGCAATTTTATAAGTTTGCTAGATAAATTCAACACAGTTATATCCGAAACCATATCAAAATCAATATGTAAACTTGTTTAGCTAAATAAATTGAAAATCTTTGGTACCATCTTGAATTTGACATAAGCAAGGGGGCTTAATAGAGAGGTGGGGCTACTTCAAAATTATGGCTAAGTGGGGGGCTCATTAGAGAGGGGAGCTTAAAACTAATTTTACACCAGGCGGAATTTTCCTCACGGAATCAAGGTTTCGCGACGATGTCGCTACGAAGTCGTTGCGCATAGTGTATATGGAAAGCATAGCGCATAGTGTATATTATCATCATTCTTTGATTTGACTGGTGGAAAGATGAAGCGGATTTTTTCGCCACGGAAAAGTTGAAATGATTTCTACTTTTCCGCCACTGAAATATTCCACTAAAACACCTCTTCGAAATTTTTCTGCGCATGCATTTAGACAGAATATTCCGCTTCCGCCAAAGAATTCCGCCTAGTGTAAAATAAACTTAATAGGGAGGGGACTAAATACAGTTTTTACGGTACGTTGAAATGAAATGACAGGAAATTGTTACATGAAATGACAGGCATTTCTAACTTTCTAACAGTTGCAATCGTTAATAATTAAACGATGCCTTGACACAAACTGAGCAGCACGGTCATTGCAATTCTAATGAGGGAGAATTAGGAAAAGAGCACATTGCGAAAATGTTGCAGGTGAAACAAGATTATTTTTCTCACGTATAAATCAGAGTGCTGAAATGTGCAGTTTTTGCACAACATAATGCTTGCAGTCACACTACTGTGCTTTTCCCGTTAAAATATGAATTGCTTTGCTTTCTTGTGATTTAGTTTCGTCACCAAGGTGTAACGACACGCAGTCACACCGTGATAGGCCAAATTTGATTTCAGATTGTCTGAAAAATGCAGCATTCTCGCAAGGAACTTGGGTGGCAAATATTTGCAAAAATTGACGACTGAAATATACATGTCACCGAATAATATGAATCCATCGATTGTATGGGAATTTCATGAGAAAAATTTGTGGCCTATGACCTAAGGAAAAAATCTTTGCAAACTTCCAGAGGAAAGACAACATCTTAAGGAGTAGAATCTTTATCTTTCAGGGGCAGTTTAAATTGGAATACCTTTGATGATATTGAAAATAAGAATCGACACTCGCACTTTTTAAAATCAAGGTAAGAAATTGGGCCGGAGAACATTACACCTGCAGAATATGCCGTTAACAAACAGGACATGGCACTGAATATCAAAGCAATTATATTGAAAGCTGGCTTGTGTGATTTGACCAAGTTTTCAACGTTTCTCGAATGGACTTTCTGGAGAAAATACCTTGCATATAAATTTAGCAGCGTGACCGATTTGAGCAAAGAAAACTTCTAAAAATAATTGAACATAATAGCTATTCAATCAAATATTGCGAATTATCATTGCTTATATTTCTAGAGAGCAGTGACCTTTCTAATGCCGGATGTTTTTCTTACTCACCTGGTATACTGAGCGTATATCCTGCATGTAAAGCTCGACCTTGAATAATTTTGTCTTAAAAGATCCGTGGACAGCTTGAATGATCCTAATTCAATAAGAAGAGTGGAGAACTGAAATAGCAACTGTGAACCTCAATTTTCTAGAGGAGGGTTCGCGAAATTGGCAATCACAGTTCTTCATAAATAAGCAAAATAATTCTGTCTCCTTACATTTATGAAATGGGTTTTAAAAAGGCGTGTCGTGGCATGGATGTTGCTAGCTGTCGTAAAGCTCTAAATTAGACGGATTTTAGAAATGCCTGGATTCAATAAATCCGGAGTTTGGCCAGTTTATCTCGGTAAAAACAGGCAGACATATGTAGCGTAGGAAGTTAGCTACCAGGCAATTTCTGAATCATTTATTTCAACCGATGAGTCTAATTTGTGTGCCTGATTTGTTGGCTCACGTTTTTGGGTCACACAGTATAAAACAAATACCTTTAAGCCATTTTTTGGATTCATAAGGAAATTCCTTCGCAAGTCATCAATTATGATAGAATTCTTTTCAGAATATTGTCCATATTTCCCCCAAATAACTCCAAGAGGCTTCGTCTGAAAAAGAGAGAGACTTTTTATAACAGGTCTCCGAAACAAGTAACCCTGTGTGAAAAATCATCAAAATTTGACTACATGGCCAATCTACAAATCTGTTTCTTTTGAAGTGGATCAAAGACCAAATAATTTTCCCAGAAACTGCAAGTCTTGTACAGGAAGGCCCTGCATCTAAAGCAAGTTTCCATATGATCGCAAGGATTGCTGGTGACGCTAGGATAGCACAACTCTCAGCGATCCTAGCGTCATATAGTTTCCATTTATCACAACGATCGCATATTTGTTAGTACTTTGGTGCCAAAATCCAATTATCACAATGGCGGTGACAGATATCACCGCGGCGGTTTACTGTACGCCAACCTTCCACCACAAGGTTTTAGAAGCAGTACATGTCAAACTTCTATATCCCTCTATCTGTCGACAGGACAAGTTGATTTGGCACAAAGGCGTTTTTGGACTTAGGTGGCTTTTCTTTGAGTTCAGCCAATCATTGGCTTGAGTGTTATCGTCACGTGGCTTTGTTATTTCTTTTGTTCTTCCAATGTTAAATCGGTTTTTTCGTATCGATAATTTGTCCTTCGCATGAACTAAAGTGACGAGTGTGTGACGAAATGCATTTTTGGTTATTTGATGTTGCTCTCTATTGCAGCATTTAACTTATTTTCTTTCCTTTCAGGTTTTCAGGTTAATTCATTGTTTTTCTTGCTGGATTTAACAGTTTGCTCTACAGATTTAATTGGTTTTTATTTTTTAAAGGAGTTTGCAGCTTTCATTCCACATGTTACAATGAATAATAGTGAGTATCTTGGTTCATAACGAAAGTGTCTATTATCTAAAGGCTACTTTTGCAAAGAACAAAGCTGTAATTCTGAGAGAAATCATTCAGCAAACGCCGATCCATCACACGGGAAGAGGGGGGGGGGGGGGGTTTCAGCTAAATTTCGGCTAGGTATTTTTCCGCCCACAGTTTCAAAATGGTACCGCTGGCTAGACCAATTTTTGTGAAAATGATACCCTTGGCTAGACTAAATTCTACATTTAAAAAATGCCATGAGTTGGCCTTTTGTAGTCTAAACTTGCCGAATTTTTGTCTTCTCTAGACTAAAATCACCAAAATTTTGGGTTTCTACACAGGAGCTATTAAAATTTGACCTATCTTTGACCAAAATTGCCAAAAAACATACCGTTGTCCAGACAGAAAAAATTGCCAAAAAGTATACCCTTGGCCAGACTAGAAGTATGAGAAGCATACCCTTGTGGGTGGCATATCGCCAGGTACTGTTTGCTATGAAAGAACACTCCCAGTGATCCATCATTACCAGGTATGTATGAACAAAACTTGCATCCTATTGCTCGAACAAATAAAAACGAAGTAAAGATGAAACGAAAATGAAAAATAGATACCTCAATGATTCCATAAGTGGGTGAATCAACAGTTATCATTGCTATGCTATCGAGTATGAACATTATTTTGTAATTTTGGTTGTTCGTCACTCCAAGCTCCTGAAAAAAAAAATAGAGAAAAACGTCAATTACAAATTTCAGTCAAACATTTCAAATAGAATTAAGTGAATAATAACTCAAATTTTGGGGCATTTCATAGAATCAATGCCAAGTCCCAGTTATTGCAACAACAATAAAAACAATAACATCATTTTTTGGATTCTAATCAAATTGCATTGTTTGTTCGGTCTATTAATAGCAACGGACTAAGATCAATGACTGAGACTATGTAATCAGTCCAGACAGACTAGTCACTTCTTTGCTAAACTTCACAAAAGTTCGTTCGCGATATTTGAAATCTTGAATATTTTCAGAATTACTGCATTTTTTCTATTTGTTAAAGAATTCAAGGAAAGCATTGTAAAGAAATCGAAATAATTGTGAATCCTAAAATAAAGGAGGAAAGCGGCACAATCTCCATTTTTTACCAAGGTCTATAAAATGGCAGTAAGCAGATATCTGTAACAAAGGCAGATTTTGTAATACAATAGCATCAGTTGATTTGGTTCACATCTCAATTCAAAGCGATTAGCGAATGCAGACAAAAGAAAATCTATCAACCATTAATTCAAAACAAACACGGCCACAAAATTTGCCCTGAAACCAGTAGTGCAAACTCTCACTTGGTGCGGGCAAAGGGAGGTTTTTAAGAGACGTTATGTACTTAAGACGAAAGAAGAAGGGTAACTCTATAGTTCTGTCTCGCGGATTTGCTAACATGATTCAGAAGCTGAGCAGAAGGCATTAAAATTCTAGCATTACAAATTGATGCAGAATTTTAAAAGCTAATTCTTCAAAGAGTCCAGATACCATTCGCTCGCCCTACAAGCAAGATAGGACAATGTTTCGAAGGAGAATGAAATTTTCTTGCTGGGAAAACATGTTCTTAACACGCAGATGCTAATTATGTAATTGATTTTTGATTACAAAGTCCAACTTTGAAATCTAAGGGGGGACTCGATGTCAGTAAGAAAGTAAGAAAGAAAGGAAGAAAGAAAGAAAGTAAGTCACGCTCGTTAATGCGATTGATAAACATTTTACCTCTGCCAATTAGCACTGAAATAAAGAAAGCCCAGCATAAGCGCGTACAGCACAGAAGTTTCCCGCGATCCTATAGCAAAACTTGACGTCGGCTTATTTCATGTTTCTGATTTCTTGACACAGCAAATCACGATCCGAAAGAGAGAAATTCATGCATTTTGACAGTAACATCTGGAATGTTTGAACAATTTCCCTTGGCAAACAATAAGAATTCGAAGATTAAAGTTGAAGGTCAGAATTCCTGACAAATTTAAGATAACAATTATCTCTCTGAAATGGAAAGTTCTGACAGATGCTTTGTTCCTTGTCTTTATCAAACTAACTCTATTCATCTTCAATCTATCTTTCTACGTACAAGATTGACGCATTCTTCTTTTCATGCTCGCAACATAGCATTGTCTTTGCCTGCCACATGCTCTTTTCCTTCCAACTTCCCTGTGATGACTAAATATTTGAATCTCTCTCTTCTACACATAACTTAGGTGAAGGCGAAGTTGTGCTTCTCAACGCCAAGCACTGGGATCGAAGAAATAGAGCAGACCTAATCGAGTCTGCAACCCCTTATCATGACACTCAAATGGTGGGGTGCTACCAATGATGAAACTTGGATGTGTTCATGTATTCCGTTCTCTTGGGAGAACGGAATCCCCCAGAGAAAGTTCTTCATACTAGAGAGAAAACTTGTTTAATCTCCCAAGAGGACAGCATTTGCTAAATCGTAAGGAAGTCATCGCAAGAGAGAAACATATCAGGGAAATTAATCTAAATTTGGCAAGATCTTTAAGGTTTCGAAAGGGAACTTTTCAGAAAATCCCTTGTAAAATATGAACGGAGTGACCGCTTTCAGCCAGGAAAAATGCTGAAAAAAATTGAAACTGATAGCTATCAAATCAGGTATCGCAAAATATCATTGCTTGTGTACTCAGGGAGCAGTAGCCTATCAAATGCGGGGCCTTTTTGACTCACCGATATTAACATAATGAAAATCGAAAAAAGATGAAAAATGAGTGAATGTTTCACCGTTTAGTTGCAAGGCTTGGTTATCTTGTGAGATGCCGCATGGTCACTTTGAGCTATGATTACCATACAAAAACAAGGTTTATAGAAAGTTTCCAATCCTAAAATCTCATTTAAAGTGAAAGATGGGCCATCTTTGGGACGGCTGCATTTTAGTCGACCAGCTTTATGTCATATCTCTCAGGAATTAACCCTAACCTAACCCTACTAACCCTAACTTAACGCTACCTTACCATAGATAACCTCAACTAACCCTAACTTACCCTAACTTCTCCTAACTAGCCCTAACTAACCCTAACTTACCCTAACTTACCATAAAGCCCCATTTCCAAAATCTAACTCTGACCCTAACCCTTACACCATGACATGACACATAGTGTGCCGATTTTGAAAGCTGGTCCGCTAGAAAGCAGACTAGCCCCATCTTTTCCAACTAACACTTCGTGCAAACTTTACGCAGAGATGGATTTGAAGGAAGTGGCAGACTTTGCCATGGGCAAGCTGACGATATGCAAGTGGCCTAAGTGTCTGATCATCCTCTGGTCAATTCGGATCATCTAGTCTATTCGGATATCACAATCAGGGACGTAGGAAGCATCTCAAAGTTGGGGGGGCACGACGCTTCGAGGGCACTTTTTCCTTAAGAAAAAAGGGGCATTTTCTAAAAATAAAAGGGCACTTCAATGTTTATTGCAAAATCTTGGGGGCACGTGGCCCCAGTGCCCCCCGGTTCCTACGTCTATGATCACAATAAACAAGATTGCTAAAGTGTTGATTATCTTGATTAGTTGAGCACGTTAATGGTGTTTTCTGCTGTTTCTTCTTGTTTGCTCTTCTCGATAAAAACGGTTTACAACCCACAGCTAGAGAAGTACGCCGCCATTTGCAGTTTCACTCGAACAGATGGCTGTCACATGGTGCGATTAAATCTGAACATACCTGCATTTTTGCTTCGATCCATTTCATGCTAGTAGCAGCTAAAATTAAATGATATAAAATAAAAAAAGAATGAAATAGAATAAAATCAAATTCTTCACACTCAAATAAGTAACGTGAACATTACGACAAATGCTTGTTGACATGGATAGTAATGACCGACACGGTGCCAAACATTAGGGGGCGTGCTATTATTTCAGCTTAAAAACTATCGCTTAGTCCCATTGTTTCGAACAAAAGATCTTTGTTCCAGCTAACATTGGGGCCAATCGCATCCCCTCTCCACCTCCCAAGTGTCCACCACTGAATAATGAAGAATGGCCTTCACGAATGCAGAGCAGTACGGTAAATGATATGAAAACTGAATACTTATTTGAATATAAGATAGTGCAACTGTAGGTCGGCCTAATCCAATCAATGCAAAATACTAGAATGTACTAAAGAGCACTTGCATGTGCTCACGTATTTTGTACTCTTGAGAGAATGGAATCACCTTAAACTACACCTTTCAATGCACGATCTCGTTTAATTTTGAAAACTTCTTCATGCGTTGAAGTGTAGGCATTCATTTCTGGCTTATTTCGGTTATATTTAGCTTATTTAGCTTATGATTACTTGGAAATCTTTTTGACATCTTGTAAAATATAATTATGATGTGTCTGATAGTTGGCATTAGGTAGCTTTTTACACAACTATTAGAGTTGTACACCAACTTTAAACAAATTATTTAATATCATTTATTATCATTATATATATGCGAAATGCCTGACCCACAGTTTTGGATTCAGCAACCCAAGTTTAGTCTAACTGCAAATTTCTATATTCCTACTGGGTGAGTCAGAAAAAACGCCCGGTGTTTGAAAGGCTACTGCTCCCTGAATATATAAGCAACGATATTTTGCAATATTTGATTAAATAGCTAACATGTTCAATTATTTTCAGAAATTTTCGTACCTAAAATCGGTCACTCCGTTCAGATTCTGTAGGCAATTGTCCTAAATGAGGCCCTTTGAGAAACCTTAAAAAACCTGCTAAAATTGCAAGCAAAAGTCCCTAATGTGTTTACCTCACAGCGATGACTTTCAGCATGCTTTAGCACGTGCTTCGTTTTGGATGGTTGAAAAGTCTCACCCCTAGTGTGAATAACTTATTCAGGGGGATTCCAATCTCCCATGAGGACAAAATACATGAGCACATCCATGAGTCAATATTGCTAGGAAGGAGAACAAAATGACATTTTGCTTGCTGTTTTCGTTCGTTTTTGCAGGTTTTCGAAAGGGGCTTTCTGCAGAAAATTTCCTTTTTCGACGGGAAGGGATGACCGATTAAAGCCGGGTAAATTTCTGAACCTAATTTGACATATCGAGGATAAAACAAGACAGGCTTCAACATCATTACTCGGGGAGCAGGATTTTTTCAAACGCCGGGCGTTTTTATTGACTCACCCGGTAGAGTTTGTGATTTTGACTTTATGGCGATTTATAAGGGATTTGACCATAAAAATCGTTCGGGATGCAACTTTACGCCCTTATTCACCGTCAAATCTTTCATAAATTTTCAAATTTGTTATCCTCATAAAACTAAAATCGCTATCATTACGTCATATTCGAACGTTCTTAGCCGATCAGTTTGCATAGAGAGTTGCTGCCCTGACCTGACCATAGGGTAATAAGGAATGGGAATATGCCACCAAAGAAAAAAGTGCTTTATACCTACACCAGATAACAATATCGTAGTTTTCATATGCTGATGTTAGAAACTCATGAAGATATGGTCGCATCAAATCAAATCCTGTTTCCGCAACTGATTTGTGATCTGCAAGGAAAATACAATCTTTTACCATGGGTGACAGGAAACAAAACAATCGTTGTTTGATCAAATGTATACGCAAATAATACCTGTCTCTTTATCGTGGTTTCTTCCTGCCTTTCCTGGCTTCTTGTTGAATTGCAAAACCTAAAACGTGGACAGCCTCGCTTTTACAGAAAAGCTAAATTAGGCCATTACAAACTTGAATCAACGAGTTGAGCTGAGGTAGGATGCAAAGGAAAGACAGGAACGGCAGGAAGAAACCACGATAACGACACATATATGATTTGCCTTGCGTATACATTCTATCAAATAACTATTGTTATGTTTCCTTTCACTAATGCTTTTACAACCAAAATCTGGGCATATATCTTCAACTCGAAGGGCAAGAATGACGACAAAACGAATTATACCAGGTAACCAAAACAACTTCACGACGTAGATCATAACTACAGAGTGTGCCAAAAGAGTTACTGAATCGTGCAAGTATTACCACAGGAAGCCCAGGCAGTTAGGTAACTGTACAATGATAAGTTTACAATCTTAAAATCGTTAATTGTATATTACCTTTGTGTGTTATTTGTTGCACTTCTCCACGGCTGTGTTGTATCTCATTGACTGCTGCACTGCACTACATAATTGTTCGAATGCGAGACTTCGATACAAAATAAGTTGCTAGTACAAGGAGTGAAACCTATCTTCAAGCCAAATTCAATAAACTGTTTTGTCCTCGCAGCGCAGAAGTGCAGTGCAGAAGTCAATGAGATACAACACAGCTGTGGAGAAGTGCAACAAATAACACACAAAGGTATTATACAATTAACTATTTCAATATTGTAAACTTATCATTGTTCAATTACCTAACTGCCTGGGCTTCCTATGGTCTTACTGAACGATTCTCCACCACCTGTGACCAAAAGCTTTCAGTGGCAGATTTACAAATAAGTGTGCTCAGTTCATTTCAAGTCATATGTATGTGTGTATGTGTGTGTGTGTATCAATTTGCCACTAAAGACGTAAAATTTACATGTTTAAAACTAAAATAGATACATTGCAATTTCAATAAAGGTCTAAAAAGTATCTGTAAAAACACCCCTAACTGCAGTGGCAGGGATAGCATTAAAAAGGCCAAGTCGACCTTATTTCCATAATGGTCCCCACAGAGGCGGGTGCTTAAATGAACTGAAAAATGCAAGATTTCCCGAAAGAAAGAAAACAAGTGATACTTGAATAGAAATATAAAACATTTGAAGTGTGTTTGATGAATTATGATTTGAAGGGCCCAAATATGAGTGTAAGAGAGGTTATGGGGTGTCGGTAGTAAACATATATGTCATCTTCCTCTCTGTATATTTTCAAAAAGTTACTTCGATCCCGTGTTTAAACGTGTTGATATTGTTGGTAGATTTTAAAATAAATCAACGGGGTTAAAAGCAAACTTAGCCAGGGGAGCTGGGTAATCTAAATATAGCCTATTGTATTTGATGTTTTCGATCTATGAAACAAAAGGAAGCTAAGTGGCGCCTGCGGTTCTTTTGTGTTACTTTTTAGATTACGTCGCTATATCTCAGTCCATTTACTTTAAGTCAGACGCTAGACTGTTCCATATTATAGGCCCTTGGTAAGAAAGACATTCTAGTCTGTGTTACTTTGATGAAAAGGGACGTTTAGTCCAGACTTAGACCTTCGTGTTATTCTACTCTGGTCAACTGGATGGAATATTTGATTTAAAGAAAAATGAGATAGAATTTTAAACAACATTAAGGATCTGAGCCCCATGTTCAAATGGTCTATTAAACATTCTCCTTACCAAATAAAGTGTAATCAACATCAAGCACCAACAGCTTTTTACCAGCCCTTGGTTCATTAAATACTTTGATTTCATATGATGATACTCTTCTTTCAATTTTGGCCAGAAATTCTTCCCTGAGTGTTGAAAGCATCATTATCAATTTCTGATTGCAATGAGAAAGCATAGAGACACTGGGAAAGAATAGAGTTCTCAGCTTTGGTTACTTGAAGCTGTTCATCTTTGTGAGTGGCTGAGTGGCTTATACAGTCTTCATCATGCAACTGAAGTTAAGCTTGGTTGAGTGAGATCAAACTCCGGATAGGTGACCTTGGAGGGCTCACCTCATAACTCACCTCATTGTCCTTTGGAAGGGACGTTAAGCTAGGGGTCCCATGCCTGCACAGTGGGCCTAAATTAGCTTTCAGTAGCTAGAAATCCTGATAAGCCCACTCAAAACAAATTGAAAACAAATAATCTTTAAATACTGGTTATGTGCAGGTTGATTTTGACAAAATATCTTGAACCTTAGGATTGGCGAAATGAAGGTGAAGATACAGTTGTTGCTGTTCGCACTAGGGATTGCAGAAATAGAAAAGACATACCTATTTTTACTGCAATCTGCCAAGAAAAAGGTGTTACTATCTACAATGCAAGTACCCTAGGTCATTGAAAGAGAGGAAATTTAGCTATGGGAGATAAGATCAAGGTGAATGATGGAACGCTTGAAGGCCACTAGGTTATACAGTAACTAGTTGGGAAGACAGTGAAAGGAAGACTATGCCACAGAATTGAGCTGCTACGAAAAAAGGAGTTCCAATAATAAAGAAATGAATCCAGAACACCTTCTTGCAGCAAAGTCATAAGATCACATCACTGTACCAAAACACCTTGAACCACTAAAAACAGTTTGATGCAAATCCTTTAACTGATTTCATTGGTTAAAGGCATCAAAAGAGTTCACTCTTAAAGATATCATAGAGACAATTTGAAAACTTCCTATGTATGATTTATGATCAAATAGTTTGACATAAATTATGTGACAAGTGATCAAGGTTTCAAGCCATTTACCAACAGAGAAGTAATTAAGCAAGTGATGCTAAAGTGGATATACACAGTATCAGAACTGTTGATCCTTACATATTCAGTTTTGTTAATGATGTAAGAAATATCTGTTTGAGCATTCAAAATGACAATTTCGTGATTATTTGAAAAATATTTATATATAGTTCATATCTACCTTTTCTCTAATGCCACTTCCTCCTCCCCAATATCCTCATCATCAGCCATTTTGAGTTGCACTATTTCTAATGGAGGCTTGATAATGTTCACCTGAAAAGCAAGAAAAAGACCATATACTGCTTTTCACTGCTTTCAATAAAGCTCAACACATTCTAAACATCATGTTACCTATTCAGAGATTGTTTTGTTATAGTTAAAGGTCTTTAAGATCAATTTCCTCATTATAATTTTATTTCCTCTTGCTTCAGAGCATTCTATTTCTGCTCTTCAAACTTTTTAAGTCATCAAATAGGCCCCCTTCTAAAAAATTCCTTTTTGCAAAATAAGCCCCCATCCTCAAATGACCCACATGGGGGGGGGGATCCTCAAGTTCCTTGAATTTTTTATCTTAAAGTTTGGTTCCTTGAAGAGTTTCTTGTGAACAGTTCACGTATGGCAGCACTTATCTCATTTGGTTCACAGCTAGTTTTACAATTCAATCTGATTAAAATTCATTCAAATGTTCTTAAAGGTGTGATGACAACCATGCACACAAGCTGATATCGATAAGGTAATTATATACACTAAGTTTCTAACGTATATTGTGGTTTCATGCTTGTACTTTGATATCACATTTGTCCCAAACTTCTTTTGTCCGAAATTCCTGCAAAAGCCTCAAAAAGTTTTGCCCAAAAGTTTTTGATTTTCATGTAACAAAAATTCCCCTTCCTCATAGTCTTAGTTTTTCACATTCCTCATTCCTTGATTTCATACCATTGTTTCCCGCTCATACCTTTCCTTTCTCTGTCCAATTATTGCAACTGCTCTGGCACTAGCCCAAAAACCATCTACACAAAAAATGTTCCCTGAATGTTGCATAAAATGCCTGGTATCTCTTACTTCATAATTGCAAAATTACTGGATGTCCAGTTGATAATTAATAAGTTTCTGGTATAAAATATGGTAATCCATTATTCAGTATAGAATTTTTAAAATGCAAAATATCCTGTGGCAGTGCCAGCTCTGAAAAATCTGAATGAAGTGGGGGGGGGGGGATTTTGATGTAACTTTTCAATCAAACGGTATACCCTACTAATCTTATGCCATTTCTCTTTGACAATTTTTGCCTTGTCCCCCAGTCCCCTACCATGAGACCACCACTGAAAATATCCTGAATTAAGGAAAATTAGTGGCACAGAATATGTTCCAAATCTTTAAATCAGTGTAAACAAGTGGGCCTGAAATTCTATGACCTACTTCTTTGAATTGAATGGCTTGCAAGAAACGTTAGCCACTTTTCTTTAATTCTACCATTGGACTTGAAAATTTGAATATTTGTCAACGTTACAGCCTATTTTATATTTCAGCTCATTTTAGCATGTGACATCATCCAATTTCTAAATCATAAACCAGAGGGATGAAAAAGTTTTGCTTCATGCCATGTTGCAGACATCCATAAACTATGTTCTTGAAAATTATTTGCTCTTCTGTCAAAAGTGTTTAGAAATGATGATAGTTTCAAGTTTGTTTTCAAAAATTTTCTTGAATTCTTAAAAAAAAGAAGAAAAACACCATGATTATAAAAACATGGAGAGTCCAACAGGAGATTTATGATAAAATAGCTAAAGTTTCTTTGACACCATTCAGTTCAGAGAAATTTGCCATATCAGTTTACATCCAACATTTCAACGATTTGAAACCCATGCCAAGGAGCATCACTTAGGTAAGGAAAGAAATTAATGAATTGTTGTCATTACCAGATTTTCTTCTGCAGTACCCATCATCATAATCTTCATTCCAGGCTTTAATGACAACATTCCAACTTTCACATCATCACCTGGAGGTTTACCTAGAATAAACCAATTGACACAGTAATGCAAACCAAAGAACACTAAGTTCATGTTAAATTTACAAATTCTACATCTCATATTAATTTTCTGTCCTTAAAAAGTTTTGAAAAGCTCCATATCTGTCATACAGTATATTACTGCATTTCCAAACTGACGTAAGGAAAAGAGCAAAGGTGATCTAAGAGACTTTAAGCTTCATAAATCTTGCCTATGTTTCTGCAAACAGGGACATGGCAAAAGCTGGGATAATGACAAATGCCTAAACAGTTGCCAACATTTTAGGTTGATCTCAACTGCACAAGTATGGATGCATTCTTCTGGGAATCCAAAGCTGCAGATCTTCTGATAAAGGAAGACTTGGCAGAGCAATATTTCGTTCCAAAAGAATGGGAATTTTGAAAAAAGTAGAACTGGCTGACATCGCAGAGAAAAATGCCAAGTATATGCATTCTGAGAAAATGGTGAAGATTGGAGAGATTGCAGAATGGAATGCCAAAAAATACACACTTCAAAATCAGAGAAAAATCTCAAAAAGCTGAGAATCCTGAAACTGCTAGAGTTCAAATGTTGTTGTTTTGCTGAGCAAAATGAAGCCATTTGCTATACAGTGCACTCTTGTTACGCAGATCCCAAGAGAAAAGAATTTATAACACCTCGTATTTTCAAATGTTTTGCACCCTTTTTCAATCATGAAACAAGGCTCTTTGCTGTGATCTCATTGAAGTCTACTAGCTTTCATTATGGAAACAAGGTCACACTGACCTTTTAATGCTATCCCTGCCATTTTAAACTAGGGGTGTTTTTATACTTAGGTTTTTATATCAGATCTTAGTTTTTTGCTTTTCTTTTTATCATTATTGTTTTTTCTACACATGTAATTAGCTTTCTGTTTATTTTGCAGTAAATTTTATAATTAAGTTTTTAATTTTAATGGCATAATATTACATACATACATACATACATGCAGGCTTCAAAGGCCTTGGAAGTCTACTGTTTTCAGAAGAACCCAAAGGAATATATACCAATAATTCCTCAGAAGTCAACTGAAAACAGAATGACCATAAGAATGGGTCTTTGTAGAAAATGATCTGAACTATGCAAAGTCTATCATTTTCCAGGTACCAGAAGAATGGGATTTTAACTTCTACCAACTGTACCATTTTTAGAAGATGCCCAGAATAATATGTCCTGCAACTTTCCATTTGGGTATCTGCGCCATCGAAAATCACTCTTGCATGCACACAACAAACCAAACCACAGCATCAAATGGAATTCTGATTCTGGATTTGGAGGCAAGGTTCTCAGATTAGAAAATTTGCTGTGCATGAGCACGACCATAGAACCTTTGGTGTTCCAAACAGTTCTAAATTGATTGAGAGACAGTTGAGTGGCTCATGGAGTAAGGCTGCAAGTGGAGATCTTACATTTTTGTTCTGCACCATGTGGGCAAAAACAGTATTTTGCAATAGAATCCATGCACAAATATTTTGCCATGGAATTTCATACTGTGCAATATTATTCAGAGTTAAAACCAACGTTCTATGCCCATTGAAAAAACTTTACAGTCTTGTGACTGAGGGCACAATTTGCACAATTTCGACTCTGTCATTTTTATCCTATTGATGATCAACTTCACAGAAAGAAAGAGCTACAGAAATCAGAGGAATACAGACGAAAAAATTGTAAACAGTTAAGAAAAGAAACACAAAATGATGTAAAAGTTGAATGTGATAATTTTGTTTTCAATTTGGAAGGAAAGCTTCTGCTCCTTAGAGACCTACGCACCTACGAACCTTAACCGTCTGGCAAATACCACCCGATACTTCAATCAAAACGGATTTTTTTAATCAAACATTTTTTGGAACTGATCAGTTTGATATTCCTCTTTTGTTTGGCCTTGCTTGCAACCGTGTCTATGCTTCAAGCAGGCGCACCTTCTAGCTTGGTGGCGTTGTTTTGCAAAGCAAATTTTCCTCACCCTTATATTTCAATCCAAGTAATTTCTGACGCTCAGGAAGGACCATAGTTTTGTCAAATATCATTTGCTTGAAGTCTGCTACCGTCTGTGACTTTTGAAGGTTCTCAAATGTGTATTCTTTGCCACTCCATTTGACCACCAGATTCACAACATCTTCCTCTGAGGCAGCCATCTTTGAGATGCTGTGAATTGCAACAACAGCAGCATCCACAGGTTGTTCTGTAAGATTTCGCGCACCTTTTATTTTCGCGCCCCATTCTTTTCGCGGTCAGCAGTTCCGCTTTAATTTTCAGAAACTTCCATCACGTAGCGCCATGTATTTTCGCGTTTCTTCTCGTCTTCCTTTGTGCGAAAATTTAAAAATGCGTGAAAATTACAGTGGACCACCTGTTGGCTGTCCCTGTCCATGAATGAGGAAGGTGTCAATCTTACAAAGGGCGGGAAAATAAATACTTAGAACCAGTACGATGAAGAGACAGACCCGACAAAGAAAAGCAAGCGAAAATGAAAACAAGTCGACGAAAACGTACAAGATCCAAAAGAAATGACATCGATAATGAAGATGATGATTTTAAGCCTTCAAATTCTGTCAAGAAGTCACCCGCAGCCGTGGAAAATAAAGAGAAAAAGATGGGCCTAAAATTAACGACTAAGAAAACAAATGAGCTGTCTGTCTCCGATGGAATGTGTGATCGAGAGAAGGGTTCCTTGGAATATTGCCCAATTTGTCAGTTCCCTTTCAAGTATTTGGTCGGTCAAAATGAAGAATGGCATGTTAGTGATTGCCTCACAAGTAGAGGGAACACATCTTCCCAAGGTGTGGCTACAATACATCTTAAACTTATATGAAATGCTAGGAAACCCAAAATTACAAACAAAAACCTGATTCTCACACAAATATAGAATGTTTTAAGAAAGTGTAGCAGGAATCAGTGACATCTACCATTCCAAATACCCTTTCCCCAAGCTCTTTCAACAATGCATTTTATGTGGATTATATACTAAGACTTATATGTTAATGAAAAAAATTATATGTAAAAGGTAGAAAAAAAGGTAAGAAACCACTCACAGATGAATAGGGAGGGTTGCAGTTCAGTTTTACTGTGAGCCGATGTGTTGCTTAAGATCCATGAGTGTCAACTATCACAAATTGGAAAATCCATAGGTTAAACTCACCTTATGCGACATTCGGCCACATTATTGCTGCTCAGTTGCCAAACTTATTTATCATTATCATTTTCTTTCTTTCTAGCAAATGAATTTTCTTTCATTTATCTTTTCTTTTTTACATCAACAGAGCCTTCATTATTGAAGGTTGTTGATTAAGATTGTAGAAGTAGAAGTAGAAGTACTACCCAAAATCTCCCAAAACTTGTAATAGTGACCCAAGCCAAAAAAATATTTACTATTAAATTTGGTCGCACCAGAAGATTTTGCTCCAAATGCTGAAATTGCAGTGATGAAACCATGATTTCAACACGATTTCATTATTTAGGGATAATTTTTGTGAACACTATACAAAAAATTTAGAAGAAACTTGGCTCCAAGATCTCCAAAAATTTAAGAAACTCCAGTGTGGGGAAGATGAGTGGAAGATGTAACTTAAGAAACTATTTATTTTGATAATGGAAATTCTTGACATATTTTATCTTATTGTTTCCTGTACCATATTACTCCAATAGGTACTTGAGTAATGTCTAAGCAATGGAAAGGCTTCAAAAACACTATTTTGAAATCTTAACAAGGGCACAGGAAGTTAGCATAGGGTGTTAAGGAACTTTTACGAAACTCATCAGAAACTCTGAGTACTTTCAAGAAACTTTCAGTATTGGCCCAAATTCTTGGTTTCTAATAAAAAGACATGTATATTGCTTCTTTTTAAAGAAAGTCATTTGTACAGAGAAACTCATAATGTTCAAGCCTAAACCTTGCCCCCAAAAATTAAATTACATTAATTGTGATTTCCCTAAGCCCAAGAATAGACGATTACGCTAAAGATGGCAGTGAGGAAGTTTTTACCAAGATGCATTGCGTTCTTTAATTGAATTCCTATAGAATCGTTAAGGATTCGTAATTAGAACGAAATGCATCTTGGTAAAAAGTTCCTTGCCGCCATCTTTAGCATAATCGTCTATCAAGAATCATCTTTAGGAGGTTCCTAATTTTTATGACAATTGTAAAAACGCCAAGAAAATTATGCAATGAGATTACAAGCAATTTTTGGCGGGGCAATGCTCTCATTCTTATTTTTAACAAGTGCAGGAATTCCCAACAGTCCCACCGTTAATAAACTCATGTTTCACCATTATGCAGGTGAATGTCCAAATGGTTTACAGTGCCATTCCATCAGTCAAGAGCATTTTAGAAGATACAGCCATAGTGCACAGGCAATTTCAAGAAGCAAAGTATCATTGAGTGTGGTATGTCAACATGCTGTACACATATTTTTTATAAGAAACTGCTCATAACACCCCCAGTAACGACCCCGCTGAAACATTGCCCCGCCAAGGTTGAAGGATGACCCGCCAAGAAAACTCGTTTCCCCGCTAAGTTTTGAGTCTAAGCACTTTCCCCGCCTTGTTTTTGTTGTTTCCCCGTTGAAATTTTTGCTTCCCCGTCAAAATTATGCAAGTTCAGTCATAGACGATAGCCTAAAATTTCATTTCCCCATCATGATATTTCTAATCCCCGCTGAAAATGTATGTTTTCGCAATTTCCCCGCTGTATTTTCAAGGTCTGGCGGGGTCGTTACTGGTGGTGTCTCATAAGAAACTCAACTCTCAGATCGCCAAAAAGTTAAGAAACTCCAGGAGTGGCAAAATATAACTCAAGAAACATTTATTTTGACAGAGGAGACCTTGACATGTTTTTGCTTTATTGTCACTTGTTTTCTGTATCATATTACTCAAAAGGTACTGGAGTAACGCAAAACACTGAAAAGCGTCAAAAAGCCTTGTTTTGAAACATTCATGGTGGCACAGGTATTGAACACGAACATTATTTGGAGACATCTAAGAAACTCATAAGAAACTCCCCAGGGGGGGGCACTCAGCACATACGCATACGGGGGGGTCAGTCCAAGAAATTCTCAGACAACCCAAAAATATCACTTCAGCTCCAATGCAACCCAAAAATATCAGCTCATTTTATATATATAAACCTATACATGAACATAAAATATCCCCAAACAATGCAAATAGAAGTCAGGATTGCCTCCATCGAACCCAGAAATATCAATATAACGATGTTTGGTATCAAAAAATATCATCAACGTAGTTTCAGTTTTCTTTGGACCCAAAAATATCAATTTTGGCAACATTCTGACCCAAAAATATCGGACTTACCTCCCCGTATGTGAATGTGCCAAGTGCCCCCCCTGGGAGAAACTCTGAGCATTCAAATTCTGATGATTTTAAGAAACTCTCAGTACTGGCCCAAGTTCTTAGTTTCTTATAAAAAATATGTATGCAAGATCACTTTACCATCTTCTTTGTAGTTATGTAGATTTTGCTTTTTAACATTTAATAAATTAGTATGACAAATTATTTTGGAGATTTTTATAAATGAGACATCTGCAAGATGGAAACATTGTGTCCTGTTCCACCTGTGTTAATGTGCACTGGGTCCAAATTGTAATGTAAAAGACCCTGGCAATTTTCCTGGAGATGGTAGTTAAAACAAAGTATATAATTGATTAAAGTAGCTTGTCCAGTCCTTTTCAATTTTGTATACTTTTGTTGAATTTTATGTTTGCGAGTTTACTTTTCTAGAATTGGCTATGGTATGGTGGGGAGAATTCTGGGGCTTGGGGAACACAGAACTTTTAGATGAGTGGATCCATGTACTACTGAAAGTCATATATCTCACTGCATTTAAAATCAATAAGGGATCGTCTCCAAGTTATCGTATATCATTTATACAAATTGATACGAATTCAATCGTATGCGTGAAAGGTGTTATACGATTTAATTCGTGCAGCCACACAAGAGATAAGAATTGTCTCTGAATTGTTTGATTTCTATACGAATTATGATACGAATTTGATACGAATTTGATACGATTTTGATACGAATTGTGTATACGAATTGCTTATATGATTTTGATACGAATTGTGTTTACGAATTGCTTATACGAATTTGATACGAATTGCATAGGAATTACATACGAATTGTATACGAATTTATACGAATTCTGAGTGGTGACGATACGAATTGATTCGTATGCGGCTTATAGAATATCGTATCAATATCGTATGATGCTTTGAATTCCCTATACGAATTTAATACGAATATTTGTATATCTGTATTCTTGTATTTAATGTATTTTATATTGAAACTTGTATGTTGTGAATTTTAAAATGAAAACTGAACTGATTTGGAGACGATCCCTAATGTATATACCCTTTATCTCCTAAAGTTTATCGTATGAACTATTGATTTCCCAAGGAAAATGAAACTTGTGAGATTCAAGGCAAAGCAGAATTTGCAAAAACAAGTACTGTCACCAAAGCATCAGACAAGGACTGCAGAGAGAATGAAAACAAACTTAAATCAGTGTATCCTTCAAACTTGGATGAACTGGATAGCAAAACTTTGGACAAGTCATTTGGTTCAAATTCATTCATTAGTGACAAATCAATGAACAGTAGTTATGAAAAGATACTTGTGGAGATCGTAGATGAATTAGAAACAGAAAGCGGTAGTTCTTCAAATTTAGAGCATGGCTGCAAAAATCATAATGTTCAACAAGATAATGGATTTGCAGTTTGCAACAAAACAGACAATGTTAAAGGTCATTTGAATATCATGGAGGTAGGCATTGAAAATAAGACTACTGAAGGCATATATGCATCTGAATCCCCTTCTTGTACGGCATCTAACTCAAAGCCAAGCAGGATCTCAATTAATTCTGACTCTATTCGAAATGATGATAACTTGCTTGAAAAGTCAAATTCTGCGCCAAGCTCATCACAAGGAAGTGGTAACTCTGATTCAAGCTCTGTCATTTTCATTGATGATGCAAGTGAGAGTTGTTCTACCATCTCCAAAAATCCGGACCTTATATCAAATGTTAGCTCTTCTGCCAATTCAAAACAAATAGAACCTACTACAAATTTATCCAGTGTTCAAAATATGTCAACCCCTTATGACAGTAAAAAGCTGCGTCAAACAGGTATTGGTAGTTACTTTGGAGCAAAGTCTTCTGGTGCAACCAAAGTCCCAGCTATTAACGCCATATTACAAAGAGAACCAATTTCAAAGTTTGGCACTAAAACCAGCAAGAAAGAACCTGGAAGTGGTAGTGCTGAAGGAAACAAGTCTGGAAAAAGATCCAATGGGAATTCAGCAAAGCCGAAGCTCTGCCCATTTTACAAAAAGATTCCAGGTAATAAGTAATCTCAGTTTTATCTATCAAATGTTTGGAATACTTGTTCTAAAATCGTTTGCAATGTTCGAAGGATTTACCCACAGGAGGCCCAATCGCGTATACTGTGGGCCCTACCTTTAACTGAGGCAATTTATGCTGTGTTGTTTTCCTAACTGCAAAATAAGTTCTTTGAATTGAAGTAAAATGAACTTCATACCGTTGAATGGTTGACTGTTTATCTGTGTCTTTCTTCTTGCTACCGTATCATCGCAACATTCTGCCGGTATGGCAGCATCGATCCTGTTGCTGTTGTTGTACTGCAATGACGCAACATTATTGCCTGTGTTTGTTGCGTTGTATCCTATTATAATCTTTTCCAATAATACAAAATCTTTTCCAGCCCAGTAGGCACATTTCTTTGGCACTAAAATTTTGCAACGAGTTTTTCACAGTCAAATTTCCTACCGTTTTCAAATTGTTCCGGCGTCGTGTGAGCGCTAGCTTAAATTTTGCTACCGTCACATTGTTCACCTTTTTCAAAGTTTGCCGGAATCAAGTGAATGCTGTTTAAAAAACTAAGATGCATTCCTCTTCTCTTCCTTGTAGGTACATCAATAACTGTTGACGCATTCAGCTATGGAACGATTCCTGATTGTGATGCATACTTATTGAGCCATTTTCATTACGATCATTATGGAGGGCTAAAGAAAACGTTTAGTCATAACATGTACTGTTCTAAGGTAAATATATTACCCTTTGATTCACTGCCTTGCTACTACTACGTCTAGCCTGTTAACCAGACCTGGTTTCAAAGGAAGTCGCGGTCTGTTCAAAACAGCCATAAAGCTTGTTCAAACCTCTTTTGAGAGTTTCTCAGAATAATTTGCTGACTATTTGTAAAGAAACTTTTTACCCTGGAAACTCTTTGAAATTTTCGGAAAAAGAAGAGAACTACAAGTTGAATGTTCTGAATGTTGCATGTTGAATTTTGAATGACCTGTTTACTCTTTGTTCGGCATACGTTTCATAGAAGTGGGGGTCATCAAGGAGAGTAGAAATCCGCCGTTCCGCACGATTTTCAGTTAAAATCCGCCGTTCCGGTCATTTTTAGCCAAATTTCCGCGTCCCGCCACTTCGCTATCAAAATGATGGCACAAATTTGTATTGTTAGACATTTTCATCCATCCAGGTGGAAAGAGGAGGAAAGTGGCAGTTAAAATTCTTTTGCAAAGCTTCGAAAATATACTCATAGTGCTGACCAGAAAAACAAAGATCTGACCACGACCTCTTTTTACAAGGATCCGCAAATCCATAAAATTTCATGAAAATTCCGCATTCCACTTATCATTTTCGAGAAAATGCGCGTCCGGTAGGGGTGGATAATTCCGTCCTTCCGCCGAGAAATTGCTAGAATTCTGTATTCCGCGACATATTTTCTCCAAATTCCGCTGTTCCGCAAACCCTGATGACCCCCACATAGAAATTTTATCGCTGACCCAAGGATCTAATCATGCAATTGATTAAACTGTCTCCCTTGACGATATTTTACGCCGTGAGATAATTATGTGCATACGTTTTCCTCAAAACTTAGACTACAGCCTTGTTAAAAAAGAGGCCCTGAACCCGATTTGAGTTATATTTAACAGATCACTATTTCCGTGAATTTACAGCATTTTAAATGACTATTTATTGACTGTGTGTATTGCAAGGTTAGATTCCAAAATGAGGCTACATTTTAGTTACTGAAGAATCAGCCTTGTCATATTACGCATGAATTAGATGAATTAAGGTATGTTCCTAGAACTATCGTTGTTGTTGGTGATTTTGCCGTCGGAAAATTTTGGATTTTTACCCCTTAATGCAGTCATGGTTGGTATCGGCCATGAAGGGGACTTTCTACTTTCTAGTGTTGCTTCCTTATTTTCGTAATTTCTCTAATTTGCTCTTGCAAACAGATTACAGCTGCATTGGTTCGCATGCAGATTAAAGTCGATTCAAAATATATCACTGAACTGCCGATGAATGAGGAGGTCGATGTTAACGGCGTCAAAGTGATTCTCCTTAATGCTAACCAGTAGGTATCATATTTGTTCGTAGACTTATGACGCAGATCGCTTTTTTCCCTATGCTCTTTGAGTTGATGATGGCGCTTCAGTCAACACTCATAATATCACTTTGAAAAACCTGGCCCTATTTAGGTCCATACTTCGTAATTCCTAAATTACCAATCAGATTGCTACATTTGTGAATCACTATTGTTAAGGTGTAAATGTGATAGAATTTTCGATTCGATCGAAGAGTTAAAAATGTTCTCACGGGATTGAGATTCGAAGCGGTGATTCCATCATAATTGTATTGATGATCGAAGAAGACAGGGCCAGGTTTTTCACTATTTCATTATGAGTCCCTCTTGAGCAATGTTTACCGCAGGGATACAAGGGACTCATCGTCATTATAAGTCTAACCAGTAGGTATCATGTTTGTTCCTACGTTCTAGACGGTGTACCATGACATGACCCATTGTTTTACTGCAGCGGCAACGAAACATCAAAGAGCCACTGTCACTCAGGGTCCTATAAATTCTATTCAAATTAATTCTACTTACCAGAACCTTGGAAGTCTGCAGAATATTCAAGGGGCTACAAGCGTTTGATTTTCAAGTTATTTTTCAATATTCAATCAAACGTCGAGTAAGTTTTTGGGACACCTTTGCATGTCTCAAAAAGGTTGCATTTTCCGAGCATTGTAATGTGTAAAGACCTACGTTCAGGCCTTCCTGAATTCTGATTGTAGAAAATACAGGGTGTCTCAAAATAATTGTGCCCCGTTTGTGTGGCTACTGTGGAGGAGCTATAGATTGAATTATCTCGATTTTTACACAGGTACATAGGTCAGCCTTCAGCTTTGAGTTGGAGATCTTGTGTGAGTAAATCTGATAAGTGGTTGCTGATTTATGGCAGGCAAAAGGCAAACTAAGTGGTTGCTTCAAAAACAGCACTTCTGTTGTTCTCCAGCAATGTCAAAATACAGTAAGTTTTCTGAGAAGGACTCTGTCATCGTAGATAATTTTTAACCACATTTTTAAAAGATAGAAAGTGCTCTCCTATAAATAGAAAACACTGCCAACCCTTTAGAAATGATTTGCAAAAATTTTGAAACGACACCAGATCCAATTTTTTGGAAACCTACCTCATTTTGACATTGCTGGAGAACTACCCGGGGTACCAGACTCTAGTCTGTTTTCATGAACTCCAGTCTGGCTCTAGTCTGGAGACTCCCGTCTGGAGACTCTAGGCTGGTACCCAGGGTACCGGAGAACAAAAGTAGTACTGTTTTTGAAGCAACAAATTATTTCGCCATTTATCTACAGATCAGCAACCACGTGTCAGATCAACTCATACAAGGTCTCAAACTTTAAGTTGAAGCCTGACCTATGTAACTTTTTATAAACTGAGGTAATTGAATCTACGGTTCCTCCACAGCAGCAACCATAACGGGGCACATTGTTTGAGACACTCTGTATTAGATTTAGAGTTTGAATAAACAACAGTTAACTATCGGATGACCCAGAAAAAACTTCACGATCTAAATCTCACATGGTTTCCTGAAAACAAATGTTATGAACACAAACAGGATTTCAGCATGTAGTTAAAGGGCTTAGCTATATTTTGAGATGTTGCTTTTTCAGTTTAAGATATGCCTACAATCGGAAAAAAAAGTTTTAAAAATATGGTAATTCATTCATTTCTCGCACGAGAAGATAGATGTGAAAAACCTGAATTTTGCTTTAGTGCACGAAATTTGAATGAGGGGCAGAGGTACAGTAAAAACCCGCGTATAGGAACCTACAATTTTGCAAGTCAGCCTGATTAGGTTCTTATATATTGAGTATTTCGTGGGAAATTAGGCTCTTCAGGTTCTTAAATTGGTTCTTATTTCATTCAGGGCTTTCAGGTATTTCTTTTGTTCAGATTGTATCTTCAAGCCCATTATTTACTGTCAGTTCACAGCACCTGAGTTCATGAGGCCTTATTCACATTGGCAGTTTGTGGAATAATCAGAAATTGTACAGAATACCATGAAAAGCTTTCAAAGCATCTTCAGAGTTCCTTGCAAATGCACATATAGCAGTATCAGTCTGTATAGGTTCAATGACAAAGCAACTAGAGTTTTGATTTAACTTGATGATCTCTACAAATAAGAACCTATTTCGATTTTCAGGCTGAATGGGTTCTTTTATATTGGGGGTCTAATTTAAGAATTTCACCCTGTAGGTTCTTAATCAATGGGTTCTTATACGCGGGTTTTTACTGTAAATCATTTAAATAAACGTTTTCATATGACTTCAAATCCATCGCTGCGTTGAGTTTTCAGAAAACGTTGTCTGGAAAATGATGGCGATTGTTTCAGTCAAAATGAGGAATTTGGAATTCAAAATCGGATGGTAATTATTGCTTGAAATGACCATACAGCATCTGAAAAGATAGTGAAGCCATTTAACTAAACTTGACAATAGCTTTTCATTTCAAGGAGCTAGTTATGATCTAGCTGGTAAAGTTTTTCTGTGTCACTCGGTATTCATTTTCCGTTTTGTTTGCAATTTTTCATATCCAAAAAGGAGACATTTCTCTGATGAGGCATGATAGCTTTTTGTTTTTATTTAGTGGAATGTGTTTCAAGCATACAGCGTAATTTTGCTTTAAACATGGCGCTGTGATATATATTTAATCATTTCTAATTTTTATATTTACAGTTGCCCTGGCTCAGTAATGTTCCTGTTTACCCTACAAGATGGTAAAAAGATATTACATACTGGTGGGTCCTCCTTTGCTTTATTAGCATTTAACAGTAAGGTCATTGAAAGATATCTTACAATCACACAATGAATGGCGATACATCTCAGACGACCATACATAAGCTTTGTAGAAACAGGCAGTTTATATTCAGATATCATACGAGAAAACACCCAACTCTTCTTCGATTTGATGAGACGGGAGGTTTTTCATAAAAGATCTTAATTTACCCACTTTACCCCTCTCTTCCCCATCCCCACCCCGTCGTTCTCTTTTTCTCGTAAATTTTCAAATTATCTTCAGGTGACTTCCGTGCAATTCGAACCATGGCTGACTACAAATCTTTACAGAACATCGAGACAGGGGTTTTTCATCAGAGAGCTTAATGGACCTACTTTACCCTTCTCTTCCCCACCCCGTCTTTCTCCCTTTTTTCTCGTGTTTTTTTTCATATTATCTTCAGGTGAATTCCGTGCAATTCGAACCATGGCAGACTACAAATCTTTACAGAACATCGAGACAGGGGTTTTTCATCAGAGAGCTTAATGGACCTACTTTACCCTTCTCTTCCCCACCCCGTCTTTCTCCCTTTTTACTCGTATTTTTTTTCAAATTATCTTCAGGTGACTTCCGTGCAATTCGAACCATGGCTGACTACAAATCTTTACAGAACATCGAGACAGGGGTTTTTCATCAGAGAGCTTAATGGACCTACTTTACCCTTCTCTTCCCCACCCCGTCTTTCTCCCTTTTTTCTCGTATTTTTTTTCAAATTATCTTCAGGTGACTTCCGTGCAATTCGAACGATGGCAGACTACTCACCTTTACAGAACATCAGAATGGACACGCTTTACTTAGATACAACGTAGGTCATGAATTTCACATTTCATGTATTCGTTATTCACTTGGCAGGCAATGGCCTTGACGTCTTGCACTCTTTCTAACATTTACAAGCACTTATAACGTTGAAAATCTTTTCACAGAGAGCTGTTGAAGTGCACGCCTGTTTCATAAACAAGTTTACTTTGCTAACAGATTAATTCTTTGTTAGGATGTTGTAACATCATTTTTCATACATTCTGAAACCTTACATTCTCGATAGACGATTGCGCTAAAGATGGCGGACAATAATAATGACAATGTTTACCGATGGTAACCTCTTCAACACATGAGAGCCCTGTATACAGGAGGTTTTACCATGATTCCAAATTTATTGTAAATACGTTTCTTGAAACGAAACAAAACAATGCAAAACAAAACAACATTGTGTAAAGAATTAATCAGAGAAATATTCAACTTTGCAAAAATGCACAAGAATCATTTTGTATATATCATGCTACTATTTCTTTTCAGATATTGCAATCCTTCATACAATTTTCCAACCCAGCAAAGTACAATTGACTTTGCTGTCGAGAAAGCAGTCGAGGCTGTAGATCGTGTACCGAAAACTTTAATTGTCTCCGGAACATATTCTGTTGGAAAAGAAAGAGTTTTTGTATGTAAGTATTTACAACAGCATCAAAAGCTGTGTGGCAAGGGAAAAATTTTGCCCTTTCAGTATGTAGCTAATGAGATCTTTGCACCTTCAGGTTTGTCTCTGCTAGCATGCTTGTTGCGTACCATCTCTTCGTTTGCCTTTATTGTCGCCATTTTAATGTCCCATGACAATAGCACCGATGAAGAGATGATATTTGCAAAGCATGCTGGTTGAGAGAGACCTGTTAAAGCTGTCATAGACAAGCCTGCTTTTTGAAATCATCAGCATTTAGGAAAGCCTTTGTTGGTTGTGTTTATTTTTATTTACAATATTTAAGTAACTTCTTTAAGAGCCTCATAAATTTAGATTCAGAGGGGTACAAGCCCTCAACTTATGGCAAACCAAGATGTCCAAATCGAACTGCACTTGAGAAATATGAATGGCAGTCCATTTTCAAACTCCTCTGTTTTCACTGTTCCCTCCTGGAAACAAAAAGGTACAAAACCCAGAAACCTGAATACCCAAACAAAAACATGCGCCCAAATCTCCCGCTTTCCTTTTCTCCTTCCCTCCTTCACAGAGATGCAGATTATCTTTCTTTGCCCCCCTCCCCTCCTGCCCGTCGAAGAGGAAATGAAATTTTATGTGCACGAAAGAGACTTTGGCAAGCCCACTGTTCTGCAAGAGTTTATCAAAGGAGAAGCATACTGGCTGATATTTATTCAGTTTTTTCAAGCCAAGAGTTCGCTCAGATGAATTCATCTCATTTTAATTTTAACAGCAATTGCGAAAGCATTGGATTGCAAAATTTGTGCAAATACACCCAAAAAGAGAATACTGAGTTGTTTGGAATGGGAAGAGTTATCTGATCGACTAACAACGGATTGGAGCCTTGCAAGAGTTCACGTATTACCCATGAATCACATCAATGTCAAGGTGGGTACAAGATGTACTGTATTTTCATTGAAAGTGATACACAGTAACCGGGTGAGAAAAAAAAACGCCCGGCGTTTGAAAGGCTTCTGCTCCCTGAGTATATCAGCAATGATATTTTGCAATGCCTGATTGAATAGCTAACATGTTTAATTATTTTTAGAAATTTTTGTGACTAAAATCGGTCACTCCGTTCAGATTCTGTAAGCGATAAAACGCCCTTGCCGATTGATCTAACCTTCATGTTCCCCTTTACAGTCCTTAGAAAATCATCTAAGCAAATATGGAGGTTTCCAAAAAGTTATTGCCTTCAAACCAACTGGCTGGACTTTTAATCAGAGGGCAACAGATCTGGATTTGATACGACCAACTGTTTCTGGAAACATTACAATCTATGGTTAGTTATTTCTAGCAATTTTCCAGGCACCTGATGCATCTTGAAAAGATGTTACCCTTTTGATTTAAAGTATTACAGCGAATGGTGTATCATCGTTTGCAGAGCTTTATACAGTAAGGCCCCGCATTTAAGAAACCACTTTTTCACATCCTAGGCTAAAATGTTTCTTATATCTATGATACTTGTCATTTTTAGGCTCAAGTTTCTGAAGTTTCTAACCTATTTTCTGGAAAGTATTGGAAAATAAGTTAACGATAGCAATGGCTTTTTATTGATATAGTAGTCATATGTGTATGCTATCAATATTATCATGAATACCAATGAAAATTTGGGTAAACAGCTTTAAAACGTAAGGAATCTTAGTAGCAATTTCTTATCAACTCTGCATGAATTGAAATGTTTCCAGACCATGAGATCAGGACTTTAATGTCAATCAAAGTACAAGAAACTTTATTTTGGGTGTTGAGCCTCAAGTTTTCCTTATAAGTAAGGGGGCTAATCTTTTTCAGTAGCCTAAAAGTTTCTTTAGATGGTTTCTTAAATGCGGAACACTGAAATGAAATGATAAAATATTAGACCTTGCCAAGGCCTAATTACTTATACCAAATGTGGCGAAATTGGTCTTAAATTAAGCTGACAATTCAATTTTTCCGTCTAGTGTTCTATAATACATGAAAATATTCTACATGTAACTGGAATGTTCGATTTTTGTGGATAGTTTTTTTTACTTATTCCACAGGTGTACCATACAGTGAACACAGCAGTTTTTCAGAGCTTCAGTGGTTTGTTCAACATTTCAAGCCAAGAAAAATCATACCGACAGTCAATGTTGGATCTCCTGTAAAACGTGAAGAAATGCAAAATATATTCAAGGATTGGCTGTCCTCTGAATAGGAAAAGAATTTTTGCATGAATCCAGTTTACGAACCAGGGCGGTAACGCGTACTTCGTGTATTTTAACTATTGTGAATACCAAATGCAAATAGTATGTACATGAATTAGAAAAACTAGGTAGGAAAAACCAAAAAAAAAAACAAATTTAGCCACTGATGTCTTTTTATTGGGTAACGAAGGCAGTGTACATAAATGGTTGTGAACGACGTTAAAACAAATACATTTCAATATTGATCGGTAAGATCTGTATATCCGCAAGACATTATAACCATCTGCATAAATTTTCGATTTTCTTTACTGAAAAGATCGGGCATTTCCAAGACTTGCTCTAAGAAACTTCTGCGGGGGCGTAAGCCACGAAGAGGACGCTCCTACGGTCACATGGCTTCAAACGGGTAAAACAAACCGTAACCGATTTGTCTACAGCCTCGGTGTACACAAATTTTGGTAGGTCCGCACGGTTCGCACCGCTGGGGCGGCTGTACACCTTCCCAAAATCGCAGAATTATGGGTACTGTTCGGGTGACATTCAGAGAATTTGGGGGAAGTTTTCCTATCATATAGGGAATTACGGCACGTATCATCATTCAATTTTCCCTACATTTATAGAAATCTGTGCAATTCTGGCAGATTTTTCTCAGGAAAAACACCCCATCAGCTGATGGGTCTACACCCCTTATGCTGCAAATGCATGGATCAATGGAGCTTTTGAAGTGGAATGAGATACACCGATTTTTTAATAAGGCAATTTCTTAAATTTTTGGGCCAATTTGCCACTAAAATTTTTAATGTGTCTCCTTTATTTTTGATGCCAGAATTGTACCGGATGAGCAAGAAATAAGTTCCCACTTTTGAAAATTCATAGCACCAAGAGTACTTCACAGATTTAAATGGTTCGAATTCTAGTCAAAAGCCGAATGAATGAAATATTATTTTGACTTTTCTCGCTGTCTTACCAGCACTAGAAGTACAGGTAAATTCAATGTTAAAAAACTTCATGGTTGCAAAATGAGTGAAAAAGTGGCCTAGCACATTGATCAAATTGTAAGGGCTCTCCTTACACAGAACATTATGCACTGGGCGTTTTATCTCTCTAAATAGTTACAGGACATCAATTGTGGAGCAAACACAAAAGACGTTCAGTCCCTTTGGCAATAGATGTGAAGTGGATACCTCTCATCTGCACGCAGGCTACTCTCACCCATGAACAATTGTATTTTCTTTATTGATCTGTGCGAGGAGTCCTTTATAATTTGCTCAATGTTTTAGGCCCTATTTCAGTGACTTTGCAAGCACGAAATTTTCTTAAAGTTGATTTTACCTATAATTCGAGTTCTCGTGAGACAGCGAGAAAAATCACAAAAATATTTCAATCTCTTGACTTTTAACTAGAATTTTAATCATTCAGATCTATGAAGAACTCTTGATGCTATGAATTTTCAAAAGTGGGAACTTTCTCCTGGCTCACCCGGTAGAGTTAAAGTACTTTTATCAAAAGGGCTCCAAAATTTCTTAGTAAGACCTTTAAACAATTAAATAACATAATTCGCACTCAAATAATGTCCAAACAGTTGCTAATATTTTACAGTGTAAAAACAATGTTGAGTGGCCTGCGAAAATCTGAACCACAAATTACAAAAGTTCCTTAGCTTCTTAAATCCAGGTAGGGTTGCTTTCAACTTTCGAAAAATTGAGCCTATCCTTTCTTACAAAAAATTACTTGTGCTGGCTGTTTTTAAGCTATAGTTAACAGTAGACATAAAAAAGCCGGATGTTAAGTATAGTGAGCTTAGGTACAACGAAAAGCGACAAAACATTATGAAGACGTTATTACAGAACTGCAAACAATGTGCAAAACAATGTATTTTCTTACAGCCATTAGGTGAATTCATAAATTATAAACAAACTGTATTATCAGACCCGTAAAAGAGTTCAAACTATGGTCCAAAATAACAAATCTTGTTACGTCGCATATAAGGCCATATCAAATACAATTAACTTCTTCGATTTAATATGTGAGCGTGTAACTAGGGTCTACTGGGGTAAAATGGGTGTCATTGATTGCTGGGAAACGGTAGACTGGAACTGATAAATCACGAGCGGTCCTAGCAAGAGGAACACTTTGAACAAAGATTGAACAAATTTATCTTAAGTTTTCCCAAGCTTACCCATTTATCTCAGTAGACCCTACAGAGGGTGTTTCAGAAAAACACAACCCAATTTCATACGAGAGTCTTCAGGAAATGATAATATTTGAATCAATTTAATGCATACAATCTGAAAGTACAATCTTTCTTCTTTCCAATGATATCCAGGTTAGGTGGAGTAATTGAATTTTTCATTGCCTAATTGACGTTTTCGTAAGTAATGGCCTATTTTAGGTACCGGAAAGCAATAGGGGCATACGCTTTGGTGAACATACATCTTGATGAGAGCATATTTTATCAACATGAACAAATGTATCTCATAGGGGTAAATTTTTCTTTTCTTTACTGAATGCATCACCTGGTGCCCTTCTAGGCCTGAAATGCTTTGACAAAATTTGTTTCATAATTTTTACTGTAAAGAGGGTGTTGACTTTGCCCTTGCAATATGCTGCATTTGAAACTGGGCATACTTACTAAAATATCAATGAAGGATAAATAATTTCATTGCTGCATCCAAACTGCCTATCATTTTAACGAAAAAAGATTTTATTTTCAGACGGTAAACATTGCATCTACACAAACTTTGTCAATTTTTTAAGACTTTCAATTATAGGTGAGTTGCGTTTTATCTGAAACACCCTGTATAATACCATATCCTTGCATCGCTGGAAATTTTGACACGTCCGTTGGATAAACTTTTAAGAGAAGAAATATTTCATTTTACAGTATTTGAGAAGATCCTCCCATTGAACTAATTAAATGTTTCTGCTTCGAACAATAAAATGTATTTGGGTTTTATCAAGTTGCCCTGAAACAGAAAGTGCCCTCACATCCCCAGGCATTCATATCAATGAGCAACAGAACATTCACCAATCTTCAAATCTGGGGGCATATATGGCGTAATATTGTAGATTTCAGAATCTAATCGGAATAAAATTACTTTCAACGGCAAGAGTCTGTCTCAAATTAGAGTTGCGCGAAAATTCCCGCAAACAAAAACAATTGCAGAGTTTTAAATAAACAATTTTACGCAGAAGCAAATTTCATATGACATCGAATTTGAGACTGTCTTTAGTTTTCAGGCTATGAGGTAATGTGCTTGGTTCTTCTAGACTGTTTCACAAGCCGCTGCCCCAAAGCCCCTTACGGATTCTAGGCAGGGTCTACATTACTTTGATATCACTCAAGTAGTTAAAGCAATGGCCGGCTTGAAATATTGTTCACTCTACTATAACGCCCAGACAAAGCCTCGCTCAGATCAAATATTTCTTAAAAAATCGTTCATAACTTCACAATTAGTAGATCAAAACTCAGAAGGTTAAGGTTAAAAAACAAAAAATTAAGATCTTTCCAAAAGATAATAATCCAACTTCTCCAATCGCTTCAATCGTGACTTTTTATGTCCCGTTTAGCGCTGAAAAGCTTTGTACACAAAACGAGCCCATACCGTAATAAGGTCATTAAAACAGCGGACATAACTTGGCCTCGGAAAAGTCTAATCAAGACGAGGCAAGAAATTTTGTTCTGTTATTAAAAGTTAATCACCCAAGCTAATTTGATGGTGCAAGTATTTACTAAGGTGAGAGCGGTCGGATCAGCGGTGATCATTGCCTTTGTGCCCCCCTCGGTATGGGAGGGGTAGGCGACCGGACTCCTTTGACCCCTAGTCTCAGCCACTGCATCGCATGCACTAAACAAACATTACAAATGCTGTATGTTGGTTTTCAGAGTACACAAATAGCTGCTAGAGTTATATTACAAAGATATACGGGGTAGCAAGGGCGAAGTTAGTAAAGCAAAAAACCCTCCAAGAGCAAATCTCAAAGCTCTGAGAGGTAACCTCTCGAATGCACTCAATCAGAACAAAACTTACCTGAAAGAGTGATATCGTAAAAGCTCTATTTAGCCCCCCTTCTCTATTAAGCCCCCCTCCGTAATAAGCCCCTCCCCTCTGAGCAAAAATTTCAAATACGCCCCCTCTCTATTAAGCCCCCCTACTTATATCAAACACTAGAAATTACAATAGATTTTCCATTTAATTTGCTAAATGAGCTGGCATGTCTATTTTGATGTGGTTTGGGACGAAACTGTGCCGAATTTATGCATTTGACTCGTAAAATTGTATGTTGAATCCGCAAAATATGGAGTAAAAGAACTGATGAGCTATCATTCGTATTCATCTCATTTGATTTTGTAAATAAAACCCCCTCTCTAATAAGCCCTCCTCTGGTGTTTCCGAAATTAAATAAGCCCCCCGAGGGCTTAATGGAGCTTTTACGGTAAATTATGGTTGGTACCACTGGAGGTGTGAAATCTATTCTTAAGACTATATGGCATCCCAGAGAATAGTGCCCCGTTTGTGTGGCTGTTGTGGAGGAGCTGTAGATTCAATCATCTCGGATTGTACACAGTTGCATATGTCAGGCTTCAACTTAAGCCTGGTTTCCATATGCTCGTAACAGTCGGCTCGTAACTGACCTCAGGATCCCTTTGTGTAAAACCTCAAATGGGCAGCGGAGCTTTTCGTATCGAGGAGTTACTGTTTGGAACCAATTAAGCCTTGAAATCAAAACTGCTCCTTCGCTAGCTGCTTTCAAAACGAAATTAAAATCTTTTTTGAAAGATCAAAGAGGTTGATGATCGAAATCTACTTCAGCCACATACTTTGACTTCAGAGTCCCCTTTCTTTTTGAAAATTTTCTTTTTCTTATATATTGGATTTTAATGCCGATAATTATTCATGTAATTAAGTAAGTTAGGGTTTTAAAGCAGGGCAAATTGTAAAACAGTAGATATCCATAGTTACTGAATGTATTTACCCTGTTGAAATAAATGAAAATGAAATGAAATGAAATCGGCGACGCTTCGGCGATGTGTCCCCGATCAGTCGGCGACATATGGAAACGATCATCGTTATGATCATATGGAAACCACGCTTTAAACTCATCTCAACTCTTCCGATGCGTCACCGTACCGTCCCCGTCTGATCGGCGACGTCGTTCAGAAAATGTTTCCATTTAACGCAACCGTCCCCGATGTGTCCCCGAGCCTGTCTCGGCGACGCGTCGCCGACTGTTACGAACATATGGAAACCAGGCTTAAGAGTTTGAGACCTCGTTTGAGTCAAGCTGACTAGTGGTTGCTGATTTATGGCAGAGAAAAAGCAAAATAAGCGGTTGCTTCAAAAACAGCACTTCTATTGTTCTCCAGCACTGTCAAAATAAAGTAAGTTTCAAAGAAAGGGTTCTAACGTCGTGTTAGAAGTTTTGCTAAATCTTTAAAACGTTAGCAGTGTCATATATTCATTAGAGAAAGCACTTTCTATCCTTTAAAAAATGTAGTGAAAAGTTTAATACGATGCCTCAACCTTTTCTTCGAAGACTTACCTTATTTCGACATTGCTGGAGAACATAAGAAGTGCTGTTTTTGAAGCAACCACTAATTTTGCCTTTTCTCTGCCATAAATCAGCAACCACGTGTCAGATTGACTCAAACAAGGTTTCAAACTCTAAGGTGAAGTTTGACCTATGAAAATGTGTAAAAACCGAGATAATTGAATTTACAGCTCCTCCACACAAACGGGGCACAAATTTTGGGACACCAAAATATAATCACGTTGTCTTTTGACCATTAGATTTTTGGAGAGTCTGTTGACACGAAGGTTCCGGGTTCGATCCCGGGCAGGAGCACATTTTAATTCTCCAGTTGTGGTAGCCAACTCGTGATAAATATATCTTGCTATGAGGGGTTCACCAGGGGCCCCCAAACGTGTACTCTTTTTAATCTTTAGTAGCAACTGATGAAGACCCTTCTCTGTAAAAATATTCAACACTGACAACCATTCATACAATACAAAGTATGAAATTTTTACTGAAAGCATCCGTTTCTCCTATTCTAAATCGTCATATCTGGCTTCTCCTACACTGCATGAGGGGTTCCACAAGTATCCCCCTTGAGTACCATTCTGTTCATCATCCGCGCTACTTCTTGCTGTTCCTAATTATGTAAATTCCTATTTATAATTTTTCCTGGAACAAATAGAGATTGTTTGTAGCGGCTAATGCGACAATGTTGTCTTTTGGGTGCCAAGCAATATGCAAAATTTTCTTACTAAAGTCCAAGCATTCCACACTGATTTCGTCTTTCTTTCGCTTTCCACTTGTTGTGATTTTCTTCGACTTCAATGGCTGCCTTGGTCGCATATTCTCACGAGTTGCTTCTAAACACAGGCTAGACTTCTGCTCTCGTCCGAATATGCGGAAGAAGTTGTTATAAGAGCCTGTCAGCACCTCACTGAAAGAAGCAATGAAATCAATCAATCAATCAATCAATCAATCAATCAATCAATCAAAAAAGCTTTACTGATGTTTCATAACATTTAGCGTACAAGCAAATACACCACTTCAATAAAGCAGCCTCGTTTTGGAAATTCACGGAAATTTCGAGCCCAGGTTTTGATTTAGCACTCAAACTTTGGTCTAGTTACACGTTTTTTTATAAGAAACTGGTTTATAAGAAACTAGTACTAAGATGACCAAAATTTTAAGAAACTGAAGTACTATGTCTGAGAAGTATTAAGAAACTTTTAATAGTCAAAATCATGGATATTATAGCAAATATATTGTTGAACCTTTATCCTTGAGCAGTATTAACTAACCATTTGTGTTTTCAACTTAATAGAGCACTGTTTATTCCTATATGATGTTTTAACTGTCAAGAAACATATCTGCAGCAGTGTTAGTGACCACATTGAAAAATCATGCATTCAAAAAACAAGAAACCAATTAAGAAACTTTTAGTACTAAAATAGACAAAATTTCATGTTAAATTAAGAAAATTTTAGTACTATGGCCTGATCCTAGTTTCTTATAAAAAAACGTGTACGTTTCTTCACACTGCTGGCGATTGTGATGTTGATTTTATATAAATGCAAAGGTGAAGGGGAAGTTGCGGTTTTCAGCGCCAAGCGCTGAGATCGCAAAGATAGCTTAGCGCTAATCGAGTCCGCGACCCCTTGTTATGACGCTCAAAAGGTGCTGGTGGGATTTGAACCCCGTCCGCCTGACTGTTTTGACTGCAAAGTCAGTGGATTACCACACGGCGCCACAGCACCTTCGGTTAAAAGGTTAAATGGCCTAAATAGCCTGGTGGTCTGGACCACTTGGTGGTCAGGAACACAGGCTAAGGTTAAAGGGATTGGACCGTCAAAATCGTTTAGGGTGAAACTTTACACCCGGAGCCTTTACCATGTTCAGACCCCTTACAAGTTTTCTCTCAATAAAATTAACATTACAATCGCGAGCAACAAGTAAACTTATATTTTGACTCAAGTTTGCGTTCCATATCTGAATTTGGCCCCAAACATTCCATATGACCGAATTTTTAATAAGTTCCAAAGAGAGGCTGTTAATTGAAGTGGCGTATTGGAACCAGCATATACCAGGGTATACTGTCAGTTTATTCTCGGGAGGGGGGGGGGGTACTCCCATACTTCACCTAACGGAATGTGCCGCCCAACAGGGTGTCCTTTTGCGGTAAAAATTAAGCAACAGGGTATCCTTTTCCGATAAAAATTATGCGACAGGGTATTACAATTGATAAGAAAATTATGCAACAGGGTATCATGTGGAAGGACATTTTTTAGTGAGCCAGGCTGAAATTGGTTTTTATTTCTAAGGTACTAAGACTAATTTCAAGGTATAGAGGTTCTTATTTGAAGGGTGCCTTACGTAGTCCCTTTGAGAGTCTCACAAAGATGTTCAGCCCTATTATTTGTTTTGGAAGTGTTCTTATGGACCAAATAAATGATTGGGGAGGAGAATAAAACTTTCAAAGCCTATACCTTTTATCAAACTGAAACAGGTTCTTAATTGCAAGGTGCATAATTTAGGAAAAACAGCCTCTAGCTTCTTATTTTTGTAGGTTCTTATGCGGGGATTTACTGTAGAGTTCATTGTAATTCAAATAACCACGATACCATAAATATCAGTTCCTTACGTGTCATCTGGACTCCATGCACATTCAAATTTATCAAATATGCAATCATTCTCATACAATGCGCATAACTTGCTCCTGAGATATTCATGAACTTGATACGTTTCAACTGGTTGCTTTTCCATATGTAAATCCCAGACCTTGACTGTGAGGTAATCTCTAGTTAGCATGTAGCGTCCACTGTGACTGAATTTAACATCTGCTATTGATGAAATAATCTCAGAAAAGAATGATCGAGTCAGAGGGTCCTCTTGCTCTTCAAAAACTGTGGATTAAAATATCATGAGATTAGCATAGGGTTCACTTTAAAAAGGTAGATGTAAAATTCTGTTACATTTCCTATGAACTGAATGTTTTTGAAAAGAACCTACGGTACTTTCTGTAAATGTACCATGGAAATGTTTTACAGTCAAAGCAAGAGCAATGTAATCATCATAATTCTGAAATATTCTATTATTCCAAATCACTACTGGACTATTATTCGAGTAATAATTCCAATATGACAGAGCAGAAACTGCACATGCATGCGCAAAAACTCATAACTCTGAGCCCCCTAGCTCCCTGCAACAGATCCCGACATTAGTCAACACTTAAAATTTTCTTCCTAGGGCCTTACACTGTTGATTTATTATTTCAAAAATCTTATCTATTCAAACACTTCCTTACCTCAGATTGCTCGATGACATCATTTTACGCAGTTTCTGCTCTGTCTTCCAATAATGATAAGACAGGTGCTGTAAGGCGCCCGCATTGCCAAATACATTGAGGCCACGTCCACACATATCCGTATCTTTTTGAAAATGAATCTTTTTTCAATCGTTCCAAAAAAAAGATCCGTATCCACATGAGGAGCGTTTTCAAAAGTATCCCCGTCCACACAAAAACGCTGTGACATTCCAAACTCGATATTTGATAATCGAATTTGGTGTTTGATAACGATATTGACATTCAAACTTCAATAAGAGAAAATAAATAAGCAAACTGACCTCGCGCAATCTCCAAAGAACCGTGCCCATGCTCTGATATGTAGCAAATCGATGCTGTGACATCAGCGTTTTCGAAAACCTCCAATTTCACCCGTGCACCCAAAACAGGAAAACGGCGTTTTGAAAAAGATCCACTCTGGAGAGCGTTTTCGAAAAGCTTCGTTTTCGTTGACCGAAAACGCTGCCTCCGTGTGAACGCGGACCCAAAACGGATAAAAAAGATGTGTTTTCAAAAAGATCCGGATACATGTGGATGAGGCCCGAAAGTCATGTTTTGCTTTAATCAATCAAAGACATCCACTAAACTGTTGTCCAACTGCCGCAGCGCATTGGCGCTCAATAGAACCAAACCAATTTCATTACTTTATTCTTCAAAATCAACATTTGATTATCATACGATCAGTATTCGCATAATCCATTTCAATCGGTCACACTACTCCTGACCTTACTATAATATATCTTGATTATTTTCAATGAAGATGCAAGTGCCACAGCCCTAAATGGCAACGCTAACACAAATTTGCGATGTATAAATTGATGCAAAAGAAAATATGCTCTACTTACGCTTAGCATATTTATCACACAGTGCATTTTCCCTCATATCACACAGCCTCACTGTCCCTTTGCTGCTACTATACACAAACAGGTTGCAATGAATTGGATGAAATTCTGCCGCAGTTATAACTTCTGTTAGGTCTTCCATGTTAGCTGGTTTGATGTCAACAATATCTTGGTTCATGTTAAGAAAACTAGAAAAAAACTCAGTTTGTAGAAAAATTTAATGCCATCTTCTTGTTAAATCTACATCCTAATTTCCATAAAAATAATTTCCCTGTATCCGCAAGGTCATGTCCTGCTGAGGGGCAGGCCATTAATTCTTTCTGTGCAGGGGTTGGAACACACTTACTTCAGCTGCATAGTTTCAGCTGCCATGGGGTTGAAATTGTCACAGTAGCACATGATAGCACTATTTCAAATTTGATGAGAAATACTATTCCAAATGTGGTGAGAAAAGAAAAAGTAGTCGCATTTAAGAATTACTTTAAAGATGTTTAAGACTTGCTTGTTGACGAACTAGCATTTTAAAGAACTACAGGATTTACCCCAAACTATTTCATGCCCTCTCTCTGAAATGGGCATTGTTTTTAGCCCCCCTTTCTTTCAGAGGGCATAATTCTAGTACCCCACCCAGATGTCTTCCAGATGTGAAAGTTCTTCATGCTCAGTTTGTAAATGATAATAATTTGAGCCATATTCTTTCCCTGGCTGTAATACAGAACAAACTTGATGATGGCTGGTTCTTCCTACAGCGTGATGAATCACTCCCACACAAGTCAATTTTTTTAAGATAGAGGGTGTTCCCTCCTCCATTAGCTTGCCTATTCAAAAAGCCCCTCCTCAAAAAATTCCTCTGATCTCACTACAGGTCTTCATACTTACCTATCTGATCTGCAAACATTTACCTTAAGAATTATTCGGCATACTATTACGTTACATGTTGTATCTAATTTCAATCTATCGTTGCTAATAAAGATATGTGGGTATGTAGAGCATAGGATATCAAATGGAATTTTTAAAATGAATGAAATGAACTGACTGAACTGAAAAATCAGATAAATACTGTATATGTCAACAAAGCCATGTTGCCTGCAATCAATGTTCATCAAGGGGGGAAGTAGGAATGATAATTTTGGACTAAAACCAGAAATTTAAAAGATAAGCCATGGATGGAAACAGAGCTTGGGCTCTAACACTGTGGCCAGAAAAGAGCACTCTCTCGATCAAATTCTAGCACCTTTCAATCAAGTCTGCACTTTTCAGGCCACCCAGAAATTACCATTTAATAGTTTTTACTCTTGATCTTATGCATATGGTTGAATTAATTTCCTTACTACCACCTTGCTGATACCACTACATTGCATGAAAACTTTTTAACCGTATCTCCATCCCATTACAAAATCTTACAATTAAAACTCTTCTGCTAATCACGATTTGTTTCTATTTACTGTCATACTTTTAATGTTTAGTAAGAGCATTGATGAGATTATAGCTGCTACCACTAATGAGTCTCAATAAATAATTAATGTTGCACATTTTGAAAATTTTGAAGTTTGCTGATTCGCAAATTGTTCTGACAATGTGCTAACTATTCTGACAGGGTACTTGCTGGAAGAAAATACCGATACTCATCACTGAATGGAGTGAGGCAAAATTAGTCACATGATTATTTGCTTCTTAAATTATGAGAAACTGTCTTGAGTTTTTAAACTTGCTGCTTTTTCAATGAATAAAACAACCACTGTTCATTAGAGAAGGTTCCTTCAACTGATGCCTAGGGGCAGCTTGGAACTTTTCAACAACCCATTTCACCCCCACCAAATATCCTGTTTAGTTACAGATTCCAACTGTCAAAGTTTTGCAAACACAAAATAAACCATTCACAATTTGGAGAAAGGGACTGAGGAGTAAGAGAAGGTTAAATAATCTTCAAGAAACACTAACAATGCTAAGCCAGTGTCACCTAACTCTTGAAAGCCACAAATAAATGGAAATAAGTTGAGTTTGCATAGTAATCCAACAGTGCCTCATATGAAAGGTTCGACTGAATGGCATTAGAGCTTCTACCATTGTTGCTCACATTATAAACTTCTACCAAACGTTAAAAATATCATTTGATTTGAACATTACCCCCAAATACCTAAAATCGTTTGGGATACTGCGAATTCCCCCTTTTGTAAATCGCAAAGGAAATGATGTTAACTCTGATTGGCTCGCTAATCAATGGGACAAGCAAAGCGTTTTGGGGCATGCGCAATTTCACAAAGGAAGGATGAAGGGCGATGATCCTGAGATCGATACTGTGCAGACTCCAAAGCACTTCGATTGGTGTCTGGCTCTTCTGGGGAAAACCCGAAAGACTTTCACTGATAGTATCCCGAACAAAAAAGGCCTATTGGCCAAAGTCTTTTGAGTCCCCTTCTCCAAATTATAAAATGCTCTATCCCTCTCTACAAATTTTGCTAGTTTGAATTTTCCAAAATAACAAATCATTCAATCTGAAAGGATACTGAAACTTTGATCTGTTCTTTGCAAATGCCAGAGATTAATTCTAAGATCATCAGCTGAAAGGTATGTCTCATCATCACTGTTAATAGCAATAGAATTGATGTGATATGTGTGTGCATTGGAAAAAATCTTTCTTGGACTTGCTTCTATCATCAAGGATGTTGGTTGAAGCTTTGGTATTTTCAACCCATTGATTTCCTTGGGATCAAGATCTAAGGTGCCATCTGGAGTCTTTGTGTTCAATGGACCATCTATTCTGACATTCCTTTCTGAAATTTTCCATAACTTTACTGTTTTATCTAGAATAAAAAGTAAGGCTGTGTCATCAAAGAATATCTTCATTTTGCCAGAGTGTCAGCCCCTTAGCTCCTACAACCATTAAAAGGATGGTATTCTTGAGTACTGATTAATCATTATTCCTCCACTCTTTTCTCTATTTTTCTACCTACCATCCAAATGTAGTTTTGGGACACTGAGAAGCTTATAAAACACCATTCTGGTCCTTCTTACCACATGATTCCTTTAGAGGTCTGGCAAGTTGGGGATCCAAACCAGCAACTTTCTGATTGGTAGTCAAGCATCCTACCAAAATGCATTTTTTGTATATGTGCAATTTTCAGACAGAAATCATCAATTGTTTTTGCTAAAATATCAGATGTTTAGCAAACAATGCTTGTCTTGCAGGGGTTTTGTAAAAAATTGATTTTACAAGACAGAAAAAAACCAATACTTACCATTAGTTGAAAGCAAGAAATGAGCAGCATTACATCTCTGCAACCACTTTATCTGATTAATCTTTTCATCAATGTCCAAACTCTTCAAATAATCAAAGTCAGGTTCATGACTTTGGAATGTACTGTACACATTGTATTCTCCAAAATGTGGTGATGTTTTTGGCTGCAAAATGGAATGCATTCTTCATTTAGAAAATAGTTTCTTTCTCCATGCAAAAAAGGGGAAGTTCACAGTTGATGTGCATGCAATCTGGGGAAACACTCAGTCCTGGTAATATTAAGTGTGTGATCGCACTTGCACACCTCCGCACACGCCCCAAATGCCCAAGGTGTGCATTTTATGGCATGCACATCAATGCTTTTAATTATGGCACTTTTGTAGATTTCTGCGTGGTTCTTAATGAGTGGGTGTGATTTATTCCTTTGGTTTGCTTTCCTTCATGGGCCTTCAGTCAGCAGTGACCAGTGTTTTCAGAAAGTTTCATGAAGTTTGTAACGTGTTTTTAATCCTCATCCTCATTGGTCCATTGAATATCATCGTTTTTGTTGAATTTAATAATGTATGTCCTCTTTCAATTGCTCTACCTTGTTATCTTGTCACGGATGAACTGTTCCAGCAGCATTATGTGACATTTAGAAGTCTATTAAGTGTCTTAAACATTGATAGAGGACTTTTCTAGATCGCACACCATCGCACGCCTAACATTTTCAAGGCGTGTGATGGCACCAGGCCACTAAATTTCATATTACCAGGACTGAAAACTGTTGTATTTCCAACAATTGCTAATATGCTTCTTCTTTCAAAAACTCATGCACATCATTAAGAAAAACTATGATCTTGTGCATCTAAGACAATGTCAGAAAGTCTGCTTAGGGACAGCCCAAATCTATAACTTCATTTTCCCCACAGAGAAATCTCTTAAATAGCTACAAGGAGAAGCCAGTTACCGGATAAAACATAAACATTTTTTGACAATTTTTGAAGAACAACTTTGGCTTCTTAAATAAATAACACTGCAATTTACTGCTTCTCCAACACAAAGTTCAAAGTAGTCACAAAAACTAGTGGGTCCATTTTGTAATTTGGGCACACATTTTGGCAAAAAGGGGACACAAAACAGCCCCTATCAAGAATCATTTGTCATTTCAGTGCCAGCCCAG
Source organism: Aurelia sp. 3 sensu Dawson et al. (2005) (assembly GCA_964020215.1). Taxonomy (NCBI): domain Eukaryota; kingdom Metazoa; phylum Cnidaria; class Scyphozoa; order Semaeostomeae; family Ulmaridae; genus Aurelia; species Aurelia sp. 3 sensu Dawson et al. (2005). The sequence continues at coordinate 17,271,498 of OZ026585.1, forward strand.
TACCATTTGACTAAAAGTTGCACATGCAACATCATCCAAGTCCTCAAAACCCTGACCTGACATCTGGTGTGGAAAAGAATCCTAGTACAGTATGTGATCCAATAGTTTAAGTCAATTGTAGCGTAGTTGTAGTTAGTTTAATGTTATGTGTCACTTTACGCAGGCCATGGGGTAGTCATTGTCTTTCGCTCCCCATGGTATCGTACCTGTAGTGTTGTAGAGTAATTAGATAAGCATAGTTAAACGTAAAACTCATTGCAAACTTTTATATTTGAATACAAAAAAAAATTTGACTAAAGTATATAATTGACTCACAGCATTATCCTTTTGAAATATCACAATTCTTCCTCCTTTATCCCCTGTGGCTAACAGTTCTCCATTGTGATTGAATTCCACAGTCGAAATCAGATCAGCTAAAACATAAAAAGTTAACTGTACAATGCTTTGCAAGGGACCATTGACACACAATTTTTGTCATGGTTAGCGGAACTGGGCCATTAACAGGCTGCCCCCCCCCCACCTTCCCATTCTTAATGGACCTCCAAACCTGTTGCCAGATTTTCTCTTTGTTTGAGCCTCAACAGACTCTCTTTATTGGCTTATAACGTCTCTTTGGCTGGGGGCCTAAGCCTATTGTGACATTTTCATCCAGATCATGACACTAAGGTTGAGTAGTGCTGCCAAAAACTCACTCCTATGAGTTATTCCCTAAAGATTGATAATAAAATTCAATTTTCATCCCAAAAGTAAAATTTTTAATGGATTTTAGCTGGACCCCTCCCCCTTAACAGGTCCATGTATCGGGTGATCAAAGAGAATTGAAACCTTTGTGGACTGCCATGGAAAAAAATATATGGCCTAACATTCAAAACTGAACAGCTGAATGAGCTTTCAGTCAAAGACTAGAAATTTGTTTAGTATGACCACTCACCACTTAAACCCAGAAATTAGAAAATGGTGGCAAGGGGTTATTTTGGGGATGAGTTTTACAGTCTTTTATCACTGCCCACAATTTATTTGCCTTTATGGAAAAGAAGGGCTCTGCACCAGACATGTCTGGTGCACAGAGCACTTGTTGGTTTTCATTGTTTCTATTGTTTTATTGGTGCACTATCTGGTGGACGAAAATTTAACTTTCCATACTTATTTGCGATTGGAATTTAAATCAAATGAAACTGAAAAGATTTGAAATTCTATTTCTGAAACTGACAATTGTACAAAATTCACATCTTTTCAATTTAGGTAAATATAATGAGATTTTGTGTCTGGCCATCCGGCCACAGGTTGTAGTAGTAAGGTGGACAAGTGCCATGAAAAAGTGCCATAAAAGGATAATGCCTGGATATAAATAACAGTAGCCTCACACAGCTACTCCCCTCCTCCTGACAAACTATATTTTCCTGCAAAGTTGCCAAATGTATTGGTGCACATTTGATTTACTAGAAATCAATCAAGATGCACACTAGATGCACAAACGAAAAGCAGCACTTTGCCAAACATAAATTTCATATTTAATGACTAACTAGGGGAGGCGAGGTTCCTTTAAATGCTACATTATGCATCTTCAAAGTTAACATCTATTGCAAACCTGACCAGCGGTGCCAACCCCATTTTCTCGGGAGGAGGGACCAACATCCAAACCAAACTACTTTTCTTTGAATTCAACCAAGCATATAAAGCAAGTCAAGAGAGGGGCAGAGCAACATCGGTTATGCTACTCACCTTCGGTGATGTCTTCTTCAACTGTGCCCTTCACTTGGGAGAAGCACCATTTGACTGGTGCCTCGTCAGTGGCTGCAAAAATGAGGGAGAGTTAGTCGAACTGGGCCTAATACCAGGAAACGACAGTTTTGCGAATGATGATTATGCAGTAAACTTTTGCGAAGATAAATACTGCTTACCTGATGTCATATTCACAAAGAATACCATAAGAATTCTGCAGTGATATCATATGTCTTTCAGCATCAGAGATAATTGCATTTATCCATAAGATGCAAGTGATTTTTGTCAGTTGTAACCATTAACTTCTGGGCTGCTCTCGGCGCCATTACAGTGAAGACCAGAACAACATCAGGCCAGGTCCCAGGCTCTTTTTTGATGGAATGCAGGAACACAGAACGCAGGGAATGCAGGATCAGGACCTCAGGATTGTGTGAATGCCGGACAAGTTGCTTCGCATTTATTTCTGAACTGGAGCAAGTGCGAAGCAACTCATAATCATAATTATAATCAAAACTGATTTACAGTTGGTTTATTCGCAGTTAACAAAAACTAATCAAATACCCCCGTCTAAGTGCCAGCGCCACTGCAAAAAGCCAGATTTTCACCGAGGTTGCAGTGATTTTTTTGGTGGAGAAGATGATGGTCAACTTTTTAACCGAAGACCCTAAATTTGTACCGAGGACAATATTAATTTCTGGTTGGAACATATAACTTTCATGAACATGATATATGGTTCTCAGGATTGCTTGTAGCAAATGTAGCACACTTCATAGTTTCCAGAACCCCTGCTAGAGATCTTGCTTGAAAAAAACCTTAACAAGCCAACGTTTTTATGTAACCATTATCTATATCTATACCAAGACCGTGCAGCGATTTAAAAGTGCAGGGGCCGAGTTGTGAGCGAAGCGAGCAAAGTGGGGGACCGGGGGTTTCACCTGGAAAATATTTTTGAGACGACGCCCTTTAAAACGTTGGAAAAAGAAGTCTGTTCTCGTTCAAATAGACTGAATTTGTATACTAGGCCTTGAAGCCGATGATAACGTTTACAAGCGAATATCATTTATATAGTATTACTTTTGGAAAACATAAAGTTCTCTCAGTTCAGACCAAAGCCGAGTCTTCACTTGGGGAAAGTTTACATCGAGAGTTCCTACAGTTTCAAGTTATGAGATTCTGCTGACTTGAAGGGGAATCTTACCTTGAGGGCAATGTTGGAATGGTGGATCCAGGAACGAGGGAAAAAAGGGTGGCTCCAGGGAACGTTCAAAACGGATGAGGAAATAGAATTTGGGAAAGTCTACCCTTCCAGCGAGATCCAGATAAAGTTTCATTTGCCAGGTTTGGCAATCACACAGCAGTGCAGGTTTTTCTTCCTCTTCCTATCATTATCTTCCAATCATTACTCGTAATGTCCTTTCTTCTCCGTTGCAACTTTATACAGGATCATCAGTTCGATAATTTGCTAAATTTGGAAAATCGGCAAGCGATGAATGTTTCTTCCGCTCATTACCGTATTTTGCTCCAGAAAATGAGTTCGTTTGGCAATTCTGACACTCTACAACAAACAACTTAATTGACTCATAGGCTGATTACCTAAGTATCATGTTTGCCTTTGCATTTGGTCTTGATGGTGCCACTTCGGTCAACTGAAAAATTAGTTTCTCTTTCTGCCAGGTGACAGCTGATAATGGGGCACAAAGGGGCCCAAGGAGGGAACAGGTATGTTTTAAAGCTTGGATGACACGTCTCCAACCAAAATCTGGTCAAGTGCTTCCGGGCATAAGTAATCAATCTCAATGACCGATTGACTCAATCTTTTTGACTATGACTCGATTCTTTGATATCCCCTTTTCACCACAAAACGATTTCTTGTACCAATCAGTCAGACGATATGTCAATGACAAAGCGGGGGATTTGCAAGAATTGTTACCAAGTCTTTATTTCCCTATGGTAAACTTGCTCCCATGAGATGTGAAAAATTTGTGCATTCATCAGTATTAATTATGATTGCTGCCTAGGCCTGTTTTCAATTCAAGCATAGTCAGTCGATTGACTGTGATTCAAGGTTTTGTACAAAATGCTGTCTGAATCCACCATTCATCAAGAATATTTTCATGCAATGAAATATTAGCAGTGGTGGCGCGACGGAGGGACTGGGGGGCTTGTCCCCCCAACCCAAATCCAAAATGTCAGACTGAATACTAGCTATAAGGTAGCAACAGAGTCAATAAGTCGCAGCCGTAATGTTCATCGACTTCACAAACAAAGTTGTTTTGAACCCACAATTTCCAAAGATTGGCACTGGGAAGCTCAAGAGCGTCCAAATTAGTACTTCCTAGATCATTAGATTTTGTAAATGATGGAATTCAGATTCCAAATAAATGACCAAGGATGTCAAAAATAGTGCCGCAAGCAAGCATAAAGGTGGTATCGCTAAATTTCACTCACCATAACGCGGAGACGCAAGTGGTGGAGGGATCATAAGTCAAGCCTGGAAGCGGTGCTTAAGAAGAAAATTTCGGTAAGTTCCTGCACATGAAACTTCTTCAACGGTTGAAGTACAAATGCGTGATCAAATAGTGAATAATTTGGATCGGAATATTCTGCTGCCTACGTGCAGAAAAGTGCTGAAATTGCCTATGTATATACCTGTGTATCTATTGCGAGTTGGTAACGGTGGATATTAAAAAATGTATATATTGCAGTAACTTTTACTATCAGGCGTGGTGACTGTTTGTATTTTCTGAGCAATATTTAGAGGTGAAATGGAGTGAAAACTTTTACTGTTCCAAATAAATAGGTAGGTATTTATATTTAACGTGGCTACCCTGCGAAAGTCTGAGAGGCTCATTTTTTTTTTTTTTTTTTTTTTTTACTCAATGCAAAAAATTTACAACAACATTTTACCTATAACACTACCTACGAAACTACTATACGACACTACAAAGACGCTACCAGGAGGAGCAATATGTCATGACTACCCCCAGGCATTTAACATAAATCTAAAAAAGGAGAAAAAAAATACATCTAAATATACCACTAAATACAAAATGCTAAATACAAGAAGAAAACTTTTTTACAAACAAATACTAAAGCCGGTTTCACATTAGAAGTCAGGCCAATATAGGTGATTGTAGTGGGAGAAATTTGGACTTGATATTTAGGCTTATTTTCAGCAAGGGACCACGGATGTTTTACCATCAGTCCGCCTCAGCTACCCGCCACAGCTACCAGATTTCCCTCACGTGGCTCTGGTCGACCCGGGCTTCTCTAAACAAGTTTCTCTATTCGATTTATCTTTGGAAGCATACCTAGTCAGCTTTCTGTACTTTCTTCATTTTGTGCAAACAAAATAATGTCATCAGTCAATCCCAAAAAATAGTGGATAACTGGAAAACGAAACAAGGTATCAAGAAAAATTTAATAAGAGTTTGCATTATTCAACAGTGCTGTTCAGTAGCATCAATAAAAACTTTCTCTTCATATCACCTTCGAGCCATGGGTTTTTATAAAGCCTGGTTTCCATGTGATCGCAGAGATCGCTGGGGAGGCAAACAAGGATCGCACAAATTTGTGGCCAATGATCGTTGCATCGAAAGGGAAACTGTCTTGTTCAATTTGCAAGCGATCGTTGCGTTGCCGGTGTCGTATGTATTTCTGCATGGCAACCATATCTGCGTGGCTAACACTCAAAAGGGATGCCAACTGAGCATGAATTTCAGCGATCGAGACCTCTTTTTCAAAGGGTTTTGCCGCCAAAGTTCTAAGTGCGATCTTTGTGATAAGGAAACTACACAACGCAAGGATCGCTGAGAGTCGCTGGTTACAAATTTGTGCGATCCTTGCATCACCAGCGATCCTTGCGATCATACGTCTTTTGTATTGGTTGACCATTTGTTTCTCGTCTTCTAAAATCCTTGGTCCTATTATTCACTGATCCTTGATAATTTTTTTTGAGAGATGTCACGAGCATTCTTTGCTGCATTATTGGCATCATGTCTGGTGTTCATCGTCGTTGCTGAAAAAGATGGTAAGAACTTTTGTGCGTCTTTCACTTTATTCATCTTTTGTGCGTTTTGTTTCCTGGTACCGAAAAGTAGCTGTCAAGGGATGGGTATGTATTTGATGATTTAATGGCATGCCTTGACCAAATATGGTCAAGTTCCACGCCCCCTCCCTTTGGGGCTTTATACAACTTTAAAGAAACATTGTGTGGATGCACTTTATTTTTTGTTGTTCTCCTTGTTGACCACAATTGTTATTCTTTTTACAACAACTTCTGAGTGAACCCAGTACGCAGCACTCCCTTATCGCTGTTATTGCGACTTCAATCGTTACCCTCATTCTTTTGTTTAGCTGTTCAGCAAAGCATTGAAGATCTTCCAGCAGCAAGGGATGAAGGCCGTCCATCCAACTTGATTGATGAAGCCGGTGGAGGAGAAGAGGACTCCGACGAGCAACCGGAGTCGGAAGAGTTTGAAAACGATGATACTGAACTGGAGGATCCAAGTAAAGGAGATGTTGAAATCGACGAAGACGAAGGTCAGTAATATTTACAAAATCGTACAAATCATCAGGAAAATTTTAGAAATCTTGGACATTTGAAACATCCCAGAAATTATTGCCAACAAATGGTAGTACAAATCCGCAAAAATTCTCTCGACAAAAATGTTTCTAAAAATCTTGAAAAATCTTGAGGATCTTAAAAAGTCTTGGAGAATTTTGAAAATCTGAAAAATCTCAAAATCGCGAACGTCTGGGAATTCTTGACAAGATTTTTAAAAATTTCAGAAAATATCTAGAAAATCTTTGAAAATTTGGCCGATTTTTGAATCCCAAAATCTCAAAGTCTAGGATCTTAATGTTGGAGTTATTTCATTGTGTTCAAGGAGGGCAAAACTTCATGTCATAATTTAGGGTGGCTTTCGGTGGTTGCACTCTGGCTTTGGGTTGTTTTGGATCGTTTGGGTGGTTATGGCTCGTTTTTGAGTCGTTCAGCGTTTTAGTAAGTACTTTACCAGCAAATTAAGTAGCACTCTGAGAACTCTTTTGTGTACTCTATCTAAGTTTTCATTTGATGTTTTTCCGCAAAAAAAGCCAAATCAAAGGGCAATAACATTGAAGTTGATAGAACAACAGATGGTACACAAAATTTGCTTATGGAGACCCAGGTAGTTAGCAACCCTAACCAGAGCACTCACTTTTCGATTGGCCCTCGCACATTTTAATTTCATTGTTGTTTATTAAGAGCGTTCATGTGGTGGCTTTTGCAATTCAATTTTGAGTCAGTTGTGACACGAATTGGTTGGTGGTTTCATCTCTTTGAAAGTGGTTATAGCTTCTCTATTAATTTCCAAAAGACAAGAGCTCCTTCTCTCAAATTCTTGACCCTTACATCTTGGACATTTCACAACGAAATCGAATCCATCCAATAACCTCTCGAACACAAAGATACAAGAAAGATGTGAAGATATGAAATTGTGCCATGAATTGTTACGCTAAGAAAAAAGTTTCTAAACAATCTTCTTTTGTTGCGACAGTTTCGTAATTTCTAGCTACTTAAGATTTCCTTAAAACGGTTTATGTGCAAAACGCGTGTGTGATAATATTTCGCGTTGACCTCGCTACGCATTTTTCTCTTTTTTATAGAGGAAGTCAAATCACCACGGCGATGGGGCCGCCGCCGCCGCCGTCACCGCCCTAGATGGGGCCGCCGCCGTCACCGCCCCAGATGGAGCCGCCGCAGAAGATTTGGTAGATGGAGCCGGCGCCGCCGCACGTCCTTTCGCCGCCGCAGATCCTTTCGCCGCCGAAGATTTGGTAGATAGAGCCGCCATAGACGCTATTGAAAATGAATGCCAAGATAAAGAAACTCGAAGATCGTTTGTTCGCTGAAATATTTGAGTTGAATCGCAAAGTTTATGAATAAGAGATTATTTTCTAGTAGTTTCGGGGGCTGGTACAACATAAGAACTGAACTGAACCTCAGGATTCTTCAGAGGGCACAACAGAAGAGAATCACGGGCTGTAGGAAGCGCTGAATTTGGAAAAAGACTTGCACATTAAACATCGAGTTACTACTAGCCTAATTTAGCATCAGCTAATACTTGATATCGGTGGATAAATTGAAAACGACATGAGATACCAAACAATATTTCAATAGGATTCCTTATCATCAGACAATGCTGTACTGCTGTTCATTCACAACAATGAAAATTTTGCAGCAGTCATCTTTAATCATGTCTCCAATTACGTCATTTTGTTCAGCTAGAAGTTTGCTAGAGGGGCAATTTGGCTAGCTCCATAGCTACTTCAGGCCCCACCCACACTTAGACTCTAACTTCCTTTTGCCATTTCATTTAACCGCACTTGGGTGGCATAATTTCTCCAGGACACTTGAGGTCATTTTTTTACTTGATTTGTATAATTACAACTTGATTTATAAAACAGATCTTTTTTCTAAATTGAGAGTTTCATATGGCCCATGCATTGTGTAGGCTGTGTACACCTCCCATTCTCTAGAGTATGGCACTTTTCGAAATATCTCCGGTCTGCAAGGAGCAATTTTTTTTTGTTCCCTGATTTCTAGTGTGCATGTGCCATGCTCTCAGCTCCTGTAGGCGTTCCATACTGCTGTAATTTCTCACTGGTATGCTTCACTCTAGTACTAATTAGTATATGCTGACAATCGCAACAAGTTTAATTTCTTTGTTGAGTCTTTTCTGCTGCTTGGATGGTACTCATACAGTAACAGCCTTGTACATGATTAAAATTGTCAAAAATTTTTGAGAGCTTGTAAAGAATTTTCAAGAATTCTTCACATTTTCAATTGGAAAGTAGCACTCAACACATTTTTCAATTGATTCAATAGACGTTTAAGCTAAAGATAGTGAGGAAGAACCTTTCACCAAGATCCACTGCGTTCTTTAATCAAATTGCTATAGAATCATTAAAGATTTGTAGTTCAAGCGCAATGCATCTTGGCATAAGGTTCGTCGCCTCAATATTTACCATAATCATCAAAGTAGCTAGCTAGCTAGTGAAATTGATGCTGCCCCAAATCCTCCTCTGTCTTGCAAGTAGCAGTGCAGTGTTAGGTTTCAGTTTAGGATGACTATAGAAAGTTTCTTCTGTTTGTATGAGAAAAGTTGACCCATTTCTTTCAGGTGGGATCCAAGTAGTCAATAACCAGGATCTTGTCAAAGCAGGTCAGCCCAGCCTACATACAAACGCCAGCCCAGCTTGCAGAATAAGTTGTGACTAGAGAAGTAGGATCACTTGAGACTGAGCTCGCTAACAGGCAAGCTCCCCATTGGTAACAGGCCCTAAGAGTGAACTTCCGTTAATGGACCCCTCTCTCTCTCGTTTAAATGTGCTTTCTGTTTCAGTTTTCATTAATAAATCAATGAAATTGAATTTTCATCAAAATCAATGAAACTGAACTGAATAATAATTACACCTAAATGCATCCAAGAATACAAAACAATCACAATGTGTATGTTTTTGCATGTCTGGAATCAAAAGAATCAATTTCTAGCCAATACATATTCAGTTGCCAATACAACATGTGACTGTGTTACAATCTCCACTTTGCACGACATTCATTTTGGTTTGCTTGCCATAATTTTCGACATGATTAGTGCATTAGATTGTGATTGTCTATGAGCCTTTCTTGACTCTTCAAGGTCTTTTCTTTGCTGGTTATGCATCTCTGCTACATCTCCAAATGAATTCGGTCCTACTGGCACATCCTCCATTTTCTGGTTCTTGATATGTTCCCTTAGTTTTTCAAGTGTCTCTTCGGCTTGTATATGGGCATTTCTTAATTCCACATGTAAATTCCTCGACAAGGTATGATTTACACCACTGTACATGCCAGTTATTATTTTGTCAAGTTTTTCCAGCATGCTTGAAGCTGTCTGAAAATCTGCGCGACTCTGTCTCTGTGAAGTCATCTTGAAAGGTCAAGGAACTCGCGAATACACTTTTTTGCGAGACTGTCAAGTTTTCAGTTGCTTTTCTTCCAACCAAAGTTCTTTTTCCATTTTTCTGAAATGTCACTTTGCAGCTGATTGATTGATTGATTTTGATTTAATTACTCTCGATTACGAGTACGAGGCAATGCAAAAATGGTGTCACACAAAACAACAACCAAGATGGCGACCAAGTTGCACGCTGCAAATAAATTTTGAAAATCATTCTGCACAAGGTGGTGGAACGCGTAAGAAACTTTTTCTGTAATTGTAATCGAAGAAACAAGTGTGTGCTGTGAATTTGAAATTTCATTTAAACATCTGATCTGATTGTATGGCGAGCTAGATAGAGAGCATCATCCAAGCATCTACTATTATGAAGGATTGTTGGTAACCAAAGGTTCAGGGTAACCAAGATTCAGTCGTTTGATTTCTTAGATTGAAGTCATGCTCGGGTATTAGCGCGGTCTCTTTGAATTATGTTCGTAGGTTAGGTATAATTAAACAATTAAGCAACCAAAGGTACCTTTCTCATGACATCTGCAATTAGACTAGACATATTCTATTATCACTAAAACCAACTATTCAGTTTTCTTTCTTTCTGTATTTTGTCCAGCTCACTTGCTCAAATTTTCAAATACCATTATGGCCTCTCCAAAAAAAGACAACCTCAGATTTATGGATGGAATCAAAGCATATTTTTATGAGCCTGGGATTGGTAAAACAAGAATCTCGATACTTTGCAGGCAGTTGAAAAAATATTGTGGAATGGTAGCAACAAATTTTGATTCTAATGTGACACATATCATCATGAGTAAGAATGCAAAAATTGACAGATTACTGAAAACAATAAAAGTGTCAAAAATTGATGAATCTATTGAAGTACTTGATGCTGATTGGTTAAGTGCATGTTTTATGGAATGCAAACAATGTGATGCCAGTCCATATTTGATAAAGACAGGAACTTCAGCTGAAAAAGTCACAAGAACTCCAGAGAAAGATAAATCTAACATTACTGTCCAGGTTTGTCTTTATAAAGTTTTATGTCATATTTTGATTCAAGCATTCCAAAAATTTTGCAAATATTAATAGCAGTTAATTCAAATGATAACATTTTTTCATGTTTAATATAAAAGCTTGCAACAATGAATTACTAAAACACTTCTACCTACAAACTAACATACGTAACTAAAAGTACCATATTGCCCCTGGAATTAAATTTGCACCTAAAATACATTAGCTAATTTCAAAATGCTGAATATAGAATGAATCCTTTTTATGAATACATACTTGAGCTGATTTCACATTCGATGTCTGTCATGCCAACATAGGTGATAGTGATGAATAATTTGAGCCCTTACCTAGAGAACAATGACACAATAATAAGCTTCCCCATCACTGCTCCCATGCAGCGGCCACATCACTTAAAGGGGCAGGGTCACGTAACTGTAAACGAACTTGTTATTTCTATGATCTATATTTCCCCCACACGTGGCCATTGTGTTCTGCACAGATGCTGGTGGATGGGGTGAATCCACTTGAAAGTTACTTCCAAAAATCCATTAATATCTCTGCAATCGTACAACATATGAGTGTTTCGTTTGTTTCTCTACAAAGCTCAAGAGTCCATCTTCAAAATAACATATTCATTTTGAGAAAAATGGTTGAAAATCTCTGTGATATGGCCTATCAAAAATACTGCAAAGTTGTCGTTTCAAAAGAAGTTTGTTTACATTACGTGACCCTGCACCTTCAAAGGTGATCTGAAGCGAAAATTTTTATTCATGCAAACGAAGGGCTCTGTCGATTGATGAGAAATCCTGTTGAAATTTCTTTGATATCTCATTTCGTTTTTAAGTTATCTAGTGATTTTAAGTGTTGGTTAATGACGTCATTTTGTTTGCAAATTATTAGGATTCTATAAGGAAAGAAGCTGTATCTGATCTTTGGAAAGTTACAGTTTTAGGAGACATTTCAGCTGAGCAGAATAAATGCAATGAACCTTGTTTCATCAACTAATGTGACCTTTAGAAGGGCATTTCATTTGAGGGAAAGGTTGTTGACTTTACTTCCCTTTGGAAACATGGTCAACCTTGTATACTTTCTTGTACATTTTGCAAAAAAATGACATCATCAGCCAATCGTCAAATTAATGGATAACTCAAAGATGAAACAAAGTATCAAATAAATTTTAATGACATTCTTCATCGTTCAACAGTGCTATTTATCTGCATCAATAAAAATTTTCTCTTCAGATCACCTTTAAGACACTACTAACAGGTCCAGGGCTTCTATCCTTCATATACCATGCATATACCGAGTGGGTGAAAAAAGTTAGTTTACATGTTCGGCAGACTATGGAAGAAAAAGCGTGTGGCCAATATACCGGGTTGGTAACTATAAAAACACCCAGCATTTGAAAAAATCCAGCTCTCTGAATATCAAAGCAATGATACTGAAAACTGTCTTGTTTTATCCCCAATATGTCAAATTAGGTTCAGTAACTTACCCGGCTTTAATCGGTCGTTCCTTCTTGTTGAAATAGGAGATTTTCTGCAGAAAGCCCCTTTTTGAAAACCTGCAAAAACGAGTGAAAACACCAAGCAAGATTTGCCTTTTGTTCTCCTTCCTAGCAATAATGATTCTTGGGTGTGTTCATGTATTTTGTCCTCATGGGAGAATGGAATCCCCCTGAATAAGGCATTCACACTAGGGGGAAGACTTGAGTCAAAAGCTAACTTAGGTGAGAACATTTTGTTTGGTAAAATCACTTATCATTTAGACCTAGAAATTAGGAAAATGCTGGCATGCTTTGAAACAAGAATTCCATTTTCCATTCAGGTCCATGATTTACTTGCTGTTGAAATTGAAATTTGATTTCTGAAATTGACAATAACTTGAATTTAAACTTCAATGCCATATAAATCTAGACTGACGACGTGATTCCTTGTATTCGTTCAACAATTATAATATCATTTTTTAATTTCACTCATACAAAGGACTCACGACCAAACAGATTCTAAACAGAGACTAAAATCTTACGAAAAATCAGAAAAAACGTAGAACACCTTCCATTCTACGAACGTCGAAAGAAAAATCGAACATCCCTTCGAAGGTTACTTCCAGCGTCGCTTCGCTTTGAGAAGTCGAACTTTGAACTAATAACCAATCAAACGCTACAAATAGGCACGTGGGTTTACCATATTAAGAGAGTAGCGATCTGATTGGTCGTGCCGTGAACGCGGCGGACTTGGCCTAATTAGTCCCTGTATTGAAGCGTAAGGACATAGGTCCCTCAACTGAAGCGATAACAACAACAACAACGAGCGTAAGTTAGAGGGACTTATGTAATGTAGTCTAATATAAATGATGGACCAGAATTGAATGTGGAATTCTCAATTCCCATACAAACCCCTTACAAGCATTTTCCTAACTTTACGGTCCTTAAGATTTGTGATTTTACTGAACAGAATTTTCTCATCTTGGTTAGCCTTTGAAATTTTAGTTTTGAATATTGGCTACATACTTTTCATTCCACAGCCCGCCAACAGAGCAGCAACAACAAGTTCAATGAACAGTCAGTGCCTTTAGAAACTATTGGAAAGAAATCTTACTCAACGTAGAGTTGGTCTCAGCAAGTTATATTTCCACAAATTAATGCATAGTTCTAGCGCATTACAGTAACGCAATTGAGGACACAGAGCATTTTTTGTTGCTCTGGCCCTCTTTTAATGTTCAACGTCAAGATCTTCTCCCTGGAATTGTTGATTTGTTATGACCATTTGTACAAATCACAAATCTTTCAAATGATGCTTTGGTGCAGCTTTTACTCTATGGTGATCATGACGTAAGCAAAAGAAATACTCGAATTAACTTTACGTTATATCCTCAAAATTGTTTGGCGTAAGGTCTTTTTGAGACTTAAGTACCAAGCCACCACCAAGCCCTTTTCACGTTCTTTTCCTTTGTGAATTCTTTTGCACATCCGATGTCAGGCATCTTATCTACTGTCAAAGAACAAGTTGCGCTTGTGACTTTGAATTTGCAACCCTTACCTGACATCTTATGTGTAACAGAATCTAATGCATTATCCATTAGTTCTTAATAGTTTGTAGTGTAGTTTATGTTAGAACAATCAAGTCAAACTTCACTTGATAATGGGTTTAAGCCCGAAACGTCGTTTACCACAAAGTTCTGTTCGTAGCGCAGTTACTAATATTTTATTCGTTTTTTTATTAGTTTATGTTATAGATTAACGTTGCATGTATTTTTTATATTGGTCATGGGGTAGTCATCGTCTTTCGCTCCCCATGGTATCATACGTGTAGTGTGGTATAGTAATTAGAAGGTTATTTGAATGTAAGATATATTATAAACATTTATATTTGAATATAAAAAGAACAAAATGCATATGGCCTCAAGTTTTATTTTTCATTCGAAAATTCCTTTCTCTCAACAGAAGAATCTTCCAGATGGCAACACTAGCCTACTTGTAGCTGGTCAAGGGGCTGCTGATTCTACTGCACATACTTTCACAGATAAACTTTCCCCTAAGAAATCAGAAGAGCTATTTCAATTTCGAAGAAAACGAAGGCACAGTTGTAATAAAGATTCAAGTGATACAGAGTCTTCTTATGAAGGATCTGATGATGAGAGCAAACAGACATCACCCACAAAGCAAGCTGCAGTTTCATCTCCAGGGAAGCCGGTAATCCTTTTGAATAAGTTTCATCTCCAGGGAAACCGGTTATTCTTTTGAATAAGTTTTATTTCCAGGGAAACCGGTAATCTTCTTGAATAACTTTTGTGGTTTCATTTTGGAAATTGTGCCATAATTTGTGTGCCCCATCTGCAGTGGGAAGCAGGCAGGGCCGTAGGAAGCAGTTGCTGATTGGGGGTGCAATGGTTCTCAAAACCATTTAGAAAGATACATCTAATAAATGCTTGTGACGTAACAGGCGATCAGGAGCAAAGTGCACGACAATTGACAACAAACTGAAAATGCTAAATCGACAGGACAACGGAGAGGATGGAAAAACAAAGAGCGCTCAAAGGTAGGCCTGAAAGTTCTGATTCTTTACAACGATAACTAATCTAATAAGAACTTCCACGTTTCCCAAAACCCATGATTTAACCATGACTTTATTCGTGTTTCTGGAGAGACAATGATGCAATGAAACTTTTAATCTCTGTTTTCTGTTCTCTGTCAAGCTTTCGAAAACAGTCTTTGCAAAAGTTTCCACATCTTTTAAGCAGTAACATACAAAGGAGTTCGGATCGAGAAAAATGTTTCTACAATTTTCTACAAAAGAGTCAAGCTCCTATCACTCATGTGTGTATTCAAAATTTGTTAGAATTTTTCAGATTCCTTGCCAGCATTCCACAGTTTAGACTCTTTCGCAGAATAGTGGAAAGGCTCATTAATATCCTTACATTTTTGCTTTGTTTTAGAAAGGTGTATGGGTTTGCACAAAACCATCAACTTCTGCTGGACAGAACTTGAATGAACATATAACAGAAAAACTCGAGGTAATTTCGGTGTTGCAACGCATTCCGTTTGGTATTTTCTTGCGCAGAATTAACTTTTCGGTCCATTTCTGTATGATTTAACATCTCTTCTAATCGCCATAAAAAGCTTTTTTTGGTAACATTTCACCGGTCTTACACAAGGGATTAATCAAAATCTTTCCACATAGCTGTAATTTTAGCTAATAGTCTTTTGCCCCTTTCTACGAGAGCCTAGGGTAAGGTGGGGTAATTTGGGTCTACGGGGTAATTTGGGTCTATTTGGTTTTTCGCTTTTAAAGCGATCGTAAGTTAAAAGTTTCAATTCATGATCCCGTGGGTGTTGAAATCTATAATTTCAGGAGTTGTTTAAGTGGTGTCGAAGAATTATTTGATAATTTCTAGTGCTTCAGTTTCGTTATTTTCGCAGGCCTAAACTTTTGTCATGATCTGACAGCGTAGAAAACTTTCGATTTATGCCAACTTGCAACTTCTTTTTCGTCAACAAATCATTATCAATCTCATATCTCATGTTACATCATTTGGAAAGGTGCTAAAAGTTTTTCGGAATTTTTTTGCGATTCGGTTGATTTTACCTCGATTATTTTGCAAGGTGGGGTAATTTGGGTCTACTGGGATTTCATAGGATTTTGTTATGAGTCGCGTTGTGCGAGAATTGGGCAAGGGCACCGGAATCGAAACAAAAATTAAGATAAGTTTGCAAGCAAATGGATGATACATCGAAAAAAGCACAAGGTACACTTTTTTGTTCATGTTTTAGTGGTTTCAGAACAAGACACAAGAATTCACTTCTTTTGAATATCATTTTGAAAGAAACTTTGTTTACATTTCCATCTTCAAGAATGGGCCTAAGTATGCGCCGATGGTGGTACGATTTATTTTCAATTTTCTCTGTGCAAGTTTTCAAGTCGTTGACTACGAAGCTCTGAAAATTCAATCACAGATATCCATAAAAGCATTCTAAAATTTTATTTTATTGAATTTACAATGCTCCTGATGACATAGACACTGTTTTTCTCGAATAGACCCAAATTTCCCGCCGACAGGTTGAAATTGCACGCAAAAGTGAGGAAAGTAAGCAATTCTTTAAAAATATTCAAACTTCAAATCAAAGAACGGGAACAAGTTTCCAAGAACAACAAAAGATTCATTGTAGGAAAAACGAAATGAGATCTTCAATATTTCTAACGACTTTGTGAGGATACTCTATTTATTTCGAAAAATGCCCAATTTAGACCCAAATTACCCCACCTTACCCTACTCCCCAAAATTGCGTTTGAGTTTTTATTAGCGAGTCTACGAAACCACGACGGCAACGGCAACTTCAACGCAATGTTGCTTTTGTTTCAGAACTTTAGATTAAAAAGATTCTTTGTTTTCCGTTCGAATTTGCTTCCCGTGAGAGTCTCTGAAGTTGTCCTTTTCAATTTCACAGCTTGGAAATCCTATTTCTGGCGTTCTGTACTGCAGATCTAGGCCTCCGAAGTAAAGCTCACTCGTTTTAGATGTTCGTAGTAAAAGAAAGAAGATGGCTATCAGGCATTTTTGTTTTGTGGAATATCAGATGACGTTCTGGCTGGCGTTGCCATCTTCGTTTCGTAAACTCTCTATTATTGTTTGCAGGTCCTCGCTAAAGCATACACGAATACACAAGATCGTTGGAGAGCACTAGGATATCGCAAAGCAATATCCGCAATCAAAAATCATCCAAAACGTATCGAAACTTCCGAGGTTTGTAAAATTCATTGCGATATCATCACAATATTCATTTTTGAAACAATACAGTATTAAAGGCATCGATCTTTAACTTGCAGGTTTTAGGCACCTCGACAGAAACATTTTAAAATGGACAAACTTGGTGTGATGGACCCTATCATATTCTACTTACTTTCGTTGCATTTATTGTGAGTTCAAAATTTTCCAGAGAAATTCCTGAGGATAATGCAAGGATTAGGAAGTCTTTGGTCTCCTCTGCTAATGACTTTAGCACTTTTGTGCGATAACAAAAAGTCGTCAGCGGTTTGTCAGCAAAAATTCAGGATAGCGTTAACGCTCAAGTATTCATATGGACTCCATTCCTTTAAGTATTACAAGTTACATATTACAAATAGCAAATAGTAATCGCAAACGCATGGAAGAAAAAACAAATTACACGAGAGGACGTTTCTTAACAACAAACGTAGGAACTTCTTGAAACTGTACTGAAGCCGAAATATATTCTAAGTTGGTTCTAGCGTTGTTGTATTCAAATGAAAATAACTTTTCATGGCCATAAAGATGATTTATAGTAAATTTTCATTTGAAAGGTATGGTAATCCATAGAGTCGCAATATCGTATTTACACTGTTGAGATGATTACATCTACCTTCATCACAAGCCTGGCAGAACAGCAAAAAGTGTTCCGTATCCTCATTGCCATCATTTATTGAGCACAAAGGATTTACAGCATCGCTAAAGTTATGTTTGAACTTTATGAAGATTCGGCTTGCTGAGTCCAACATGAAGCTGTCTTTTTTATATGCACAATCTAAAAATGTACAATTTAGCGAAACATATTGACAAGAACGATACCATTGGGAGCATGATAGGCATGGCTACCCTAAATGATCTTTAACAACAAACAATACAGATTCTAAAGCCTATGCCTAAGCTCTGTTGGCCTCTCCTTAGGGAGAACAAGCTTTAGAGCTGTCTTAGGACTAATAAGCCTTTTGGGTCGTGGCATTGCTTTGGAACAATATATAACTATATGGATCCTGATTTTTACAGGAAGTGAAGAGTCTGCCTTTCGTTGGTGAACGATTAGCAAAGAAAATCATTGAGATACTAGAAACTGGACATTTACGTCGACTAGATCATATGGATCCGAATATTGATGTTATTAATATGTTCAATGACGTTTGGGGTGCTGGACCAAAAACTGCTGAAACGTGGGTAGCGCAGGTAAGAATTTTGTTGAAATATCAAAGAGCAGTTGTCACTCAGGTTCCTTTGCAGCCTGGAGAAGGGGGGTTACTCTCATACTTTACCTGACGTAATGTGCCGCTCGACAGGGTGTCCTTTTATGGAAAAATTGTGCGACGGTGTATTACAATTTACAAGAGAATTATGCAACAGGGTACCATGTGGAAGGACATTTTTTAGAGTTCTCTTGAAACAACGGATTTTCTTATTCTTGAATACCTGCAGGATGTGATGAATAGTAGATTTCCTGCGACCGCCCGGTCACATGGTCAGGTGGATTTTCATGCCATGGTCTGAGGTATCGTCCCTGTAGTGCTGTATACTTGTACAGTAAGTTAGACTTGCCCCAAGTCTATTTCGTCCTGACTTATTACAGATGACGAAATAGACTTGGGGCAAGTCTAACAGTAAGTAGAAAGGAAAGTTGAATGTAGCATGTCTTGAAATATTGTATATGAATAATAAACCCCTCCCCTCTGAGCCAAAATTTTAAATAAGCCCCCTCTCTATAAGCCCCCCCCCACCACTTGTGCAAAATATCATTACTTCTCTACTTAGAGAGCAGTGGCCTTTCAACCGTCGGGTATTTTTTTTTTCCCGTCGGGTATTTTTTTTTTCTACTCACCTGGTAGTTTCAATTTGTAGGTGCTGCATAAATGAAGGTTCTTATGTGCAGGTTTTTCGCTGTATTGTATGTTTTCCTCGACAATGAAATTGAGTAGTTAACCCCTTCTACCACTTTTCTTAGGGCTTCAGATCCCTTGACGATCTGAGAGAGAAAGCTGATCTGACCTACCAGCAGAAAATTGGATTGAAATTCTACGAAGAATTTCTGGAAAAGATTGATCGGAATGAAGTCGAAGAAATTGGAAACTGTGTATGTAGCACTATACCAATTCTGGATGTTGTTTCTTGTTAGATCAAAGGCAAACCAGGGGATAATTGCTGCTAAGATTGAGATTGTCTCTGTTTGCCCCATGTGTGATTGAAATTTGTCTTTTTTATGAAGAAATTATTTCCAACTTCGTAGGTCAATGCAGCCATTTTATTTTCTGCTTTTGCCCGTTTGCAAGAAAGTAGAGGTTAAATGCCTAAGTCTGTCTAAGGAACATTGCTCGATAAACAGTTTAGATTCTGCTGGTAAGCCAAACTATTTTTGAGGATGGATCTTGGCCTATGGCCCAAGCTTCTTAAACTTTGCTTTCTTGGGTCGCATAGAATTTATTTTTTTCAGGGCCGTAGGAAGCAGCTACTAATAGGAGGGGGGCAGTTGCTCTTAAAACAATAGAGAGCAATACATCTAATTAATGACTTAGCACCATTGTTTTCAAAATTATTGGGGTTTGAAGCCTACATGCCTCCCCTCTGCTTCCTAGGGGCCTTATATTTTTCAGTTTTTAATACGTTACATCTGCATCTACATCCTTGCTTTGCAAAGCCAAATGGCATAGACGCGAGAGCTTCTTAAACCCGAAAAGAAATTGAAATAAACACTGAGAAAAGTCAGATTAAAAGATTAAAAAGGCTAATCAATTAGGATGAGTCAAAATTTCATTGTTTGGAAGTGTCGCCCAGTCCTTTGTAGTTGAACATTCAATCGGAAAGCGCAGTTTTATTTTAGCCCCGTCTACACTACAACTTTTAAAACAAGTAAAGTTGGTGAACAAGCGTGAGTTACATCTCCTACGTACGCGAGAAAAGAAACTGTTTCTGTAAGAATGTCATGATGACAGAGCAGAAACTGCATAGAATGACGTCATCAACCAATCTGAGATAAGGAAATGTTTAGACTGATAAGCTTTGTGAAATGATAAATCAAGAGTTCAAGGCCTTAGGAAGAAAATATCAAGTGTTGCCTAATTTTGGGATCTGTTGCAGGGAGCTAAGGGGGGCTAGAAGTTACGAGTTTTCGCGCATGGGTGCGCAGTTTCTGCTCTGTCTGTTATGATCACATATGCAACTTTGAATTTGTATGTCATATATTCTTCCAGGTGAAAGAGACAGCTTGCGAGCTAATTCCTGGGATGGAGGTTGTAACTTGTGGATCATACAGACGAGGCCGCCCGAAATGTGGTGATGTTGATATATTGATATCCCATCCAGATGGCCGTTCGCACAGAGGATTCTTAATGGCAATTTTAGATGCTTTGCAAAAGAAAGGTAAGCAAGTCATGCGTTGATCAAAATACCCTTTTCACAATACTGACCGGCTATGGCACGCGAAAGTCACCACTATTAGATACACCCGGTTTATCACTAGATAAACCTAGTTTCTCACCAGATAAACCCAGTTTATCTCAGATAAACCCAGTTTATCTCAGATAAACCCAGTTTATCCGAAAGAGACCCATGCATATGGGATAAACCCAGTTTATCTGAGATCAACCAAGTTTATCTCAGATAAGCTGGGTTTATCTAAAGATAAACTGAGTTTATCAACAGAAAGATTGGGTTTATCTGCATAAATAGTGACTTTTTCAGAGAAAGTGGGTTTATCTAGTGATAAAGTAGGTTTATCACAGATAAAAAACTAGGTTTATCTCTGAGATAAACTGGGTTTATCAGGTGATAGACCGGGTTTATCTAATTGTGGTGATTTTCGCGTGCCATAACTGGCTACTTTCGAATAATTGCAATTTTTTTCTTGCTTGTCGTCTTTAGCTCGAGGGTCAAATAACGTACCAGGGGATCATATTTTTAATGGCATGTAAATATTTTATCCACGTTTTTATTAAGTATTATTTGTATTTTAAAGGATTATTTTGTATTCTAAAGTTTTAGAGTTGGAATTAATTAGCTATCTATTGTAGCTATCTTTTTACGATCCAACGGTAAATAAATGAATAAAAATAATAATAATAATAATGATAATAATAATAATAATGACTCATAAGTAAACTTCACGAGCTAGGTAAGCCATTTACCAGAACAAACCGCTCTCCCCAGTCTCTTTTTTTAATCGTCGAAATGGTCTATTCGTGTTCAAATCAAATCGTGCATAACAAAATGGAATGGAGAGAATTGTCGTTGTAGTATATGTAATTAGTTTAAGAGCAGGAACACCGCAATGCGACGAAGAACAACAGCAAATATGTGCAAAATTAAGAAATATATTTTAGATACCTAAACAAAATTAAATAAAAAAAATCTATTATATATTTTTTAATTTCGCACATATTTGCTGTTGTTCATCGTCGCATTGCGGTGTTCCTGCTCTCAAACTTATTCACGAATTATCACTGCAAGCATTCTCGGATCCAACAAGCGACATTGGTATCGTGTCCTTTTCTTTTTCGATTTATATTTAATTAGGGTATTTTAAAGATTACTGTGTGTATCTGAAGAATTGTAATTTCTGTTATTTTGTAAATAGTTGGTCTTCATTAGTTCTTGAGATAGAGCTATTAAAGAAAACCAACTTTGAATAATAATAATGATAAATGTTGTTGTTTTCTCTTCAGTAGCTATACAGTGTGATAACTTGCTAGATTGATTCCTTGTGGACTTGCCTAAGTCGTTATACAAGAAGGAAAGTGACGACTTGTCGCGAACAGTTGCTCATTAATTATTCATAAGATCTATGTGACCTGACTTAATCCGATGTTTGTAATAGGACCTAACCGCAAGGAACTTGAAAACAAGGGGGTCAGTTGTATCTGTCTACATAGGTGCGCCGTTTTGGAAATGGTGGCGCCAATATGTTCGTTTTGACATACAGCCATTCATGTTTCAAAGTTGGTTTGCCCCCGTCAGTTTCCTTCAGGAAAAAGCACTATCGTGTCTGCTATTGGTCAAAAATTATGATCAAAGGTGCCGTCTGCCGTACCAAAAACCGTCCGGCCATCCAGCTGTGTTATCCAGCTGTGAACTGTTCGCGACAAGTCGTCTCTTCATTTGTTCCAGGATGACTTGGGCAAGTCCAGATTCCTTGAGGCCATTGTATCTCAGCCGTAAACATTACTCAATAGGACATCTATGTGACGGCAGTGACATCCGCAAAAATAAAAGGACACAGGATAATAAGGGACTCGAGGAATGAATCTAATGACTTTCTATATTGTGTCCTGAATCGCTGTATAGGCCTGATTACAGATGATCTAATAACAGTTGACAATGAAGAGCAAAGAAAATATATGGGTGTCTTCAAATTGCCTGGAGAGGGACAGAAGGTAATTTATCTGAACAATACATTTGTCTTTCTGCCGCTATCGTTGATTCCTAGGGATTTTTAGGTCCTCCCATCAAGATTTGAATCTGATACTTGCTTGGTAGTCCATTCACATCACACTTTGGTTGAGTTGAGCCAGCTTAAAGGGAATAGACATAGCTATATCTCGTAGTCACTAGTTTAGTCTCTCCCTAATCAATTAATGTGTGAAATGTGTCTCAACAAACGTAGCGTAGATTAAGTTGCAGAAATCTGGAAACTGCAGTAACAAATTTTCCCTTTGTTTCGTAGACCCTTTCTCCGTTTGGATAATGGATCTGCTCGAATGCTAGGACTCATCTTCTACGAGGCTCTTACTTTATCAATAAAAAGACATATTTAATCACGAGTATTAACTGTCTCATATTTTCCTGTAGGATTTTTCCAGCGTTAGTATGATTTTTCCAAATGTCGCTTGGCATATTTAGAATTAATGCCACTTGAATCAAAATTTCCGTGAAGAGCCACAATCGAAGTATTTCGTACGAGCAGCTTTGCATCATCGCGAAGCTCACGTGACACATAATTATAGACTGACGTTGATTTTGTTTATCTTTTTTCTTGAGCATCGCCGACTTGATATCATCGTTGCTCCATATGCAGAATGGGCATGCGCATTGGTTCACTTCACAGGATCAGGTCGACTAAATCGTTCAATGCGACAATTAGCAAAAACCAAGGTAAATCCTTTTACATTTCAATGGTTAGGCTAATCTTTTATCAATGTTTTTCAATTTGTCAATCTTCCAACTCTGCTTTCGACAGTGGTGTAAAAGTTTTTCGAGTTCTGTGGCGAAGAAAATATTTGAAAAAGCTTCCTATTATGAGAGTCAGGTGCGCCTCAAAGGGAATCAGTTTTTGGCAGATCTTGAATTTTGAAGATTTGTTGTTAAAGTGGCTGGCTCACGTAACCGTAAACAAACCTGTTATCTCTATAATCTGAATTGTTGCACATACGTATCTATTGTGTTCTGCACCACTTTTGGTGGATGAGGTGAATCCACGATGAAGTTACTTCCAAAAATCCACCAATATCTCTGCAATCTTACAATGCTTTAGTGTTTCGTTTGTTTCTCTACGAAATTTTCAAAATAATGCCTTCATTTTGAGAAAAGAAGTGGCAAATCTCTTGTGATATGGCCTATCAAAAATACTGCAAAATCGTCGTTTTGAAAGAAGTTTGTTTACATTACCTGATCCAGCCCCTTTAATGTACAGTCTCAATTTTCTGGTCTGGAGACAGCTTGAATTGAGCAAACATTAACTCAATTAAGGAAGCATTATAGGAGCAATTTTATTGAATAAATTTTTGTATAAAAAGTTTACTTCCATCTTGGAAGTATTAACCCCAAACTGGATAATGTTACTGCATCGTTATAGGCCACTCTGTTTCATTGAGACGCCAAATCAATTGTTTGTATTTACTTGGTTTTTTTCTTTCTTCAAGGATATGTCATTATCGGAGCACGCTTTGCGAGAAGGTGTTGTACGAAAGGTAAAGCATTTTTCGTACTTTAAGCACTTCTTACTTCAATTTTGCACGCTATAAACGGATTGATCTGTTTTCCGTTCTGACTGGCAGCAGATACTTATTCAAAAACCTACTCGTCACTGCTATTTTTTAACTTCCGGAATTCCACGAGGCAAATCCGAAATCAACAAGGGATATGCAGAGCAAGGCAAAAACCTTCAATTCTTTCCCAGTTGTCTATGTTGTAATGTAGATCGTAAGTAAAGTGATGAAATATATCTTGTATATTTTCAAGGACGGAAATGTCACTCTGAGAACAATGGTTCTACTTTGTTCCAAAACTAGTAGTCCACGGAAAAATTTTGCATCAACTTTGTCCCACAAGCTGGTCGTTTTTGATGACGAATTTCCGCTGTCATTTTAACATGGCATCACTGATGGTGTTTGTTCCAAATAGTGGTAATTTCGACCAACAACTGTTTTTCCTAAAAATGCTTACCGGATAAAGGTAGGTGAAATTTTGAAATCAAGGTATTTTTTTCGGAAATTTGCGGGACAGAGGTAGAACTGCTAATGCCAAAGATTGAGATACTGGTACTTGTGCTTAACTTTGGTATCCTGCGTGCATCCCCTAATTTCTCCGTAGAGTTTAAATGTCCCGTTGAATTGAATTCCATGAATTCAATTCAATGGGAAATTTCAACTCAACGGAGACAGTAGATGCACGCATGGTAAACTTTGGCGGACAAAGGTAGAATTAGAAATTGATGATGAATCCGGAGGACGCAGCTTTGTTATAAATAGTAGAATAAGAACGACGATAAGAAAAGACATCTTAATTTTTGCTTTCATGATGAAAGACAGTCTAGTTACAATCCAGTTACAGGATGATGAAAAACTTTTGACAATCCAGTTACATGATGATGAAAGAAAGATTGGCAGTCCAGTTGAAATAAATCAAGGTGACATCCAAGATACGAAAGACTTCGTTTTTATAAAGTTATGACATGGTACGTTTCAACTTTGGCCAGAGTCATCTTCAGCAAAGAAATATGTGCACGAGGGCCTTTTAAACTAAAATAAAACACGGCATGGGGGAGGGGAGAAATACAAAATAAGATGATGTAAACGTCAAAACAGAGAAGAAAACAAGTCGTAGAAATGTAAGATAAAAAACAAGACCTTATGAGGCAAAAACAGAGCAGAACAAAGGTAGAACTAGCTTACAGATGAATTTAGGATTTTGATGAGATAGGAGGAAAGAAAACTTAATTTCATGACAAACTGATGGAATAGGAAGGCTGATTTTGAAATTTATTCTTTTGTCCCGAAAACTGGTTGTTTCGAGTGGGAAAGTCGTACTGTGTGGTAAAGCGACCGGTTATTTTTGTATGAACAAATATTTTACCGTACCTACCCACCCTGAATTTTTAATGGCATACAAAGAAAAACTTTCCAATGATTTAATATGTCAGTTCGCCTAGGTTGGACAAATAATCAGTCGTTTCGCAAGAAGTCACAAGCATTGTTTGTTTGTCGTCTTATTTTCATTCAATTCAATTTCGTCTTCTAATACTAATCTACTGAAAACTAATCTAGATCAAATATTCAAAAGTCTGTATCTATGTAATATGCGTATTTTGGTGCTGTCTACAGATATTACAGCCGGAAGTTGGTCCACCCCACTGTCCCACCACTCTCTTAAAAGTTGGAATATTCCCGGCTAACTTGATCCCCCTGGGCAAAGCATTCCAAATTTGTGGTCCTAATGATAGGAGACTTTTTGACCCGAAAGTAACCCGGTCTGGTCCATGATGAACCAATTCATCTGGATTTCTTGCTGACCTTGTTGTTGTTTTGGTTTGAAAATATCCTGCATGAAAGATGGATTTAGAGACCCATTTACTCAATGAATCATTTTCATCTTTCCCAGGGTCACGAAAAGATTCACAAAGGCTCTGTTATTCCAGTTTTCAGTGAAGAGGACATTTTCTGCCATCTTGGACTTGATTATTTACATCCTCACGAAAGGGACTGGTAACTATGGATGGTTCGCTCATTTTGCTGAAGGGGTTTTTCAGTCTTGAACTTTTATTGTAAATATGAATTATTTTAAAGCCTTAGTTGCTATTTGAATTGGAGGAATTTTGTATAAATTCTGTAACAGGCTGATATACCGGGCGAGTCCATAGGGCCGAAGACAATGAAAGCTGCGCCCCCTAGGATACCATTTGTCGGAAAATTTTGCTCTCTTGTCGGAATCGTCGATATGGATTTTTTCAGAAAATCCCTTGCAAAATATGAACGGAGTGACCGATTTCAGCCAGGAAAAATTGTAAAGATAATTGAACATGTTAGCTATTCAATCAGATATTGCAAAATATCATTTCTTATGCACTTAAGGAGCAGTTGCCTTTCAAACGCCGGGCCTTTTTCAACTCACCCAGTAGGTAAAGGAATCATTTTCCCAGGCATTGCGCTGATCTTGTAATTAGTTTGAAAAATAGCTAATTCGGTTCTTGTTAGTACCACCTAGGCTTGAATAAATACTGCAAAAACCTTACCGGATGATCACCAGATCAATTTCTTTGTGCATCACCACAAAAAGTTCCGAAATCTCCCCATGGTGTTGAAGGAGAAATTGTTTGCAAATTCCAAATATGTTTTTGGAAACTATAGATTACTGAAGTCAAAAGCACATTTCTATTCGGAAACTATTTGGAAACTGTTCTTTTACCTTAAATTTTCAACTTAAAAATCATGGAAACTGTTTTTTACCTTAAATCCTTAAATTTCAAACTTAAAGATCATGTTGAAATCTAGGTATTTTTTTGCTGTGCATGTAAAGCTTCTAGTCCCCTAGTTTGGTCATAAATGGCAGAAAGAAACACGCACTATCTTTGGAGACTTCAAGGATAATGAGAAATCTACAAACTTGCATTATTAGGCAAGATTGACTGTTTTACTTGCAGAGTATAGTCCAGAATAAGGTTTTTAAGGTGTAATCTTTGTACTTGTTTGTAGAGAAAGCAAAACTTTGTAATCTCCGAATGTTTTTGGGTTTTTCGCAAAGCAAGTTAAAAGAAAATTTCAACTAATGTTTAATAATTGATTTTTTGTGATTTTTTAAACAGGAGTTCTGTTTTGGCACATACGTTAAGATCCTACAATTCATATTATAAAAACTGATGATATGGATCAACCTCGTACCCGGGGCCTTTTGTCATTGACAGGGGCCTTTTGTTATTGGCAAAAGGTCCTGGGGACGAGGTTGGATATGGATGGAATGAGAAAGTAACAGTACTCTTGAGTACCGAATAATCGTCCCACCCCCAGCGTATTAATTTTTGAAAAATTTCCAACCCCCCTTGCGCTCTTATTCCAACCCCCCTTTTATTAATTTTTGGAAAAATGAAATGATAGTAAACATAATTTCTGAATAAAAGCAAGAAATAGTCTTAAAAAGTGCATTCAACAGAACCAGTGTCCAAACGTAAATGTATCAGTAACATAAATTATCAGATAACATAAATGTATCAGTTCACATAAATATACAAATAAATGTATAAAAGATTCGTGTTCACTAAGAAAACAACCATTTCCATTTCTCCAAGCACCCCCCCGCCCCCGATTAGTGCAACCACCCGATTATTGTTATATCGAACCATTTCCAGCCCCCCCCGATTATTCTTACCCCCCCTCGTTTATTTGGTACTCGAGAGTAGTTAGTTTTTCCTGTTTGATATTGGTGTGCGATATTCGCTCTGTCTAGCCTAAATTCTATTCCTATTTATCCTGAAAGTCAAAGCGGAGGAAGCGTACCACTTATATTTTCATTATTCAAAAAGAATCGTATCTTCATTGAATTTTGATTTCTTTGCATGACAAATCCTTCAACACTCTAATTCAATTTTGGTTTCCCTTGGAGAGAATGGAATGGAATCGAATCGATATTTGAATAAAACAGACAAAATAACAGCAATATTCGAAAAGTCATCCAAAAATCTGTGAATTTACATGGTACAGTTCTTCCGCTTTGACTGTAAATGGTTTGATAAAATTGCTGATATTTTTATTGAAATTTGAATGAATGAGACTCACTTACTTTTCACTGTCATTATGCACTCTGCACAATCTATCAATCATTTTTTTTACGACTCACCACAGTTGAAGGTGAAATTACGGTGTCTAGTGTAGCCCTGTCCACAAGTTGCTCGAAATTCCTCGAAAAGTTGCTCAAAATTCCTGAAAAGTTGCTAAAAAAGTTGCCACTTTTTCAAAGAGTTGCCCAAAAGTTGCTCATTTATTGTCATTTTTTACGGTCTTATGCTATAAACATATGAATAACTGAGATCTATGAATACGATTAACGACACCAAAGATGCTCTTTGTTTCACCTACAGCAGTTTCTTGGATGTTGAGCCTTTCACGCTAATATTATTGGGTTCATCTGACACATCTTCAGAATTTTAGCAAGAATCACTTGTTGATCATAAACAACAACAACAACAATAATAATCATGGTCATCATCATCATCATGATCATCATCATCATCATCATCATGATCATCATCATAATTGTCATCATTGTCAGAAATCGCTAATTTCAAAGATCAGCTCTTCACAAATCAAGGCGTTGAATCCCAGCCTGACCAGAAAACATATGCTTTATATGTCTAATTTTCATCACTGTTACAAAGAATAAACAAAATATCGTTGAAATTCTTGTATTATTGCTAAAATGAGGACAAGTTGCTCAATGTTCAAAAGTTGCCGAAATTCCTAAAAGTTGCCGAAAAGACTGCAAGTTGCCCGAAAGTTGCCGAGCAACTTGTGGACAGGGCTAGTCTAGTGCCAAACGCTGGGATCACACAAATAGCCAATTAACAAAGCGTTAATAGACCTTTTAGCTATTCTGAAAGCGAATGTGGATCGAACGATATTTCATTACAATTTGTAGAATTTTCGAATGTGCACAATTGCGATCGAAGCCCTAACGCCACTCTATCGAACCTCGCGTATAAAATTGTATAAAAATATCGCTCGATCCAGGCTCTTTTG
The DNA here is from genome assembly GCA_964020215.1 of Aurelia sp. 3 sensu Dawson et al. (2005). Classification (NCBI taxonomy): domain Eukaryota; kingdom Metazoa; phylum Cnidaria; class Scyphozoa; order Semaeostomeae; family Ulmaridae; genus Aurelia; species Aurelia sp. 3 sensu Dawson et al. (2005). Next base: position 17,300,422 of record OZ026585.1, read on the forward strand.
TAGAATAGCTAAAAGGTCTATTGAGTCTGCGAACCAGGGATAAATTTATCCCTGCTGCGAACCCTTGTCGTGACGCTCAAGTGTTGTAAGAGCTTCACGAGTTAAGGTGGATCTTCACTTAAGGTGGCTCACTACTGAAAATTTCAAAATTACGAACGAAACATTGAGAGGTGGCTATGTACGAAGTAAAAACGAGTTAAAAGACACAAATAAAAACAATAACTTAAGGTGGCTCGCTACTGATATAAATTTCAAACTGCTACACATTGGGTGTCCTATCGCTCATGCTGCTACTTTGAATTGCGTAACAATTGTTCAGGCTCACCCCCTCTCCCAGTACACGTACTGAATGTGCCAAGTGCCGGCCCCTCCCACTCTTGTCTGGAAAAGTTTGATTTGCCGTGTTGACAACGGAGGAGAAGCCTACTGCGGAGGAAAAGGGCAATGGGTTGTGGATTCATTCAATTCAATTATTCAATCAAGAACACACATGAACACACATGGAAACCTACCTACCAAAGCGAAACAACTCGACATCGCATTCACATACTCAAGGATGCACAATTGACAGAAAAGAGCAGCAAGTAGACTTGGTAACGGTGAGAGGTGTAGCAATTGTTAAATAATGCACTCTGCAAAGAAAAGATAGCTTTATTTAACAACCTAACAAAAACTTTTGCCTTGACCACTAACTGTGCATGGGCTCACAACACATGATGAAAGGGTAGGCCTCCTTAAGCCTCATCAAGCTGTGTCTGTGAATAGATAAGGGTACATTGAAGTCTGTCTAAAATTAGATGTCACCTGCGAAACAAAATTCCTTTGCAAAACAGGAAACACTTTATTTTTGTTATTTCGAATTTGTGGCCGGATGAGACAAGCCACCAGGCTGGAAAATTTCCCCTGGCCTACGCTGCCAATTTCAGCAAATTTTTCTCTCCCATGCACTTAAAATTTCAGCTGCGGTCCCAGCAGCTAAAGCTTTGTGAAACAACAAAAGGAGACAATAGAACTATTGCTTGGTGGCGCCCAGACCCACGCTGGAAAACGTGTATGTTACCCCAAATATCTTTGACATGGAGCAACTGAAAGAACAGGAAAAACAATAGATCTATTATCTTTACACAAATGGCGCGACAAAAACCTTTGATGTCACAAAAACAAATTTTCCTGTCTGGAAAGTTTGTAATATGCACGCAATTTGTGTGCGCAGGAATGTACACAGTGTTCCACCTGAGCTGTGAAGTTGGCAATAAGCAAAGGATCTGCTAACTGTTTTCATCTATTGTTCTCAACCACAAATTTCCCACATAGTCTTACTTAGGCCATCTCAACTTGCATGTGCAAGACACAACTTTCCAGTGCACCATGGACACCGGACAGGGGGACCAAGGTGTGGAAAATCATAATATGGAAATGAAACATGCTATAACGAGAGTAAGACACTAAGAAAGGAGAACATGTTTTGTTGTTAGGCAGAGTTTCAAGCTATACAACAATAGTCAGATGACTGAATGCTTACTCAAACTTCTTTCTTGATATACATGATTTATTTGAAACAAGAAACTAGGATCAGATGATATAGTACTAAAAGGTTCTTAATTAACGTGGAGTTTTTTCCATGTAGAACCAAAAGTTTCTTAATTAGTTTCTTATTTCTTGAATGCAGGATTATCAATGTGGTCACTGACACTGCTACAGACATGTTCCTTGACATTCAAAATACCATGTTAAGGAATTAACATCTGTTATGTTGAAAACATAAATGGTCAGTTGATATTTTGCTCAAGAATGAAGTTTCAACAAAGAATACATTTGCTTATGCTTTTAAAGTTTAAAGGTTTCTGAATACTTCTGAGACATTGTACTAGAGTTTCTTAAAATTTTGGCCAATTATGAAAAACATGTACAAATTGATGTTCAAAGAATGTCATTATTGCCTTATTACTTATAGTTTACTTATTTTTATGTTTGGTCTTGTTCTTGTGATGACATTTTGGAAATTAGTTTTGAAGCAGGTTATAACACTCCCTACTCCCACAGGACACCTCATATTTACAGAGGTCTTGTGCATGTTTTGCTGCCCAAAGAATTTAGTATCCAAAGAATTCTTGTTCCAAAAATTTACAATATTCATAGGACCCAAAGAATTCTTGTGTCATAATAATTTGAAGAATTCTTGTAATTTAATGCAATGCCTCTGCTGTACAGGCTATGGTGATAAGTGCAATTTCAAACAAATTTAGAGAACTTACTTAGAAAACTTAGTCCAATGAACAGTGCAGAAACTGCGCACACATGCGTGGAAACTCATAACTTTGAATCCCCCTAGCTCCTTGCAACAGACCCCAATATTTGGCAACACTTGACATTTTGTTCCTTGGGCCTTAAAATCTTGATTTATCGTGTCAAAAAGCTTATCTATTCAAACGCTTCCTTGTCTCAGACTGCTCAATGATGTAATTTTACTCAGTTTCCGTTCTGTCAGTCCAATGAATAATTCCACAATTTGATCCCTCCATGATCATTACAAATGAAAGCTAAGATGGTGGTTAGGCACTTAGTACCATGATGCACTGTATTCCAATCATGGATCGTTAAATATTCTAGGCATTTAATTCAAGAACCCAATGTATATGTATGTAAAATTACGCCATACAACATAAAAAGGATGAAAGTATTCATGAAAAATGGATACTTCTGTTATAGCTTTTGGAAATTTAATGATACTATGTATATAGGGGCTAATGATTTTGAAGATCTTGGTAAACAGTTGTGCATTGCCAACTAAGGAGTGATTGTCTTCTCACATTTCATTGTGAAATGTCTGCATATTGCTCAGTGAGTAAAAATACCATAAAAAGTCATATACATCAAGCAACCAATTGATCAAATCATGGGTGCAGCCATAATCATTGATATATATTTGTCTTGTGACTATATACAGTTTTCCTCTATTTGTTCTAGGTAATTGTTCATAAAAAACTTTGACAATGCATATGCAGCCTGGGAATGTCAACAATAATGGTATGTTATGGGATCATATACCAGGTGACCCAAAAAAATCTTCACGAGCTAGATCGCAAATATTTTCTTGAAAGGAAATGTTATGAAGACAAACAAGGTATCAGCATGTAGCTGAAAGGCTCCGCTATCTTTTGAGACTTTGCTTGGTCAGTATAAGATATGCGTACTGTCCGAAGAAACAGTTTCAAAAATGCGGAAAATCATAGTGATTTCTCGGACCATTCTCTCGCTTTCCAGGCCATTTTTTTGAAAGTGTGAAAAAAGCTTAATTCTAAATTTGCTTTGGAATGTGAAATTTGAATGAGGAACAGAGGTCAATCATTTTGCAAACAAAAATTTCCCCAGACACATTCTAATCCATCGCTATGTCAAGTTTTCACAAAATATTGACTGGAAAGTGATGTCGATAATTTCACTCAAAATGAGGAATCCTGGATTCGAAATTTTCATTGAATCTGGCTTTCGGATGGTAGTCATTGCTTAGAATGACCATGCAGTGTCTCAAAAGAGAGCTAAGCCTCTCAACTAAACTGTGATAGAAAGCATTTTGCAATCGGTTTTGATTTCAGGGAGCTAGTTATGATCTAGCTCGTGAAGTTTTTTTGTGTCACCCGGTAGTCATGCTAGTTACCACATGAAGGTTTCCTTTGCTGCTCCTGCTGCTCTGCAAGCTATTTCTGAGATCTTTCAGATGACATCTTGTCTTCCATAAACCTGTTGATTTTCTTTGCGGCATGATTGGGTGATTAGGATAAGAGAGTTTGAATGCCCCAAACTGACATGTACAAAACAAAGACAATAGTTCAGCAATATAGTATGGCCAACTGCAAAAACAAACTTTACCAGTGCTTGACAAGAACTTGTTTTCGGTTCATTTCATTTTTACTGATGTAATGTTATCAATCAGCAGTTTAATTACAGTAGCCAAACCAAGACCAGATGCAGGTAGCAGCACAAAATATCCATATATGGAGCTACAGGTATGTGCCACTGATAAGGATGGGTTTAGAACCTCAGAAATCTTTAAAGGTTCTCAGACTTCAAATTTTCCATTGGCAATGAGTAAGCTTAATAACTTCCAACAAAAAAGTTGTTGAGTTATTGTATTTGCGATGCTGGATTTTTATCATTTTAGCTCTGAAACTTGGTTGGTGGCAACTTTGTCTTCACATTGTACATTTACAGTCAAATCAAACTTGACCGGCTTTTCCTCCAAAAATCCTTAAAAAATGGGTACTATGAAAATCAACCAGAAAATCCTTAAGTATGGGTCTTTCCCCTAGCCTGCATGCAGCCTCAACTTGTTTCCAGAGAGTAGGAGCTGAGGCTGCGCCAAGGCTATCTTTCCTCCAGATGTTGGGCAGAAGTCCCCATCATCCCTAGACTCGAGTTCCCCACTCCCCCCCCCTCCTGGGAAAAAATCATTGAGCTTTCTTCTCTTAAATTACTTCTGTCTCATAGGTACTAAAATGGTTTGGCCATTTGCTGAACTGCTGTATGATAAGATAGTCACTATATTCACCTTATACCAAGCAGTCTCAGTCTGGAAGTAGTTTCATCTTCCAATACACCACTTTAATTAAGCAGCCTCGTTTTGGAAATTTGTCAAAATCTCTTCCTATTGTTGATATGAAAATTTCGAGCCCAGATTCGGATTTAGCACCCAAACTGTAGTCTAATTACATGTTTTTAAACTGCTAACTATTGTGATGTTGATTTTATGACGATGTAAAGTTCATAGATTTATAAAGGATTTGACCGTGAAAAGTCGTTCGGGGTGAAACTTTACACCCCGAGTCATTTTCACGGTCAAATCCCTTATAGATTTTCAAACTTTACATCGCCATAAAATTAACACTACAACCGCTAGCAACATGAAAACTTAGAGTTAGACTAAAGTTTTGGTGCTAAATCCGAATTTGGCGTCTAAAATTTCATATGAAAGAATTTTGAATAATTTCCAAAACGAGGCTGTTCATTAAAGTGGTCAATTCTAAAACCTTTTCTCCATGCACCAAACTTCTTCTATGTCCAGTAAAAGAACTGCATTATGCCTGTCTCAAAAACGTTTGGTACAGCACAAGCCTTGCACACATTAAAGAGCCTTGTATCAATGTGGAGAGATAGAGTTAAAACTGCTGATGCAAAGTTTTAGTTTAGTTGAAGAGCCACTATGGTATGAAATTTTTCTTTCTCTTTTGTAGAGCACCAAAATGTAGTCATGAACGTTTTTGGTGGAAATAACATCTTTGGCGATAATGGTGTCATCCAAGGTAATATTTTCCAACAGATTTATTATTACTCTTGAGTTTCTTCACTGGTTGTTTACAGCATTGTTGTTGTTTACAGCAGGCTCAAATCTTTGCAAAACTTTAATAAGATTCATTGTGTGAAATGTTCACATAATTCTCTCAAGTTAATACATTCTGAAGGGAATTTCAGATTGTTTGGCATAATTCCAGAAAGGGCATCTTTGATATAATCTTTATTTTCAAAGTTAAAGCATTTTAAGAATGTGTACTAGTTTTGAAGTTGTGAAGTTATCAAACTTCTACATCATAAACCGTGTGAGCTACATATTCCTGCTTGCTACCTTGTAAACCTTCACAAACTGAGTATTTCTTGCTGTTGTCATATTGATTATGGTACTTTTGACCTTTGTCGAAAAAGTGATGATATCAAAAGCTCTCTCTTGTTGGGGGCACGTGAAGGTTCAAGTTGACGCGAGCTAGGAATCCCCTCCGAGGACTCATGAACGCATGCGCAGTTGTGCGATTTTGCCGTGGCATGACATGATTACCGAGCAATGGCGGCCGGAGAGAAAGAAGCTTCGAGCGGTTATTGGCAATTGAAACAATGTAATAAAGTACACATGTAAATTCATAGAAAAGGTTATCTTCACTGTTAGAAAGCAACTAAAGCTGTTCTTGTATGATCGTAGCATCTTTTTCTCTTTGGGAAGGCTTAGTCAGCCATCAATAGAACCCAGCCTGCTAGGCCCTTGGCTTCACCATTGTTGTTGAGAAGGTTGACAAGGTAAGAATCTTTTGCACGAAGAGATTAGTCTAGTGTTTCAGGCAAGATTTAGAAGATTTTCAGGGTTTTTTGGATTCTGCAAGTGTTTTTAAAGATTTTGCAAGATTTTTGAGGATTTAGATCTGGGAACCATCCTCCACATTTGGCCTTCCCACGACGAGTGATGTTCCGTGAAAACGCGACGGGAATCATTAGCTGAGGCGCATGCGTTCATAGTCCCCGTCGCCGATTGGCGGTCAAGTTGAGTGGAATACAAAGCGAGGAGACAATAGGGGGAGTACCATGTATCCCCAACAATCTCTCTTAAATTATGGCAAACAACCCAAAGTTCCTTTCAATCAATCATGTCAATCATGTCAATCATGATCGAACAATCAGCAATAATATTTTACGCATTCAGTCATAAAGTTATTCATAGTTAGACTGCGTTCACACAATGCCGGCACATTTTGAAAACGGTGAAAAATTTGACGGTAGCAGAATTTGAGCTAGCGTTCACACGATGCCGGGACAGTTTGAAAACGGTCGGAAATTTGCCGGTAAAAAGCTCGTTGCAAGACTTTGATGCCAATTAAGTGTACCTAAACCCTAAGAATCGTTCAGTCTCGTTCCGATAATGTTCTATTTTCATCATTTTAATGTGTTTACACGATGCCGTTTCCAAAATGTGCCGATTAGAGTTCCGTTTTCAAAATCTGCCGTTTTCAAAATCTGCCGGCAAAAAATGTCCCGTTTTCGTGTGAACAGGAGGCCTATCCGTCGAATTTTTCATCGTTTTCAAAATGTGCCGCCATCGTGTGAAGGCAGTCTTAGTTTATCATCACCATTGTTGTGGTGCAGGGCAACTTTTCTGTTCTGATAATTATTTTTTCATTCAGTTGATGCAAGAACATCCCAGTCATTTCTTTCAATGCATCCAGCCATCTTCTTCATTGCCTGCCACATGTTCTTTTCCCATTTACCCTCCCTGCTATTTTCTTCTTTCCTACTAGTTCATATTGTTTGTTGGAAGAAGGTCACCATACTTTCATAACCACACCAGGTCCAGTTTGACTTTTATAAATTTGTCTTTCTGCAGGTGCTACATCCAGTGAAAGTAATGTTTCAGGTGAGTTTAATGTCTTTGTTCAATTCCTGCCATGACCATCCCCCTGGGACACCCCCTGGCATTTGCACATAAAACATTCCTGGTCCTGGGCATTTGACTGCCAATCTTCCTCAAGCTGCCATGGCATTTGACAATACTAAGTGATTTTGCCTATGAAGTTACTGGGAATGTGCCATTTCTCAGTGCCTGGCACCCTGGGCATTTGCTAATATAAACATTATCCCATGGAATTTTTGTGGACCCCTGGGCTGCCCGGGAGGATGGTCAGTGTAGGAATTGAACCAGACATAATCTTTCTAGTTTTATTTATTTCAAAGCAAAGTTTTGGCAAAGAAAGTCCAGAGTCCATTTTGTTTACAATTAGAGAGTCCAAGGTTTATGGCTGCAGTCATTCTTCTGAATAACCTTCTTAAGTGTGTTACTGATCCAAGTTGGCACTGTAACAATTAAATCCCATCTCCAAATCCAGAGATACGTTTGGTGACGTAACGTAGTCCTGTCTTAGTTCTCAAAGCGAAATCACTAGAGAGTTTACGAAACCAGGACGGCAACGCCAGCCAGAACGTCATCTGAAATTCCGGAAAGCAAGTTTTGTTTCTGTACGCTACCTTTAACATATCATCCAAAAGGCCAAAATAAGGCCCCCTATAACTCAGAGTTGCTTGAAAACGATATTTTTACTTTGAAGACAAACATTTAAAACGACTGAGTTTTACTTCGCAGGCCTAGATCTGCAGTGCAGAACGCCAGAAATGCGGTTTCCAAGGTGTGAAATTGAAGAGGACAACTTCATAGTCTCTCATGGGAAGCGAATTCGAACGAAAAGCGAGGAATCTTTTGAATCTAAAGTTTTGAAACAAAAGCAACTTCGCGTTGCAGTCGCCGTTGCCGTCGTGGTTTCGTAAACTCCCTACTGACTCGACACAACGAGAAGCAGCAGGAGGCAATCTTAAAGTTGGAAGGGCAGGACAATTCAACGGCATATTTTGCGTCAAAATGGCTCTTTGAAATTTGTCGGATTTATACTGCGAGAAATGATACGTAGCAGAAAGCTATAGACATCCTGATAAATTGCTAAGTACGTAGTAACAAATTTATGCAACGTTCTGTCCTGATCTGTCTTGAAAATGGCTGTGTTCTGAAACAATAAGTGTAATTTTTGGTTGTTGCAAAATTCCAGGGGGTAAGAGTAAGAGTAAATTAAAATTGTAAACAAAAGCATCAGGTGTGTGAAGAGACAAAGCAATTTACCTTACTGAAGAAAATTTTTCACACCTCTGAGCGCACTCAGTTGAATAGAAATATACAGAGAGAGCAAGACCTCTTGCTCGAGTGCGCTGAAGGTGAGAGGTCTATTCCATAGCACTGAAAATTGCTTTCATGTCCTTGTGAGGACCTGGCTCTTTTGTTTAACAAATTCACCTTTGCTTGGGGCAAATGTACCCCAGTAGCTCCGCACCCAACACTCTTATTTCTTTTCACATGAACAGAGACGGCAAAAAGGCTTCGTTCACACTATAAGAGCCAGGTAGCAAGGGTAACGATACCAAGGCTGGATTCAAAGAAGGATTTCAAATATTTGGAAGCCGATTTAAATCATGTTATGTCGCAACTACGAATGGTTGATTTAGATTCACAGGGAACTGATGATCAAGAGACAATCAAACTTTCGAAACAGCTCGAGAGGATCCAGAGCACACCAGGGACAGTTCTAGTTTCGGAGCTTATTCCTAAGGGTAATAAATTTACCATATTGCAAGGCATAGCCGGAATTGGTAAGACCACAACCGTGCAATACTTGGTCATCGAATGGGCAAATGAAAATATGTATAGCCTAGAAAATGGAACGTGCTTTGAGTTTGTCTTCTTCCTAAGATGTCGTAACCTTAATAAGTATGCAAAAAAGGCTACATCTATCGAGGAGATAATGACTAGGGAGTTGAACATCCTTGTAAAAGATCTTCAACACAAAATAGCCGACGAGAAAGTGCTTTTTATACTCGATGGCCTAGAGGAACTGATAAACGTTGAATTGATCTTCCTCGACGACCCAGGAAGCGATCTTCATGCTGTTTTGCATGACATCATTGCTAAGGACTCTGGTATCTTTCCTGGACACTACACCCTTGTAACAACTAGGCCTAATCTTCTCCCATCTTTGGAGAATAATGAGATGCTTACAGGCCAACAAACTATGATCGAAATTATCGGTTTTGATTCAGAAGCTGTAGAGTCATTTGTGAACAATTTCACCGGTAACGACTCTGAAACTGCTGCCAATATTCTGAACACCATAAATGCAAGTGAGAGCATGCAAAACCTTGCCCATGTTCCACAGCTTCTCCAGAGTGTTTGCTCAATCCTCTCCATCAACCCTACTAATACAAACTTGCACACCAGAACGGAAATTTACGCATGGGTGTTCGTATCCTTCTTGAAGCACCATTTCCCGGATTTCAGGAAGAAACCATATCAGATCCTCAAAGATAAAGTTGTATCCAAGTTCTTACATATCATTTCGAAGATTGCGTACGATTTGCTCTTAAAGAATGATATTTGCTTCACGGAGGAAGAGCTTGGCTTTGAAGCTATCTCTGATGATTTAGTAAGAAGATTGCTGGAATCATTTTTGATAAAAGTCGAAACTTCCTTTGGAGATGTTTACCAATTTAGACATCTGACGATTCATGAATTCTTGGCTGCTGTTCACTGCTATGCAAATGGCATTGACATTTACTTTCTGCTTCGCATGAGGATGGAAGAAGTTTTAGCGTTCATTGCTGGCTTTTGTAGGGCTCAAGAATGCACAGAGAAAAAGAATATTGTAAAATTGTTCATCGACTGCGCCAGACAGCTGGATCCATGTACTGGCAACCGCCAGACCGTCGACAGTATTGGAGAATTCATATTTTCAGGATCGAGAGCACAGACGACAATTCAAGGCCTATCTCTTGATATATATTTTGAATTGGTCCACCCTTGCGACAATGCCCCATCAACAGTCAACTTCCGAGAGGAAATTGACTTCAATTTCGACCAAATGAGTGCTGTAACCTGCGTGCATTTTATTCATTGCATTGAATCAGTTGTCAAGACACAAGGCCCATGCTCGGTATGTGGTATTAATTTGGTAGTGAAGAGGTCTCAGTTCACTGACTGTAGCGCAGCAAAACTTGGAGCACTATTGAGGCATTTCAATACTGTTACTTTTGAAAGCTGTTCATTAAAAGGCGACCTTGTGTCCTCGTTATCCAATGCGTTCTCTACAAATGAAAACATCGGCTGTCTTACGTCTTGCAAACTTGAGACATGTAAATTGAATGGGGAACTCTGGCAATTGATGTCATGTGTGCCATTTATCCAATGTATGGAGCTGTCAAATGTTGCAGTTGGTAACGTCAGTATTCCAAAATTGTTAACTAAAGCAGTTAAGAATACGTGACAAAAAAAGTACTTCTGCCGATCATTCTGAAATGGTACGAAGATTGTACAAGGTCTGATGCTCATAAAACCTGAAGTAAATTGCTCACTTGACTTGGGCTGTTTTCAATTTACGTAGCTAGAATATTAGTGCATTTTAAGGCGGTTCCGACGTCTGAGGTAATGTTTGATTTTTTTCAATTGGCAACAATTCTGTAAAAAGGTGGACTTGGCAGACTCAGAATTCCTGTTTGATTGACCGTAAATTTTATCAAAAGGAAGCCATGCTGAACATCTGCTCCGAATGGCAAAATGTTGGGAAGACTTCGGAGGGTAAGAAAGCCCAAAAATGCCATATCATACATTTTAATGTTTAACTCGCAAATGCATTTCAATGTCTGCGAAGCCTAATATTTTCAAATTTTGGTTGGTTTAGAAGTTACTATCAGACAGGCCCTGAAAGTGCAATGAATCGAGTAGAGTAAAAGCCCGCGTATAAGAACCTAGTGATTAAGAACCTACAGGCTGAAATTTTTATATTAGCCCCCATTATGTAACAAACCATTCAGTCTGAAATTTGAAATAGGTTCTTATTTGTAGAGATCATCAGACGGAATTAAAGGTCCAGTTGCTTAGTCATTGGACCTACACAAACTGATAACACCATATGTTCTTGTAGCAAAGAACTCTTAAAATGCTTTGAAAGCTTTTCATTGGATTCCGTGAAATTTCTGATTCTTCCACAAACTTCTGCTGTGAATAAGACCTTTTGAACTCAAGTGATGATGGGCCTGAAGCTTGAATCGGATCGAAAGAATCCCTGAAAGCCTTGAAGGAAAAAAGAACCAATTTAAGAACCTGAACAGCCTCATTTCCCTCTAAATACCCTATATATAAGAACCTAGTCAGGCTGACTTGCAAAATTGTAGGTTCTTTTACGCGGGCTTTTACTGTAGTGTTGGAAGATAAGGTATGGAAATTAGGTTTTGATTTGTCTAGAAGCCGTTGCATATCCTATAACTCAAAGCTGCTTTTTTGCTTAGGGTGATTTTAGCCTTGCGTCACACAAGTAGAAACAGATTTGTAGCAAAATCAAATGTTGGCGATTTTTCAAACTTGGTACTTTGGAACTCAACTTTGTCTCAAATTAGATGTCACGTGAGATTTGTGATAACGCAAGATTTAGACTCCGTTCACACGATAACGGCACATTTTGAAAACGGTGAAAAACGTGACGGATAGGCCACAGGAGTTCCAACGTATTGCAGTGAGGGGGCCTGCGAATATTCTAACGCATGATTACCAAGATCTTTTCTTTCTTTAGAAAGAATATCTCGTTGAAAATGCTTTCAAATCAGATTTCCTTAGTGTTATAAGACTATAGCCCCCCTATAGTCTTATTATTATTAACTAAAGTATAGTATAGTAGTATAGACTACAGACTATAGACTATAGTTATAAGACATCATGTAATTTGTTGTGACAGTGCCAGGCAAACGATTTGTAAACGCAATAAAATTGCTATAACAACTATCTTGTACATCTTTGAGGTTTGAAATTGATTCCTAGAGTCACACATCGATAGGCGATAACATATTACGAGGCTACGGTATAGAATTTTGAAATTCAAAGTTTATTCATTTATGGTTGGCCATAAATTATTAGTAGATCCTGTAAACACCAGTCTGTTTTATGCTGCCTTAAAACTTTTGTCATACAAACGCTGGATATAAAGGAAAGAAGAAGGAGAGCTGTTTACATTCATATGGGTGGAAAACCAATTGTTGATTTGTAATGGATTACAGTAAAAACCCGCGTATAAGAACCTACAATTTTGCAAGTCAGCCTGATTAGGTTCTTATGCATTGAGTATTTAGTAGGAAATAAGGCTGTTCAGGTTCTTAAATTGGTTCTTATTTCATTCATGGCTTCCAGGTATTTCTTTTGTTCAGATTGAAACTTCAAGCCCATTATTTACTGTCAGTTGCGAGACACCTGAGTTCACGAGGCCTTATTCAAAACATCAGTTCATGGAGGAACCAGAAATATTACAGAATACAATGAAAAGCTTTCAAAGCATCTTTAGAGCTCTTTGCAACTTGCACATGTGGCAGAATCAGTACTTATAGGCTCAATGACAAAGCAACTAGAGTTTGATTTAGTTTGATGATCTCCACAAATAAGAACCTATTTCAAATTTCAGGCTGAATGGGTTCTTATACATTGGGGATCTAATTTCAGAATTTTCAGCCTGTAGGTTCTTAATCACTAGGTTCTTATACGCGGGTTTTTACTGTATCCTTTTTGGGATTTTACTTGAGGGGTATGAGGGTATGCTGAAGGGCTAAAATAGGATGTACGTCACCCGGCGCCTTTCAACAGTCTTAACGTTCTTAAAATTCTTACTTTCTTAAAGAAAGTAAGAATTTTAAGAACGTTAAGACTGTTGAAAGGCGCCGGGTGACGTAAACAAATCTGTTATCTCTATGATCTATATTGTTGCCCACACGTGGCCATTGTGTTCCGCTCAGGATTTTGGTGGATGGGGTGAATCAACAATAAAGTTACTTCTAAATATCCAACATTATCTCTGCAATCCTACAACATGTGAGTGTTTGGTTTATCTCTCTCGAAAATTCAAGAGTCCATCTTCAAAATAACACCTATATTTTGAGAAAAGTAGTGGAAAATCCCTGTGATATGGACTATCAAAAGTCCTGAAAAATCATCGTTTCGAAAGAAGTTTGTTTACATTACGTGACCCTGCCCCTTTAAGGTAGCAGATCACCATTACAACCTCTCAAAATGTTTTGCTATTTTTGGTTGGTTCTAGATGTTCAAAAAACTTGAAAATCATCTGAGAGAAAGATAACAGATTGAATATCTTAATATTATAAAAAATTTTCAAAATTTCATGGGCGTGGTCTTGAAATTCACGGGCACGCCTAAATAATTTAAAACAGCATATCTCTATCATAGATTGAGATATTTATCTCAAATTTTCTGTGTGTCATTTCAATCATGCAACTTAGGTATTGAAGCAAAATGAGCTTATTTGTTTGCAAGAATAGCAAACTAGGGCAAAAACACTGTTTTATAAACTTAACGCAAAATTTAGCCACACCCACTTCTGACACCTTAAGTCTGGTGCCAACCATCATGCTTCAATACCTAAGTGAACACATGTCTGACCTACAGACCAAGTTTTAAGTCGTTTAGGGCACCAGATTTGGAGAAACCCTGTTTTAAAATTTGGTAAGCATCCAAAATTCAAAACTGAGAAAATCAACTTTAAAGTTTTGCCATGTGAACAAGCTTAGCACATAGCTTGTTACTCATGGCTAGAACTGTCCTGCAGCATATGAATCCCCTCCTTCGGCTTTTTTCTTTCTCATCATGCCCTTTCCTGATTGCTCTCAATTTTTTCCTTAACTTTTCTTTCCAATGTCACTTGACTTTCTTGCAATATTATTAATTCCTTCATTGTCCGCCTTAATCGTTCCATTAATCATGAATTGCCCACAGTTTCAGATGATTTCTTCTGCAACTTTATACAGACCTATTTGGCCATCATTAAAATCACTTACTGCTGAGCTGACTGCAATTTCTAAAACATCTCTGGTGACATAGATATTTTTGGGGCATTTCTTCCAAAAATGTGATTGATGGCTTCATTTGCATTCTGTAAGACCATGAAGCATTTTAATAGGGGCTCATCATCAGGAAGATCTTGGAAAATAGGTAGTAGCACTTCCTTGACAGCCAGGGGTAAGTTGACTTTTTTCTTGTATTAGCTTCTCCCTTCAAACTTGCCAAACTGCCATTTACACCTGCTGTCTTCTCTCGCTGGACAAAAGCAATGACGCATACTTTCATCAGGAATGCCATGGCAGTAATGAAGGACTGCACCAATGGCTTTCTACATTCCATACAAATTTTCTGCATTCTGTCTTATTGTCTTCTGCAGTGTGTTGATAGCTTTATTGGTCAAACAATCTTCTCCTTTTATTCCCTTACTATCTGCTAAGTTTGTACCTTTCAAAGACTACTGGATAGCCTGACGCATCGACACCCAACTCGCTTTTGGACATAGCCAATGCATTCTTTCTTCTTGATTACAATACCATCACCATATGGCTTAGCATCTACAACTTGAAAGACAGAGGTATTGGCTTTGTGCAATACACTGTTGATTTTGTTGTAGCTAGGTTTTGACATTGGTGGTGGCATATTTATAAATGTAGTGTAGCAAACTTTGTGATTGCTTTTGTCCTCCGTCTATTTCTCTCAAATGCATATACCATTCTCATGTTGACATCAAAAGGTGCTCTTCCAGGACTTTCTTTTGACTTTTCGCTGCTGAAGATGTGAAAGCCTCATCAGGGCATTCACATGAATGCACTCCAACGTGAGCTTGCGGAAACCTTGTTCTTCCTTCATCATTTCTGATGCCTACTTTTGAGTTACTGAGGACACTTAGCAATTCTTTCAATCACTGTTCTCAATATTTGGTAATCAATGAAAATATAGTAGCTGTCATCATTGATATCTGTAAGACTATGATCAATCACGAGCTTTTTAGCACTCGAGCATGCCTTCTTCTCCATTGGCCTTGCCCTCTCTTCTGGCTTCCTTTGGCCTGACGGTGTCCTCCTCAGCTCAGCATCAATAATTAATAGAGGGCCTACCCTAGCCCTATTTATTGCCACAAAACACTCGCTTCTTCCTTTACTTCAAGGCATCCTCCTCCTTCCTTTTTCTTCTTGACAACCTGCAGATGATGTGATGATTTATTGTCTCGAAACAAATTGAAATCTTTGAAACTGCCACTTTGCTGTTTCCTCCCTCTGTTGTGCTGTTCTGTGGGACTCCTAGCTGTTGCCATGGTACAGCCTCGTTCTAGATTCAGCTCACTTTGAGGCAAACACAACAACCTTCTTTTTGGGGGTGATTCTGGGCGTATTTTTGGGGTTTTTTTTATTGCACTTTCGGAGAAAATGCGTTGCTATGGTGTTGCTAAGGGGAAAAACAATGACCACTTACCAAAAAGAAATAATTTCTACCAACTTATAAGTTGAAATCATGGCTGGATATTTCATAATATGGTTCTCTAGTCATGTTTCCACATATTTATAGAAAAAAAATTTTTTGGAAAAAATTTTGTTCTAATGGTGATCTACCACCTTAACGTGACGTTAAAAATGTTGTTTCAGATAAGGGGAATTTACATAAAATTTACTTAGCAAAAATGAGTTTCCTTTTCTTTGCGTATTTGCGCATGCGCAAGTCACATCGACAAACAACAACGAACAGCCCGCCAACAAAATGGCTGTTTGAAAATTGAAATTGGTGGATGTTTCTCCACTGCACGCAGAGCCAGATGCAAAGAAAATTCGTTATCATTCCAAACCAAATGGGTGAGTAATGAGCTAATCATAACAGGTCCGTCATGAGTCCTTATTGTGCTGTATTTTGTATGGAAAATATGAAAATGAATTCCCAATCAGAAGCAGCCACTTTTTAGGCCCTCTAAAAAAATCCAAATGCTATGAAACTGTAAGGAGCTCGGCTGTTGGATGCAACTGCTTTTTACTATCTATAAATAACTTTTAAGACACCAGATTCCCCTTTCTGCAGAGGAGTGTCGGAATTAGAATACAAAATTCCTAAGGAGGGTTTTTGGGGTGAGAAACCACCCGGTAGGCAGTCTAGTGACCCTTGTCTTGTAGTGGAATCACCAAAATACATACGCCATAGATTTAGGCCTAGTTCTTCTCTCTGTGCCATGTTACGCCCAGGAACCAACTATTTTTAGAATAAAAAATGAAGGATGGATTTTGAGTTTTTGATTACCAAATTTTAAGCCAACCATTCTTGGAGAGCAAAGAAATACACCAACGTAACTGGCTGTCCATGCACTAGCCACAGATATTTGGTGTAACATATCATATGCCTATTCCAGCTTGGCCCTTGTCTCCGGGGTGAATCTGAATTGCATACTGTCATCAAGGTACACCTTTCTTCCACTGAACTGTACTGAAACTTTATTTAAGGAGATTTTTGTTTCTTTTTTCCAACATTTTGTGGCTTGGACATAGGCAAAATCCTTTGCAGCATCTTCAAGTGGCATGAAATAGGAGGGTGCCAAGGCTCTGGCCAGTGGCAAGAACTTGACCAGAGACTTGCCGAAGCAGGTGAAAGATGGATATGAATAGGGTATTGGCTGGAATTAAAGTTAAGATCTGTGGACCTATAATTACTTATCAATGATAACCACAAAGCACCAGATTTTGTCATGCTACTCTTTAAAAAGAAATCATACAATTTGAATTTCACATTGTAAAGTTACCACATTGTAAAGAATCACAGTTGTAAAGAAACACATTGTAATGTCACATAAATCAAACATGCAATCAACTGAAAGCTCAAAATGTCACTCAGTCACTGTCAATAGTTCCAGCTTGCTATGTCACCTTCACTATCATCTTCATCGTGACCTGACCTATTTTGATCAAGATCATCAACATGATAGCTTCTCTGATTTTGTGTGGTGATTTGTTGCTCTCATGACACTACTGGGATGCGTGATTGTGTACTTGTGCACTGTCTCACACATCCCACTGAAAGCCCTGTAGCAACACCCTCCAACTTCAGATTATCAGAAGAAAATTAGTGAAACACTTCATGATAGCAATGTGTATTTGCTCTCACAGGCTGGTTTACTTTTTGCTAAGTACTAAGAAGGAGTGAAAGATGTCAGGTAGTACAACCACTGGAGATGAAGACAGAGGGACAGAAAAAGAGGTAAGACTTTACTCCTCAACAATTACCCCAATGAGGAAAGCTCCTCAAAGGCTTCAGTATAGTTCAAACCTCACTAACATGACAAATCTTTCATTACTAACTTGTGCAATGATAACATGACTAGGGCTAAATATGGGATTCAGAATGCTTACAATTATATCACACATTTGTTTTATTGATCATGTATTGTGCTTCAGTCTTAGAGTGTTTGCAGCTGAAGATGGTTCTCCTACAAATTTTTTAAAAAAAAGTTCTCTCCTTGAAATCTATTTGTTTTTTTATTCATTGATTTACGAATAGCTCACCTGAACATTATAAGGAGAGTGAGCTGCTGCTCCCCAGCTAAAACGTTATGACCAGGTCTGAAGGGGATGAATTTCAAAAACTGAATTCTTTAATGACAAATAGGTATGAATCTATGAATTTAAGGTACAAAAAATCTTCAATGGAAAAGTTCTTTCGTAGTTGAAACATAAAGTCTTATTTGTAAGTAGAATTCTAGCCTACATGCAAACCTGTGTCCAAAATAGGAAAGGATCTGTGCAACTGTGAGCCAAAGCTTGTTGCTTATTCTAGATTTCTGGAATTTAATTTATGTAGTTTCACAAAAGTCAAGGCACCATTACACAGTGAATTATTTTATGGATCTCGACCTGTTGGTCGACCCTATCTAAGATTTAAAGATACTTGCAAAAGTGCTTTGAAGTGCGGTCATGTATTAGATCTATGGAAGACTGTTGTAGACAATAGACAAGAATGGAGGAGGCTAATTCGCACTGTCTGTGAAAGTCATGACATAAAAAGAATGAAGGAGGACGAGAGTCGCAGAGAGAGAAGGAGACAAAAGAAGTCAAGACCATAAAACTTTATTGACTGTGCATTATCCGTTGTATTTTGGGTTTATAGGCGTATTATTATTCACAAAAGGTCATGTAATTTTGCAGCTGCATGAAACATACGTTGGTCAATAACGGGGAAATCGAATTGGTGCACAAGGGAATGTGATTAATCCCTGCAGACGAAGTCAAAAGAATTTATCAAAAAATGCCTTTATGTTCATTAATCTGTCCTCTATCTGTGAAACAATCGTTTGCTGAACAAGCAATGCTTTGGAAGAGAAGTTTAAACACAAGGATTCAACAGCCTTAGAAAAGTATGCCATTTGGGAAGACTGGGTTGTTGATATCTAGTGACTTAGTACAAGGCCGTCAGAATGAATGATGAGAAGCCCTGGCAAGCTTTGGCTAGTAGTTGTGCAGACTCCTTTGGACAATGGGTCTGCATGCAGGCTAGTAGAATTCTTCAAGAATTCTTTGCATTCTGACAAGTTTTAAAAGGAATTTTACCCACATTAGTAAATTCTTTTTGATGGTAACTTTACTTAGCACTGTATCATCTCCTGCTTTATACAGGCATGGTTCTCAGTAGAAATTGAAGACAATGAAGCCACTAATGAAGCTCCTTCACAGGCAAAAGCCACAAAATTAACAGCAGATGAATCTAAGAAAGAACATGGTGGTGATGAAGACGATATGGGTGAATTATCAATTAGCCATCATTCAAAGCAATCTGCCACCTCTATGAAAAGTGAAACAAAATTGAATGCTGACATTGACCAAACTGCAAATGGAGAAAAAGATACTGGTATTAACAGGCAAGATGTTTTAGCTGAGGTATGTACAATACTCTTAAGATGCAGGTGTACTCAGCTATAATGCTTTGGTTACAATCTTGAGTACATAAATCATGAGTGACAAATTTTTGGAAATCCAGTTGTTTCTGGAGAATTGACTTGACTTGTCCAAAATCTGCTAGGCAGCTAAAAATCTGTTGGAACCAAGTGTTCTGCTTTGATGCAGCCATTACCTTGAGAGAAGGCAGCCATGGTAGTTGAAATTCCATCCCACCCCTTCATTTATTTCTTATCGATTTTGATTTTCTTTGATTGACTTTGATTTGAGACATCTCAACCGTGGGGATGAAATCATACTCTGGGCTTTAATTTCATCCCACCTTGAGCTAGCCAAGGTGAAATTTTTGAGACCTTAATCTCCATTGTTTTCAAAGCATGCATGTCCATGTAATCGCAATTTTCTTTTGCCCCAGGGTTGTGTTGCTCTTGACCCAGGTGTAACATATAGCACATGACCCAGCTTTTCATCCCCGGAAGCTATCCCTGACACCACAAATGGAAAAATTCCAATGAGAAAAGTTTCTGGTGGTGCCGTTGACTTTTTGTTCTGTAAGAAGATTCATTCAGTCTAGGTGGTTTAAAGAGTAGCAAAAGTTTTGTTGATATTTTGTCAAAATTTTAACCAACTGTATTTTCACTGAAGTGACATAAATTTGGCAAAGTTTTACAGTCACCAATCTTATCCTCCAAAACTGCAGAGAATAGTAATTTTTGGAGCAACTAGAGACAAGTGCTTCCCATTGTACATTTAAAGTTGGCCTAAATTTTAAATTCTTACCTTCTTGGACAGTATTATATTTAGCATTCATAATTTTGAATGGTAAAAGTTTGGGCAAAAGTTTGTCTGAAACCATTTTAATCAACAGATTTTTCTCGCGGTATTTTTATCTGCAGCATTCAGTGCCAATCTTTGGTTCAAGTTAGGTTAGACCTTTGCAGATATAAAACCATTTCAAGAAACAGATTTGATTGATAAGGAAATAATACGTTTGGGTGCTAGATAATCATTGTGGATACCCTCTTATTTTTGTTGTGCTAGGCATAATAGGACAAATGCATGTACAATTGTTACATTATTCTTTGGAAATGTGAGAACACTTCGTTGACAAAAGAATCCAAATATGATCATGCGCTACGATTTTATGTTATAAGTGTAATATTCTCCAGAGTGGCTCAGGAAAACCCTAGGGGATTGTTCAAGGATCTGATGTTGCCCTTGAACTCTCGGAGGGGGTGGTACTTCATTGTTAACTGATACTATATGTGTCGCTCAAATGAGTGGGTTCTTCATCTGAAGTACCCTCATATGGGGCTGTTTTTTAACCTTGATTCGGGTAGATTAATGATTTTGGGATTTTCTTATCATTAGTTCCCAGGACCCATAATGATAATCTGCACCAAACAACTTAAAATCTCCTTGTATTTTGCTTGAAAAACGAAAATTTCAAGAAAGACAACGTTTTATGTAGCAACAACGATAACAACAGAATATAGCCAGTCAAAGCTGAAGAAATTGAAATAGACTTTGCGATTTCAAAATCGACCAAATTCTTTCACATGTGTTGTCACAATGAAGTATTACCCCGGGCTTGATCTTATACCATAGCTGTATGATGTTTCCGTTTCTATCAGGAATACACAGGACAATGGTTTGCTTTGGAGGAGTTGAAGTCTAGTCTTAGACAAACGCAAGATACCAGCTTGGTAAACAGCGAGATAGCTCATGATGCACGTGAAAGTAAGAAAACGGGAAGTCAGCACGGTTTGATTGATTCTCATACAGACATGGTGATGTTCAAGGAAGGCGAAATACACCGAGACGAGGCTCGAGCAGCATTAACCAAGCACATAAAACCCAAGCAGAGTGACAATCACCAGGTTGAGGCTAAACAGAATTTCGTTCACGAGGATGAGGTATATGGTGATGCAGATACAGACGCTCAACACATCAGTGGTTCACAAATAAGTTTAAAAAGGGACGACTCTGAGAGACGAAAATTGAGTTTGGATGATGGAGGAATAGCATCAATGGAAAGACCAGAACCATTAGGAAAGGCACGGATTGACAGTGATTCAAGGACATCGCTAAGAAAGGGCTTTAGGAGTGACGTCATTGAAGCATGGGAAGCACCTTCAGCAACAGTTGAATTAATTGGAAGCGATCAAATTGAAACTGCCAGTAACGAGGGACTAAAGGAACAAGAATACCCCATTAGGGTGCCTCTTAGCGTTGCAGAAGGGCTTAATGGATATACGACAGTGAAACAGCGCTTTGGAGAGAGGGGTATTGAAGACGCAGGAATGCGGGAGACTGGACGAAATATGCGCATGATGTATTCTGAGGAGGTACAAGGAGAGGCGTTAGGCAGTGAAGCGCTGAACGAAAGTATCACTGCCAAAAGAGATATTACCCTAAATCAAGGAGAAATGTTTGATCGAAATTTTACTGACAGACAAGATAGGGACAATGACATGAGTGATTTAAAGCCGAGGGAAGGCAGTGGGAAAGCTGACCAAGAGGCAAACACCCCCGTTTCAAAATTACTAGGACCAACCTACAGAAGCTCAGTCGCATTGTTAGAGGAACTGAAGAGACGGAGGTTGAGACATTCGAGTAAAGAGGCCAGCAGTAATGGAATTGGTTCAAGGACGAAGAAACAGACTGATTTCAAAGACATTGGTATCGATAGATTCAGTGATGAAGGAGATCGTTTTGAAACTCATGATGAAATAAATCCACTTGAATTAGCTGAAAATGCAATGAAAGCGTCAAAGATATTGTCAAATCGTACAGAGAAATCCTTGAAGAGAGCATCATTAGTTTTGAAGGCAGTGGAACAGCATAGATCCCCTCCTACGGATTCTTCAGATAGCTTTTCGTATAGCGTTTTAAAAATACAGCATGATATCACAGACAGAATGCGCGAATTGTCAGCACTAAGTATTGATTCAACTGATTCAAGTAGAATTATTAGCTCTGATTCTCAAGGAGGGGATAGCATTGAGAAGCTTATAGATGCACGTTTAAAGGCATTGGATCTATATAGCTCATCTTCAGCAACAACACAATCAAAAGATAGTGCATCAGCGCTAAGCTCGCAAATTGATTCGACAGTGGAACAAGATGCTGGTAAATCTACGTCTATGGAGAGATACGCCAGTGGATCTACTACCATGGACAGAGACAACAGTAAAGCTACCGCAATGGAGAAAGCTGGCGGTGGATTTACGACAGGCGAGAAAGACAGCAGTGGATCAGCTTTGTCAAGCAAGTCAAGCAGCTTTCAGACACTGAAATCTAGTTCTGCTACCTCGTCAGTTGATGTAAAAACGAAAACGCCTTTCCAAAAAGTGCGGTTTGAGCAAAAATCAGATCGTTTAAGCTCAAAACAAGCTATTGGTGCTCAGGTTGAAAGCATGAGAAGCAGTCTAACTGATGGGACATCATCTGAATTAATGCAACTCAGAGGTTATGAGGACGACTTTGATTCACCTCTTGTGCAGCCGGCCGTTTCTAAACTCAAAATGCAACTAGAAGATATTTCACCAATTGAACGGCAGAAAGCACGACCTGCTTCAGGGAATCTTGACTTCAGAGCAAGTTCGAGAATAGCAGACGATGGTTCTACTTCTGTTAAACAAAAAGCCACACTTTCTGATTCAGAAATTGTAAAATTACATCGATCGCTTGGAGCAGGAACTGTCACCCCATTGCCCAGAGTAGATAAGGGATCTTTCGAAAATGAAATAAGTCACAGCACTTCTGAGCCATCCAGGATCAACTCAAGTTTGGAGCATTCACTATTGCCAGTAAGGCAGGCGGTGAATGGAATGGATAGCAGCTCTGCTACTGCCGTAGATTTAAGTAACAGCCAAGAAAAATTGCAAAGTCATAAGATGTTGCGAAAACCTGCTGGAGAGCCAAACACAGACAGATCGAATTTGGAGAAGAGACGTTCTTATGATGTAAATGAAATCAAGGAGAAACTTGCAAGCGAAAGCAGGCATGATTTGCATTCACAAAGGTATAGAAGCTCTACGGGTTTAGCTCGTGTGGATTCCATAGATGAGAGTGCAACAGAGGCGGCTGAAAGTGGAATTGAAATGGGGCATGCCAAAAGGTATGAGCTGAACAGAGATGTACGCGGTGTATATGATATCAGAGATTCAACTGGTCCTGGAAGCACAAATAGGAAGCGACTTATTGCTGGGAAAGCACCAATTAAGTCTAAAACCAATGTCAAAGACCCACTGGATATTTATGTATCTGAAGATGCCAGATCAGAAGTCTCAGCAGTTTCGTCAAGAGTACTCGAAAATGAGGCCCGAGTACTTGGTAGAAACAGAGGCACGGAACATGCCGTGGAATTGGAAGCTAAGGAAATTGTTATGACGTCCAGAAATGAGGCTACATCGTCTTCATCTATGTCATCAGAGTCCCCTGTATTATCATATGAAAGTGGAGAAGATAGTAGAGAAGTAAGTCAGAATGTGGGTGTGATTAATGATACGACGACATCAAATTCAGCTGCAAGTAAAAACACTAGCATTGCAGATCGACCTGTAAAGGTAACTGACTTAGAAAAAGAAGCTGTAGAGATCGGGAAAGATACACGGCAGAGTACTGAGCACCGTCGATTTACAACTGATCCTAAACGACTTGAAACCGCTTTAGAAAGCAAGATTTCACTTAATAGGGAAATTCCCAAGAGAGATTCCTCTCCAACGAATAGAATCCTACACCAATTATGGGAGAAATTTCAAAGAAACTTTTCACCAAGTTCCGCAGCAGGGAGAGGTGACGTATTTGAGAAAATTGACGTTTTGCATTGCCTGTTAAATGAACAAACTGACAGATCAAAGTCAGTTCATACTGATGAGGTTAGTCAGGAATCCAGACCAGCAAGACGTTTTAAAGCTGTTAATTCAGAGGCGAACTTGTCCAATCAACGACGGCCTGTTGATACTGGAGCTAAGTTTGCGCCAACAAAAACAAGTTCCGAGGATCATGTCGTTCCGTCAAGGCAAACTGAAAACTTGGGTTGTCCCAACTGCGGCAAGCGGACCGTTGCGACGAACTGTCCCACTCCAGTACCATTTGACGTAGAAAGTTGGTCAAAAGTGGAACAACCTTTGCTTCTTCACACATGGACGCAGACAACTCCAAATAAAGAGAGATCAATTGCTGAAAGAGGGTCTAATCACGCAAGATCTTCACGGAGAATTGAAGGAGTTATGGAAGGAATGGAAAAGGTTCCAGTGCGACTTAAACCCAACAGTGAAGGAGATAAGGAAAACGATGCACATTTTATGAGTTTTCCAGCCAATAAACAATCAAAATCACCAAGAGACAGGACATCTTCATGGAATGTTGTTTTCGACGGGGACGCAAGACAACAGCAAAGAACCAAGAGCGCTCAAAAGCCTCCTGCATATCCTATTTCAAAGGCTGATTTACGACAGCCAGTTTCTGCAAAGAAGAAGAGAGAATCTGTGTTCACTGCATGGTTCCAGTCAACGAGGTCTGACACGTCAAGTGGGACAGTTGTTCCTCTGTCAGATGTGCCGCGATTGGCTGATACGTACAAAGAAAACAGAAATGCTCCGAAGATGCACGTTGAAAGTTTGACAGCAAAGGAGACCGAGTAAGTAGTTATTTTGTAGACTTATGACATAGGGCCCCTGTTTTCCTGAGCTTCGGTCAACAAAGACTCGTCGTAATGTTACTCTGAAAAACCTAGCCCCATTTAGGCCCAAACTCCCAGCTTCCTAGAGTACTACCAATCAGATTGCGAAGTTTTGTGAGTTACTATGGTGACAGCCATCATGATGAAACTATCGATTCGATTGAACAAGTTATAACATTCGGATGAGGTTCGAAATTAGAGGCTGTGATTTGAGATTAGAGGCCGTGATTCCATCATCATTCGACTGATGAGTGCATACAACAGGGCCAGCTTTTCACTGTTTTAATGGGTCCCTGTCGAGCAAGGTTTACCGTAGACTTATTACGTTGAGTCCTAGTAATCGCTACCATCCACCTACCCCGCGCTCATGATGAGTGAGGGGTGGGTGAGTGGTAGCGATTACTAGGACTTAGCGTAATACGCGGGACTCGTCATCATAAGTCTAGTGACTATTCATTTGTGATCATTTTCAACGGTCCTACTGCGGTTGGAATAACATATAAATGACTGATTTGTTTTTAGGAATCGAATGTAAATATTTATCTCTTTTTCTTGAGGACTGTCGTACGTGTTGGACTTCAAGAGGCATTTCAGTTTGCAAAAAGTGATTTCATACAACGATCGAAAGAACGAATGGAGAATGTTAAAAATGCGAGACTAAATGCTAAAAAGAAGAAACATTTGAAAAATCTGAAGGAAAGGAAACTTGAAGATGCTGTTGTGAAAAATATACAAAAGAATGGCCAGCCAAAGGCAATAGGTTGGTATTTACCATATGGCTACAATTTTTTTCTGTAATTAGATGTTGAAAAGTAACGATAACATGAACAGGCTCATGCGAAAATGCCCCTATCCCTGACATTTTGAAATGACTTTAGATAACAACAGCTGAAACCAGAGACCCTAAGATAACTTGTAATGCAAAGTAAGATCGGCAAATGAATATTATCCAATGTCATATCTCTCGGTAATATCAGAACAAACCAAGTAAGACTTCAAAAGTGGCTTAAGCCTGGTTTTCATTGAATCGTAATTCATCGCCGATGATTTATGGTTCTATGATTAAAGGCCTCAGGTGTATGGTTCGATTAAGTCGAACTAAGTCTCAAGTTGGTTTTATACGAGTCGTGCCGTGCCGAACCAGGCAAAATAGGTCCAAATTCATTCGGTTCGGCACGGCGCGGCGCGGCGCGACTTATAAAACGGTCCTAAGCTCCCTGGGGGCTTAATAGAGCTTTTACGGTATTTATTTTATTTGTTTTTATTTTATTTACTTGTTTATCCAGTTACTTACTGATCTGACTTGTCTTTCTTGCAGAACATCTCTTCAACGCAAAGAAGCGTTCCATCAAAAGAAAGGAAATGATTGAGCAAAATAAAAGGTTTGTTGTACCTTGTTTCAGTAGGGAGTTTACGAAACGACGACGGCAACGGCGACTGCAACGCAAAGTTGCTTTTGTTTCAGAACTTTAGATTCAAAAGATTCGTTGCTCCTGGTTCGAATTTGCTTCCCATGAGAGACTCTGAAGTTGTCCTCCTCAATTTCACAACTTGGAAACCGCATTTCTGGCGTTCTGCACCGCAGATCTTGGCCTGCGAGGTAAAACTCAGTCGTTTTAAATGTTTGTCTTCAAAGTATAAAATATCGTTTTCAGGCATCTCTGAGTCATAGGGGGCCTTATTTTGTCCTTTTGGATGATATATTAATGGTAGCATGCGGAAACAAGACATGCTTTGCGAAATTTCAGATGACGTTCTGGCTGGCGTTGCCGTCCTGGTGGCGTAAAATCTCTAGTATTCTAGTCACGCAAGGAATTTGATGCATTGTCTGTACCCTAAAGTGCAAAGGCTAGCTAAGGTGAGCGTATGTTTCAAGTCTCCAAGAAAGAAAGTCAATGTAAATTCACACTCTGCAATATTCCACCGTCGGACTTCAGAAATATTATCAGAAATCTTCAGAAGTATTTTCAAAATCAGAGGGTTTTCTTTCTTTTTACGAATTCAAAAAGATTTTAAAGAAAAATTAGAATCATCATAATTTCTAAACTTATTGAGGAAACGTGAACAAATTTCAAGTTAACCGTGTCTCCACAAATCTGTGAAATCTGCAGAAATCGATAAAGTGCCTGTCTCAACAAAACCCATGATTCATGAAGACATTTTGGAAGGAAAAGAGGTGAAATTTGAATTACTAAGTAAAATCCGTCGCAATCATTCTGAAATCATGTTTTCTTTGATAACTGATTTACTTTGAATTTCAATCAACTTGATATAAGGATAAAAATATTCATCATGAAATTACACATCGAATGATATATGGGTTTGATATTAGTCTTTCGCCGCATGGTCTGCAGGCAGAAAGAACCCCAAATGGTTGCCATAAGGGTGGGCGGTAGCCTTGAATGATTGATTCTTTTATGCTGGTTTCTACTGTACATCCTAGAAGCTAAAGTTGACTCAAGCTCATTGACATATTTTTAACATGATAATCTCTTTGCTTCCTGACTATTAGTGATTGGTTTCCAGTTGTGGTGCGTAGCAGACCTGTCAGATATCGATTATTTCCAACGCTTTGTAGACCCCTCCCTTATTAGTACAGCAGACAGGATATAATCACGCAACTTTTTATCGTAGATAGTGTTGCCGCAAGGAGAATTTGCTGACAGTACATTTAGAGAATATTTTAAAGAGTCACTGCTAACCATGATCCTTCGTGGCCCCAAATTCGACTTTCGTATTATCTGGAAGTCGTTTCTGGCCTAAGCTCTCTTTGCCTTGCTTTTCAATTGGCGGACAAAGGATCTTGTTTGACAATGGGTCTTAAGTATAGACAAAGGTGCACAGTCCAAAGTTTGATATTTCTCTTTCTCCAATTTCAAAAGGGGCCTAAGCAACGGACATACTGCCCATACCTCGCACGTGCCCTCTCCTGTTGTTTGTTTGCCCATAACAAACAACGGGCGCAAAGCCTAATGGTTAGCAGAGGGTCTTTAAATGATGACAACCGCAATGTGGCTTTAAAGAGCCATTGCCACCCAGGATCCTTTGCGGGCCAGCTGCAATAGACGATTACGCTAAAGATGGCGGCGAGGAACGTTTTACCAAGATGCATTACGTTCTTTGATCGAATTCTTTTAGAAGTTTAGAAGTATAGAATCGTTAAGGATTCCTAATTAGAAACACAATGCATCGTGGTAAAAAGTTCCTCGCCGCCATCTTTAGCGTAGTCGTCTATTCCAGAACTCCGTTTTCCTGTCTTCACACTGATCAAGTGTGTTTTAAAAAACCTCCCTTTTTGTGAATATCCACTTTTGATAGCGTTTTGAAGACCTTTTTTGTAACGTTTTTGTGCAGATCAGTGCGAAACTTTCACAAAAATGGAGGAATGTAAACGGGGCCTTACTTTGCATTGTGTATTATGTTCTTGTCGAGAGTCATCTGCTTTATGGTGACGTTATTTGGGGTAGCTTGTGTAAAACAAAATTAGCTGCTCTTCAACGTCTTCAATTTCTAGCACGGTTGATAATAGAGAATGCAAAAATTAAAGGCCGTTAGTGTTGTTCTAGACTCAACCCAAAATTCTCTTGTTTCGCTCCCCCTGCAGACTCGTCGCTACAACAAATTCACCTCAACTGAAGCGATAACAACAACAACAACAAGCGAAAGTTAGAGGGACTTACGTCATGAGTCTAATCTTGTTCCAGGTTAAATGTAGGAAATATTATCCATTATGACAAGAACGTGATGACCTGCAAGATCATAAACAAATTGTGTCCTTGAAACCTTTTTGATATCAGTACTTGTGCAGATCATGTTTTTCTTCGAGAAATTCTCAAGATTTTTCAGATCCCTAGATGCAGGGCAGGATTTTCAAGAAGGGTTTTCATTATGCATCTTTGAAAGCCTTGGATGATACACCTTCCACGATTCGTGAGCTAGCAACTTTAAATCGTTTTAAACAACGAGTAAAAACACATTTAAAGGGTTGGAGTTAAGTTAGAACACGACTCCCTGGAACAACAGCAGATTAGGAATTTAGGACTTAAGGCCGTTTAGGAATTTGATTTTTAGATTTAAATTTTTAAGTCTTTTATATTAATTGCTGAAGGGTTTTTTCGTGCATAAATAATGTTAACTGAACTAAATGAAATGAAATAAGAGCCTGTTTACATGAACTCTGCCTTGCCGGGATATCTCGCCTTTCCGGGACGTTTTTCTGTTTGTGTACATGAGAGACAGGCGGGTCGGGATAAAAATTATCCACGCCTATTAGGTTTCGGCGATAACCGTAACAAAACCTTAACAAAAGACTGATCAATATAGCATGGCAAGGCGAGCTTTCGCGCCTGTTTCTGTTTTACATGGAGAAAATCATCCCGACTACAGGGGATTTCCTGCAAAGCCAAGACGGGATAAAACATCCCAGGCAGGACGGGACGGGATGAAACTCCCATGTAAACGTAGGGTGAAAATTGAAGGCATGTTTGCAGGCAGCTGGGATAAACCGGCAAGGCGGGATCTTGTAAACAGGCCCTAACTTTAATTGAAGCACAACATGACACGAAAAGATTTAGAGGAAGTGAAGAGCTGACTGCTCCATGTCAGTGACCTGTGTCACATGACTCATCCGCGATCGTCTGTTTCCTTATTGGCTTACCTTACTCTGTTTTGGCACGATAACATAAAGCTGACTAGTTTAGTTTCGATGAGATACTTTTGGATTGGATAAACTGACACCCAAGAACTTTCCAATGCAAGATTATCCTGTCATCTCAGCCTACGTTAGATCTAATCCAAGAAAATCATTTGTGGCTGTTTGCAGAGTGTGTGACAATTTGTGTCTGATGTCTGAGTTGGTTCATTGGACTGGACCTACAGTTTAAGCTGTAAAACGGTGGTGGCCAACTGCATCAGTTTATAATAGCAGGCCTAGTCACTGTCTAATGTTGAATTAGTGCCAAGTTACGTTTGTAGAAGTCCCGTTGTGGATACTCCTCACGGAGGACCGATACAACAAGTTTTTGATAGCATTTTGTGAAAAGAACTGAAACGAACCGGAACAAAACTCTTTGACAGGAATACTTGTCAGACGTCGTAGTTTCAATATTCTTTGTTACCAAACACCTAAAAACACCTTAACTCTGTTTTGCAACTACAGAGTTTGGAAATTTGTTTGTGTTCTGCTTCATATGCCTTTTACAAGTTTCACTAAATTTTTATACCTAAGACAAAGGAGAAGATAGGTTCTCACCTGAAACTAAGTATGTGAAGATCGGACCATTCTGGGTTGATGTATGACATTTTAAAGTTACCCTTACGGTAGCGGCAAGTTTTACCAGAAATTCAATGTTCAAAGTTCCATTTTTTCACATTTATTCCATAATTTTGTTTTCCCTGCATCACTGTGCGAGGGAATGAAGTATTTTTTGTCATCTTTCTCGTGTCTTTATGAGCAGTAGAAATGCTGGTACCGTAAACGCTCTGTTGAGCCCCCTGGGCTTATTTGATTTCGGACACTCCATAGGGGAGCTTATTCACAAAATCAAATGATAAAGATGTATATGATAGCTTTTCAGTTCTTTTACCCCATACATTGCAGATTCAACATACAATTTAACAAGTCAAATACATATAATTGACACATTCTTCTTCCCAAACACTATCAAAACAGACATGGAAGCTTGTATAGCGAAAAATAAAGAAAATTTTTGGTAATTTCTGGAATTTGATATTAGTGGGGGGGGGCTTGATAGAGAGGAGGCATATTTAAAATTTTCGATCAGAGGATGGGGGCTTATTATAGAGGGGGCTTGATAGAGAGGAGGGCTTAGTAGGGCTTTTACCTTCAATTCGACGTTACTTGTTTTTTGGCTTACCAAGTAGCATTTGTCTGTTTTGTAGAATGTATGACAAGTTACCGGAAGTAGTGAAGCGGCGTGAAGATGAACAACGAAAAGCAAGATATATGAAGAACCGTATTTTGATGAAGCAATATGACCAGGTTGGTTTATCTATCTTCTTTCTCTCGAAGCTTCTTGTTCCGTACGAGTACAAAAAGAAGTTTAACTCGTTTGGTGGGCTGTTGAATAAAAAGTATGTGGCCGATATTCAAAACTAAATGTTGATCTATCAGTCAGAGGCTAATTTGGGTTCGAAAGTTTCGTTTGTTAGAATCATTCATCTTTTAGACGCAAAAATTGGAAAATTCTTATAACGGGCTTGTATGGGAACAGAAATTTCACGTTCGATTCTAGCCCATGTTTTTTTCGCCATTCAAATATAAATTTAATACAGTTGTCAGTTTCACAAATGGATGTTAAGTTCAATGGCAAGTAGATTATGGACCAGAATCAAACGCGGCTTACAACCTCTTAAACATCATTTTCTTTCTTTCTCGCTCTAAAACGATGAGTGATTTTACCAGACAAAAGTTTCTCAACTAAGTTAGCCTTCGACTGATAAATTAACATTTCAGTTTTGAATATTGACCGCATGCTTTTGATTCCGCAGCTCGCCAATCGTGTTAACTTCTTTCTACGTAACCATTATGTAACAGCGAAGTCTACTTAACCACTATTAGGCAGGGCATTCCTCTAAACCATCGACCGCATTGCCTAACCTTTGTTTTCTCAACTGATTATGAAATTATATGGTATGATGACTAATTTAAGCCCTTACAACATTTTCAAAAATTTTTCAAAGTCACGTGACCAATGACGTCAAAAGGTCATGTTTTCAAGAATATAAATCGCTCTAACTTCTTAAGTTTACCTCTGATTCTCAAATACAGAGCAGATTCGGGCTCGCCTGGATAAGAGCTTTCAAATGATATATACAAAGATGCATTTTGATGATGTCAGCAATTTCAGCGATGACGTCATCATTTTCAAAATGGCGGCCGACCAGCACATTTTTGATTGCAAAAGAGCTCTGATAAAGTCGAAAGATGGCTGTTTTTTGTTGTCTAACAGTTCATTAGCATTCAATTTACGTTTGAATGGACATGAAATTTCATTTGAAGGATCCATTCATAGCCAGAATCCTCCGAAGAACTGAAATCAAAACTTTCCATTCACTTCCTTGTTTGCCTGAAAGTACAGCGTTATTTAGCTCGGAGTCTGACTGGTTTTTATGTTATTTTCTTCGTAACTAGCAGTATCTTCATTGACACAGAGAACTTTTTTGGTACCTTTTTACATCTCCTGCCGACTAGCTATCTGAGAGCTTGCTCATGTTTTTCGCCTTGATCACAATACGGAAGCAGTTGGGGCACGAGATTTGAGCGCATTAGGATTTAGAGGCAGCATCTCTGGAGACAATTTCTCTGGAGTTCGTGGGAAGTCACACACGAGCTGTTTAATCGAGAAGCTAAAGGGACTGGCTTTCAGCACAAATGTCACTGTAGCCCGGGGTGGTAACTTCCATCTGTACGGTAGAGCAACGGGTGCGTGCCGCCCATAAGGATGCGTTTTAAGCCTCAAAAATCCCTAAATATGGATCTAAAAGATAACACTGTTCCACTAGAAATGGGTGGCTTTTTGAATTGTAACAAACACTTTTGGAGCTATCTATTTCTATGGTTGAATTTTCTTTGTCTTAGTTGTGAAAATCGCTTTGTGGTAACCTGACCGTCAATTTGAATGCCTTTACAATGAACTAAAACTTGATTCATGGGAATTTCAACAGGCTTTGCCCCCTGAAATCCTTTAAGATGGCTATGAAAATCTGTCGAAAATCTATGAATATTGACGTTCTATAAATCTATAAATATCAGTTCACAAAGAGAACACTCCAGGTGGGAAAGAGCTCCATCAGAAGCGAAGCATGTCGATACTCTTCGTACCTATGGCGCCAACCCGCTTTCTGATGCTCCTGGAAAATCAATTTCAACTCGTGAAGAATTTGATCCAGAAATTGCTAACGACCTCGTTTCAGCGCCGATCATAGGAGACGGGAAAATGCTTCAGTTCATAGATGATCGCCTGATCTGGCAGCGTTGACTTCTTCGCGCTGATAAAGAAGAACAAAGTTGAAGACATGTCTAGCAAAGTTTAAGCGCCCTTCATCTGTGATTACGGTAGTCATGGAAGACAGGTAAGGCTCTGGACTATTCGTTTCAGATGCAGAAAGTATGGAAGAAGCATTTACTCATCCCATTACAACTTTCCTCTTTCAATCGCTACAGCTGATTCAACTTAGCGTCAGTCAGACAAAGCAACTTTCCAATGGTTCTATCTGGATGAGTCACAATGCATCAAAGACATGCCACCGAAGCTTGCCATTTGGGTAGTAGAGGGGATGGCAGCAGTTTGTTCCCTCAAACCAAAGCCAATATATCGAGGAGTGGATGAAAATGTTAATCAAAATTGTTACTTTGAAAGTTAAGATGAATGCGAGTTAATGACGCATTGTGAGAGATCTATCTTGATAAGAGTATGAAGAACAGCACTAGAAAGAAACCTGGCCAGCTTGAACCAAGAGTTCATTTGGAAAGATATGACCAGAACATGTTGCAAGGTTCTAAATGGCACGAGTCCTGCAACAGAATGAACAAAACTGGTTTGATTAGACTGATAGCACAGTTTCTGAAGGAAGACCGATGCTGTACTGGTGCTATACCACTTGTTTTCACGGTATATAACGAAACATTTCAAGTATTTAATGGGATTGTACAAGAAATGAAGAAATGTAGTCACGAAGAAGCTGAAACGAGGCTAATTTCACTGTACATGCTATGGAGTCTACACTGGATGTTGTCATTGTTGCAAAAGATACGGATTTGCTTGCATGGATGACGAGGCTTTCACCTTTTTCAATATAAACGAAAATGGGTCTTCAGAATTTCTGAATGAGAAAAGATTATGGGCAATTTGCAGATATTGAGGGAATTTTTTCACATTTCTGAAGAGACTTTTACCTTCATCTGCCGGCTTTACATGCTTTATCTGGTGCGATACTACATGCTACTTCCACAACGTAGGGAAGGTGAGGTTGCTGAAGACGGTCATCAAGTGCCCGGAATGCCTTGCACTGCTTTGTAGCCTTGGAAAAGAAAATGTAGCCCGTGACAGCTTCATAGAACGGATTGCAAAATGGAGGTAACGTCGTC
This sequence comes from Aurelia sp. 3 sensu Dawson et al. (2005), assembly GCA_964020215.1. Classification (NCBI taxonomy): domain Eukaryota; kingdom Metazoa; phylum Cnidaria; class Scyphozoa; order Semaeostomeae; family Ulmaridae; genus Aurelia; species Aurelia sp. 3 sensu Dawson et al. (2005). Next base: position 17,334,306 of record OZ026585.1, read on the forward strand.
CTTAAGCCTCCCACCTGATCCACATTCGCTGAAGCAAGCCATCCTAAGAGCGCACCGGCAAACTTACAAGTGGCTGCGTAGCACAGAAGCATCCGTGGAAAGTTCAGTTGAAGAGTTTCGCTGGCAGTGGTCGTTTGGAGAGTGTTCCCTGAAACCTGCTTGATTCACGTGCCTCCAGCTCTCTCCTTCTTTGCGGTCAAGGCAAACAACATGAGCAAACATTTAGAGCGCGAGTGGGCAGATGTTGAAAATGACTGTGAAAGTCTCTTTGCCGCAAGAAACGCAACAGATGTACAAGGGTACCGATAAGACTCACTTTGTGTATGAAGATACTGCTAGTAACGAAGAAAGTAACACAAAAGCCAGTCAGACTCCGAACTAAATAACACTGTACTTTCAGGCAAACAAGGAAGCGAATGGAAAGTTTATTCTGGCTATGAATGGATCCTTCAAACGAAATTTCATGTCCATTCAAACGTAAATTGAATGCTAATGAACCGTTAGACAACAAAAGGCTGCCATCTTTCGACTTTATCAGAGCTCTTTTGCAATCAAAAATGTGCTGGTCGGCCGCCATTTTGAAAATGATGACGTCATCGCTGAAATTGCTGACATCATCAAAATGCATCTTTGTATATGTCATTTGAAAGCTCTCATCCAGGCGAGCCCGAATCTGCTCTGTATTTGAGAATCAGAGGTAAACGTAAGAAGTTAGAGCGATTTATATTCTTGAAGACATGCCCTTTTGACGTCATTGGTCACGTGACTTTGAAAAATTTTTGAAAATGTTGTAAGGGCTTAAATTAGTCATCATACCATATAATTTCATAATCAGTTGAGAAAACAAAGGTTAGGCAATGCGGTCGATGGTTTAGAGGAATGCAGGCGGAAAATTCCTCTCGCAAAAATCTTCCTGTTTCCAAGCACGATTCCCCTCGAAAGTTGAATGGGTTTCTACTTTTGAGCGACGTCGCTTTTCCGCAAGCCAATCAGATAGCTGGAAAAGGTCGCTGCGAGCGGAATATTCCGTCTAATGGAAATCAGGCCTTACAGCGAATAAATAGGGTATCGGTTGTCCCAAAGAAAGTTTCCGGATTTTAGCAGTTATTTTTGTAAACGTGCGTGTTATTTGATGAAGATATAAGGGAATTTTATTATACAATGCCCAACTTAGATCTGAGTATTTGTTTCATCGCTGTATCTGCGCTTATTGATTTTCCATAATAATTCTCGTGGTAAACGGAATACTTGAAATGCCCAGAGTAAAGCTAAAAAAAGTTTGTCAATAAAATCGTTATACCTTCACTTCAAAATCCACGGAAATTCTAACAGCACGGAGCTTAAACTCCACGAAGGGACCCAAGAAAATCTATTTTGTTTGTAAGCTGCACGATTTTGCTTGATGTTTGAAGAAAAAGCATGCTACACAAACAAGGTCCTGTGGTCCGCACTTTAGCGCATTGCCGAGTTTAAATACCAACGCATGAAATTGACAAGTGGTTGTATGCCTTCACACATGTGATGTAAAACATGGATGGAATGGAGCATATCTCCATCATTAGACTGCTTCTTAAGAAAAACTGATCTAAAAATAGCATGACCAACTCAGTAAGGCCAGAATTCCATGAGTGATAATAGAAGTTGTATCCTGTAGGCTGCGGTCACACTAGCTGCTTTATCCGGTTGTTTTCTGTGTTTTTAGTTGTCAAATTTTGTGGAACCGGCTTGGATTGGCTGCATTTGATTGGTTGTCCTTACTTGTGTTCAGCATATTTTGCGTGCAGCAAACATTATTATAAAATTTGTTACAAGCAGAAAACGCTGATTGTTCCAACCCCCCGATTATTGTTATATCGAACCATTTCCAACCCCCTCCCGATTATTCTCACCCCCCTCCCCCGCTTATTCGGTACTCGAGAGTAATCACGTGACGATTACTTTTGCGCGAAAAGCTCCAACCGGCACAGAGTGACTACAGGTAATGGGGAAAAATTAATAAAAACAGCAATTACCTCTCTTTGTACTTTAGTGTTTGCCAAATTCGCCAACTTTGGCTAGATAAGGCCAACAACGACGATGTTTATCATACAAACAGTTCCGGTTTTCTTTTTGAGTGGAAACAAAACTGTTTGTGTGATAAACATCGTCGTCGTTGGCCTTATCTAGACAAAGTTGGCGAATTTGGCAAACACTAAAGTACAAAGAGAGGTACTTGTTGTTGTTATTAATTTTTCCCCATTACCTGTGATGTGATCGGGTATCGTTTTATCGTTATGTTGCCGTACTTTCTAACATCAAAGATACACTTCAAGGAAGTGAAACAATTCAGATTATAACGGGACGAGATTCTATTGTAACTATAGCCATTGTATTTTACTTTTTACTAAAGGCACTGTATCATACACTTCATAAACAAATCACTCCCAACTCACATTGAAAAGGACACATTGATAATAATTTCAATCAGTACTGTAGATTACTGGAAACTTGTTTCTGGAAAATTGCTTCTCACATTTATTTCGTTTCGATAGTCTTTGTGCAACATATAAGAAACTGGAAAAAATTCAGGCTTACCAGTTTCTATTTTTTGATACATAAATTTAAAAAAGTCAGTCTGCAGTTTCTCATAAGTGAGTTTCTTATGTACAGGTTTTTACTGTATTTTTGAAATTCTCTGCATTATTCTATTTACTAATCTTGCTTTCCTTTGGCAATCAAAGCAATCGTGATTTCATTCAATGTCAGCGAGCTGGATCTAATTGCTTTGAAACGAAACAGTGTTAAAATCTTAAACAATACAATCATGATTGTTTTGATTGCCAAAGGAACGCAAGGTAAGAATGATTGAGTTTTGTTTCATCGTGATTTTAATGCAGATTTTTGCTCATATTACAGAAGCTGCGGACTGTATTGTTGAAAAAGCAAAGGAGGTAGAGACCAAGTTGAAATTCAGAAATGAAAAAGGCGAAAAATCTCACAACTTATTGTTATTCAATTTGCGGTATGCTAATGTTTGAAAAGGTCGGTGTAAAATTCAATAAAATATTTCTTTCAACTGAATTGCTTTAAAGAAACTTTACCTACTTTGCTATAATTCTGCCGTTGGACTTCTTTGAAATCTTCAATATTTTCAGAATTAGAGTGTATTTCCTATTTTTTAAGAATTCAAGAAAAATTTTCAAAAAAACTTAAATCTGTCACAATTTCTAAACTGTTTTACCAAAAATGAAATAATTTCCAAGAAAATCTTAGTTAATGACTGTCTGAAATATGGTATCAAGCAAAAGTCTGTCACTTCTGTGGGCTATGATTTATAAATTTTATGACGTCACATCCTACAATCAGCTGAAATTTTGAATGCGCTGTAATTCAAAAAACTTCAAAATTTCTGAAAAGTCCCACGGTAGAATTATGGGTAAGTAGCTACAGTTTCTTTTGAGCCATTCAGTTCGAAGAAATAGGACATAGAATTTTATGCCTACCTTTTTTCGCCGACTTAAAGATTTGGAACCTATGCTGTGCCTTGATATCTAAGAAGCAGTGAACGGGTATTTTTTATGGACCCACCCGGTAGATTGTTTGTTTCAGGGAGAACTATGAGGTTTCCTTATAAAAGCAGACCATGTATGTCCCACAGGAAGCCCAGGCACTTAACTGAACAATAAAGTTTACAATCTTAAAATCGTTAATTGTATGATACCTTTGTGTGTTATTCGTTGCACTTATCCACAGCTGTGTTGTACCTCATTGACTTTTGCACTGCACTGCATGGTTTTTCGAATGCGAGAGTTCGGTGTGAAATAACTTGCTGGTATTCTGATGTAGGTTGCAAGGACTTAGTTGAATTTGGCTTGAAGACAAGTTTCAGTCCGTGTAACCTACATTAGAATACCAGCAAATTACTTCAAATCGAGCTCTCGCATTTGGACAATTATGTAGTGCAGTGCAGAAGTCAATGAGATACAACACAGCCGTGGATAAGTGCAACAAATAACACACAAGTGCAACAAATAACACACAAATGAGTTTAAGATGTTTAACTCATTATTGTTCATTTGACTGCCTGGGCTTCCTGTGGTATGTCCCATGTCTAAATATCGCCAGTATGAATAATATGGATGATTATCTCCTTCTCATTGACTCTTGTTTGGAGATCCATCTTTGGTACCATTGACAACAGAGTCATACTGAATGCGACGATCTCATTCATAAAAAATTCTGGCCGATTTGATTGATACAACATTCGGGTGGGAAGCGCAGTTTTACGAGAAATCGAAGAATGAGGCAAGCGACGACAATCATTATCAGTTTTTTCATCATTCATCAGTTAGACAAAATTAGTTTGACAAGTTCATGATTATAAGACACATCCAGTTGACAAATCCATGATATTAAGATAACATTGAAATTAAAGACAAAATCGGTAGAACGTTTCGAACAATACTTGGTTCATCTTCAGGAAATAATTAAGGGCCTGTTTAAATGAGGAAAAACACCTCACTTTCCAGACCCGGGGCTGAGAGGTGAGATTCCACCGTCCGATAGAATCCTTTGTATTTTCATTTCGCGTTTACATGACGAACAGAACACCACCGGTATAGTGAAGTCCCACCTCACTAGAGGTGGAACATCACCTGGGTGAGGTGAATTTTTTCCATATAAATGAAGCACCACCGCACCGGTATGGTCAGGTGAATTGAAATTATTCGTTGATTTTCATTGGTCAGTTCATTCTGATTTCCCGGAAGAGAGACTTTACTCCACCTCCCCTCTCAGCCCCAGGGCTGACAGGTGAGGTGAAAAATCTCATATAAACGGTGACTGAAATTGACCTCGCCTGTCAGTCCCGGGTCTGGCAGGTGAGGTGTTTTTCCTCATATAAACAGGGCCTAAGTGTTAAACGGTAATTTATACCCTAAGACAAACACGTGATTCAAAGTAGTAAACAAGTGATTGATACAACATTTTTTTCTTCCGTCAAATTTTTTCAATCAAATTTTACAAACTACTTTACTATACTACAAAGACGAATACCACGGAGAGCAAAGATCTATAGCAACTCTGCAGCCTTGAAATAGAAAGTAAGATAAACAACACATAAAACAACTTAAAAAAAGAACTTTTACAACACAAAAATATCAAACCAGCAGCAGTTCCCTATTAATTTTTGCCTTGTGCTATTTTTTGTTTTTTTTTCCGCATTGCTGAGGTGGATTACTGGGACAGACCATTATGCACTGCAATGTTTTTTCTCGTTTTATAGCTACAAGTTGAAACACTCTAATTTCTTTGACCAGTTCAAATGCCTTGTCTCGTTGTCCGCTTTTGCGATATGTATTTTGGTTTGTGGTTTTGTTCTTTGTTTTGTGTATAGAAAATTAATTTGATTTGTAAGCGCCATCCATAATGGAGACCCGGTGACTTTATGTCTTTTTCGCTATGGATTGTACAGTGTAATATGTATATATTGTCGTATTTTAATCTTGATAAAAAAGACTATGTAAGGTACCCTGGTATGTTATGGCTTGCTTTTGTCTGGACTCTATAGATACCCTCGAGCCTCATACAAATATTATTTGAGAACGTCGCTGTCATTTTGTTAGCCAATGTCTTTCCATGGGCAGTTCGAACACTATTGTTGTGCTGTCTGAACTAACCATGAAACAATATTGATTCAATACTCACCCAAACGAAGCAATGTTTGTATTCCGTTACAACATCGTGCTTCGGTTACGTCCTGACTTCAAATTCTGAATCGCAACTGTCACAACATTCCGCCTCCCAAACTTCCCTAACAAAATGCCCTCGCAGTGACAAGCCCCAGAGAGAAAGTTTCTCTCAAGTGCCATTGAACTTGGACTTGTTCAAGTCTCACTTTCTTCTTTATCAGTCGATTGAGATATAATGTGCTGCGCTTCTTTATTCCCCCGCAGCACCATTTACTTTCCGCGTGTTTGTCTCAGTCGACTGATAAAAGAAAGTGAGACTTGGACAAGTCCACATAGAACTATAAATGTCTGGGGCTTGTCGCTGCGAGGACATTTTGCTGGGGTAAGTTTGGGAGGTGGAATGTTGTTGCAGTTGGGACTCAGCATTTGAAGCCAGGACCTAACCAAAGCACGATGTTATAACGGAATACAAACATTGCTTCGTTTGGGTGAGTATTGAATCATCATTGTTTCATTATTCAGACAGCACAACAATAGTGTCCGAATTGCCCATGGTCTTGTTTTGTCTTGGCTGTTAGGTACCCCAGAGCTTGTAGTAAAATAATGTTGTGGAACACTTGGTCGTCTCTAAGAATATTTGTAGTTGACAGGAAGTTATCCTGCAGACCATATTCAAGCGAAGTTCACTGTTAGAGAAGAGTGAGATTTGTGTTATTCAACAAAGCAGCTTCATATTGGACAACAAGTTTGTTTCTTCACATTATGCATTTATGTCAACAGGCAAATCTTCTTACGTATCAACAGTAAAATCCGCATGAAAGAACTGTGTTTTGTTGTAACTTGTTGAAGTGACTTCTGTACATTTACATAGTAGTTTTATGTTAAACAACAGTTAGCAATAGTAATTTTATTACAGTTAGCAATATAAACAACAGTAATTTTAAAAGTGAAATTGCAAACCAACCTTTGTTTTCTTCCTTATCGTTGTTTTGTTTGTTTAGATGTTCGTGTTGTCCTCTAAAGGCGGATCTCCACGGGACGATCTTTGTGACGATCGTCATAAAAAATTCGCGACGATTTTCCTCACGAAATTCACGACGATTTTGTAAGCGATCTCCACTAGACGATTGTTTCTGGCGGTATTTTTTCCAACACAACAAATAAATTCTGTAATGGCGGCGATAAATAAAAGATATATCCTGCATCTGCTGCTTCGTAGAAGAAGTATTTTTCTTTATTATCAGTGTCAAAGAATTCGTAGGCAAACAGACGAAACTAGAAAAAAGAAACGTTCTTCATTGCTGGCAGCCATCTTGAAATTATTTATGCGCTGTGTCCGTGTCGTTTCTGAAATCTGATTGGCTAAAATTTTGACGATCGCGAAGCGGACGACGAAAAGTTCTGGTTAAAACTGTTTTAACTTTTCGTCAGGAGCAAAATCGTCAAAAATTTCGTCAGAAAAAGACGCTTTTAGTAACTGCGCATGTGTCGTCGCGAATTTTTGTGACGATCGTCACGAAAATCGTCCCGTGGAGATCCGCCTTAACTCCCTCCATCAAAATACAAGGCCCATCAACAGATTTACTCCCCAAATGAGAATCCAATCTGAAAAAGAGTCTTCTTCTGTAGGAAGAAAACAAAGGTTGGTTTGCAAGACAATTACTACGACCAATCACTGCTACCTGTGGTTCAAGATGTTTAATTCGGTAGTAATCATCCTGAAGGTTCTTTATCCGAAGTTTGTTTTAATGTCGGATTTTTACTGCGCAGAGTTTCGAAATAAAACATATCTCATCTTGACACATACCAAACTTGTGCGTTAAGTCTTAAAACAGAAGTACCGTAAAAGCTCTATTAAGCTCCCGGGGGCCTTATTTAATTTTAGACACTCCAGAGGGGCTTCTTAGAGAGGGAAGCTTATTAGAGAGGGGGGCTTACTTGAGATTTTGCCTCAGAGGGGAGGGGCTTATTAGAGAGAGGGGCTTAATAGAGAGTGGGGCTTATTAGAGAGAGGGGCTCAATAGAGAATGGGGCTTATTAGAGAGAGGGGCTTATTAGCGAGAGGGGCTTAATAGAGAATGGGGCTTAATTTGGATTTTACAGTATACAAATTGTGTTTTTCGTTTGAATTAATGGCTTGAAAGGAACTCCAGTAACTTTGCAAGAAGGCTGCCGGATGTCCCAAAACAGTATTAACGTTTTAACAGTCCCTGCAAAAGAGACTTTGTTTCCAACATTTTCATTTTTTGGTTGATGGTATAGAAGAGATGTCAATTTGAATTTTGCAGCCTCTCGTGTCCAAATCAGGTTTGTCTTTGCGGATTAATTCTCTTAAAACGAGCAAAATTTCTGATTCACTAATTCAAAATCCCAGTACATGAATTAACAATCACAAATGGGACGAAATTTGTGCGAGAAAGTTCCTTTTATTAGCATAAGGGCCTGTTCATATGGAGAAACTCTTCCCGGCATTTTCCCGTTTCACAGGGAAAATCACTTAGCCGAGGTAATATTCCTTGACCTTTCATATGAGAAAAGTTTCCCCGGCAAACCGAGATCAAGAACAATAGCGCTTTGTCTCTGACGGCAAAGGATTAATCATAAACAAAAGAGATTTCCCCGCCTAGCCGGGAAAATGTGTTCATATGGGAAAATATTTCCTCGGCTAGGCGGGATCTCGGTAGAGTTCAACCGAGATCTCGGCTGGCCGGGAAAATGTTTTCTCATGTGAACACTTCTGATATTTTATGTGGTAAAGCTATATGAGGCAAGATCTCAGCTGAGGAATTTTCCCGGTGAAGCGGGAAAATGCCGGGGAAACTTTCTCCATATGAACAGGCCCTAAGACACAACTTGAGACTGTTCCTTCAGTCCTAGAAAGCTGCGGTGTGTACTGTCAAAGCGTAACTGTATTTTTTTCTCAACATTTTCTCTTCTTGATATAATCGCTTTATCGATTAAGGAAGTTTTAATGATAGAATCTCATTGGTTGATCCGACGCAAAACTATCTTCAAATTACGCATAGATAGTAGGAGCATAATTCAAATTGTCTTAGCCACCTCAGGAATTTTTACTTTCTAAGTAAATTACTGTGCGACTACACAGCCAATTCGGACAAGCGAGGCCACAAAATGTAAGCTACGACCTCATCTGTGTGATCAAGTTGAAATGAAACTTTTGGAAGTAAGGCTTCTCCACAGAAACTGTTCAAACACTTATACTTTCTTGGGACACCGTAAAAAAATTCCATGTGCCCAAAACAGTAAACCATGAAATCGATACACCTCCATGACGACAGACCTCTCAACAGCAGAGGGATACAATGAAGCTACTTATATTAAATGATATCACAGCCTTAACGCTGCAAGCACAAGATTGGGCAATCGTTTTGTAAAGAGCTTTAATTTGTGGTTCTGACAAGCATTCCGTCATTTGCATTACTTTTGTTGACCCTTGAGTTGCAGTGGTCGTTGCGAGAAAGAAGCCATAATTTTTGTATTCATTTTTGCGAGAAAGAAACCATAATTTTTGTATTCATTTTCTTGTGCCACTGAGGTGAGGTAAGAATTGAGAAGTGAGATGCTCTGTGTTCAGACGACAGACCCTGACAGTTAATTTTTGTAAAAGTCAATCGTCTCATCAAAAGAGGTAAGATATCTTTTAATTCGATTATTTAATCATTCGTTTATTCGTTTTCTTTTAATTATCTTCTTCTGCATCAAGATGTACCGGGCGAGTCAATGAAAAGGCCCAGCGTTTGAAAAAATTACTGCTCCCTGAATACACGCATTGTTTTACAAGAAACTAAGAATTTTGGCTATTACTGAAAGTTTCTTAAATTTTGCAAATTTTGAGTACTCGGAGCTGGACTTGTCCCAGTCTCACTTTCTTCATCAGTCAACTGAAATAAAAGGCGCTGCAGGGGAATGGAGAAGGAAACGGCGATGGAGACTTCCTTCGCCGTTCGAGTCTGTTAAATCGCGTGTCCTGCGTGCGTGCCCTTTAATCCCCTCGTGCCCAAAATTTCGGCGTGCGCTCGTGCCTTCGATGTTGGTGTGCCCTCATGCCCAAATTTTCGGCGTGCTGTCGTGCCTTCAATGTTGGCGTGCCCTCATGCCCGCGATGGATAACATCTTTAAAACGATGGATAACACACGGGGGGGGGGGGTTCTTCCATAGTAAAGGTACCTGGGGATGTGCCGCCCGCGAGGGTATACTTTTTCGGACTTCTAGTCTAGCCAAGGGTGTACTTTTTGGCAATTTTAGTCGAGTTAGGTCTAGGCAAGGGTATGCTTTTTGGGAATTTTGGTCAAAGAGATGTCAAAATTCGGTAATTTTTGTAAAAAAAACCCAACTTCTTAAAAATTTTGGTCTAGAAAATGCGAAAACTTGGCAAGTTTTGCCTAGAAAATGCCAATTCAGAGCACTTCTGAAGGAAAAATTAGTCTAGCCAAGGGTATCATTTTCACAAAAATTGGTCTAGCCAACGGTTACATTTTCAAACTGTGGGCGGCACCCCCCTACCCGAAATTTAGCCGAGAACCCCCCCCCCCGTGGGATAACATCTGACATGAACTTGAACGAGGGGCAATTCACTGATTTTTTCTCGTACACCTTCCTTGAAATCACAAAAAAATCACATACAAAATCACCAAATCACAAGAAAAATCACATACGGAAAGCACCAAAAATCACAAATCACTGAAAAATTACTGAAAAATCACACGAAAAAATCACTAGATATCACTAAAATCACAAAAAATCACAGAGAAACAATCATGTGATTTCAAAATCACAAAAATCACGTACGCTATTTTGAGGAGTGATTTGCCCCTCGAACTTGAAGACTTTTCATTTATTTTGACGACTGCACCACGTAGCCTGCATTTTAAGTGCTCGCAATTTCTAAATTTTTTCTGTGATGATTAGGGTAAGACGGGGTAAAGTGAACTACGGGGCTACTTTCGAGGCTTGACCTTCATTTACAAATGCATATGACTGTTTGATTTGATGAAACAAGGATATCTATCGATACAGGAAAGATAGATGGTCATGACCATGAGCTTGATAACTGCGTAAGATTTTTTTATAGTTGTGGTTTTACCGCAGGGAGAGGTTTCGGGGTAAAGTGAACTACCTCGAAAAAAGTATTTCTCTCTGTGGTGATATGGTATCTATATGCAATATAACATTTTCTTAAGTGTAAACCTATGATTATCCATCGATTTGTATTCAGTATGTGACTCAAATTTGTACCCAAAAATAGTTTTTGGTAAATATATTGATTCTGCAAAGATTCTTCTCAACACAGGCCACATCCACTTTTTAATTTTATTCAATTTTTTGGTTTTGACATGCAAAGGACTGCTTAGAGTCGCAAAGTGAATAACGATTTCTGGTTCCCCTGGTGTTTGATTGGTTTTATTGAAAAGTTTGCTAAGTAGTTCACTTTACCCCGTGTCGGCGTAAAATGAACTAAGCGAAGTGGTCTCCAGAGAAAGCTCTTTTGTAAGACAGTGGAAAAAGATTTCAAAAACATTTTTGCTGGATAAACTTACCCAAGGACATAATTCCAAAACAAAGTTGAAAAGTTTGCCCTCAGCTGCAGTCTCTTCTGCGTATCCTCAAAAAACCTCCAAAATAGTCCACTTTACCCCGTCTTATCCTAAATCATTTCCTTCATTTGGTGCAGCCTAGCCGTTAATGTCCCTATCATTAATTAGATACCGCCACGTGTGCTTGTTGTTAAGTTCCGTAGATGTTTGTCTCTACAGAACTTTATCCATGTTTTAAATTTTTCACTTCAAATTCTCTACTCAGGTTTTTTCGGATGAAATTTAGAAAAAAAGGATCACTAAGTTTCAAACTTTCAAGAAACATTTCAAGGGTCACATCCCTCAAGAGTGTCCTGAACATCAACATCGAAGGCACGAGGGCACGCCGAAAATTTAGGCACGAAGACACGTAGGGCATGCCATTTAACAAACTCAAATTCCTTTCTTAAAAATTGCCAAAACAAGTGAAAGGAACGAGCAACTTTTCCCTTCGTTCTCCTTCAGTTTCAGCCAGCAAAAATTCTAAGAATAATTGAATATGTTACATGTTAGCTATTCAATCAGAGATGTAGCCATGCAAACGCCGGGCCTCTTTTTACTCTTTTGAACCTTCCCTGAAGCAACTTATGGTCAGATATAGCATAGCTCTCATTCGATTCAACCGCTGACCCAAAGGCCTGCATTCAGTTCGAGCCTCGTATGCATGCACCCACGAGGGTAATTTTTGCATTTTCGTGATTGCAGCCTTCGGTTTTCAAAGATTTTATCTGCAACTCAAGGACGCTTATGACGATTTAATGACTAGTAAACCATTTCAATATCAAGATTACACAACAAGGAGCGAAACTACGACGAGTATGTTTTTATTTCGACCTTCAGACAGACAATTTCAAGGCATTACTCAGCACCTCTGGCACAAGACTTCCAGGGGAAACATTACGATCAGTCTGGAAAAAAGTTATCTTTAAAGAAATCGCCTGGCTCATACTGAACAAATATTTTACGGTAAGTAGACAAAGAGCTGCAAAATGCAACCACGAAAACCGCTTGTCAAAAACTCTGGTTTTATAGATGTGGCAATGTTTTAAACACTTTGATAAGATAGGAATGGAGCGTGAAATCGCTTCGTGCAGAAGCAAAACAATCAGTCTGGAAAATGTTACTTTTGAAGGAAATCGTCTGGCTCATACTTAACGAATTTTTTACAGTAAATGGACAACAAATCACACAATGTAACTGCGAAAACCGCTTTTCAAAAACTCTGGTTTTAGAGATGTGGCGATATTTTAAAAAACCTTGATAGAACAGACAAAACTCGGAAAATGGCTTCGTAGGGAAACATTCGAAGGCAATAACAATCAGTCTGAGAAATGTTACTTTTGCAGGACATCGTCTGGCTCATACTTAACAATTTTTTGACAGTGAATAGACAACAAATCACACAATGTAACTGCGAAAACCGCTTTTCAAAAACTCTGGTTTTAGAGATGTGGCGATATTTTAAAAAACCTTGATAGAATAGGCATAAAGCGGAAAATTTCTTGGAAGGGAAACATTCGAAGGCAATAACAATCAGTTTGGAAAAAGTTATTTTTGAAGGAAATCGTGTGGCTCATACTTAACGAATTTTTTTACAGTGAATAGACAACAAATCACACAATGTAACTGCGAAAACCGCTTTTCAAAAACTCTGGTTTTAGAGATGTGGCGATATTTTAAAAAACCTTGATAGAATAGACATAAAGCGGAAAATTTCTTGGAAGGGAAACATTCGAAGGCAATAACAATCAGTTTGGAAAAGTTATTTTTGAAGGAAATCGTCTGGCTCATACTTAACCAATTTTTTACGGAAAATAGAGGACAAATTACACAATGTAACTGCGAAAACCGCTTTTCAAAAACTCTGGTCTTAGAGATGTGGCGATATTTTTTAGAAAACCTTGATAGAATGGCATACACGTATTTTTTAATAAGAAACTAAGAATTTGGGCCGGCACTGAAACTTTCATAAAATTATCAGATTTTGACTTCCCTCCCACTAATTTTTGTCTGGCCACGCCACTGAACTCTGGTACTGTCTGAGAAATATTAAGAAACTTTTAAAAATTAATGGCATGGATATTATAGCAAATATATCATTGAACCTGTATTCTTGAACAATATTAACGCAGCGTTCCTGTTTTCAACATTATAGAACACTTTTTATGCATGTATGATGTTTAAATGTCAAGAAACATATCTATGGCAGTGTTAGCGACCACATCGATAATTCTGCATTCAAAAATAAGAAAGCAATTAAGAAATTTTTCTTACCAAATGGACTAATTTTCATGTTTAAATTAAGAAAGTTTTAGTACTATGGCCTGATCATAGTTTCTTATAAAAAACATTTATTCAGAGTTTCTTACGAGTTTCTTAAAGGCTTCATAAATATCTTCATGTTCACTACCGCTACCCTCTTGAAAATTTCGAAATTATGTTCATTGAAGCCTTTTTCGATGTATAGACATCACTCAAGTACCTTATATGAGTGACATGATACAGGAAGCAAGTGAAAATAGAATAGAATTGTGTCAAATGTTTCCTTTTACCAAAAAAAATACTTTATAAAGTTATATCTTCCCGTTTCTGGAATTTCTTAATTTTTGGCGATCTGAGAGTTGAGTTTCTCATGGGCAGCTTTCCCAGCAGTTTCTTATAAAAAAATGACTCCAAAGGAAATCATTCGATCGCTATGACACTCAATCTTGAGAACTTATTTTCGTAAGGGGGTTTGCCTGGCTCATACTTGACGAAGTTTGTACCGGAAATAGAGAACAAATCACACAATATCGCTGTGAAAGCCGCTTTTTGTTTTAGAAATGTGGCGAAGTTAAATGGGCCTCTGGCCTTCCAATTTTTCTATTCTGAAATATTTATAATTACAGAAGTTGTCTCAATTTGGCTGGTGTCGAAATTCTGGTGTCGAAATTTTTCTGCCTAGATGAAAAAAACTAAGAAACTTTTGAGAACTGCAGCTTCAATTTCCAAGGCCTCTCAAGTCAAATCTTACTGATGTGATAGTTACGGTATTTACAAATATTGTATGGTTTTTTGAGATTTATAACAAGACAAGCGCTGAAAGATTCCGTGCAATTTCTTTCTAAACCAAACTAAACATTACGTTTCAGATTCCTACTCAAGAAAGGGCTACCGTGGGATGTTTTCGAGACTGCCCCTCAATTCTGAGTAGGGAATTTCTTTTTTACTTTGAAAACAAATGTATAGTGCAATGATCTGGAAGTGCTGAAAAGGTATTTTTGTGAAGTTTCTGTGAAAACCTTGAACATGCTTGTTACCAAATTAGACGATCACCAAGCCAGGAATGATTTTACAGCCAAAAGAACATTAACCTAAAATCCCGGTTTCTGTATCAGCGGAATTTATCCAGAGTTTTCGAACGATGAAAACATCGTTTGTAGATGGAAAATAAGGGGAAATGTCGAATCTTCGACATGTTTTTCACAGTCAAATCGAGTCGAATCGTCGACAGAGTGTCGCTTGCATGGATAAATAGAACTTTTAAACTACAGCATGGGTGAATACAGGCACTGTCTCCTGTGTTTCATTCGGCCTTGCTGCATGCACTGCAATGGCTTCGTCCAAAAGTACTTGCTAAATTCGCTAGCACTAAACTAGCACAGAGACAAAGCCACATCAGAAGGTCAATAAAGGCAGTACATTATGACAAAGTTTTTAGCTTTATTGAGCCTTTTTCTTTTCTTACCGTCAAGAAAAATTTTGAAATGTCCAGTGAGGACGAGCAGCACAAATCTTCGCTTGCAGCACATTATTTTGCAACTCAAGAATATCAGAATAAATCCTCCGCTGGAGTACGTCCTATCTTTGACGACTTTTATCCAAAATGCAGCAATTTGCAGCTCAATTTTAACCAAAGATAATGGAATTATCTTTGTTTTAACAACCCTTTTATTCTCCTTTTTCAAACCTGTGCTTAGGCCAACAGTTCGCATCATGCAGCAAAGCAGCGAAGAAGGCGAGCGTACGCTATTGCCCACCGACATCCCTTAAGATCTTTGCGCATGCTCGTACGAATGAGAGCTATGCTGTCAGATATGACTTTTTAGAGACTTTCATGAATGGGCAGATCTCCGGGAGAGGCATGAATCATGAAGGAAAAGACGGGGTAAAGTGAACTATTTTGGAGGTTTTTCAAAGATACGCTACCCTGGGTACCAGAGCCTCAAAACAAAGATAAATAAAAGAAGAAAGAAAAATGAATCTCATTTTCCCTTCTTCTTTTATTTTATTTTAAGAAAAATGAATCTCATTTTCATTTCTTCTTTTATTTTATTTTTTGAGGCTCTGGTACCCAGGGTAATACCCTGGGTACCAGACTCTCCCAAAAAAGAAATTTCTTTTTTGGGAGAGTCTGGTACCCAGGGTACCAGGGTAAAGATACGCAAAAGAGACTTCAGCAGAGGGCAAACTTATTAACATTGTTTTGACATTATGTCTTTGGGTAAGTTTATCCAGCTATACCACCCAATACCAGGCTAAGGCTCAAGTTCACTTTGGGAGTGTTTCCTGTGATATTGAAAAGGGGTCGCTTTTCAAGATAACACTATTACGCTAAAGATGGCGGCAAGAAACTTCTTACCGTGATGCATTACGCTCTGTAACCGAACTCCTGTGAAATAGTTGAGGATTCACAAACTTGATCGGCATGCATCTTGGTAAATAGTTTCTCACCGCACCACCATCTTTAGCATATCCTATTTTCATGGCATATTAAAAGCTTGTTCATTCCACTGGATGTGCCCAAGAAGCTAGCCATTTTGTCGGGGAGTCAACGTGAACAAATTTGGTCCTCGTTTTAGGCCTACACAGTCAATGATAGAGTATCAACTCTACTGTTTTACAAAAAAGCTAATGCCTTTGTCAAACAATATTGAAGGAGTACTTCCGTTGTTCTTAGATGATTGAATAAAGGATTAAATTTGAGAATTCTTAACAGAGAACTACCGTAAAAGCTCTATTAAGCCCCCTCTCTATTAAGCACCCCCCCTTATACAAAATTCTAGAATTTACCAAATATTTTCCATTCATTTAGCTACATTACCTTGCATGTTAATTTTGGCATGGTTTGGAATAATAACTGTGTCGAAATCATGTATTTGAGCCACTGTACGTAGATTCCGCAAAATATGGGATAAAAGAACTGAAAAGCTACCAAATATATCCTTGTCACTTGATTTTGTGAATAAGCCCCCCTTCTCTAATAAGCCCCCCTCTCTATTAAGCCCCCCTCTGGGAGGTCCGAGATTAAATAAGCCCCCCGGGGCTTATTAAAGCTTTTACGGTAACTGAGCAGTAAAAGATCTGGAATCATGTGATTACTTCTCTCTGCACATAAGTGGGAATTTACTTCTTCCAAAGTCAGGGGCGGATTTTAGCTGAGTGTGTTACAAGAAAAACTTGTTGGGACCACGCCCTTGAAAGCAAAGTAAAAAGCTCTTTTCAAATAAACACGGTCTCCGTGTGCCGTTCTTTGAAAGGGAAAGGAAATCGTAATGTGAATTTTCTGTGTATTTTACCATTTTACCTACTTGATCTAGGCGTCGTCTTTTTCATGGGCAGTGCCCATAGTAGGAGATTTCCATACGAAAGATGGTAGCTCTGCTCTGATCATCTGGTCAACGATAGGACTACCAGATCTAGGAATAGTTTCACATAGCATGAACTATAAATTTAGTCTTTCTTTAGGCTAGTCAAACAGTTATTAACATATGTATCAATTTCTGTTGTCTATTCAAATAACGCTGTTGTTCTTGTGAATGAAAAGTATCAGTATCGGAAATTCGTAACAGAGAGACGGAGGGAGAGCTAACAGAGCATTGTCTGTCTGATAAAAGCATTTGGTCCACCCTCTTATCATCAACTTGGCTGCAAGCCCTTTGAAGAGGTTTGATGTGACTGTATTTTCTTGGTGTCTTTGTTTCTTGTTCTTGTTGGTATACGTAAAATGGCATCTCATATTTCTTAACATTAATTGGAGGAGAGCTGAGAAGGGTTGGAGACGGGAACAATTTGTCGTTGCTCCAATGTTTAATTCTCAAAATCTCCCTTAATCCGTATTCAGATACGTTTGGTACACAGTTGCACGTGAATGATGATTCCTTATGGATTTAAAGGCGTTCACTCCATCTAGAGAAGGCCCGCCCTAGTTCGACCCATAACTTTCCAGAGACTAAGATCACCGTGAGATCAAAGAAGTTTTGGAGCGGAATTCACCTTGAACAGGCTTCTCAGCGGTTGCTACAAACCTCCTTCAGGGCCTCCGACGAGACCCGAAAAGTGGAGGGCCCCAAATTTGATATGAAAATTCACCATAGCTGCCTTTCCAGGGATGGATCCAGACGGAAAAGTGACTTGAGTTGTGCGAGCACGAAGCACGAGTAAAATTCTAATGTGGGGGTCCGGGGGCTGCCGCCCCTGGAAAGTTTTTTGGACAACGCTCTTTAAATCGTCAAAAATCCTCATTTTGAATTAAAGCTGGGAGAACTGTGAAGTACATTTTTGTAAGATACTCTACTAAAGAAATTGTGTAGTCTGCTTTGGCTCCACACTTGCCTCGATTTATGCCCACAAAAACATGAAGTCTTTGCAATCTGCAATGATAATCTGTTTTCTGGTGCAGTTTGAACATTGAACATTCTTATATTCATAGTGATTTGAAATGTGTAGATTTTGATATAACGGAAAATCGTCTATGATTGTGGACAACTTGAAATTTCAATTAATGAACAAAACAGGGGTTGAATCGAAGGGATGCAGTGTAAAAGAGCATAGGATCTTAAAAGGAATTAAAATGATTATTAACAAATTTGTTACTTGCATGGTTTGCAAAAAAGTGAGGGGGCCATGGACCCCCTTGCCCCCGTCGTCGTAGGCCCTGCCTTGTGAGATCTGTCTCATCCGTTTCCTTGTTGTCATACTGGAACCACACAAATACGGACAGGTCTGGGACACCTTTATGAGGCCAGAGCGCCCTGGATCGACAGCGTCAAAAATGAGGACTTTTAGTTGTGATCAAACATCCTCCTCTCTTGACGCCATCACTTATCAAGCAAAATACAAGGAGATTTTCATGTGCTTGGTGCGGATAATCGTTTTAGGACCAATTAATAAGAAAGTTATTAAAAAACTACCCCGTGAACCACTCATCTACCAGAATTAACGTTCAGAACAAACCCATAGAGCCTCAGACGAAGAACCCATCCAACCCGTCCATATGAGCGGCACTTCCAGCATCACTAAGGTACCCTCCATGGGTCTAAATTATCATATTTTCAGAAAGTTAATGTTACCTCCACGTACACCCCCGTGGCTCCACCATCGGAAGCATATGTGTAGTTTTACAATTCTCCATGCTTTTATCGCTATAAGTACCAGTGGCGGATTTAGGGGGCAGATGGAGGCAACTGCCCCCCTTCACGATGAAAATTCAGCTTTGGCGCCCCCTTTTTGGCAAGAAAAGCGCCCCTTATCCTGACCCGAATGCACTCTTTTTTCAGTGATTCGTTTTGAATGCCGCGAAAGATATAAACTAAGGCGTTATTCAGTAGACTGGCGACGTGATTCCTTGTATTCGTTCAACATTTATAATCTGATGTTTTAATTTCACTCATACAAACTCAACTGAAGCGATGACAACAACAACAACGAGCGTAAGTTAGAGGGGCTTATGTAATGTAGTCTAGTTATTCCCCGGGGGGGGGGGGGGGGTAACTTCAATAGGCGGATGACGGGGGTGTGCCATTTGACGGCTGAAATAGCACCCTAAAATTTATGAATTTTCGCGAAAACGATACCCCAAAATTTACAGGCCATTGAAAATGTATATCCTAAAATTGTGACAGCCATCCAAAATTTTAACCAAGTAAGTGAAATTTGATCAAAATCAATACCCTAAAGAGTTAGTTTTCTAAAACGACACCCCAAAGTTTATAACTACTTGTGATTTTACCAAAAATGATACCCCAAAATTTATTTTCTGCTCGAAAAAAGGCACCCCAAAAAATGGCACACCCCGTACCTTCATATATGGTAGTTACCCCCCCGGGAGTTATTCAGTAGAAAAACCAGAGAATTTTCTCGAATAAAGCCCTAAAAATTTTCGCGCGCCTTCGAACTTTTCACTGTGTTTTTGGCGCCGTTGCCCCCCCCCTTCAACTTCGGTCTGGATCCGCCCCTGATAAGTACTACCTTTCCGTATCAAGCTTGATCCTTGAGCTTGTCTTTGCAAACTGAACAAAGATCTTTTTCTTCTGCTCAAATATAGTGGTTGTTCCTTATATGTCAATAATCCTTTAAAACGAATAAAAATAAAGAGTTAACGTTTTCGTTCCTCGTTAAAAGACCGTTAACATAATTTGAGAAAGACTTCACATCAAAAGAGACATCAAACAAAAACTTCTACCTATTATCGAAGTTGTTTTTATGGAGGAAAAATAAATAGTTCCACTTCGATATGAAAGTCACTTGATATATTTCAATGAAGTAAAGTGCATTATTTAGGATAGAAAAAGACAATCGTGGTCAAAGTGAGCCTTAAAAGCTTGGATTTCAGGAAGTTTAAGTGGGACAATGCTGGCTGGAATTTCGAAGTGCTGACTTGGTGGTTCTCTCTGGATGAAAAGAGTATTGTTTATGCAAGTAAAGCGATTCCAGGTAACATACCTTCTTTATTTTCTTTCCCTATTTGTTATGTTATAAAACTTCATGCAGAGAGGTCTGAAGGCAGAAAACCAAGGTATGTTTTAACACATATTAAGGCCTATCGGATTTTTGTCGTTATCAGCGCGTGATTTTGATTGGAATATCAAAATCACAGTTAAATCACGCTCTTATGAGGATACATGCCCGAGAGGCCTTGGTGTGTTAAAATAGAGCTTAGTATCTCTTGTCTCTACATCAGCTTTCTCATTGTATATTTTGCCAAGTCTTTTGTAATGTTAAATGTTAAACAAAGTTTCAGTTAAAAGTTTGGTCGGTATGTGTTGATCTTTAGACTTGCCCCAAGTCTATTTCGTCAATCAAAAAAAAATTGGGAAAGGGGAAAGCGAAATTGCATGTTTCGCGGTTTACTGTTTCATGCAGACTTATTACAGATGACGAAACAGACTTGGGGCAAGTCTAGTTGATCTTAGATCTTAAATCTGGTTTTCTAATCACGCGACAGCACATGAATTCCTTGACGAAATCTCTTTAGACCTTTAGGAATGCTATATTGAACTGAATTGTTTCGGGAATGTTTCGAACGTTGTCTGCTGTTATTAATGAATTCATCTGTGAAAAATGATGAATTTTTCTTTGAATTTACCCTGTACAGCTATATATGGTAGTACCTTTATGAAATCTGAAATTTCCTCTGTAGCAAAGAACTGCTTGCGCCAAACCAATTAAATTGATTTGCCAGGAGGCTGAAGTAGGCTCTCCCCTTGGAGCAGGCACCTTCAGAATAAGCAGCAAACCTGAAGGCCTACAATAATATTTAAATCGCACTAGTTTGTTGGGGTGACGCCAAAATGTTCCCCTCTGAGGCAAGACAGTCTCTCATTCTGTCCTTCTACATACATTGCTTGTTTGTTGCTGGCCTAAAAGGTGCCCTTCTGCAAGCAATACAGATGCATGTAAAAACTACTTGGTACACACGTCCTTGCAGCAAGTCCTCGACATTTGCACATGTAGCTATTCCTTGTATCCCTAGCTTTTGGTATCTTAGAGGTGAAGGCTAAAAAGTAAACAGCACTCTTTACATTGTGCTTATTGCTCAAACTCGACAGAAAATTCTGAACTTGAATTGGGAGGAGTCTGTTAAATGGCGTGCCCTACGTGCCCTACGTGCCCTCGTGCCTTCGATGTTGGCGTGCCCTCGTGCCCTCGTGCCCTCGTGCCCAAATTATCGGCGTGCCCTCGTGCCTTCGATGTTGGCGTGCCCTCGTGCCCTCGTGCCCTCGTGCCCAAATTATCGGCGTGCCCTCGTGCCATCGATGTTGGCGTGCCCTCGTGCCCTCGTGCCCGCGTGCCCAAATTTTCGGCGTGCCCTCGTGCCTTCCATGTTGGCGTGCCCTCGTGCCCTCGTGCCCTCGTGCCCGCGTGCCCAAATTTTCGGCGTGCCCTCGTGCCTTCTATGTTGGCGTGCCCTCGTGCCCTCGTGCCCTCGTGCCCTCGTGCCCTCGTGCCCTCGTGCCCAAATTTCTGGCGTGCCCTCGTGCCTTCGATGCTGGCGTGCCCTCGCGCCTAAATTTTCGGCGTGCCCTCGTGCCTTCGATGTTGATGTTCAGGAAACCTGAGCAAAGAATTTGAAGTGAAAAATTTAAAACATGGATAAAGTTTTGTAGAGATAAACATCTACGGAACTTAACAACAAGCACACGTGACGGTATCTAATTAATGAAAGGGACATTAACGGCTAGGCTGCACCAAATAAAGGAGATAATTAAGGATAACACGTGGTAAAGTGGACTATTTTGGAAGTTTTTTAAGGATACGCAGAAGAGACTGCAGCTGAGGGCAAACTTTTCAACTTTGTTTTGAAATTATGTCCTTGGGTAAGTTTATCCAGCAAAAATGTTTTTGAAATCTTTTTCCACTGTCTTACAAAAGAGGTTTCTCTGGAGACCACTTCGCTCAGTTCATTTTACCCCGACACGGGGTACAGTGAACTACTGAGCAAACTTTTCAATAAAACCAATCAAATACCAGGGGAACCTGGAATCGTTATTCACTTTGCGACTCTAAGCAGTCCTTTGCATGTCAAAACCAAAAAGTCGAATAAAATTAAAAAGTGAAATGGTGGCCTGTGTTGAGAAGAATCTTTGCAGAATCAATATATTTACCAAAAACTATTTTTGGGTACAAATTTGAGTCACATACTGAATACAAATCGATCGATAATCATGGGAATACACTTAAGAAAATGTTATATTGCATATAGATACCATATCACCACGGAGAGAAACACTTTTTTCGAGGTAGTTCACTTTACCCCGAAACTTCTCCCTGAGGTAAAACCAAAACTACAAAAAAAATCTTATGCAGTTATCAAGCTCATGGTTATGACCATCTATCTTTCCTAGATATCCTTGTTTCATCAAATCAAACAAAATTCTTGGATCTGTAACTGCATTTGTAAATGAAGGTCAAGCCTTGAAAGTACCCCCGTAGTTCACTTTACCCCGTCTTACCCTAATCATCACAGAAAAAAATTGAAAATTGCGAGCACTTAAAATGCAGGGTACGTGGTGCAGTCGTCAAAATAAATGAAAAGTCGTCAAGTTCATGTCAGATGTTATCCATCGTTTTTAAAGTAACACAGGCACGAGGGCACGCCGAAAATTTGGGCACGCAGGCACGAGGGCACGAGGGCACGCCAACGTTGAAGGCACGAGGGCACGCCGAAAATTTGGGCACGCGGGCACGAGGGCACGAGGGCACGCCAACATGGAAGGCACGAGGGCACGCCGATAAATTGGGCACGCGGGCACGAGGGCACGAGGGCACGCCAACATGGAAGGCACGAGGGCACGCCGAAAATTAGGGCACGCGGGCACGAGGGCACGAGGGCACGCCAACATCGATGGCACGAGGGCACGCCGAAAATTTGGGCACGCGGGCACGAGGGCACGCCAACATTGAAGGCACGAGGGCACGCCGAAATTTTGGGCACGAGGGCACGAGGAGATTGAAGGGCACGCAGGGCACGCAGGGCACGCGATTTAACAGACTCAATTGGGAGGGAATACAAAAGGCGAAAGCAAACAAAGGTTCGCTAAATGTGCTTGTGAAAATGGGATGCAGGGCTCCTCTTCAGGACCCTAGTTTACGGGGTGTCCAAGTCAGATCCAAGGCACTTTTCACGTTGGGTCTGCCATCAATTTGTAGGTCTAGGGTGAATTTTTTTGGGTCTGCCACTATTGAGGTTCTTTCATTTTTGGGTCTACAGATGGACCAAGTTTGGGTTCGAGTTTTAACGAGCCCAAGATTACAAATCGATAAAACAGTACGTCGTTTCTTGAAAATGCTAAAATGTAACTGAAAATTCCTGAAAGTAGGAACACATTTAAGCCAAGAATCTAGATAGAGTCGTCAAAAACGAAATTCATAAAGAGGAGTTGAAAGTCGGTGAGAGCGCAGGAAGAAAAACTGGGGGTCCGGGGGCTTGCCCCCGGAAAATTTTTCCATGACCACGCCTTTCAGATCTTTGGAAACGCCCAATTTTTGGAAAATTTGCCATGAAAGAAGCAAATGATCGTGACTTATAGGGTCCTTTCCCAGAAATTTTCAAATAGGGGACTTATATATAACGACAATATAGATTATTTTGAGATGCATAATATCAAAATTGATACCTTGATAAATTCTGGTAGCTTCCTCACATATAGATAAGTTTGATATTCATACGCTTGGAACATCGTCTACTAAACAAAGAAAAGGGCAACTTGGACCATCACAAAATCAATTATGTCCACTGAAGGTCGCCACTGTAACAGGCTGTTTTTAATTAAAACATATCAAACCAAGAAAATGCTCCGTTGGTCTATCTTGAAATTTCGGGTCTACAAATGTCATGAAAAATGCTGGGTCTGTCACAAAACTGCTTTCAATATTTTGGGTCTACGTCAAACTCAAGAATTTTGGTCTGGGTCTACGCAAATTTCTTTTGGGTCTATGCATTTTGGGTCTGACTTGGACACCCCGTTAGTTTTGAATAATAATAACAATAATGATAATTACATTCTGATAAACAGAACTACAAAGATTTTTGATCTAATGTTACGGATTTTTAACAGTTTGTGTTTTTTATGATAATGATACTAATAACAATAACAATTTTTAATGTTATAGAAAACATAATAATGATAATGATAATGATCTATTTGCTTAAAGTTGGTATTATACATTGACAGTGGACATCTTCGATGTGCACTAATCAATACAAACTATCTACATATTATACAAAGTAACTAATCTTTGACTTCGTTGTTTGAAAGGAGAGGGCAGGACACTATCACAATTCTTTACCACATCAGGTGTGCTCTTCCCAAGGTAGCTAACCTCTGTGTGTAACTGAATTTACCCCTTGCCCCGTAGCTTATCGTTTGGAATCTTGGTTTTGTTTTTTAGGAGATCTTTGTTGCGAAGGTTGTAACTTGATAGCTTCCTCTCGAAAAATTCCCACTTTAATGCAGAGCAATTTTTTAAGTTTTTGCAGATGGATCGTGCTTGGCTTGATCAGACCAAAAGTTCTTCCAACTTTGAACTGAGGTCATTAGACAGCCTACGAAGTGCTCTTTTATGGATTCTGTTTGTCTCTTCATTGCCCGTTTTCCAGCAGAGCATATCAAAAGTTTGACATGATCGCATGATAAATTAATTGTAAAGGAGCTTGGCCTGTTCAATTGTAATGAAATTTGTAAGCAAGAAAAAGAGCTTACCTTTCTGCTTGTCTGGGCACAGATTGTCTTAACATGGCTGTCTGTCGAATCTTAGTTTCGAGTCAACATCTATACCTATTGATTTAACTATATCTGAGGACGGAATAATTTGACGGTTGATATCAAGACACATCATGAGTTATTGCAATACATTTCACCTTTTATTGGAATGGCGAATATAGATATATAGATGTGAGTATTTATTTCACTAACATTATGCTGATATTATCAATGAATGCACAGTGATCTCGATGCTCCGAGGAGTCTCGTGGAACCCCAATCGGTCTCACTCTGGTAGCAGGGTTGCCATTTGGCCGATTTGACGGCCAAATTTCTCGATTCTGGTCGTTTTTTAAGCCCCTTGGCCGTCATAGAATGATTTGGCCGAAAACGCAAAAGTTGGCCGAATTTTGGCCGTAAATGGAATTTCCGCAAATAAACAAAGGAAACCACTATTTTTCGACAATTGATGCTCAAATCCGTTGTAAAAATCTCAAGATTTCCTGTGTAAAAATGAGAAAAGTAGTAAAACAAGAGCAAATGTTTCAAATATGAAGGCGTAAAAGTTGTTCTAGCACACAAAGCTATTCCTAACTACACGTTTACTGGACAAAATTGGCCGAAATTTGGCTATCATTTAGCATTTTGTTTGATTGGCCGCATTTGGCCGCCAACCGTAGCAATTTTGGCCGCCGACCATTTCGGACATCTGGCAACCCTGCTCTGGAAGAGCAACGAACTCACTCTGGGGACGAGATTGCCTGATGAGAGATCTCGGCCCGTAGTCTGGGCTCTGGGCCCCAGTATTTTCGCGCCAAAATGTTGAAGATAGGACTTATCACGCAAGCACGGAACGAATTGTCGGTTCTTGGATGTTCTTTTCTTTAGTTTTTCTCTTTGTTATTCGAGAGTTGTTTTTTGGAAACGTGAATTCAGCATCGTTTCACTTTCGATGTTACAACGAATTGGCAAGATAAAGTGGCAAACTAAACTGCATCAGCATGGCGGCCTACCTTGGCCTAAGGCTAAGTAACGAAGAGTGAAAGTTGGAAGGAGGAGCGGGGCACCTAGGTAGGCCCATTGCCTTGACGTTTTATGCGACCACTTCAAACCAGGTAATGACAATCCGAAATTCAAATGGCTAAGGTGCAAGCTGCAAAGTTTATGGAAGAAAGGCCGCGACAAGCACTGGGGATAAGCCGGTTTTCTCACAGAAGAACAAAGTCACCGACGACACACCACATGTTTTCCCAACATTGGCATCATCATCAACATCAATTGCAACCTATCGAACTGCACAAAAGGAGTGGGGAAGTAAAGATGCAACAATGGTGGATGAGGTATATTTCCAAGCCAAACGTACTCATAAAAACAAGAAATACAACTGAATCATTACCCAACAAAGAATTATTTACAACAGCCATGCAGGCAGCCTTCAAAAATTTTGGCTGTGGAATATTGTTATCTCACAAATTTCCAGAAATATGACACCTTAATGTAACCCTACGAAATTCTAAAGCCTGACCCTTGATGCTACTAAAATGCCTACGACAAGGCCAATCCTTCATGGTTTCTGTTGCACCACTGTCAGCGACTTACTGGTAAGCACTTTATGACAACTGAAATTGGTCTAAAAGTGTTTGTCCTCATCCTGCCTAAGGGGCCATCGACTTTCGATTTTCGTATTTTTTAACGGCAATTGGCCGTTATGGGGGGAGGGGGTCTTACCCTTAGGCCGTTAAGAAAATAAAAAATCGTACGGAAATCTCCGTAAGAGAATTTTTTTAAAAGCGTAGATAAAATCTTTACAAATAACATATAGAGTGTAGAATAGAACAGTTTTACTATGCCTCCCGATATGGCGTATTTTCGGTTGAAGTCCAGCATGTTCCACAAGACATTTGTTTGCTGCTCCCCAAGTCTTACTTAGGCCAAAGATTTTAGGCCGATCGGAGGCCCGTTTGGTAGAAGGCCGTTAACGGGGAGGGGGGGAGGGGGTTCCGATCTTAACGGCCAAATGCCGTTAAAAAATATGAAAATCGAAAGTCGATGGCCCCTAAAGTCTCAATCCTACTGTCATAGAGCAGGCAGAGACATGCACTGCAGAAACAAGCAAACATAATTTACAAGTCAATTAAAGCCTAGATGATGTAAATGATGCTCGCTTTTGCATTTTTGGGTATGACCAATCCAAGTACCCTGGATCAGAGTATTTTTTAGTACTTTTTTGAAAAAATCTGAAATTTATTTTTTTCTTTTTTTTGTTTCAGTACTAAAAATACTCTGATCCAGGGTACAATGCAAGTTGCAAGGGTTAAATTCATGGTTTTTATAATATCGGATTGAACATTGTTAAAGAAATATATTTTTCCATTAGAAGGGCACTCTTGCCCCTCTTAGAAAAGGACAGGAAGGCCACTTGCTCCCCGCGCCCCCTCTCTGGTGTTCCTGCTCTTCCTGCCATACCACTAATCTGAACAGACAATCTCATGAAAGTTAAACTATAAACACATGTGGCTTTTTGGTCAGAGCAAAAGAATTAATTCTAGATAAATCTTAATGTCATCATGAGTCATGAAACTTCCCTCAAAATTTCACACTTATATTGAAGTATAGAAATCACATTTCCACCTCTGTTAGCAAGTTTGGGCCACTATCTAAAATGATATCTAGTAAAAATGGAAATTAAACTGAATTTGATTTAAAGTTTTGAAAAGCTTTGTGCTTTGTGGTTTGGAAGGATCATAGACAATCTGTATAAATTGTTTTGTTGAGCAAGAGAACTTATGAAATTGAATACCCTCTCCCTGCAGAAAGGTGAAGGTGAAGTTGCGGTTTTCAGCGCATGCATGCGCAGTTTCTGCTCTGTCACTCGTCACCCAAATCAACCAAAATCATACTCAAAACAAGTTAGTATCAAGCTTGAAGCATGCTCCAAACATACTCAATGTTTTGCTAAGGGTTGCTAACATATGGGCATTGCTCGCATTTTTTGCTAAACAAGTAGGAATGGCACATGTTAGGCATGGGAAATATGTCCGTTGCAAAAGCCCATTTCAAACTTGGAGAAAGGGAAATATCAAGTTTTCTACTCTATGGCTTTGTCCATACGAAAGACCCATTCTCAACCACATTCCTTCGTACACCCAATGAAAAGCAAAAGAAACAACTTTCAGATTATACGAAAGTCAACTTTGGTGTCACAGTTGCTCTTTGGTTAGCAGTTGCTCTTTAACTCTAAGGTTTCTAGTTTGTGGTCATTTTGTTAAATTTCACATCATAGAATATTGACTTCTTGGTTTTACAGTTCAAAAATTTGAAATAACTATCACATAACAGTTATAGGATGTTAATATGATGCATTATTGGTGTTTTGATATTTGTACAGTTTGTATAAGTCCTCAGCAAATGAGGCTGGCTGCATACTACTAACCGTAAGGGATCTCTTCGATAGTGCAGGTACCTGGAGATAAGCAGTACTCAAAGGTATACTTTTTCTGGCCAATGGTATACTGTTTGCAATTTTGGTCTAACCACCATCTAGGCAAGAGTATCATGTTTGACAATATTGGTTTAGGGGACAGTAATGTTTTCAGCTAAAGTAGAGTCAACAAGATAAATCGAAAAAGAAAAGGCCACGATACCAACCTCACTTGTTGGATCCGCTATGCTTGCAATGATGAATAATGAATAAATTTTTTGTTTTTCATTGTTTATAGTGTTTCTACCAATAAATATAGTCAACAAAGCCTTTGAAAGAAGGAATTTTATCTTGGCAATCCATTTTGTTGATGATCAACTAGTACATGAAATGAAATTGACATTTTGAATTTCCAAGTTCAAACCAAAATCTTTGAGATATATGCTGAAGCAAAAGGCTTGGAAGTGAATCTAGCTAATGGTATCATTTTATAATATTAGTCTAGCCGAGGGTATCATGTTTTAGAAACTGGTCCAGGCAAGGGATTATTTTTGTAAAAATGTTACCACTTTGAATATGCATGCAGCCGACCCCTACAAAAAATTTGGCTAAGAACCTCCCACCCCCATGTGCTACCAGCAGATTTTTTAAAGTTGGATCATCATATAAGATTCCTTCCAAACCATTTATTATATTTTCATAAGTTATTTTGAAATACTTAACTGTTCACAAATATCACTCAGAGCCATGTGAGGGAAATCTGGTAGCTGTGGCGGGTTGATGGTAAAACATCTGTTGCCCCTGCTGGAAATAAGTAGAAATAAGTCTCTCGCAGACTTTAGTAGGCTAGCCACGTTAAATATGATTTCCTACCTACCTGCCTATCAAATGATTAACTTTAGAGCACACAAATAAAACAACACACCTTCTTCAAAATTTGTTCAATATGATATTTTTATATCTTAGTAGAATGAATTTGCGTGGCAACAGCACATAGTCTCAGGGATGGCGCCAGAAATCTTTCGACGGCGGGGCTGGAGCTTCCGACAGGGAGGCTGAAATGGCTAAAAAATGCAGTTTTTCATACATTATTTTGCCAAATTTCCTCTGACAGGAACCCCAAAATTTCCTGTGGCAAGGGGACTAGATGCTTCCAGCAGGGGGGCTGTAGCCCCCTCTAGCCCTTCCCTGGTGCCACCACTGCATAGTTCCTTCTCAGACTTTATTTAACCATGAGAAGCAGGTTAAGTAAATGTGCTATTCAAGTTTCAAGAAGTATGCAAACATTACTCACTACTTCAAACACTTTTTCTACTGCATGAAAGATGTCTGAGGAGTCATGCCAGCCCAGCACTCAGCTTTATATGTCAGGGATCTTTATCTCCATTCCTATTTGTCTTGTGTTCCAATATAGCCATCTGTTAGCTTGGCCCTATTTACCAAGCGTTGAATTGAAGGTTGAGTTTTGTCTCTCTGGAGATAGTTTCTCAGTACAAATTTAGATACACAATAGGCTCGTTTGTTTTGAGGAAATGCTAAAACATAGTCACTAAGCTTAAAAAGAGACAAGCATTGGCAGATCATTGATGCTTTTCAGTTTTCAATGCTCTGCTAGGAATGACTTGTTGTTTGACCTAAATATCTTAATAAAATTCCTAAATATCTTTTTCTAAATATCTTAACATCTTCTTATGCTTTCTTAGTGTCTTCTATCTTAATTACGATACATCTTACCTACTTTAATACGATTATGACCCCTGAACAGATGTCCAGTACAATTACTTCTGTAAGGGAGCTGTCATAAAGTATGAAGCAGAGGGGAGCGGAAGGGATTTGACAGGGTCACCAAAATTATTGGATGGAAAATGTTGGGCTAGCAAACTACTGCAAGTGATAAAAATGGGCCATGAAGCTATATTTGTTTCGGGATTTGCTTTCAATATTTTACAAATGTTTAAAACACTGTCGGCTGTCGGCCTCATTTTTGCTGTTCTCATAATCATTTACATTGTTCTCCATCTCAGTGTCTGATACAGCTTCTGCAGGGTCTTCCCTGCTTTCTTAAACCTTTGCACCGCATCCAACGAATATGGTATCGACAGCATGATGCATTGGAAAAATTGAACTGCGTTGTGCAGAAAGTTTTTCTTGAAGAAGTTTCTGAACCACACAGTTCATTTTGAAACCCTGGGGTCACCAAATCATTTTAGCAGATGCTTAAGGGGCTATGTAATTAGTTTCTGTTTCTTGCATTGGGCTTGATAATTTTACGGCGACATTTGAAATCCGTTCTGCCCCCTTCTGCTTCATTCTTTATCATAGCTCCCTAATAAAGTGTAAAGGCTGAAGTTTTGCTGTGACCCTTTTGCGCCAGTGTCCTATACAATTTTTGGACTGCAATCACAGAGGAATCATATGATGTATCACAGTCCTTCAAAAATTGACTAAACACGAGTTCCTACAAACATCCATTGCGCCCCATAAGCCAGATTGTCCTTTCTCCCAATTTCTAATACGTTTTGTTTCACTTTTTGCTTTGTATTTTACCAAGTTCAACAGATCCAACAGTTCATACGCCAAAGAAATGATTTCGATCAGGGAAGGAAGTATTCGGTTTTGCTCAATAGCAGATGCTTTTTCATAGAACCTCCCTCGCATTTGGTTCCTTTGCAAATCAGTCAGCCAATGCTGGTACATCTGACCTGTGACATTTAGGCTTGTCATGTCTCGAGTGGACTTTAGAACGATTGTCACCGGTAGACTTGGTTTTTTACAGGAAATTGCAAAACCCAGGAATAGCCGAATCATAACCCTGGAAATGTTCACTATTCATTGACATAGCCACCTAAATCTCTACATGTCAACCATCTAAACTTCATATCAATATCATGTCCATCGGCAAGCTTTCATTTTACCTGGAGTTCGAGGCTACGATTGTAGCCTTCCTAACAAGGGCAGATTTTGTAATGCAATAACGTCAGTCGCTTTGGTTCACACCTCAATTCAAAGTAATTAGTGAATGCAGACAAAAGAAATTCTCTCAAGCAGAAATTCAAAACAAACGAAGCCGCAAAGTTGCCCTGAAACCAGTACGGCAAACTCTCGTTTGTTGCAGGCGAAGGGAGGTTTTTAAGAGAAGGTATGTCCAAATAACGAAAGAAGAAGGGTAAATCTAAAGTTCTGTCTCGCGCATTTCGTTTATTTGATTCAGGAACTGAGGAGTGACTGCGTACATCTGAGCAATAAATATGCGAAAATTGTAATGCCCTCTGCTCGGTTTCTAAATAAAATAAACAGAATACGCGAAACAGAACTTTAGATTTACCCTTCTTCTTTCGTTATAAGCACATACCTTCTCTTAAAAGCCTCCCTTTGCCCGCACCAAACGAGAGTTTGCCGTACTGGTTTCAGGGCAACTTTGCGGCTTCGTTTGTTTTGAATTTCTGCTTGAGAGAATTTCTTTTGTCTGCATTCGCTAATCTCTTTGAATTGAGGTGTGAACCAAAGCAACTGTTGCTATTATATTTCAAAATCTGCCCTTGTTAGCCTTCCTGGCTTCCCGTCACGGTATTATCAAACGGTATAGTGTAAACGAGGCCTAGATTCGATTTCTTGAGAGTAAAACATTCTTTTGCTGCGCAACGACTGGACGGCTACAGAGAGTCAAGAGTGACCGTAGTAACAAAGTGAAATTCTGCATCATGATTGGTGCCTGAGATTTTCCGAGCAACTATTCGGAGTTATGGTCCGAGATTTGAGATCTAATACGATCTGTCCTTAGTTAAAGGGAATAGACATAGCTATATATCGTAGCCGCTGTAAATAGGCTTAAGAAAATGCCTACATACCCATTGTTTTTTTGGCTCCACCATTGTCGAAGTTATCCAATTCAATGGGTTATATTTTTAACTTTGCCCGGGCCAGCCTTTAACTGGCATAACGGAAAAGCCAGACCAAAGACCAGTAGGACCGGACCCTAACGGACCAGACCCCTACAGAATATCCATTCATTTCTATGTTTCCAGACAATGAGTGGGGTAGATTAATAAGGGGCTACTTGCTTTTCGCACACATTACAGCCTATTCCCTGGTTCCTAGAAAGACTAACATGGGGCAAAATGGTCTCTCTTATATAGGACCCAAAATTTGGAACAGCCTACAGTCGGACCTCAAATCTTCAAACAATGTCAACAGCTTCAAGCATAAGATCAAGGACAAATTCTTTAATGATCTTCAGAAGCGAGAAAATAGTCCTTATATATATTATTGAATTCCTAAAAGCTGTAACAGAAATTATCCTTCAACAATAACAAAACTGTTTTTCTTTCATTTTCCTTTTGAATAGCACTCCTGGAGGGACCATTATGGAAACAAGGTTGCATTGACCTTTTAATGCTATCCCTGCCATCTTTTACTATGGGGTGTTTTTAAATTAGGTTATTAATAAGATATGTAATTTTTGCCTGTAATTATTTCAAATTGTAGACATTGTAATTAGATTTCTTTTCTTTTATTAATAGTTATATATTTACTTTGATGGCAAAATTATACATACATACATACATACATACATGTGTAAAGATGTACCATTCTAATATGAAGAAAGCTAAGTCAGTTGGTTGTAATAGTTTTGGTTTGTATTAGTTTTTTGCATTTTTTGCTATCTGAATCTTGTTCTGAACCTTGTCCTGGGGAAACTGAATAAAGTCAAACGGCCTTGCTAGACTAGGTCATGCGTGAGTCTTCATGTCTCTTGGTCCCTTTCAACTGGAAATTTGTCTGTTGATTAGACTGTCAATGTACCTGATCGTACATTATTGCAGTTAATGTGGTATCCAAGCTTAGTTATTTCTTTTCGGCTATGACTGCATTGGTTTTGTCTTCATTTAGAATGAGAGTTCGCCAGGGCCGATACCAGCTATGCCTGCGTAGGGGGGCGAAAAACCAAAATTTTCCGACGAAAAAACCATCAACAACAACAGCAACAACAACAGTTGTACCGATCTAACTCCGCGGTAACTAAAATTTGGCCACATTTCGCAATTCAACGTTGAAATCAACACAATTAGTTAATATCAATCAAAAGTATACCATAAATTCAATAATTTCTGTTGGAATTCATGTTTTTACACTAAAAAATTCAAGTTTTTCTCCATTATTTCTCCTCAAAATCCTCCAAAACTAGTTATTTAGAACACAAAAATTCCGACAAGAGAGCAAAATTTTCCGACAAATGGTCTGCTGGGGGCCCCAGCGCCCCCCATTGGCTTCGGCCCTGGAGCTCGCGCCGCCATTACAAACTCACGACGAAAGGGAATAGGCAATCCTGGGGGTCTGGTCCGTTATGGTCCGGTGCTATTGGTCCCGAGTCTGCTTATTCCGTTATGACCCTTTAACTATGTTGTTTTGAAGTGTTACCAGGATTACCAAGTGCAGGCACAGTGCAGGAAGAAAAACATGAACATGAGAGTCTAGAAGCATGTCTAGAAGTTTGCAAGTTTCCATTAGTCTGTAGTCTGCGCGCAGAATGAGTCTGCGCGCAGGCTATGTTTCCATAGGCTTATTTTAGGGATCGCTTGAATTAAATTTTGACTGACCAGTGATCCTGATCCATTGATGAGTTGTAGGCGTATGGAACCTAGCCAATCAATTGTTGATTATTTGAAAAGAAAAGTTATGCAATGAACATTTCTAACGGGAGGTTCCCCATTGTTATGTCATGGTGCTGCTCTTCTTTCGTAACTGACTTTGCGTGGTGGGCTGGTCACTTCTAGATTTCCGTCATTTGAAATCATCACCCACAGACAGCATATCTCTTCTATAGTCGAAGGATAAAGTAAAGAGGACACCATCTGTGACGACAGTGAAGGTTATTTTTTGATTACAGGATCCACGGCGAGACGCTGCTCGAATTCCTTCGCATACTTTACAAATAGAATTACTATCATTTCCTCAGTAACAGCATCATCATTCTCATTTATGCCGTTTTATTTACTGGCAAATCTATTCGTTTTCCAGGAAACTGCAGACATTGCTTGGAACCTGAGTAAATGGAGACGAAGGCAAGATGATTGTTTGCAAAGCAGTGTTCACCTTCTTGGCATTCATCGCACTTTGCTTTATCGCAGGTATGTTGAGAAGTATGAAGCATATTTCAAATATTGTAGATGCCAGAATAGGCGTAGCTGAAGCTCGATAGCTTTTGAGACTATTATCGAGAGCTACTCGATTCCTTGAACAGTTCAATTTTCCCCTGCTTGGATCAAGCGCAGGCAAAGGGACGGAATTTTTCGAACAGCGACGGTTTTGTCACTCTTTTCATTCATGCTCACTTCATTCATCTCATACTCTTTTTACGCATATTTATCCTGCAGCATAAATTAAAACAAATAACAGCGATTTCCAGTTATAAAAACCCTCAGAATAAAGAACTACAGCCCCATAAAAAGCGATCATTGCTTTTCTTCTAGGGAGTTGTGTTCGAGAGTCTAACTCTTTACATGCGTTTTTGGTTGTGTTTTTCAAGCGATTTAATGTTGGTAGCCCACGATTTTCGAAAGGTAACCTGAGAGCTGCGTAAAGAAATCCTTTTTTGCAAATTCTGTTCTATATCTGAGGATCTGGAGATCCTGTCTTGCATTTGCAAATAATGTCTTTTGAAAGCATACGAGATTTTTGAAACAAAGGATTTTCAGGGAGATTTTTGGAGGTTTTTTCTTGAAAGCAATAGGATTTTTGGTGAAGATGTACGAGAGAAATAGGGATACTCTCCTCTTTGAGCAACTTGTCTACTCCACTCCATCAGTCTACATATCTTCTTAGTCTTCAGGTTTCGAATTATTGAAGGGTTTATCGGTGTTTAACTGTATACTTTGAAAGTTTGCCTTTGCTTTTGAAAAACTTATGATGCTTTTGAATGTGCAGTGAAAAACAGGAGCCGTACACAATGTTGAATTCTGATATGATAAAACTCCGAAGGGAACCAAAATTATTTTCTTTATGAAATGAGTTAGTAAAACTGAGAGAATTTATGAAGAATTTGCTATTCAAGGGACAAGACCGTCAATCCTTTGTGCTTGGAAGTTCATTTTATCAAGGCTTCTTTATTGCGAGCTTCAATTAACTTAAATCAAAACACACGAACAGTTGAAGATGTCTCGGATCTACCTTCAAAAGAGGCCAAAGTAGCATTTGTGTTCTTAGTTTTAAGACAATGAAGCCTTTGAAACTACTGGAATTATTGGAGATTAAAACTAAGATCTGCCAAATGGATAGATCTTGTGGATTTGAGGAGAAAGCTGGGAGAACCAAATTTACCACGGATCAAACATTATGTGACACTCCCTTTCAGGGACCATGCAGTCATTCGGTTATTAGAGGATCAAGCACCCTCTCCTCCCTCCCTTTTAAAGAAAATATCGGAGTTATTGTTTGGTGAAGATGCAGGAGAATGTTTGGATGACATTTTGAAGGAAACTAAAGGTACTAATTGGGAAGAACTGAGAATGAACCCTTGCCCATAGGAACGATCTTAAACATGGGGGGAGGATCACAACTTTTCATGGTCTCAAAAGAATTTGTAAAGGCAAGCCAACCTGCTTCGCTCATAGTTAAGCTCCCCTCCTCCAATCAGTCAACTTTGACAAATGGTTTTGGAAATATTTTGAAAAAAATTTTCCTCGAGATTTCATTGTTTTCCAAGGTAGATACATTTCTTCATAACAGGTGTCCTACCGTCCTTTGCAATGATTTTCCTCTGCTGTTAAAGCTACTTCTCTTTGCCGACTGAGAAGGGTCATGCGATCGGCTACTTCCAGGCAGTCACACAAAACCTCTGCTGTGTAGTGGTTTTTACGAATGAATAAGTGCACAAAGCAAACGCCTGTCTTCTGTTACTCGACTAGTGTAGCGGATTGATATTCATAGTAAAGAGAAATGGAATCAAATTCAGAAATTAGACAATGTAATCCTCGGTAATCCTTGTGATATTTGGAACTATGCTCTCCAGCTATGTCTTTGTTGATAGATTAACGTTAAAACTGTGCTAATGGATATGTTCCTCCCCATGCTTTCTTGCGAACCCCACATTGGATTTTAGTTTTGCCAGGAAATGATTGCGAGAGCCCTGAAGGCATGAACGGGAACCATCATCCCTAGATTGATTACATATTTCACAGGCAATCCCAATTACATATGCCGGGCGCAGAATTTTATTCTGTGTATTGGGTAAGTCAGAGAAACGTGGGGCATGCAACAAGCCATGTCAGAGCGCGAGCTAAATCAGATCGGGTTTGCTGAAGTTTTATGATGCACAAGGAAGATTAAATTAATTATAGAAATTCAACAAGGACAGATTTTGTAAAACAATTAGCAACAGTTGCTGTATTTGACACCTCAGTTCAAAGCGATTAGTAACTGTAGACAAAAGAAACTCTCTCAGCCGGTAAATCAAAACAAACACGGCTGCAAAAGTTGCCCCGAAACCAGTTGGGCAAGCTCTGGCCTTGTGCAAGCAAAAGGTGGTTTTGAAGAAAAGTTATGTGCTTATAATGAAAGAAGAAATGTAAATCTAAAGTTGTGTCTCGCGGATTTTGTTTCTTTGATTCAGGAAACGCGTGGCAATTGTTTATAAACCACACAGTCGATATACATACGACCCATTCAGACAGGCAAAAGCTTTTATTTGTACTTTTTCTTTGTAATGGAGATGCTATGTGTTTTCATAGCTAAGTTTCAGAAGCTAGGTTTACTTCGGCATGAGAGACTGGTAAAAGAAGGCAACTTAAACAGGCGACAAACCTCATTGGCACACTTGGAATCTGCAATAGTTTTGATGTTCCACAAGGCTCTTTCCATGGCCCGTTGCTAATCTCATTTAATATCACCTGCAATCTAGGCCAAAACGAGCTGGAACACAGGCAAGTTTCGGTGTTTTCGTGATGTTTCCTAAAAAAATGGAGGCAAAAATTTTCGATAAGGACCTTCTGATCCCCCTCTCCTAATTCAATGTTGAGAATGACGTTTGATTCAAGCAACATTGAAACTGGGTAGCAGGGGTATGGAAGCAAAAATCGACGTAGTGTAATTTTGTGAATTCTTCCAAGTATTTTGGCCAAGATTGTACCTTCTTCAGTGTAATAACGTCATGTTAGTACACCGTCAGATGACATGTAACGTCACCAACACTATCTGTTTTATCAGCCCTGAGATAAAGATATTATAACTCATTGCCTTGATGATATAAGCCACACACCAATACATCAATATGATGAATATATGATAACCACAGAAAGGATTTAAGGAAACGGGAGTGGCCAATTTAATGTATATCCAAAAGTCATAAAAATAGAACTGTTTCTCCCGCATTATTAATGAGTATCAAATGTTTCTAAAGCATTTCTTCGCGTACCTCAGTTTTTTCTTCTGAACTTGATATTTCGTTATTATAACTGTCTCGAAAACTGATCTTACAATCGTCTGAAGAAAGGAGATCATTTGCCTGATAACCATTTGCCTGAGATGACAAAATTTATTACTCTGCATTGCTTCTCAAACACTTGTTACAGCAGACAACAGGGGTGGAAAATATTTTCTCTTTCTGGGACCACAGTCAGAAATTGAAAAATTTTCTGTACGTCAAACAAGAAATAAAGGCAACTGTTAGTTGAAAAACTGACCATTTGGTATTATAAGCAGGAAAGTATGGTTTTGAGCGATGAAATTTTCAACATCAATAGAATATAGTCCATAATATGACTCATGGGGAATTAGTTTATATATAATATGCAAGTTTATAATGATTGAACGCAACTATAATCAAAATATAATTGAACAGGTATCAAAATCATTAAAAGTGTCAACATGCCACAACTCCTGCAATTCCTCCTTATTAATCTCAAAGTGTTTATAAAATTTGTTACATTAGAGTGGTTAGAACTTATTTTCTCAAGGATTCCTAAGAATTCTCAGGCAAGAGAAACAGGTGCTACTGGCTTGTACAGTACCTGTTGCTGCACATATTAAATATTGCGGGGTGAGTGGCCGAGTGGCTTATACAGTCTTCGTCAGGTGACTGAAGTTAAGCTTGGTCAAGTGAGGTCAGATTTCGGATGGGTGACCTCTGAGGACTGACCTCGCAACTCACCTCGTCGTCCTTCGGAAGGGACGTTAAGCTAGGGGTCCCATGCCTGGATGCGGCATGCACAGTGGGCCTAAATTAGCTTTCAGTAGCTAGAAATCCTGACCAGCTCACTCAAAACAAATTGAAAACAAACAAACAAACATACTGTGATTCACTAATCATTGCTGTTTCATTCACTGATATACTTGGTCTCATACTTTCATGTTGTTAATTCTTTCTTTCTAGAATTTTAGCATATTACATTGCACGTTCTTAGGTTTGAAGTGTTTCTTTCTGGAACCCAAAATATTTTCTGGGACCAATGGTCCCGTGGTCCGATACTTTTTCAACCCCTGGCAGACAATTTCCAGATAACATTAGCAAACGATTTGAGAGAACTGACACGATGGGTCGCAAAATCTTCTAGTGCCCGACAGAATATTTAGCGAATGTCGAAAATAAACAGCTAGGACCATCGGGCCTATCTTTAGACGATTCAAAGCCTGAATAACCCTAATAACTCCAGCATTCGCTTTGTGTAGACATTGCTTCGCGCTTTCCAGCTGTCTCTATTGCGTTCCTCCGGGAGAATAGTGACAAGCTCACGGCATGAAGACCGTATTTGAGCATATTTGAGCAATAACACTAATTTGAAATTTCATAAGAAAACTCGAGACGCACAAGACATGATAGCTACGTCAAAGGACACAAGAAGCCAACCATCGCAAAATTCGATTTAAAAATTATTTCTTATGCTTTCAAGAGGATATATAATAATCAATTTCTTTAAAGTTGGCTAGTACATAGCTAAGCATAGTAAAAACACTAAAATTGCTAATTAAGGCCAACTACTTAAAAATATACAATTTATAAAAAAGTATGATAAAATGGTTTGATATAAAAATAGCAGATAAAATGGTTTGATGCAAGAAATGACATAAAATGTAGATAATAGAAAGCCCGGGATGCTGTAAAACCCGGGGGGGGGGTAACTTAACTTGTCCATGGTACGGGGTTGTGCCATTTTTTAGGGTACCTTTTTCATGATAGATTCCGGATTTATGGGTATGGTTTTCAACAATTTTTTGCATGTTCCGGATTTATGGGTATAGTTTTCTGTAAGAATTCATTTATTAGTGAGATATTTTGGCATTTCCGGATTTGAGGGTATGATTTCCAGAAAATTTTCCGGATTTATGGGTATACATTTGAGAAATTTCTGCGGATTTATGGGTGGTACTTTTTCGATTTGAATGGCACAACCCCGTATCTTGGAAACTCAAGTTACCCCCCCCCCGGGCTGTAAAACCAGGTAGTGAGACTTTAACTAAAATCAAACACCGGTTGAAATGCATGGATACTTTTCCAACCACCATATGATGCTTATGAAGGAGACTTGTCTCTTCACTTTTGAACTGGATCTGAAAATATTTGATTAAACAATTTTGACAGATTTTCAAACACTTTTTGAATTTTAAATTTTTTAATCACGGTGGCCCCATCAACCAAGAGTCGCTGCTTTTCAGGGGGCCGTGGAAAAACACCATGATAAAAGAGGTTTGTCAGCTCAGTTTTGAATTTCATCGGAAAATATTTGACGCAATAGTGTTGAGAGATTTCCAAGAAACATCTTTCAGCTAGTGTGGAAAAAAATTTCAGTCAGAGATGTTTGGGAATGATCAGAATAACAGGTTTCTGACATATAGGCCACAATTTGTACTCACTTGTAAAAGTCATACATAGCGAAACATTTTGCCTTTTAGGTCTTCCGGATAGATCGTTCTAATTTGTCATTCCTACTGCGTAGTATTTGATTCATGACCAGACCATCATTTATTCATCCTTCCTATGGATTGACATTTGACTTTCCGATACAGGAAAAACGTCATGTTTTATATCTTCAAGCCTAAAACCAAAAAATAAAAGTGAGATGAGAGCTCTTTGCACTGGCGGCGAGGGGGGGGGGTGGGCTCTTCCATAGTAAAGGTACCTGGGGATGTGCCGCCCGCAAGTGTATATTTTTTCGGACTTCTAGTCTAGCAAAGGGTATATATTTTGGCAACTTTAGTCGATTTTTGTCTGGACAAGGGTATGCTTTTTGAAAATTTTTGTCAAAAAATTTCAAACTTCGGTAATTCCTGTAAAGAATCTAAATTTTTTTTAATTTCGGTCCTGAAAATGGGAAAATTTGGCAAGTTTTGTCTACTCTCGAGTACCGAATAAACGGGGGGGGGGGTGAGAATAATCGGGGGGGGGGGTTGAAAATGGTTCGACATAACAATAATCGGGGGGTTGGAATAATCAGGGGGGTGCTTGGAAAAATAGAAAATAGTCGTTTTCTTTGGTGAACTTGTATCTTTTATATATTTATATGAGCAGTGGTGTTACTGATACAGTTACTTTTGAGTTCTGGTTGTGTTGAATGCACTTCTTGAGACTTTTTCTTGCGTTTATCCAGAAACTATGCTTACTATAATTTCATTTTCCAAAAATTGATAAAAGGGGAGGTTGGAATAAGAGCGGAGGGGGTTGGAAAATTTTTCAAAAATTGATAAGGGGGGGGGGGACGATTATTCGGTACTCGAGAGTAGAAAGCGCCAACTCACGGCACTTTTGATGTAGAAATTAGTCTAGCCAAGGGTATCGTTTTCACAAAAATTGGTATAGCCAAAACCAAAAAGACAAAGGATTCAGACTCTTAGTCATTGTCTTTTGGGACTTTCTGCACGACCCTGTACCTGGTACACGGATTTTAGTGGATTTCACAATCTGTTAATCATTTTCCTGTAATGAAAGCAACTTAGATTTGATAACTTGGTTTAATATGTGACAATGCATGGCTTATAACCGCTGCGTTTAACGTTAACTTTAAAGAAGTATAAAAAGCTACCGACCCGTAGTGGCTGTGTTCTCGCTGTAAGTTATCTTGTGAATATCAAAAAAGAAAAAGGCGTGACAAGAAAGAAATTTCGAATTCACAGAGCGTGCTCAATATGGAGTATTATTTAGGGTGGATCGAGCAGCATGAAATTTTTCATATGTCATATTGAAATCTGTGCTCCTGATATCATGCTTTAACAGAGACTCGGTGAATTGTAAATGATCAGCTGTGCTCAGGATTAAAGTATTGATTCGGACCATGAGCGACAGGACACAAAAAGGTTGGGTCGGACCTAAGCTACTCTCGCAGTGATTACTGAGACCAACGTTATGAATTTAGTTTGCAATCAATATGTAATGATGTAAGGAATACTTACTCGTGTTCTTGTTCTTCTCTGTCATTTCCTTGCCTTGCAATTTCTGCCAAATACAGCCAGCATCGGAGCTAGATTCCCCTTCCACGACAGAACTGACTGGCGAATATATTTTCGCTCCTCTGCACTCACCTTTTCAAAACTACGGAGAAATTGCATGGCAAGGAAATGACAGAGAAGAACAAGAACACGAGTAAGTATTCCTTACATCATTACATATTGATTGCAAACTAAATTCATAACGTTGGTCTCAGTAATCACTGCGAGCAGGGCCGTAGCTACATTGGGGGTGCAGGGGGTGCGGCACCCCCCCCTGGCCATATCTCAGTCGGCAAATCAAGTAAAAGTTACACTCAGTCGGCAAATTGAGAAAATTCCTGAAATCTGCACGTTAAGTTAGCACAAACCAGTCGGCAAGTCATTTGAACTGCAATTTACAAATCCTACTTACTTAGAGAAATCTTGGCACGATTTAAGGCAACAAAAGCATAAAATTTTCTGCTCGCTACGCTCGCATTTTGATACATGCGTCAGTGTATTATCGTAGTGCCGCCTAGCTTGCTATGATGTGCGGGCACGCACCTTTATTAAGTCCAATGAATCATATGATCCAATGAATCTGACTTAGGCATCTCTTCAACTTTATATGTGTATTCCTCTATTTATCACATAATATACATAGATTAAATTGATCATTTTCAAAAAAATTTTTGCTCGCTTCGCTCGCACTTCTGTCAAGATTTCTAATGTGTACTTGGTAACATGATGCCACAGGTCTTCTTTAAAAATTTCTCCATTTCCCCAAGCATCCAGCGTTACAAAAATCTATGCATCCTACTTAAACCTTCCTTAACTTTCATCAACATTGTATCCTTTTTTACGATAACGTGATTTCAACAATGTAGTGAAACCATTGAGTATGGGGAAACTCTTTGTGTGCTTGTGCTCTTCTAAAAATGTTCAGCTTGCTTCGCTCGCATTCTCTTCGTGTTCCAGGTATTCAGTAAAATGCTCATAAAAGGGAAGAGTGGAGTTTCAAGCCACCCTTCCCTTGCATGAGCACCGTTGTTCTTTCTAGACTTTGATCAGAGTTTTAAAACAAGCCAAATTTCAAGTTCGTCTTCTTGTTTCCTTTGGGCACATTCTTGTTTTTCCTAAGAGTTTGGGCACGTGCAAATCGCGAGATATTAGCGACGAGTTCATTGAAATTGGCCTTTCTATCCTTAGGTTCTGAAATGGTTCTGGGCGGCTTGGGCTACAAAATAGCGTCTACAGCATTCTAAAGGATGTGGACTCCAAAAAATTTTCCGGGAGCAAGCCCCCGGACCCCCATTTCTGCCCCTATCATTCGCAATTTACCCCTTCTAAAGGTAGGAACCTGGCTACGCCACTAATGGAGAGGAACTTGAGCCCCTCAACAAGGAGTATGTGTGTGTGACAAAAAAGCAACGTTCCAAAGCCATGCCCACCAGTCGGCAAACTGAGAGCTTGCACCCCCCTAGCTTGACACCTCTAGCGACGGCCCTGACTGCGAGAGTAGCTTAGGCCCGACCCAATCTTTTTGTGTCATGTCGCTCATGTTCGGACATGAATGGTGAATGATTAACTGTCTGCACTCGAACAGACAGGGCTTGAATCATTGCAAAAATTTAAAATCATTCATGTAAAAAGTTATTGAATTGAATTGAAAACTGAATTGATCAAAGGAACTTCATGCAATTTACCATAATCCTAGAGAGCTCATTTTTGACACCACTATTGTTTTCAGAATTACAGCATTTACACAAGTTTTATAGCTAGTTTTAAAATTGTGACGTTATCAAATTGCTCAATCGTAAACCATGCTACAGACTTTTGCTTGTTACCATCTTGTGGACCTTCAAAAACTGAGATGTGTTGCTTCTTTGTAACTGGTCCTCTTCAAATTCAAATAGATGTGCTTGCCTTTGGGCAATTATTAAACAAATGAACAGTAAACTGTGACACTGTTTAAACACATCCCTGGGGGGGGGGGACTCCCTATTAGTAAGTGACGGGGAGTCAGACATTTTTTGGGTTTGTAAAACGTTGTCTAGTATACCTTTGGGTACGCGATTTGGAGCATAATCGGTATATTTTTGGGGTTGCTGATGAGAAAATTGGAGAAGGTGAGTGCTAGGCTGAGTTTTTCACCAAAATATCGCAGAGCAGTTGCCGAAAATGCTATAAAACCTTTAATTTTCATGTACCATGAAGCTGTGAGTATATTTTTGGGGTCTAAAAATGTCCTAATTTCAGTATATTTTTTGGCTGAGTATATTTTTGGGGTCTGAAATTTCCTAAATTTAGTATATTTTTGGGTTTTTCAGAAATATACTGTGTCTGACCCCCCTGTCACATACCAATAGAAGTTCCCCCCCTGGGAAACACATGCTGTTTCAAAGACCATTTCATTTAACTCCGTTAGGCGTTATCGCACATAGAAATATCTCTTTGTCTTTGTTACAGCCCATGAGATAATGATGGGCCATGAGATGTTTTTCTTTGGCTTGTGGGCTACGAAATATTTTTGTTTCTGTCAGGATGGGCTACCAAGTTTTTTGAGAAAATTTCCATTTTCCATTCGGCCCACTCTAGCTGATACTTAAAAACATTGGGCACATAAAATATAAAAAACATTGGGCATACCTTCTGGCAATGAATTTTGCCTCATGTCCACCCCGGGGGGGGGCTACTTGACCTGATTTTGGATGGGGACGTGCCATCGAGGTTTCAAAAACATACCCGTTCCTTATACCAATTTTTCCAAAATGTATACCCAACTTTATACCAATTTTTCCAAAATGTATACCCGACTTTATACCAATTTTCCGAAAATGCATACCCGATCCTATACCAATTGCAAAAATTGCGGAAATCGATACCGTTCCTTATACCAAAATCATGAAAATCGATACCGTTCCTTATACCAAGATCGTGAAAAAC
The DNA here is from genome assembly GCA_964020215.1 of Aurelia sp. 3 sensu Dawson et al. (2005). Taxonomy (NCBI): domain Eukaryota; kingdom Metazoa; phylum Cnidaria; class Scyphozoa; order Semaeostomeae; family Ulmaridae; genus Aurelia; species Aurelia sp. 3 sensu Dawson et al. (2005). The sequence continues at coordinate 17,378,792 of OZ026585.1, forward strand.
GATACCCTTCCCGATGGCACGTCCCCATACCCAAATTATGTATAGTACCCCCCCCCCCGGGTTGTCCACCCCACTTTCTCAACGCTGGCACCGCCCCTGGTCCCACAAATCAGTTTATTTTGTCCTTAATTCGACTATGTTTGTCCTGAAAACCGGATTTTTTTCATATGCTTTTAAAAGTGGTTTATCTTACACTGCAAGTATGGACTATTATTTCTTTGCGATCTCTGTCCCAAAAAGTGGGTTAAATGGGATTGCCATGTCTGCAGAATCCAGAATTCTTTCATGAACTTATTGGACAATGCTGGCCTCTTGAACAATTCTCTTTTTTCTTTTTCTTATTTTCAAGTATGACGACTAAACTGGTTTATTTTTGGAATGGGTGGACACATGTGAAAATAGGTTGCTACAACTGCATAGATTAAAGGTGGAGTCAATGTAATGGAAGGAATGCAAATACTGGCCAGACTAAGGGTGTGTTTTGAGACAAAGGTGAAACCAAGATGATAGGAGAAGTGGGTATTTGATAAAACGTTGGGCTTATCAATGGCTGAACGCGTGAGACTTGGCTAAAATTTGTATTGCAGATGTTTGCAGTGGCGGAGCCACGGGGCGGGGGGGGGGGGTTTGGGGGGGGTAAATACCCCCCACCTTTTTGAAAATATGGTAATTTAGATTCGTCAAAAAACCTCATAAAAGTTTTAGGGTAGGGGTAGGTCTGCCTTCAGCTTTTAATCTCGCTTTCTTACTCTAAAATATGAACTTATTGGTTTGAAATCTTTTTCTGTCTTTGTCATTCTAATTTTGTCTTTGTCATTTCACATTATTACATGACTCATTTAAACTTTGACAAGTTGTGATACTAGTTGTAATACAATTCAAAACCCTGTATGAAGGTTTCTCGTATATACAAGTGATTTCATCTGTCGTTTTTTATCCAAAAAAGGGTGTATCTCTACATTCAAAAGGGCGTATTTCTATCTTCAAAAGGGGCGTTTCCCAAAGTCTTACAGGGCGTGGCCCAGAAAAATTTTCCGGGGGCTTCGCCCCCGGATCCCCATCCATCCTTATGCCGCCGCCGCTGGATGTTTGTCTCCAAAACTAGTCTTTGGTGGAGAGCAGATAGCACTAATTCTAAAGAAATTGGACCGGTATTATTTTTACTCGTGGACATACCCATTGAACTAAATGGACATACCTGGGACCATAAAAATTACACTACATGCCCACTCTTAAAATTTAGAGCACCTGGTCGAAATGACACTGAACTTCGTTTCAGAGAAATTATGCAAGAATTTTTGCTTTCAAAGCGGTTTCTGTGAGCTATTGACTTTATTTTCATGCCACTATTCGACAGAAAGCTCAAAACGTCCATCTGATTCTATTTTGAGCAACAGTACAAATATTGGCTATTTTTGGTATTAAGCAAAATTATTTATGTTCTCACGTAATTGACCGTTTTTCCAAAACTTGATTGTTGGGGGCGGGATTTACTTCATTCATTTCATGTCTGATTGTGCACGCAAATCGACTTTAAATTATTGTTTTTGTCCAAAAGAGCCCAACACGCACGCACGCTATGACGTCATTCTTTGATTAATTATATTTCTTCTAATTTTACCCCAGTATGTCTGAAAAGCAGTAATGCTTATCCCCGGAAATACACAGCTTTGAAAATATCGGGCAATGAGAAGCTCGTGATTTGCAAATGAAATAAACTGAAAAAATAATTTGAAAACATTGATAGGTAACATGTTAGTCGGTTTGGCATGGTACTGTTTCCGCATTGAAATTTTTTATCAGGATTAGTGCCAACTACCGTGTGTGCTTATTTTTGTTTTGCAGTTATTTTTGTCGTCGCTAAATGAATGGTTGCCTCAAAACAGCATTGTTCGCGCTTTTCATTAGAGCATTAGGCTCTGTTTACACGAGCCCGGGGTAGTATTCACCCCGGGTCAGCTCTTACTGCCTCATTGAAAAAAATTGCTGTTTACACGAGCCCGGGGCAGCTCTGTGGCGTGGTAAAACGCCAGCCCAGGGCAGCTCTGTGAGTTGCATTATTTGACACGTGGCAAGTTGCCTCTTTAATTGCCTTTTGTTTTCATGATGGTTCCTTTTGTTCAAATGACCCCGGGTTGGCTATTCGAAGCGTTTACACGAGCCCGGGCTGAGCTGACCCGCCTTCACATGGAAAAATTCTACAAAAAGCCAACCCGTCTCAACGGGTCAACCCTACCTTCGAGAAGGGTTACCCGCCTAGGCGGGTTGACCCGGGCTGGCTACTGAGTTCGTGTAAACGTTTGAAGAGATTTGACTGGAGAAGGGCTGACCCTCTGCGGCGGGTTGGAGCCAACCCGGGCTCGTGTAAACAGGCCCTTATTTCTACGTTGTCAGTGGCGTGGCCACTGAGGGGGCAATTGTCCCCCCCCCCACTTTTGAAAGATCGGCAAAAATTGTCCGCTGTACGTTGTCAATGAACTTGAACTTCTGTGGATATATTCTAAAGAGCCCAATGCAAAAGCGAAACCTTTTGATTTTGGAGATGTTTGTGATCCAAAATTTCCAGTCTCCTTCAGACCAGATAGATGAACGCTTTCGCAAATACTTCAATGTACTGTTTTTGGGCATAGATCAATAGGCCAACAAACTTTCTTTGACGTTTATGGCATTCCAGTTTAGCCGTTCCCTCAAAATATATGAGATATCATTAAAGATAGTTCGGTTATTAATATGATTTTGAGACAGAAATCTTCACATTAGGTCAGAGTTTGAATAAAAGTGCTGGGAAGATATTGCGGTGAAAGATATAAATAAATTAATGAACAGATAGAAATGATGAAATTATTGGACTGTTGAATTACTTGGAGAGGTGTGTCATAATGATTAACGCTGAACTCTCGTTTCTTCCGATGTCAATCGACCTACCCCTTGCACCCTCATTGAATTGAATGAATCACCAGCCAACTATTGAAGAATGAAGGCCCTCCACCCCCCCCCCCTCCATGAATTGAAGTTTCTGCCTTATCATGTGTAAAAAGAGCGTGATTTTCTCACCTGGTGTATCTTGTCATGTCTGGTGTGCAATATAATGCTTCGACCTCCCCTTAACCGCCCTCGCATGGTGCTTCGCAGTGCACTGTTTAAGAGCAAGATAACGCTGTGCACTGCGAAGCACTATTCGCAGCAGACGGTTAAGGTGTGGTAAAAGCAACACGTTGCATTGCACACAAGGATTGACGCAAAAATACACATTAGGCGAAAAACTCGAATATTTCTTTCTGCGCATGACCCAACGTATTTGTCTCTTGATGAGCAGTAACTAAGTAAAGTAAATGATATGCACTCCTAGGTCATTGAATATACCAACTGACATTTGCCAAAGGTTTCTTTCAGCCGCGCTGATTGATTTAAAAAATGTGCATCATTTTGACGATGGCAGAGGCTGGCTCAATGGGTGGACTTCAAAACCACATTCCTGCAAATCTAAAGCCATTTGAGACTTGAGAACATAGACGTAGGAACCGGGGGGCACTGGGGGCACGTGCCCCCCAAGATTTTGCAATAAACAAAGAAGTGCCCTTTTTATTTTTGGAAAATGCCCCTTTTTACTAAGGGAAAAAGTGCCCTCAAAGTGTCGTGCCCCCCCCCAAGTTTGAGATGCTTCCTACGTCCCTGCTTGAGAATATCTTTAAATCTAAAATCGTTGAAACCTGCACAAGGAATCGCGAAGTTTGGGCTTAAATAGGGCCAGGTTTTTCAGAGAAACATGACGAGTCTCTGTTGACTGAAGCGCCATCATCAAGTCAAAGAGCGCAGAGAAACAAGAGACTCATGGTCATAAGTCTAGTGTTGTGGCGCAGTGGTGTAATCCTATGACTCTGCAGCCAGAACAGTCACGCGGAGTGGGTTCGAAACCCGGTAGGGCCCCACCACTTGAGCGTCATGACTAGACTTATTACATTTGTCCTTGTTTTCGCTCCATTTACCACAACGATATCCCCACTATAACAGTAAATAACAATTCAATTCAATAGAGCAAAACTTAGCCGTAAATCATCAGTCTACGTCATGACAAGAGGTCGCGGACTTGATTAGCGCTTAGCTACTCCTGCGATCCCAGCGCTTGGCGCTAAAACCCGCAATTTCACTTTCATCTTCACCTACTGCACTGTGGATCATTTGCTTCCGTTAGGCCAAATTTTAGTTTCAGACAGTCTGAATTTGCAGCATACCTGCAAGGACCTTGGGTGATAACGGCTCCCTAATTCTGAATGAATTTTCCTTGCGACCTTTCCTTCCATCGCTAAAAGAGAATAAATTTGAAAGATTCTTTTTTCAAATTCCAGCTGCTGTTGGGCAGAGAAAAGACAATTGTCAGATTATTGCCGACATTGGTATCGTAGTGGATTCTTCTGGAAGCTTGCGTCGAGAATTTCATAAAGAAGTTCAGTTCGTCAAAGACCTTGCCAAAAAGTTAACTGTCAGCGAAGATGGAGTAAACATTGGCGTTGTTACATTCAGCTACTATGCCCAGTTGACTATCAAATTGTCGGCAAATAAGGATACAGAATCATTCGTTCGAGCTGCGAATAAAATTCCTTTAATGAAATCTCAGACATACATTGATAGAGCTCTTAGAGTAGCACATACTGAATTATTCACTGAGGCAAATGGTGACAGGAAAGACGCTCCTAACATTTTAATTGTTCTAACAGATGGGAAGCAAACAAAAAGTCAGTACTCAACGCCACCAGAGAAACAAGCGGATATTCTACGTAAAAATGGTGTGGAAATCATTGCTGTTGGTATAGGGAGAAGGGTAGATGGGCTTGAACTGGCAACACTTACTGGCAAACCTGAGAATGTCCTCTTGCCGAAATCATTTGATGAGCTTTTGACGGGTGCATTTCTGGAGAACATTGTTAGCAGGGCATGTGCGAAAGCTGTCGGTGAGTATGTATTTTGTGACGTACACCATGTGTCCCAAACAAGTACTTCAATTTGAATAATGACCATTAACAAAGGAGAAAACAAGGGAACAAAACGACAAAATATAAGAACTTTTGCAGTTCATAGCTTCATATTTAAATGCACATACCGTGCATTTTGGAATCGCCCACCAAAACACCAGAGATATGAGTTCACAAAGTCAATATCTGGAGTGCACTGGAAACCAGTGGCTTTTCGAAAGGTCTAGCCATGATTTGATATTACAGGCATTTTGCAAAAGAATTTTCTACTTTGACCTTTAGTTTTTAAAGTAGCTTCGCACTACAGTAGAAACACGCATAAAAACACGCACTACAGTAGAAACACGCGTAAAAACACGCACTACAGTAGAAACACGCATTCTGAAAATTCTTTTGATTTTATGAGAACTGTTTCAGGTTAGACTTCTGCTTTAAAACTCATGCAGTCTTTCGTACCACTGAAGAATTCTGATAAGAATGTAAGAATTCTTGAAAATTCTGAGGAATTCTGAACACATGAAACCTGTTATATAAGAACCTCTCCCAGTTTCAGCCTATGGAGGCTTCTTATTGATGGGGTTTAAAAGATCAAATTTCAGCCTCAAGGTTCTTACAAAAACAGGTTCTTATATGCGGGTTTGTACCCTGGGGGGTTAACTACCATATATGCAGGTACGGGATGTGCCATTTTTTGGGGTGCCTTTTTTCGAGCAGAAAGTAAATTTGGGGTATCATTTTTGGTAAAATCACAAGTAGTCATAAATTTTGGGGTGTCATTTTGGAAAAATAACTCTTCAGGGTATTGATTTTGATCAAATTTCACTTACTTGGTTAAAATCATGGATGGCTGTCACAATTTTAGGGTGTACATTGTCAATGGCCTGTAAATTTTGGGGTATTGTTTTCGTGAAAATTTATAAATTTTAGGGTGTGATTTCAGACGTCAAATGGCACACCCCCGTCAGCCGCCTATTGAAGTTACCCCCCGCAGTTTCTACTGTAGTGATATTTTATCGTTTTGTTCCTATTTTCAGTCAAGGGGGTACTTTTTTGAAACACCCGGTAGAAAGAAAGGTGGCTTTTCACTGTTTCGAACTAAGGAAATCCATCTATAATCGTATGAATTGGCACAAAAAATTAGGTTTTCCTGTAAACACTGGTAAGGAATCCAGTGTGGTTTTTCCTAGATTTATTTCCCTGCTCAAAAAGTAAACTTGAGAGCTTGGAACCAAGAATTGTAAGATTTTTCCGAAAAATGATGTGGATAGGGAGAGTACATAGCTCCGAAGATAACTGACTGATGCCAGCTGACTTGGTATGTGCAGTGCCTTACAAGCCATTGATCATTTTTTTTTTTTCTAAATTCGTCCAGAAAAACCGGCAACTCTTTGTGCAACTGGTTTGGATGTTGGGTTTCTTGTCGATTCTTCTCAGTATAAGAAAGAGGATTTCCTTGCTGTTAAAGCACTTATTGGAAGAATCGTCGGTGGCTTTTCCTACAACGCAACTGGCCCAAAAGCTGGATTGGTATCATTTTCTGATAGAGCCTCACTTCAAATTCCATTCATTGATTACAAAAATCCATCAAAATTCGTCACTTCGGTTGATAAACTAACCCAAGCGGGAAGAGCAAGGCAGATTGGTGAAGGTATCAAAGTAGCATTTAATGAATTGTTTGGAGAAAGAAATGGAGCCAGACGGAATACACCTCGTTTGCTTATTCTTATAACTACTGGAACCCAAACAAAGGATGAAAGGTCACTGCTACCTGTATTTGCTGCGGAATCTTTTCACGAAGTTGATCAGAAGATTCTTGCTATTGGTATTGGTCCTGATGTGGATAAAGAAGAACTTCTGCTTATAACAAAAGACAAGAGTATGGTCAAAATTTTCAAGAATATTAAGGAATTGGAAAACAAGGAGAATTGGCAAAACTTAACTTTGAGGGCTTGCTATGGAGCGGGTAAGCGATTTGATATGATACTCTTTTCTACTAACAGGTGTTCCAGAATAGAAGTAGCATGTGTGAATGATAACTGGCATGTATTTTTTGTTTACCGTGGATCCTCAATAGACGATTGCAGCGAGGAATTTTTACCACGATGCATTGCGTTCGAGTTACGAATCTTTAAAGATTATATGGGAATTCGATTAAAGAACACAATGCATCTTGGTAAAAAGTTCCTCGCTGCCATCTTTAGCGCAATCGTCTATTAAGCCCCCACCTCGTCCTTCGAAAGGGACGTTAAACTAGGGGTCCCATGCCTGGATACGGCATGCACAGTGGGCCTAAATTAGCTTTCAGTAGCTAGAAATTCTGACAAACCCGCTCAAAACAAATTGAAAAAGAAAAAAAAACACAAAAAACAAAAAGAAAAAGAAAAACTCATTTCTAATTAAGCCCCCTCAAATAAGCCCCCACAAGGGGTATTTAAGGGGTTTGTGCAAGGCTAAAAGCCTGCATTTGCACAGAGCAGAAAAATCTAAAAATAACCAGTTGAAATCAATGGCCTACACGTGCTGGGAATAATTGATAGCTAAAGAAGCAATGCTGTGTTTGCGCATTTTCTTTGTTCTATTTATAGAGAAGCCTATTTACCATTGCACACTCCCTTTAAATTCCAGGAACTGGTGAATCTTACACAACTTTACACATACTTTATCTTAGTATCATCTTTGTGGTCGTTACAGTTCAATGCTGCATCTTTGACTTATCACTCCTAGTGAATTCTTGTTCAAAATAGATTTTTTTCATTTTTCTTCATACCGTTTTAGCTACAATCATGGTTTGCCATCAAATATCTACCAAAGTCACCCCTCAAATCCAAACTTCATTTTTACTATTAAAGGAGCAGGGTCACGTAACCGTAAACAAACTTGTTATCTCTATAATCTGTATTGTTGCCCACACGATGGCCATTGACTTCTGCACAGATTTTGGTGGATGGGGTGAATCCACAAGAAAGTAACTTCCAAGAATCCACCAATATCTCTGCAATCCTATAACATATGAGTGCTTCATTTGTTTCTCTACGAAGCTGAAGAGTCCATCTTCAAAACAACGTCTTCATTTTGAGAAAAATAGTGGAAAATCTCTGTGATATGGCCTATCAAAATTACTGCAAAATCGTCGTTTCGAAAGAAGTTTGTTTACATTACGTGACCATGTGCCCCTTTAATTTCTCAGTGCCTCATTAGTATATTGACGGTAAGTCTCCGGGGGGGGGGTACATAACATGTTGAGGGTACGGGTATGTGCCGCCCATATGGGTGGGTTTTTGGGCCCCAAATTCTCTAAACAAGGGTCCCTTTTTCCGCAGATTTTCCATAGACAAGGGTGGGTTATCCAGAAATTGGCGAAAATAGCAAAAAATGGGTGGTTTTCCGCCAAAATTCATCATAAAAGTGGGTATGACGGCAACTTTCGGTAATTAGAAGAGGGAACCTTTCTGAAAACCGGGCGGCAGACCCCCGTCCATCCGCAAGTCATGTACCCCCCCGGGGGTAAGTCAGTCTGAAATTACCGTCCGAAGAATGATTTGGATACGTAATGTTTGTACGTAATGTGATGATACGTGATGTTTTGGATGGTGTACCTCGACTAGGATTTCTTACTTTTAAATATCTGTGGTTTGGATGCTGAGATTTTGGTGCTTAAACTTTAAAATTGTTATCAACTTGTTATACGATATAACTTATTCATTGTTTGAAATACATTTTAGTACCACGCTGCAAAGCCAGACTGGACGTTGGTTTCGCAGTGGATGCATCTGGCAGCCTCCGACGTGAATACCACAAAGAAAAAGCATTCATAAAAGAGCTGGTTGATTCATTCGGAGTTGGACTTTCGTCTACAAGGATAGGAGTTGTAACATTCAGCCATATCGCGGACCTAAGCATTAAACTTTCACAGTTTAACTCTAAAGAAGATCTGAAGAAAGCGATTGACGTATTACCCATGATTGGAGCTACGACAAGGATTGATAAAGCACTAAATGTTGTCGTCGACCAACTGTTTACGAATACCAATGGTGCAAGGTAATACTGTAAATAACTCTGCGATGTTAAAGACCGATTGTCAACCATGATACTTTGGATAATTCTGAAAACGGTAGACTTCGCAGAGACGGAAACACAGTCCCCAATCAAACACGAAATTCTCCAAATCTACAGGTTTTAGATTCATCCTGACGGAAGCGAGGTTTCCAGTTGAAAAATTCGAAGACGAGTCCGGTGCTTGGCGATAAAGATTGAACTGACTCAATGACGCTTGTTTTCAGAGTTTCACAAGTAAAAACGAGAGTCTCTCTAAAGTCTGCCAAACCTTCTGCCTTTTGGAGCAGAAGGCTCGGCAGGCCTTCCAAACCTTCCAAACCTGCCGTTTTCCGAATTTGGTAGTCAGTCAAATACAAATTCCGAGTCTTCCAAGTCTACCGTTTTTGGAATTGGTGCCAATCAAACAGACCCATTGTGGTCCGATTGAACAGCAAGACAAAGAGAACCTAGGCCAAAAACTCAGGCACAACAAGGCCAGGCTTGTGACGATGAGTTCCTTGTATCCCGCGGTAAACCTTGCAAAATCACTGTTTTAACCGACATTTGGAGACGGAGCTCCATTAAAGAATGTTTTTTGAAGTGAGGGCCGATTTTGCAACCATATCGTCCGTTGCTTTTTTATTGACAATTAAAGGACGAAGCGATTAGCAGTCGTATACAAAAGCACTGCAATGAGTCGATTCGCTGCAATAAATAAAGCAAGCTGCAAGAGATATTCCTAAACGTTGATAGATTATTACTACATGGATGAAGGTAATATTTCATTAAAATCATGCGAAAAATAGCATTTTCGATGTTTCCATAGAAAACGATGTGTTTTCAAATGTCTCCACTTTCAGATCACTCAACTTCTAACTACTGTGTTTTCAAATATCTCCGATCTCGTTTGTTTAAATGGTAACACAAGGCCGAAACAGAGTCATTCCACTCTGTTTTCAACAATTAATTGAAACGAGCCCTGAGGGAGGAAAATGCCGACAAATTTTGTAGGAAATTTCCACTAATGTATTGCATGTAGTGTTAATTAGCTTGAACATAGGCTTGTCACTTTCGTAGAGGAGCGCTGAGGCTGCGTGCAGGCTTACGTTATGGACATACTTTTTCTAACCAGGCCGCTTGTTAGTACTGCAATCCACACAGCGAGATATAAGTCCTTCAAAAATTGACCAAGGCTCACTCTAATGTATCTCATGAATTACGCTTGTGAAGATTGCTTTAAAATTCTTAACGGATCATTTTCCATATTTTGCGCGGGACATTAAAGGCTTATTCGAAAGTTCTTTCTGGGTTCTAGTCCGGGGTTCTAGTGTAAATGTTTTTAGTGCTCATCGATTACAAGAGTGGTTGTTACCAATTCTTCGACTAAATCCATTTCTCTTTCAAGGCCTGGAGTTCCAAAAGTGCTGATTCTTCTAACAGATGGATCTCAAACACAAGATAAAGATGCCGTAGACCCTAGCTTGATCGCAAAAACCCTTCGTGACGCTGGAATAACTATCTATGTGATTGGTATTGGAACACAAGTAAACAAAGATGAACTGATGCGAATAGCTGGAGGATCACAATATACACATACAACGACTAGCTTTGATAATCTCGTTAAACCTAAATTTGTGCAGAAGATTTCTAATGACAGCTGTAGAACTGGTGAGTAGCTAATAGAGATTTTTTGCATTAATGGAGGATACCTGCTCTTCAACTAGCCTTGCTGCGGAACCCTGCCTTAAACCAGCCTTAAAAAATCCAACCCCCATCCAACCGGATGATTTCGATTTTCTCCTTGGCGTGCCTTATTCATGCAATAAGAAGTCACTGCGATTTGTAGTCTGTTTTATATCGAGATTTTAGTATGAAAAATTTTCATCCAATCATTAAAATTCCACGAATGGGAAGTTAGCCGTAAATAAGTACAGTTCTGATTTATTGTTAATTTCTGCTTGTCAAAGGACTCATTGCGTAACCTGTGCCCCAAAATCATCAAAGAGTTTCAACTTCTTACTAACACACACATACGAATAAGTTGTCAGTGTGTATGTAAAAAACCTAAAATTGCTTATGCTTACTTTTTCCAGATCAAACCAGATTAAAACAAAATATGTTTCCTGTTTTAACGATTTATAGCAATAAGACTGCTGGATTTGTGAGCTTAAATGGGACCATTCAGAACAGAATTTGACAATTTTTTTGATGATAGTCTAATCATAGATATTGTAGATATGATTTGTGTCTATCGTGTCCACAGAACCTGGCCCTTAATTTTCCTTAATTGAATGAATTTATCTCGTTACTTTGCTTGTCTTTATTTCATGGTATATCTTCTTTCTTGCTGGGCAGTCCAGCTGTGCTTACTTTCGGCGGTTTTTTATGGCCTCAGTTTCTGACCGTAACTTTCAGGGCGCTGTACTGTTCCAAACTTTGGTCATAGCAAACTGCCGAAACCAAGAGATAACAACCTAGAGAAGAGATGCTAATGAAGTGAAGACAACCAAGATAGACTGATTGTATGGCAGTAGTTATCGCTATTGAAAGGCTGCCGGACGCTCCTAACTGCGACTCATAGTCAAACGCCATTATTTTGAAATGATTATCTCTGCCTCGTTAGAGCGTTCAAAAGTGCAACAAAGTCAGTCCAAACAAATTGCCGTAATATTTTGAGTCCCATTATGAGCGGTCTCTGTTTGGTGTAATAGTCTCGCTTTGAATAGCGATTACTGGGACTCATCGTAATCACTCTACAGCCAAGATAATCAAATACAATTATTCATTTAGGAACATTTAGGCCAGGTAATTTGACTCAATCGACACAAGATTTGTTGCAAATACCCATAGTCTAGTTAAAGTATTCTCATTTTAGCAGTTGGACGGGACAGCCCATGTTCATTGGACCTTGATATTGGCTTCATAGTCGATTCATCAGGCAGCTTAAAAACAGAATATCACAAAGAAAAGGAATTTATTCAATCAGTCGTTGATTTATTAAGCGGAGCAGGACGCAGAGTTAGAGCATCTCTGGTCTCATTTAGTGACACTGCACGCCTTGTGACGAAATTTTCCGAATACACTGGTAAAGATAATTTCAAGAAGATCGTAGCAAACCTCCCTTTAGAAGGACAGAGCACTCGCATTGACACAGCGCTAAATGTTGCCTACACCCAGATGTTTGGAGCTGGCAGTGGAGCAAGACAAAATGCTCGAAAAGTGTTGGTCTTGTTAACAGATGGTGAACAATCTGCAACGAGTGGTTCGGTGAGTCCGTCAGTAGCAGTCATGCCTTTCCACAAAGACAAGATCAAAGTTTTAGTGATTGGCATTGGGCCGGCAGTCAATGCTAGGGAACTGATGTCTGTTGTGGCAAAACCAGACTACTTTTACGCTGCCCAGAATTTCAATGAGCTCAAATCTAGTGCATTTGTTTCCCAGATCATTGATGCGTCCTGTGAAATATCTGGTAAGTTGCAAATTATTCGTCGCATGAACTCGTAAAGCATGGGGGAACATTTTTCCCAAATCACATTGATATTCCAGATGGAAATGCAGGTGAACAAATCAACTTAATTTATTTTATTAAGGTTTTGATTTTGATTCTTTTCAAGATTTGAAAAGAGTTGATGGTGCTGTTTTATAAATAAACAACATTAGCAACCCCTTCAAAAGTAGATAAAATTCAAATACAACTATGGACATCTTTCTTGCAGTATATCCATTATTTGGGCGTATTGGCGAAGAAAGAAACTGCTTTGCTTGAAGCAACAACTTGCCTTGGCTTTTTAATGCCATTTATAATTTTCTCATTTTATTTTATTGAAGTAAATTCTGAGGTTGTTAGATTAGGACTTTACCTCTAAGTTGAAGTCTATCATCCTATTCCATTGTATCAGAGATAGAACATTTGTAATTGCAATTCTTTCAAAACAGCTGCATAAACGAACACAATTTTGAACACTATCTGTAGTGGAGACTATAGTTTTCAAATCCTTCAAGGGGCTCTACAAGATTTTTGTGAACAAAGCTAATGTTTAGCCAGTCAGTATCATCAAATTCAATGAGAAATTCCTCTCTGATTGGTGCGTGGTGGACATTTTCTTAAAGATCCCAGTTGCCTTTACTGTGTTTAGGCTAATAATACCCTATTCACACTGCAAGTTAAACCAGTTTAAACTAAACCAGGTTATTGAATGGAGCCTTCTAATTGGGCAATCCAACGAATCCAATGCATTTGATTGGTTGGAATCTAACCTAGTTTAAGTAAAGCTGGTTTAACTGTGTCAGTGTGAATGCGGTATAAACACATAAAAAACTTGTTGATCAAAATCCAGCTGTATCTTTATAATCATTGATGATATGCAAAATCTGATTGCACTGGTAGAAAACATCTTCATTCAAACTTATAGAAAACATCTTCGTTTGCAGTATATCTCCTGCTACTTGCCTGCATCAAGGGGAGAAAGTTTATTATTTTCGAAAGTTTAGCTCGTAAAGCCCCCATTGAAATTTCATTGCAAAATTCTATGACCTATTTTTTTGAACTGAATAACTTGAAAGAAGCTTTAGCTACTTTGCTGTTCTACCGTTTGAATTTTGTTTGAAATCTTCAGTTTCTTCAGAATTAGTGAACTTTTCTTCTTTTTCGAGAATCCAATCAAAATCTGGAAAAAACTTCAAACCATCGTAATTTCTAAATTTTTTGAAAAACATGAATTATTTTCCAAGAAAACCATTGTTTATGAATGTCTGCAATATGGTATCAAGCGCAAGTTTTTCTAAATTCTGGTTACGATTTAGAAATTTGATTATGCCACATTCTCAAACGTGTTGAAATATTAAGTATGCCGTTTCCGAAAAGAAATTCAAGATTTTTGAATAATCCAACGGCAGAATTACAGCAAAATTTGTTTCAAGCAGTTCGTTTCAAAGTTATAGGTCATTGAATTTTACACGGCCATTTACAAAGATTTTGAGCTTGGAACTTATACTCCAATGGAGGCTATATTTCGTTGCACTTTTTTTGCTGCTGTTCTTCCTGTACAGCGCTGTAACATATTTGTTTTGTTTCTTTTTCAGTGAAACCTTGTGCGTATAGTGGCGACGTTCTTTTTGTTATTGATTCATCTGCAAGTATTGGATCTGGTTTAAAAGCGGGAAAAGCTTTCGTAAGGCGTTTCATTAGAACCACTGCTGATGATAGTAAGTTCGGACTTATTACATTTGGTTCATCAGCAGTAAGAAGTGTACCATTTGGTAATTGTTATTCAAAGAAAACTTGTGCAAATGAAGTTGACAGATTCAACGCTGTTGGAGGAATCACAAGGATAGATAAAGGTAAGTAAGAATGTATTCTACATTTATGCCAAGTTAGTCTAAGCGTAGAGCTTAGATCTTTAAAAAGATGGGTAAAAGATTCCATTACATTTTTCTTTGAATTGAAGTGCTTGAAAGGGACTTTGGACAATTTGATGTAAATTTGCTGTGGCATTGTCTTTATATTTTGATTAATTGCAAAATGGCAGCATTCATTAGTTAAGAGGTTTCGACGTCATCAAATCCACCTTTTCGACACAAAAGCCACGTGCTACTGATGGTCACGTGACCTCTATAGTAACGCGCTATGATTAGCTGGGGTCTCATCTTTGTAAACAGAGCGCAAAAAACTATGACAAATTTGTTTCGAGTGTTGAAGAAAGCTTTCGATAATTTCAAACAGGGATAGTTTCGGCTCCTTCAGGTCAGTGAAGCTGCCAATAAATGAGATAAATAAGATGAACGTAAACAACTTACGAAATTTCCTGCTATCAAGAGGAATCACTGTCTCCAAGTGCAAGAAAACAGATTTAGGCTTGGAAATGCTGCAGTCAATTTAGGCCTTGAGGGTAATGTCGATTTTCACGAAGATTCCCTTGATCTGTCAGCAAGAGTGAAAATCAACGGAGTAAATCTTCCAGACCCTTTCTTTCTTTCTTTTCTCCAATAAAATGTCGGGAACAAATGAAATGTGTGTGCAGCTATTGCAAACAAAGTGACTTGCGAGGCCTAACCGCATGCCCTTTTGTCCACCGCCTTGCTTTGGCTTCGTTTCTTACTTCTCCAGGAAAATGAAGAAACCTGACATCTTCTCCACATCTGTTCTTCATTGTAGGAGAGTTTGATCGCCTGGAGTCGTTGTGACACCCCTTGTAATAGCAGTGTTTCACCATTTCGATTACTTGCTGTTCTTGCTGGAGAATCCTGTCCTAGTTTTGGCGCTCTGTTTACAAAGATTAGACATCAGCCAATCATAGCGCGCTATTTTATAGGTAACGTGAACATTAGTAGCACGTGGATTTTTCGTCGAAAAGGTGGATTTCTAAATCCTTAACCAGAAGAGCTACAGATTCCTGCTTGCCACCATGTTGTAGACCCTCAACAACTATGTTTTTCTTGAAAATTGTATCAATTTTCCTCAAGTAACACAAGATGTAGGAAGATTTTAATTTTTTAAAATTTTCTATGAATTTTTTCACAAACAATCAAAATGCCGCCATTTTGAAAATAATCAAGATATAAACACATGCCACGACAGATTTACAGCAAATTACCGGGTGACCCAAAAAAACTTCACGAGCTAGATCATAACTAGCTCCCTGAAATCAAAAGCTATTGTTTAATGCTTTCCATCATAGTGTAGTTGAAGGGCTTAGCTATCGTTCGATATGCTGCATAGACTTATGCCTTTTCGTCCCTTGTTTCCCTGCGTTCTTTGACTTGCTGATATCACTTGGTCAATAGGGACTCATAATATTACGCTTATATAATGGGCCCACATTTTCGAAATGGCCTAAAAAGGTGGGAGTTCTCGTACACCCAACAAAATCGCTTCAAAATCTGGTTTAAAGAGCCCGAACATTGAAAAGCGAAGTTTCAGTACAAAGAATGATGTTATGTTGACCTACAAATCCCAAAATGCATACCTTTCAGGCAGTAATCTTCCTCTGTAGAAGCAAAATAGATCCATCGAAGCTGCGAGAACTCCAGGCTTCTTCAACCGTTCTTTAAGAGCAACAACAACCTGAATAGCGGCCCCTGATTGGTTAAAAACTGAATTCTAGCGATTTGGTGAATACGGAACCATCCTACGCGGGCCTAAAGTGGGCCCACTATTTCAGAGTAATGTTATTAGTCCCTCTTGACCAAGGAACGCAGGGAAACAAGGGACGAAAAGGCATCAGTCTATATGCTGCATGGTCATTTTGAGCAATGATTACCATCCGAAAAACCAGATTCAATGAAAATTTTGAATCCAGGATTCCTCATTTTGAGTGAAATAATCACCATCATTTTCCAGTTAACTTTCTGTGAAAGCTCGACATAGCGATGGATTAGAAATCGTCTGGGGAAATTTTTTGTTTGCAAAATGAGTGACCTGAGCTCCTCATTCAAATTTCATGCTTCAAAGTAAAGTTTGAATTCAGGTTTTGTCACACTTTCCAAAAAATGGACATGAAAGTGAGGGAATGGTCCAAGAAATGAATGAATTTCCATATTTTTGAAACTGTTTTTTCGGACAGTACGGATATCTTAAACTTACCAAGCTACATCTCAAAAGATAGCGAAGCCTTTCAGCTGCTTGCTGACACCTTGTTTGTCTTCATCACGTTTGCTGTCAAGGAGATGTAGGCGATCTAGCTCGTGAAGCTTTTCTTTTGGGTCACACGGTACACAAAGTTCCTTTCAAGTCATTCGATTCATGGAAAGATGTGATACAGTTTACACCCACCTTTTCAAAGATTTGAAAGATTTGAACCCTATGCTATTGTCTAGCAGTCGTCGTTTGAAAGGCCACTGCTCCCTGAATATCAAGGCAATGATACTGGCAATTTTTTTTCATTTCATTCATCTTAGATTATATGCATACACAATAATCCCTGCAGCTATTTATCCTGAGACTACAAAAATGAAGTTTTATTAATGAATATTGCATATCTTGTGAAATTCCACGGCACTAAGTATTTGCACAATATTTTTCTCAGGTTTGATGATGGCGAGAGATGAACTGGCCAGAGCTTCCCGGCAAGATATTACAACTCGACCAAAGATCGTCATCTTGATAACAGACGGTTCGCAGAGTTCACAACCAGACGCTGTTTCCCTTTCAGTTATTTCCGATGAAATAAGAAAACTTGGAGCGAGTCTCTTTGTTGTTGGCATAGGCAGCACTGCGAGAATCAAAGAATTGAATCTGATCTCTGGAAACCCTGAGAAAGTGTACTTAGCAAGCCATTTTAATGAGTTACAATCGAACTCTCTTGTTAAGCGAGTGTCAGAAGATATCTGCAAAGCAAGTATGTCACCTACATCTGTACTTATTTGATCTCATATTCAGAATGTTTTAGAAAAAAACACAACCCAACTTTATTCAAGATTCTTCAGGAAAAAATAATATTTGAATCAATTTGATGTATATCATCTGAAAGCGCAATCTATGGTCTTTCCAATGACATCCAGGTTGGGAGTATTTATTAAAACATTTTCTTCTAACCATATGATATTATGCGCGTACTAATCGTGTTGCGTTGCACAGGAAAATATAAAGCCCGAGGTCTTAAAAGTACATACCGAGCTGGCAATGATTCGATTGCGTCACATAACTATGAAGCATGAGCTTGCCGTAAAAGATGTATCACAGCCCGGTGGGGCTTTTTCAATTTTTGAGACTCCGGAGGGGGAGCTTAAAGACCCATTGCTAACCATGACCCTTTGTGCGCCGAATGAAAGGCAAGACAATGGGAATTTAGGCCAAAAAAGACTTTCAGATAATACGAAAGTTGACTTAGGCACCACAAAGGATCATGGTTAGCAATGGGTCTTTAAAACAGAGGGGGATTATTAAAAGAGGGAACTTATTCACAAAGTCAAATCACAATGTATATAAATGACAGCTTTTTATTTCTGAATCAATATACAATTTTACGAGCGAGGAAGATAGATTTGACACAGTTTTTGTTCATTTTCATTTCATTTCATTTTCAAATTTTTAAGGAGGGTCGCCCTTCATCAATAACAATGATGATTTACAAGGGGCCCTCCACTCAAATACATACAAATTTAAATATATACTGGAAAAAAACTAAATTAACCTAATTACAATTTCATACAATACTAATGAAATAGCCTAAGATCTAAAATGAATGTTTACAATAAAAGAAATCCAAATACATATATACACCTACTGATTGTCAACACGTTTGAATTTGTAAATTGTGGAAGCATTCTTATGCTCAGCTGAGAGGCCATTCCAAGATATAGCACCTCTAAAAGAGAAGCATTTCTGCCCATTTGTTTACTTTTTCTTTGGTACTCTTAGATCTGTTGCTGAATTCCTAAGATTCCTTGAAGTTAGCTGGGATGTCTTTGTGAACAGATTGGACATGTATTGTGGAGCAAGACCATGAAGGGATTTGAAGACCATGATATTAGACTCACTACTGATTAGCTCATCAATGGTCTTCCAGCCAAGTCTTTTTACAAGTGGCAAACCCGGTGCATCAAAGCGACTGCCATATTAAGTTTCAAGCCATATTAAGATCAACATGCAAACTTCTTTAATTGAATAAATAGAAAATCTTTGCTAATCTCTGGCATATGATTAAAATGGGGTAGCTTGATAGAGAGGGGGCTCATCTAACATTATGGATTGAAAGACTCCCTTAAGCGTCATTAGAAGGTAGGGACTTACTAGAGAAGTTGCTTAATGGAGAGTGAGCAAGATAGAATTTTTACGGTATTCGTTAGTATATCAATAGTGGTAATCACTCATTGAAGACCTTTTTTAAACATCACTTGTAAACTCTATTGCGGTTAAAGTAACCACTATTTTATTGCAGTGTACTTTCCTGTGCGATGCGGTTTGAATCCAGACATAGCATTTGCAGTTGGTTTATCATCATCCAAGGCTGCGCAATTCAATCGTTTCCGAGATTTCATCAAACTGGTCGCTAAGAGGTTCAAAATCTCCCCAAACAATGCCCAGGCAAGCGTGGTGCAGTTTTCAGACACAGCAGACCTCAGCATAAAGCTCAACGCCAGCCCATCGTGGAGATACTTTGCATCGTTCGTTAGCAGGTTAAGATATACAGGAGAAGGACAACGTATTGATTCCGGCCTTCGAACTGCATACGACCAAGCATTCTCTGCGAAAAATGGAATGAGAATGACAAGCCAACAAGTTTTGGTTCTTGTGACAGACATGGAACAAAATGACCAATCTCTCTTTCAACCTGCGTTGAGGCTGTTTGTTGAGGCGGGAATTCGTGTGATTGCTATCAGTCTGAAGGATCAGGTTATTCCAAAGAACCTCTTGCAAGTTGGTATTGATGTTCTCAAACCAAAGAGCTTTGATGATCTAACATCATTCAGATTTATTGATGACGTTACGCAGATGATTTGTCATAGTGCAGGTAATTTGACTTACTACCTGGTGGCCCTAAAAAGTATGAAGGTTTGAACAGTTCCTGCAAGGAGCCTTGGCAGATTTTGTTGGGCTTGTATTTGCAGAGTAAACCACTCAAACAGGCAAAATTTCTGAAGCTGCCTAGGATGCATGCTTATTGAGTTATGCTGCTACTATCTTTGGGTAATTTGAAGGAATTTTTTAGTCAGATCAAACATTAAAACTTTTGTTCTTTAAAAGTTTCTCGATCAACCAAACTATCATATTAGACAGAGAAATTTTAAGAAAAGATGCCGTTACACTTGAACAGTGCAACTTTCTAGGGCTGAAGGAATGGTGTCAAGTACAGTAAGAACCCGCATATAAGAACCTAGTGATGAAGAACCTGCAGGCTGAAGTTTTGAAATTAGACCCCCATTACATAAGAATCCATTGAGCCTGAAATTTGAAATAGGTTCTTATTTGTAAAGGTCATCAAATTAAATTGAAACTGGAGGCATTGAACTAATAGACACTGATAATACCATATGTGAGCATAGGTTCCTAATCTTGAAATTTGCAAAAAAAGGCGGGTGTAAAATTCAATGACCTATTTCTTTTAACTTGAAAAAAACTTTAGCCATTTTTCTATGATTCTACCGTTGGACTTTTCAGAAATCTTGACTATTTGTCGAAATTAAAGCCTATCTTATATTTCAGCTCATTTTATGATGTGACGTCATCAAATTTCCAAATCACAAACCAGAAGAGTGAAAGAGTTTTGCTTGATACCATATTGTAGGCATCCATAAACTATGGTTTTCTTGAAAATTATTTGATCTTTTGTCAACAGGTTTAGAAATTAAGATAGTTTTAAGTTTTTTCGAAAATGTTCTTGAATTCTTAAAAAAGAAGAAAAACACTGTAATTCTGAAAATATGAAATATTGAAAAACACTGAAATATTGAAAATATGAAAAGTCCAACGGCAGATTTACTGTAAAATAGTTCAAATTTCTTTGAAGCCGTTCAGTTCAAAGAAATAGGTCATAGAATTTTACACCCAGCATCTTAAAGATTTGAAACCTATGGTACCATATGTGTATATCACAAAGAACTCTAAACATGTTTTGATACCATGTCATTGGATTCTATAAAATTTCTGATTCTTCCACAAACTCCTGTTGTGAATAAGACGTCATGAACTCAAGTGCTGTGAACTAAACTAACAATAATTAATAGGCTCAAACTTTGAGTCTGAACAAAGTAGTACTTGCAAGCCCTGAATGAAACAGGAACCAATTTAAGAACCTGAACAGCCTCATTTAACACAAAATACCAAGAATGTAAGAACCTGGTCAGGCTGACTTGTAACATTACATAACATAACATAACATAACATAACATAACATAACATAACATAATATAACATAACATAACATAACATAACATAACATAACATAACATAACATAACATAACATAACATAACATAACATAACATAACATAACATAACATAACATAACAAAATACTGTAATATAGGCTAGAAGCCTGTTACAGATCACCACGGTTCTAAACTGTTGTTGTGTGAGGAGATGCTCCTGAAAAACATGCAAGTTTTTAAAACATAGGAGGCCATGCTAGATAAGGATGAAACCCAGCATGTCCTGAGGTTGAAACAGGGGTGAGTGGCCGTTGAAACAGGTTGAAACAGGGGTGAGTAACGGGGTGAGTAGCCGAGTGGCTTATACAGTCTTCGTCAGGTGACTGAAGTTAAGCTTGGTCGGGTGAGGTCAAACTCCGGATGGGTGACCACGGAGGCTAGTCCTCGCAACTCACCTCGTCGTCCTTCGGAAGGGACGTTAAACTAGGGGTCCCATGCCTGGATGCGGCATGCAAGATGGGCCTAAATTAGCTTTCAGTAGCTAGAAATCCTGACAAGCCCACTCAAAACAAATTGAAAACAAACAAACAAACAAACAGAAAGCAAAAAACTAAGTTTGAGGTGTTTTTAAAAACAGTCCATTAAGTACTTAGTGTCACCAAATAAATTATCAATTTTTGTTTTGAATAAACACAATGAATTTGCATTGACTATGCTGTTTGGTAATTTGTTCCAAATGTCGGTAATCCTCAGACTAAGACTGCGTTCACACGATGCCGGCACATTTTGAAAGCGGTGAAAAATGTGACGGTAGCAAAATCTGAGCTAGCGTTCACACGATGCCGGCACAATTTGAAAACGGTAGGAAAATTGATAGTAAAAATTCGTTCCTGGACTTTGATGCTAAAGAAAAGTACCTACACCGTAAGAATCGACCAGTCTCGATCCAAAGGCGTCAAAAAATGCTCTGTTTACGATGCTGTTTCAAATTTATACCGGTTAGGGTTCCGTTTTCAAAATCTACCGTTTTCGAAATCTGCCGGCAAAAAATGTGCCGTTTTCGTGTGAACAGGAGGCCTATCCGTCACATTTTTCACCGTTTTCAAAATCTGCCGGCATCGTGTGAACGCAGTCTAAAAAATCTCTTTCGAACATCTCTTCTGCATCCTTGTTTTTTAATCTTAAAATCATTTCCTCTTGTTCTAACATCTTCTTGTATCTCAAATAAGCTCTTGGTATCATAGCATTTATGTGTGTACTTGTAAACTTCAATAAGGTCCCCCCGTAATCTTCTGTACACTAGAGAAGGTAGCTTTAGTTCTTTTAAACGCTCTTCGTATTCAAGGTCTCTCAGACCAGCCACAACTTTGCAAGCTCTCCTCTGAACATTTTCAATTACCTGTATATCTTTTTTGTACCACGGAGGCCATACTACATTGCCATATTCAAGGTGTGGTCTTACCAGGCTTTTGAAAAGGCAATTGAACATTTCTTTGTCAATCCAGGTAAATGAGCGTTTTATCATCCCCATTATTCTGTTAGCTTTGTTTGAAGCTATCTCAGTATGTTTGCTGAACTTTAAATCTTTATCAACGTTAACTCCCAGATCTTTCTCGCAGTCATTTGTTTCAAGTTTCACTAGGGTACCATTTTCTTCCATTTGATAATCGTATTTTAAATTGCTATTCCCGAGATGCATTACTTTACATTTTGTCGCATTAAATCTTAGCTGCCACTTGTCTGCCCAACACTGAAGTCTTTCTAGATCCAACTGCAATTTATTTCTATCTTCTTTATCATTCACTAGGCAGAAAATCTTCGTATCATCAGCGAACATCCTTATAGCACTATGCACTACCTCAGGCATGTCATTAACATAACATATGAATAGCAGAGGACCCAAAAAACTTCCCTGGGGTATGCCACTGTTGACTGGGGCCCAACTTGAGTAGCAAACATTTTAGGTTCTTATACGCGGGTTTCTACTGTAGCGTCTTCTAACATAGAGGATTTCTCTGGCCCCAAGTTTCGCCTCAGTTGTGATTTTTCAGTCATGAAAATGAAAGGTTAAGGGTTTCGAATTTTTGCCGGCTGAATTTCATTTTTTTACTCAACAAACTTCTAAAACATAATGTATTGCTTAGTTGTCCCAAAAGCTTACTGCAAACTACACATAGATAGCAACGGCATAATTCAGTAACCAGCCGTCTTAGGCTGCCTTAGAAAATTTTCCGGTTTAAGTGAATTGCTCTGCGAAAACCAACCCGATTTGTGCATTCCAGAGAAATCTTCAGCTACCTCCCGCGGCAACTTTGTTCAAAATCTAGTCATTGCATCATTCGAATCGAAAATTTGACAGCGTTGTTCTCTCCCAAATCTCGCAATCTAATTGGTACTCAAGGAATCGTGGATTTTGGGCCTAAATAGGGCCTTGCATTTCAGAGTAATAAGTAATATCATGAATCTTTCTTAACCAAAGCGCCATCATCAAGTCAAAGAGCACAGGGAAACAAGATTCATCGTCATAAGTCTAGGTTATGGGCTTGAAGCAAGAGTCTTTGTCATGGATGCACAAAGGAACAAACAGACAGAAAGAACAGAAGCACGAATTATCCAGTATCTGAATAGTATTCATGTAAACTGTGAAACTTTCTTTGCCAAAATGATATGGAAATGATTGATACAAATGGTACCGTTCATACTAAAATAACAGAATTTCCAATTTTCGGTAATGCTGTTCGTTTGCAGCACTTTTTATATCAGTGCACAGTTGCATAATGTTTTTTATTTTTTCTTTAATTCATAGTTCCAAAATGTGATAGCCCTGGGAATCTAGGCTTCATCGTTGACACTTCTAGAAACTGGAAAGAGAATCATCTCCAGGCGAAGGAATTTGTCACAAGAATAGCTAGACTTTTCAAAGTATCGCCACTTGGAAGTCAAGCTGGTGTTGTGACGTTTGCAGAAGATGCTGAGATGAAAATCCCCTTTTCCAAAGCGGTTGATGCCGATGCATTCAAGAAAGCAGTGAGTCTAATATCATTCGAAGGATCTGCCAAAGGTAACATTGAAAGAGGACTAACAGTCGCAGGTAGCAAGCTATTGCCTACAGCTAACAAAGATCTTCCGAAAATCTTCATCTTGCTTACTGAAGGAATGCCATCTGGAGCAGCAGACAAACTTGGCGTACAGTTGAGTTTGAGGATCTTGAAAAATGCAAATGTAACCACTTTCGTAATAAACGTTGGGGAAGATGGTAACCGTGATTTCTTAGAGAAGATTGCTGGTTCCAAAGACAATGTCTTCGCTATCCCGTATTTTGAAACGCTTCGATCAGCCGAGCTCGCAAATTCGATTTCTAAACGGTTATGTAAGCAAGGTAGGTTTCCTGCATGTAATTAAGAATCACACATATTTTTACGAAGGCTCTTAGGAACAGAAGACGAAGTATGACAGTAATATGAAACTTGAAACCTGTAATAATTCACGTCAAAATCCTTGGAACGTTTGGGCCATTTCTTGATAACCCTTATTTCTACATTTTCATTCATAACGGTAAGTTAAAGCATCTTCTTCCCCAAGGCAATGTTTTTCTGTTAAGTTATTGCTGCAACGTTCCATTGGAGTCACGATTTGCTCTGTCATTCTCAAGTTTTGTCAAGTTTTGCTCTGTCATTCTCAAGTGTGGGGTTGGGTTACTATACCCCGATTCTGGCCTGTTTGGTTCTGTGTGGCTCTATAATTATGCTGATGACAATACTCTCGCTTATTTCTCCAAAAGCATGCCTGATCTTATCAATATTTTGGAAAAAGAAACCGGAGTTGCTCTAAACTGGTTAGAACAAAATTAAATGATAGCCAACCCTGAAAAATTCCATGCTTTATTACTCAGAAAAAACCAAACAAATACCAGTGGAGAACAGATTAACATTAACGGTAAAATAATCAAATCTGAGGAGACTGCGAAACTTTTAGGAGTAACTTTGGATTATAGACTTGATTTTGACCCACATATTTCGAATCTTTGCAAAAAAGCTGCAACACAATTAAATGTACTCAAAAGATTAAAGACTTTTATTGGGTTTCAGGAGAAAAAGATCCTTGTTCAGAGTTTCGTATATTCAAATTTCGATTATTGTCCCTTGGTTTGGTATTTCTCATCTTCCAAGTCTTTGCAGAAGATAGAGAAATTACAAGAACGCGCCCTAAGGTTCCTCTATAATGATCATACAAGTTCGTATAATGATTTGCTTTTGAGATCGAGTAAATGCACGATGCATGTTGCTCGCCAAAGACTCCTTTGCATAGAAATATTCAAAACACTGAATCATTTGAATCCACCATTTATGCAGAGCATTTTTGAATTACGCTCTTCAACTTATTCTTTAAGAAATGCAAATAATTTGGCCCATTTTAGGCCTAATCAAACAACTTTTGGGTCCAAAAGTCTCAAGTCCTTTGGGCCGCAGATTTGGAACGGCTTACCTAGTGAACTGAAATCAGCAGAAAATCTAAAAAGTTTCAAGGTTCTGATAAAAAAAATGGGACGGTCCCAACTGCAAATGTAGCGTCTGTTCTTGCCTACCAACTACTGTGTAAATTTAGAAAATCTTTATTTTGTTTCTTTACTTTGCATATTCGATCTTGATTAGTTGACTTGTATATATTTTAGAATGTATATATTGTTGGCTATTGTATATATATATCGAATTGAAATAAATTTACAACAACAACGTGTGAACCAATCGTTACTGATAGGGATTCAATGTAACCTGCAATGATATTTTTATTTCTTTTTAGCCACAAAGCCTTCTGGATGCAAAACGCCAGCAGATGTCGGTTTCATCGTTGACTCATCTGGTAGCCTGAGACGGCAGTATTCCAAAGAGAAGGACTTTGTCAACTTGTTAGCTGAAAAACTGCAAATTTCACCGAAGGGAAGCCATGTGTCTGTAGTGCTGTTTAGCTATCATTCAGAGCTAAAAATAAAGTTTTCGGATTTCACAAATATTGACGATTTCAAGGCGGCAGTAAGTGCACTGCCACTGATGAAAAGTACTACTCGTATTGACAAAGCATTGAATACCGCATTCAGTGAAATGTTCAATGAAAAAAACGGAATGAGAGTCAATGTACCAAAAGTGCTTGTCTTGCTGACAGATGGGGAGCAGACAAAAGATCCTGATGCGGTCCCACCATCGCGAGTGGTGCAAAAGTTTCATGATGCTGGAATTAAAGTTGTTGTGATTGGAATTGGACGATCTGTTAACCCAACTGAACTTCGGTCATTGGTACGCGCAGAGAGAGATCTATATCTAGCGAAAGATTTTGACCAGCTGAAATCAGATGACTTCGTGGACAGTATTACCAGCACAACTTGTGTAATTACTTGTAAGTATTTTTATCAGTTACCCTCGTACCAGGTAATACAAAAATTGCCATCTTTGAGGCTGTTTGTGAAATGGTTGATGTTTGGTGCACACAACGACACAATATTATTTTCTTGATTAAGGCTGAAACACTGACACTTTGGTTAGCCTTGCTGGATAATGTGGTCTCACTGGGGCAGATTCCGCTATATTCCTGATATGTTTATTTTCTGTTCCTGGCCTGCTTTAACTAAACTAATGTCCTTCCGGGCCAAAAGTGAAACAATTAGGCCTTGTGTTGGAGCACAAAATGAGCGGGTAATTGTATTTTGATTTTGTATCCCTGTGGTACTTTTTCATTGAGCTGAGTTTGCTAGGAAGCTAAGAGTTCATATTCACCAGACTAGTTGTATCATAAAATCTCAAACTGATATGGGAAATATTGACTGATTTAGCAAACTAAATTTCTTGGACACCCCCACATTTTTCTGACTGAAATAGTGTGCAAATGAGTCGTGTTTATCGTTACTTCAATGTTCATCGTGTATCATTATGTCATCATTTTAGTACCTACATGTGCTCAAATTGCGGACATTGGTTTCATTGTCGATTCATCTGGCAGCCTTCGTCGTGATTTTGGAAAGGAGAAGGAATTCATCAATATTCTAGCAAGCAGTTTTGGAATCAGTGGAGATCGTAGTAGAGCAGGCATTGTGACATTTAGCTACGATGCAGTGCTCACTGCCAAGATGTCAGATCACAAAGACATCAAAGATTTCAGAGCATCAGTGGACAAAATTCCATACATGGGATATACAACAAGGATAGACAAAGCTTTGAAGGTTGCACGAGATGAACTGTTCGCTAAGTCTAATGGGGCTCGAGCTGGTTTACCGAAGATTTTGTTCGTCTTGACTGATGGATCACAAACGAAGGATAAGGATGCTGTCGACCCAGCTAGCATTGCAGAAGAGATTCGCCAGAAGTATGGAGCAATTGTATTTTCGATAGGCATTGGCCAAAACGTGAAACGTGATGAGTTAATCAAGATTGCAAGTGACGTAGCAAGAGTCTTCATCGCCAAAAACTTCCAGCAACTTAAATCTGAAGATTTTGTCTTACCAATTGCAAACAGTTTTTGCGCAGCAGGTAATTTGATTGTGAGATACCTTGCTTTGCGTAAAATTTCAGCCATAGCACAGTGATCCGGATTGGCTAATTGATAAAATAAATGCCGAAAAATGAAGTTTCTCTAGAATTAGAGTGCTTTCACACGATACCGAAACAATTTGAAAACGGTACGAAATTTGACAGTGATTAACTCTTTGCAAGACTTCGATGTCATAGAAAGGTACCTTGTTCCAAAAGCGTCGAAAAATGTCCTATTTTCGTCATTTTTAAGTGTTTACACGATGCTGTTTCCAATATGTGCCAGTTAGAGTTCAATTTTCAAAATCTACTGTTTTCAGAACGGGAGGTCTATCCGTCACATTTTGCACCGTTTTCAAAATGTGCCGACATCGTGTAAACGCGGTCTTAATCAGTGTGAGGCTTATTTGAAAAAATTAATGATTGGCAATGAAAATAAAAGAAGAATTATTATGACGTTTTGAAACTGGGTCCTTCGTATATAGAGAAAGGATATTTCTCTTCAGTTTGACCATGATTTTCAACATGCAAGTACAAACCACTTTTTGGTTAAATCATGCATCTTTGGAGGGGGGTGACAGGGGGAGTCTTTGGTACCGGCACCAACTCATAAGGTACCAGGTTCCACCCAAATTGAAGGTATTGGTACCACCGATTTTGGGGGAATGAGCTAATAAATGATAATTAATATGGTACAGTTAATCATTAATATAAAAATTCTGAAAGGAGGGCTACACCAGTTCCTCCTGAGACCAATGGGCAAGACCCAACCGCTCCTGACCACGTCACCGTGGCATATGTGTCAATGTCTGCACTTTAAAAAGCTAAAATTCATTCTAGGAAGACTTGGTACCGGTACCACTACCTTTGGTACCAGGTTCCACCACTGTTGCACAATGTTGTACCAGGTACCACTCCCATGGTACAATAGTACCATTACTTTGTCACCCTCATTTCTTTACAATTTTACCAATATTGAAATACATACGATCTTTCATTTCTTTCCACAGCTTTACCAGTTGCACCTTTGTTATCTGATGTACAGAAATGTAAATCTCGTGCGGATATTGCATTTGTCATTGATGCTTCAGACAGTATGATGGAGTTTTTTGAAGAAGAGAAGATGTTCATCAAGAAAGTTGCTGAAAGATTTTATATTGGAGGCAAAGAAAGTCATGTGGGCATTGTAACTTTCAGCAACAAAGCTAACGTTGTGTTGAAATTTTCAGAGAAGAACAATGCCTCAGAACTGGCAAAAGCAATTGATAGTCTTTCATTGCTTGGTGGAACTAGCAGGCTTGATATTGCGTTGAAGCTAGCATTCGATGGTTTGTTCCGAGATCATGGAATGAGGCTGGATGTGCCGCAAGTTCTTATTTTGCTGACTGATGGTGCCCAGACAAGAGACATTAACGCATTACCTATATCACAAGCCATAGCACCATTCCATGAGTCGAATGTGAAAGTCCTGGTTGTGGGTATTGGAGAAAGAGCAAAGAAGACAGTACTGGCTGGCTTGGTGAAATCAGATAGTGACCTTTATATGGCGAAAACAGTCGATGATCTAATTTCAGACAAGGTTTTAGCGGGAATGCGAGCATCGTCGTGTCTGCCAGGTAAGGAAAGCATCTCCATCCCCGGTCCACTCCGTGGCGCCGCTCTTGACCAGAAATATAGGTAAATTCAACTTTATAAAAGTTTCATTGTTGCAAATTTACTGAAAAGAGGCCTAAAACATTCATCAAATCATAAACGACTCCTTGCACCGATCAATAAAGAAAATGCTATTGTTCATGAGTGAGAGACATCCGCTGCACACTTATTGCCATGGGGTTGAAAATTGATGTCTGATAGCTCTTGAAAGAGATAAAACGCACATTGTTCTGTGTAAGGAGAGTCCTTATAATTTCATCAACGTTTTAGTCATTTTGCAACCATCAAATATTTATAAAGTTGAAGTTACCGATACATCTAGTAGTGGGAAGACAACGAGAAAAGTCACAAAAATCTTTAAATCTCTCGCCTGGAAATTGAATCATTTCAATCTGTGAAGTACTCTTGGTGCTCTAAATTTTCAAAATTGGAAAGTTTTTTCTGGCTCACCTGGTGTTGACTCTGCTTATTATTAAGGAAAAGCCTGAAGCTGAAGAGAGTAGTTTCTGTGATTATAAGTAGCAATACCAAGAGCAGGTAAATCCCGTACAGTTTAATGTAATACTGTAGAAGTGGAGAAACGATTGGAAGAACTTCTCCTAGTGTGAGCATACTACAGTATAGTCAATGATCAATTAACACGAGGAGAATGATTTCTATTGTTACAAAATCGTATTTTGAACAATTCAGTTCATCACTTTCTTAAAACTCTGCCACCTAATCATATCATTTTTCACTACCCTAAGCAGTAGTAAATTTGAGAATTTTCTACCCTAAGAGGTAGTAAATTCCAGAATTCAAGATCCAAAATGTTTCAATGGGTAGGTCACCTTCAACTACCAAGTCCCTTCTTGCAATTTCAGTACTCCTGTTCAGTAGTTAAAGATACTTAGAAATGGAGACGCCAGTATGAAGCAAGGAAGCTGGCAAGCTAGCAAGCAAGCAAGCAAGCTACATTTGTTTGGTAACGCAGACTGGGTTGGACTGTGGTAGGTATGTAGCTGATATGGGGGCCTTCGTCACCAAGGAATGGGTTGGAAATATAGCTTCTTACAAATGTTACTCTTTGTTAATTGAAGGTCCAAAGTGCAAGAACCTGATCGACATTGGTTTCATAGTGGATTCATCAGGAAGTTTGAGACGGGAATATGGAAAAGAAAAAGCGTTTGTGAAGAGCCTTGCAGAGAGCTTTGAAATCTCAGCGAATGGCAGCAGAGCTGGTATTATCACTTTCAGCTGGCATGCAGAGCACAGTGTGAAATTGAAAGATCATGCGACAACGGAGAGCTTTAAGGCGGCTGTTGACAAATTGCCGCTTTTTGGACACACAACTCGCATTGACAAAGCTCTAAAAATGGCTAGGGATGAGTTGTTTAAAAGTGAGAACGGTGGCCGTACTAGTATTCCAAAACTGGTGATAGTACTGACTGATGGTGCACAGACTAAAGATGCTGATGCTGTTGATCCCGGTGACATTGCAGATGAGATACGACGCAGAGGTGTGAAGGTGATAGTTATTGGTATCGGAAGAAGAGTGAACAGCACTGAATTGCTTCACATGGCTGGAGGGGAAAAGAAGAATGTTTATCTAGCGAAAAACTTTGATGAACTGAAATCGGGATCATTTGTGGAGAGTGTCTCAAAGAGCAGCTGTAATCAAGGTAAGTGGCGTTTAATTTCGAGAGAGATGTATGATCTATAGGAAGAGGATTGCTTTGGTGATGAGAAATAAGTGATAGAGTTAAAACATTTTATTGTTAAGATCTGCACAGTGAAAAAGGCTTTTAGTTTTATTCGGTCCATTTAATGACAGTTAGAGATGCTGGTAGCTAGTTGTCAGTCGATGACAAACTTTATTTGTTTTTGTGTTTCTAAAGGAGAAGGGACTGGAATGATAGATTATGGATGTTTGATGAAAAGAAAGATGTTGAGTTATAATCAACGACTATGTTTCTGAATAGATTGCTGCTTGTTTAATGTAATGCTCAGTCGAGAGATTAATGTTTTAATGTAGTTAAATTAAGTAATTATGTTTTGGTTGCAGCAAAAGAACAGTTCCGATGCAAGCTACGAGCTGATCTAGGTTTCATTATCGACGGATCAGTTGGCAAAGCTGAAACACTAAGGAAAGAAAAGAACTTTATAAAGGGTGTTGTCAGTGCATTTGGTATATCAGAGGATGGAGCGCATGCAGGTGTGGTTGTTGGAGGAAGTCAAGAAAAATTGGCTATCAAGATGAACGAGCATATGAATTCGTCTGGTTTTGAAGTAGCCGTTTCCAGTATTGGACTGTCGGGAGCACAGGGACTGACAAGATTAGATAAAGCACTTGTGCTAGCTTATGATGAACTGTTTAGTGCAGGAAAAGGTGCGAGGGATCATGTGGGACAAGTTCTGATGCTGTTAACAACAAAGAAACAGTTAGATAGTGTTGATGGTGACACTTTGAGTCTTGCTGTAAGCAGGTTTAATGAAGCCGGAATCAAAATGATTGTAGTTGTCGTTGGAAAGAATGCAGACAAAGATAAATTGAAGACATTAGCAAAGGATAAGAGAGATGTGTATCACGTGGAGAAATTTGACGAACTAACTGCTACATCATTACAGGAGTCGATTGCAAAGTCAGCATGCAAAGCCAGTGGTATGTATATTTGTCAATGGAGGTGTTCCAGTATTTAGTCCGTATGTCGAGCGAATTTGAGTCGGCATAAGTTTCATTGCATTGTCTTGAGTGCAATATAACTGCGTGATGATGTAGTATTTTTGAAGCGATTCAAAATATTAGTCTTGTTTCATAGGTGTGGTGATTAAGAGGAAATAGTATGTTTGTATTTTTATCGATAAAAGTCATTGAAAAATGTCATGATTCCCAATACATCATTGAAAGTGTTGAAGGTTGTAGGAGCCCTCCTGTAACGTTCCTTGTTTCAGTGAATGATTCTGCAATTGATTGATTGATCGATTGATTGATTGATTGATTGATTGATTGAGTGATTGCTTGACGGATTGGCTTATTTATTCATTTGTTTACGTATCTATTTATTGATTTGTAGTTTTGAAATGTGAAAACGTGGCAAACATTGGCTTTATTATGGATTCATCGGGCAGCCTTCGTCGGGATTATAGCAAAGAGAAAGAGTTTGTGAAAGAGCTGGCGCAGTCGTTTGAGATTTCGGCAGCCGGAAGCCGTGCTGGCGTGGTTACTTTCAGCTACAATGCAGAGGTAAGCATCAGGATGGATGAATTCAAGAAGTTGGCAGACTTTAAGAAGGCAGTGGACAGCATTCCATTGATGGGATATACGACGAGAATTGATAAGGCATTACGATTGGCAAAGGAAAAGTTGATGACTGGAGCGAGAAAAGACGCACCAAAGCTGGTTTTCTTGCTCACAGACGGTTCACAAACAAAAGATAGTGATGCTGTTGACCCAGCTGTTCTGGCAAAAGAGCTTCGTGATGATGGCATTAAGTTGATTGTGATTGGCATTGGTAAAGGAACAAAGCTAGATGAGCTAGAACGGATCGCTGGAGCATCATCGAATGTTTACTTGGCCAAGGACTTTAATGAACTTATGTCTAGTGTTTTTGTTCAAAACATTGCGAAGGCAGGATGTAAGAAAAGTAAGTGAATGCTTTTGTTTATTTTATGCTCTCTCTCTCTCTTATGTTGTGTGCCTTGGGTATATTTCACTGTTTAAGCCATTTAGGAGCGAATTAGAATTATAATCTAACAAGAAAAGGGTTTTTTCTTGTACTTCGCGAGAATCAATTTACCCAGCTTAATGTGGACATGAAGTTGGAAAATCTATGTTTTGACACGAAGTTGTGCTGTATGATAAAGCCTTGAGAGAATGGTTGCTTGATCGTGTTTCAAAGTGAATTCGTTATCTCCGCTGCTTCATGATCAATTGTACTTTTTATTTTGCATATTCTGGAGCATATTCGGATATTTGTTTCTCCTATTTGTCCGTACCATGTGTGACATTTCAGCACTGAGTTTGAAAACTGTACTGTATACAACCAATATATATGACTTTTCTTGAATGATGAATTTATTATTGGAATAATTCACTATATGCCATTTTGCAACATTTGAGCTGTTGTTTAACTGGGGGGTTAATAGCTTTGACCAAAGTTTATTACACTCAGTCAAAGGAAGCTTTACTGCACGATTTTCCTCACATATTACATTAGGTGGTGTGCGAAAAATACTATATTCTTCACTTTCTTTCCCGATTAGAATTCTGGAGTATTTTGTTTATTGACTGATCTATGCATTAATTGAATGTTGTAGCGTATTTTGTGATTGTTTTCAGTTGTGAAGCGTGCAAAATGCAACGGAGTGGCAGATGTTGGCTTCATTGTTGACTCTTCGGGCAGCCTAAGGCGAGACTATTCAAAGGAGAAGGACTTTGTCAATTTGCTAGCTGAAAATCTGAACATTTCAAGGCTGGGAAGTCACGTGTCTGTAGTATTGTTCAGCTATTACGCAGAGCTGAAAATAAAGTTTTCTGATTACACAAATATTGACGATTTCAAGTCGGCAGTAAATGCACTGCCACTGATGAAAAGTACAACTCGTATTGACAAAGCATTGAAAACTGCATACGATGAAATGTTCAATGAAAGGAACGGAATGAGAGTAAGAGTGCCAAAAGTGCTTGTCTTGCTGACAGATGGGGAGCAGACAAAAGATCGTGATGCAGTCGCTCCATCGAAAGTGGTGCAAAGGTTTCATGATGCTGGAATCAAAGTTGTGGTGGTTGGAATCGGACGATCCGTAAACCCAAGTGAGCTTCGGACGTTGGTGCGAGCAGAGAAGGATTTGTTCTTAGCGAAAGACTTTGATCAGTTGAAATCGTTGGACTTCGTGGACAGTATAACTGGGACAACATGCTTGCAGACAGGTAAGTTTGGTTTCCTTCAATTCTATTTCATATAATTTTTTTAGCATGATAGCACTGAAGTAAATAGAGAGAATGGTCATAGGAATATGATTAAGAATTAAAGTTTGTAATGAACTGAAATGCGTTGATTTATGTTTCCAGGAGATAAAAGAAGACGATATTTGTTCATGTGCCAAATTTCGAATTAGTAGGACGAACAGTACACTATTCACTATATTTTATGTTCATTGATGCAAGAGAAAAGTTTTCATTTTGCTAAACACGAAAGCACAAATGAATGGAATCAGAATATCCAGATATGCTGCAATCATTTTCTGAAAGTGAACACTTCACTGTCAGACAAAAACCACAATCTGAGTGAAAGTCGATTTTAGGAGGCGATTCTAAGATGTCATGTGTGAATAATCTCTCGTGACAACATTTCTCTCGCTCACATTGACGGTGAAATATTTTCTTTTGGGAAGCAAGGGGATATGAAATTGAAGAAATGCTTGGAGGGATCTGTATTTAGTCTTGTCGTCCGTAATCTCTTCTACTTACACATGCAACTAATATGTTTAGATGTTGAGGTTGTGTGTTTGTTTTCTCTACAGTGCCTCCATGTGACAACATTGCTGACATCGGCTTTGTGGTCGACTCTTCTGGTAGTCTGCGTCGTAGTTTTGGCAAGGAGAAAGATTTTGTAAAGATTTTGGCAGACGGGTTTGGAATTAGTAGAGACGGAAGCAGAGCAGGCATTGTGACATTCAGCTACAATGCAGTGCTCACTGCCAAGATGTCAGACCATCAGAACATGAAAGATTTCAGAGCTTCAGTAGACAAAATTCCATATATGGGGTATACGACAAGGATAGACAAAGCACTGAAAGTTGCACGAGATGAACTGTTCGTTAAGTCGAATGGGGCCCGAGCTGGTGTACCGAAGATTTTGTTCATCTTGACTGACGGATCACAAACAAAGGATAAGGATGCTGTGAACCCAGCCGGTATTGCAGCAGAAATGCGAGAAAAGCTCGGCGTGGTTATATTTGTGATTGGTATTGGAAGAAATGTGGTTCCTGTAGAGCTGAATGAAATTGCAGGAGGCATTCCTTCAAGAATGTTTTTGGCAAAGGATTTTAACGAGTTGCTGTCTTCGGTTTTCGTGGCTGGAATTTCAAAAGCATACTGCCAGAAAGGTAGCTATTCTGTAATTTTTCTTTGCATGTGCATAAATGCGATGCTTTCGTTTCCTAGTAATTTGTGGGTAAGATGACAGGGAGAAGCGTGGGATAAATTTCCAGACAGTGAGCTGATAGAGATAAATTTTATTTATAGGGATAATGGTTTGCAACGAAAGGAAATTTTACGATCGTTAGCCACCCTTTAAGGGTAGGTTCAACTCGCTTCATAAGAAACGCTCTCAGACCTAAATGGCTATCTGCTTTTGCCACTAGCGAAATTTGGTTATTTGGAGAGCTTTGATGATACATCAGTAATAGAAGGACAAATCTAAATGCAGGCCTTTGTGATTTTTTTTTTCTAACCAAAATGACTAAAATAAGGCATTCTGATCCTTTGATATTGATATTCTGTATATCCATTGGCCTGCATGTGGTGGAGGGGGACCTCAGACCACTGATGGATTTGTTTTGATAAATATCGGAAGAATGCAGGACTTGCTCCTCTTTGGCTGTTTTTCACTGGCAATGATTAACAAAGTGGAGATATATACTGGTTTGTACATTGTATGAACTTTGTTTACAAGACTGAAATGATTTTATTGATGATGTTTTATTCTTTTTACTAGCGTTACCAGCTGGAGCATTGTTATCTGACGCTGTAGTGAAGTGCCAGTCTCGCTCAAATGTTGGTTTTGTGATTGATGCTTCAGACAGCATGGTGGACGTCTTTGAAAGGGAAAAGATGTTTATCAAGAAAGTTGGTGAAAGTTTGAATATTGGAGGGAAGGAAAGTCATGTAGGCATTGTAACTTTCAGTGACAAAGCTAAAGTAGTGTTGAAATTTTCTGAGAAGAACAACGCTTCAGTGTTGGAGAAATCAGTTGACAGTCTTGCATTGCTTGGTGGCACCAGCAGGCTCGACACTGCGTTGAAGCTAGCATTCGATGGTTTGTTCCAAGATCATGGAATGAGGTTGGATGTGCCGCAAGTACTTATTTTGCTGACTGATGGTGCCCAGACAAGAGACATAAGCGCAGTACCTCCATCACAAGCCATAGCGCCATTTCATGAGTCGAATGTGAAAGTACTGGTTGTGGGTATTGGTGAAAAGGCGAAGAAGGTGGAGCTAGCTGGCTTGGTAAAATCGACCAAAGATTTGTTTATGGCGAAAACTGGCGACGATCTCATTTCAGACAAAGTTTTAGCAGGAATACGAGCATCATCATGTCAGCCAGGTAAGGAAATTGAAAATATTATGCATGTGTTTACTAGCCAGGTTTGATTTATTGGCGGTTAACAAAGAGTAGATTAAATAAAAGAGAATATCCATGAAATTGCTGGTGCAGCTTATGATTGCATGTGTTCCAATTCACTGACGCGAGAAGGAGGATATTTTCAAGTACGATCGACTGTTTCTTAAAGGAAACAATGGGTGATTAGGTAAGAGTTCTGTTTCGTCGAATTGTTCAGTAGTTAAAGATACTTAGAAATGGAGACGCCAGTATGAAGCAAGGAAGCTAGCAAGCAAGCAAGGAAGCTACATTTGTTTGGTAACGTGGACTGGGTTGGACTGTGGTAGGTATGAAGCTGATATGGGGGCCTTCGTCGCCAAGGAATGGGTTGGAAATATAGCTTCTTACAAATGTTACTCTTTGTTAATTGAAGGTCCAAAGTGCAAGAACCTGATCGACATTGGTTTCATAGTGGATTCATCAGGAAGTTTGAGACGGGAATATGGAAAAGAAAAAGCGTTTGTGAAGAGCCTTGCAGAGAGCTTTGAAATCTCAGCGAATGGCAGCAGAGCTGGTATTATCACTTTCAGCTGGCATGCAGAGCACAGTGTGAAATTGAAAGATCATGCGACAACGGAGAGCTTTAAGACGGCTGTTGACAAATTGCCGCTTTTTGGACACACAACTCGCATTGACAAAGCTCTAAAAATGGCTAGGGATGAGTTGTTTAAAAGTGAGAACGGTGGCCGTACTAGTATTCCAAAACTGGTGATAGTACTGACTGATGGTGCACAGACTAAAGATGCTGATGCTGTTGATCCCGGTGACATTGCAGATGAGATACGACGCAGAGGTGTGAAGGTGATAGTTATTGGTATCGGAAGAAGAGTGAACAGCACTGAATTGCTTCACATGGCTGGAGGGGAAAAGAAGAATGTTTATCTAGCGAAAAACTTTGATGAACTGAAATCGGGATCATTTGTGGAGAGTGTCTCAAAGAGCAGCTGTAATCAAGGTAAGTGGCGTTTAATTTCGAGAGAGATGTATGATCTATAGGAAGAGGATTGCTTTGGTGATGAGAAATAAGTGATAGAGTTAAAACATTTTATTGTTAAGATCTGCACAGTGAAAAAGGCTTTTAGTTTTATTCGGTCCATTTAATGACAGTTAGAGATGCTGGTAGCTAGTTGTCAGTCGATGACAAACTTTATTTGTTTTTGTGTTTCTAAAGGAGAAGGGACTGGAATGATAGATTATGGATGTTTGATGAAAAGAAAGATGTTGAGTTATAATCAACGACTATGTTTCTGAATAGATTGCTGCTTGTTTAATGTAATGCTCAGTCGAGAGATTAATGTTTTAATGTAGTTAAATTAAGTAATTATGTTTTGGTTGCAGCAAAAGAACAGTTCCGATGCAAGCTACGAGCTGATCTAGGTTTCATTATCGACGGATCAGTTGGCAAAGCTGAAACACTAAGGAAAGAAAAGAACTTTATAAAGGGTGTTGTCAGTGCATTTGGTATATCAGAGGATGGAGCGCATGCAGGTGTGGTTGTTGGAGGAAGTCAAGAAAAATTGGCTATCAAGATGAACGAGCATATGAATTCGTCTGGTTTTGAAGTAGCCGTTTCCAGTATTGGACTGTCGGGAGCACAGGGACTGACAAGATTAGATAAAGCACTTGTGCTAGCTTATGATGAACTGTTTAGTGCAGGAAAAGGTGCGAGGGATCATGTGGGACAAGTTCTGATGCTGTTAACAACAAAGAAACAGTTAGATAGTGTTGATGGTGACTCTTTGAGTCTTGCTGTAAGCAGGTTTAATGAAGCCGGAATCAAAATGATTGTAGTTGTCGTTGGAAAGAATGCAGACAAAGATAAATTGAAGACATTAGCAAAGGATAAAAGAGATGTGTATCACGTGGAGAAATTTGACGAACTAACTGCTACATCATTACAGGAGTCGATTGCAAAGTCAGCATGCAAAGCCAGTGGTATGTATATTTGTCAATGGAGGTGTTCCAGTATTTAGTCCGTATGTCGAGCGAATTTGAGTCGGCATAAGTTTCATTGCATTGTCTTGAGTGCAATATAACTGCGTGATGATGTAGTATTTTTGAAGAGATTCAAAATATTAGTCTTGTTTCATAGGTGTGGTGATTAAGAGGAAATAGTATGTTTGTATTTTTATCGATAAAAGTCATTGAAAAATGTCATGATTCCCAATACATCATTGAAAGTGTTGAAGGTTGTAGGAGCCCTCCTGTAACGTTCCTTGTTTCAGTGAATGATTCTGCAATTGATTGATTGATCGATTGATTGATTGATTGATTGATTGATTGAGTGATTGCTTGACGGATTGGCTTATTTATTCATTTGTTTACGTATCTATTTATTGATTTGTAGTTTTGAAATGTGAAAACGTGGCAAACATTGGCTTTATTATGGATTCATCGGGCAGCCTTCGTCGGGATTATGGCAAAGAGAAAGAGTTTGTGAAAGAGCTGGCGCAGTCGTTTGAGATTTCGGCAGCCGGAAGCCGTGCTGGCGTGGTTACTTTCAGCTACAATGCAGAGGTAAGCATCAGGATGGATGAATTCAAGAAGTTGGCAGACTTTAAGAAGGCAGTGGACAGCATTCCATTGATGGGATATACGACGAGAATTGATAAGGCATTACGATTGGCAAAGGAAAAGTTGATGACTGGAGCGAGAAAAGATGCACCAAAGCTGGTTTTCTTGCTCACAGACGGTTCACAAACAAAAGATAGTGATGCTGTTGACCCAGCTGTTCTGGCAAAAGAGCTTCGTGATGATGGCATTAAGTTGATTGTGATTGGCATTGGTAAAGGAACAAAGCTAGATGAGCTAGAACGGATCGCTGGAGCATCATCGAATGTTTACTTGGCCAAGGACTTTAATGAACTTATGTCTAGTGTTTTTGTTCAAAACATTGCGAAGGCAGGATGTAAGAAAAGTAAGTGAATGCTTTTGTTTATTTTATGCTCTCTCTCTCTCTTATGTTGTGTGCCTTGGGTATATTTCACTGTTTAAGCCATTTAGGAGCGAATTAGAATTATAATCTAACAAGAAAAGGGTTTTTTCTTGTACTTCGCGAGAATCAATTTACCCAGCTTAATGTGGACATGAAGTTGGAAAATCTATGTTTTGACACGAAGTTGTGCTGTATGATAAAGCCTTGAGAGAATGGTTGCTTGATCGTGTTTCAAAGTGAATTCGTTATCTCCGCTGCTTCATGATCAATTGTACTTTTTATTTTGCATATTCTGGAGCATATTCGGATATTTGTTTCTCCTATTTGTCCGTACCATGTGTGACATTTCAGCACTGAGTTTGAAAACTGTACTGTATACAACCAATATATATGACTTTTCTTGAATGATGAATTTATTATTGGAATAATTCACTATATGCCATTTTGCAACATTTGAGCTGTTGTTTAACTGGGGGGTTAATAGCTTTGACCAAAGTTTATTACACTCAGTCAAAGGAAGCTTTACTGCACGATTTTCCTCACATATTACATTAGGTGGTGTGCGAAAAATACTATATTCTTCACTTTCTTTCCCGATTAGAATTCTGGAGTATTTTGTTTATTGACTGATCTATGCATTAATTGAATGTTGTAGCGTATTTTGTGATTGTTTTCAGTTGTGAAGCGTGCAAAATGCAACGGAGTGGCAGATGTTGGCTTCATTGTTGACTCTTCGGGCAGCCTAAGGCGAGACTATTCAAAGGAGAAGGACTTTGTCAATTTGCTAGCTGAAAATCTGAACATTTCAAGGCTGGGAAGTCACGTGTCTGTAGTATTGTTCAGCTATTACGCAGAGCTGAAAATAAAGTTTTCTGATTACACAAATATTGACGATTTCAAGTCGGCAGTAAATGCACTGCCACTGATGAAAAGTACAACTCGTATTGACAAAGCATTGAAAACTGCATACGATGAAATGTTCAATGAAAGGAACGGAATGAGAGTAAGAGTGCCAAAAGTGCTTGTCTTGCTGACAGATGGGGAGCAGACAAAAGATCGTGATGCAGTCGCTCCATCGAAAGTGGTGCAAAGGTTTCATGATGCTGGAATCAAAGTTGTGGTGGTTGGAATCGGACGATCCGTAAACCCAAGTGAGCTTCGGACGTTGGTGCGAGCAGAGAAGGATTTGTTCTTAGCGAAAGACTTTGATCAGTTGAAATCGTTGGACTTCGTGGACAGTATAACTGGGACAACATGCTTGCAGACAGGTAAGTTTGGTTTCCTTCAATTCTATTTCATATAATTTTTTTAGCATGATAGCACTGAAGTAAATAGAGAGAATGGTCATAGGAATATGATTAAGAATTAAAGTTTGTAATGAACTGAAATGCGTTGATTTATGTTTCCAGGAGATAAAAGAAGACGATATTTGTTCATGTGCCAAATTTCGAATTAGTAGGACGAACAGTACACTATTCACTATATTTTATGTTCATTGATGCAAGAGAAAAGTTTTCATTTTGCTAAACACGAAAGCACAAATGAATGGAATCAGAATATCCAGATATGCTGCAATCATTTTCTGAAAGTGAACACTTCACTGTCAGACAAAAACCACAATCTGAGTGAAAGTCGATTTTAGGAGGCGATTCTAAGATGTCATGTGTGAATAATCTCTCGTGACAACATTTCTCTCGCTCACATTGACGGTGAAATATTTTCTTTTGGGAAGCAAGGGGATATGAAATTGAAGAAATGCTTGGAGGGATCTGTATTTAGTCTTGTCGTCCGTAATCTCTTCTACTTACACATGCAACTAATATGTTTAGATGTTGAGGTTGTGTGTTTGTTTTCTCTACAGTGCCTCCATGTGACAACATTGCTGACATCGGCTTTGTGGTCGACTCTTCTGGTAGTCTGCGTCGTAGTTTTGGCAAGGAGAAAGATTTTGTAAAGATTTTGGCAGACGGGTTTGGAATTAGTAGAGACGGAAGCAGAGCAGGCATTGTGACATTCAGCTACAATGCAGTGCTCACTGCCAAGATGTCAGACCATCAGAACATGAAAGATTTCAGAGCTTCAGTAGACAAAATTCCATATATGGGGTATACGACAAGGATAGACAAAGCACTGAAAGTTGCACGAGATGAACTGTTCGTTAAGTCGAATGGGGCCCGAGCTGGTGTACCGAAGATTTTGTTCATCTTGACTGACGGATCACAAACAAAGGATAAGGATGCTGTGAACCCAGCCGGTATTGCAGCAGAAATGCGAGAAAAGCTCGGCGTGGTTATATTTGTGATTGGTATTGGAAGAAATGTGGTTCCTGTAGAGCTGAATGAAATTGCAGGAGGCATTCCTTCAAGAATGTTTTTGGCAAAGGATTTTAACGAGTTGCTGTCTTCGGTTTTCGTGGCTGGAATTTCAAAAGCATACTGCCAGAAAGGTAGCTATTCTGTAATTTTTCTTTGCACGTGCATAAATGCGATGCTTTCGTTTCCTAGTAATTTGTGGGTAAGATGACAGGGAGAAGCGTGGGATAAATTTCCAGACAGTGAGCTGATAGAGATAAATTTTATTTATAGGGATAATGGTTTGCAACGAAAGGAAATTTTACGATCGTTAGCCACCCTTTAAGGGTAGGTTCAACTCGCTTCATAAGAAACGCTCTCAGACCTAAATGGCTATCTGCTTTTGCCACTAGCGAAATTTGGTTATTTGGAGAGCTTTGATGATACATCAGTAATAGAAGGACAAATCTAAATGCAGGCCTTTGTGATTTCCTTTCTAACCAAAATGACTAAAATAAGGCATTCTGATCCTTTGATATTGATATTCTGTATATCCATTGGCCTGCATGTGGTGGAGGGGGACCTCAGACCACTAATGGATTTGTTTTGATAAATATCGGAAGAATGCAGGACTTGCTCCTCTTTGGCTGTTTTTCACTGGCAATGATTAACAAAGTGGAGATATATACTGGTTTGTACATTGTATGAACTTTGTTTACAAGACTGAAATGATTTTATTGATGATGTTTTATTCGTTTTACTAGCGTTACCAGCTGGAGCATTGTTATCTGACGCTGTAGTGAAGTGCCAGTCTCGCTCAAATGTTGGTTTTGTGATTGATGCTTCAGACAGCATGGTGGACGTCTTTGAAAGGGAAAAGATGTTTATCAAGAAAGTTGGTGAAAGTTTGAATATTGGAGGGAAGGAAAGTCATGTAGGCATTGTAACTTTCAGTGACAAAGCTAAAGTAGTGTTGAAATTTTCTGAGAAGAACAACGCTTCAGTGTTGGAGAAATCAGTTGACAGTCTTGCATTGCTTGGTGGCACCAGCAGGCTCGACACTGCGTTGAAGCTAGCATTCGATGGTTTGTTCCAAGATCATGGAATGAGGTTGGATGTGCCGCAAGTACTTATTTTGCTGACTGATGGTGCCCAGACAAGAGACATAAGCGCAGTACCTCCATCACAAGCCATAGCGCCATTCCATGAGTCGAATGTGAAAGTACTGGTTGTGGGTATTGGTGAAAAGGCGAAGAAGGTGGAGCTAGCTGGCTTGGTAAAATCGACCAAAGATTTGTTTATGGCGAAAACTGGCGACGATCTCATTTCAGACAAGGTTTTAGCAGGAATACGAGCATC
Source organism: Aurelia sp. 3 sensu Dawson et al. (2005) (assembly GCA_964020215.1). NCBI lineage: Eukaryota > Metazoa > Cnidaria > Scyphozoa > Semaeostomeae > Ulmaridae > Aurelia > Aurelia sp. 3 sensu Dawson et al. (2005). Next base: position 17,421,723 of record OZ026585.1, read on the forward strand.
ATCATGTCAGCCAGGTAAGGAAATTGAAATATTATGCATGTGTTTACTAGCCAGGTTTGATTTATTGGCGGTTAACAAAGAGTAGATTAAATAAAAGAGAATATCCATGAAATTGCTGGTGCAGCTTATGATTGCATGTGTTCCAATTGACTGACTCGAGAAGGAGGATATTTTCAAGTACGATCGACTGTTTCTTGAAGGAAACAATGGGTGATTAGGTAAGAGTTATGTTTCGTCGAATTGTTCAGTAGTTAAAGATACTTAGAAATGGAGACGCCAGTATGAAGCAAGGAAGCTAGCAAGCAAGCAAGCAAGCTACATTTGTTTGGTAACGCGGACTGGGTTGGACTGTGGTAGGTATGTAGCTGGTATGGGGGCCTTCGTCACCAAGGAATGGGTTGGAAATATAGCTTCTTACAAATGTTACTCTTTGTTAATTGAAGGTCCAAAGTGCAAGAACCTGATCGACATTGGTTTCATAGTGGATTCATCAGGAAGTTTGAGACGGGAATATGGAAAAGAAAAAGCGTTTGTGAAGAGCCTTGCAGAGAGCTTTGAAATCTCAGCGAATGGCAGCAGAGCTGGTATTATCACTTTCAGCTGGCATGCAGAGCACAGTGTGAAATTGAAAGATCATGCGACAACGGAGAGCTTTAAGGCGGCTGTTGACAAATTGCCACTTTTTGGACACACAACTCGCATTGACAAAGCTCTAAAAATGGCTAGGGATGAGTTGTTTAAAAGTGAGAACGGTGGCCGTACTAGTATTCCAAAACTGGTGATAGTACTGACTGATGGTGCACAGACTAAAGATGCTGATGCTGTTGATCCCGGTGACATTGCAGATGAGATACGACGCAGAGGTGTGAAGGTGATAGTTATTGGTATCGGAAGAAGAGTGAACAGCACTGAATTGCTTCACATGGCTGGAGGGGAAAAGAAGAATGTTTATCTAGCGAAAAACTTTGATGAACTGAAATCGGGATCATTTGTGGAGAGTGTCTCAAAGAGCAGCTGTAATCAAGGTAAGTGGCGTTTAATTTCGAGAGAGATGTATGATCTATAGGAAGAGGATTGCTTTGGTGATGAGAAATAAGTGATATTTTATTGTTAAGATCTGCACAGTGAAGAAGGCTTTTAGTTTTATTCGGTCCATTTAATGACAGTTAGAGATGCTGGTAGCTAGTTGTCAGTCGATGACAAACTTTATTTGTTTTTGTGTTTCTAAAGGAGAAGGGACTGGAATGATAGATTATGGATGTTTGATGAAAAGAAAGATGTTGAGTTATAATCAACGACTATGTTTCTGAATAGATTGCTGCTTGTTTAATGTAATGCTCAGTCGAGAGATTAATGTTTTAATGTAGTTAAATTAAGTAATTATGTTTTGGTTGCAGCAAAAGAACAGTTCCGATGCAAGCTACGAGCTGATCTAGGTTTCATTATCGACGGATCAGTTGGCAAAGCTGAAACACTAAGGAAAGAAAAGAACTTTATAAAGGGTGTTGTCAGTGCATTTGGTATATCAGAGGATGGAGCGCATGCAGGTGTGGTTGTTGGAGGAAGTCAAGAAAAATTGGCTATCAAGATGAACGAGCATATGAATTCGTCTGGTTTTGAAGTAGCCGTTTCCAGTATTGGACTGTCGGGAGCACAGGGACTGACAAGATTAGATAAAGCACTTGTGCTAGCTTATGATGAACTGTTTAGTGCAGGAAAAGGTGCGAGGGATCATGTGGGACAAGTTCTGATGCTGTTAACAACAAAGAAACAGTTAGATAGTGTTGATGGTGACTCTTTGAGTCTTGCTGTAAGCAGGTTTAATGAAGCCGGAATCAAAATGATTGTAGTTGTCGTTGGAAAGAATGCAGACAAAGATAAATTGAAGACATTAGCAAAGGATAAAAGAGATGTGTATCACGTGGAGAAATTTGACGAACTAACTGCTACATCATTACAGGAGTCGATTGCAAAGTCAGCATGCAAAGCCAGTGGTATGTATATTTGTCAATGGAGGTGTTCCAGTATTTAGTCCGTATATCGAGCGAATTTGAGTCGGCATAAGTTTCATTGCATTGTCTTGAGTGCAATATAACTGCGTGATGATGTAGTATTTTTGAAGCGATTCAAAATATTAGTCTTGTATCATAGGTGTGGTGATTAAGAGGAAAGAGTATGTTTGTATTTTTATCGATCAGACTCATTGAAAAATGTCATGATTTCCAATACATCATTGAAAGTTTTGAAGGTTGTAAGAGCCCTCCTGTAACGTTCCTTGTTTCAGTGAATGATTCTGCAATTGATTGATTGATTGATCGATTGATTGATTGATTTATTGAGTGATTGCTTGACGGATTGGCTTATTTATTCCTTTGTTTACTTATCTATTTATTGATTTGTAGTTTTGAAATGTGAAAACGTGGCAAACATTGGCTTTATTATGGATTCATCGGGCAGCCTTCGTCGGGATTATGGCAAAGAGAAAGAGTTTGTGAAAGAGCTGGCGCAGTCGTTTGAGATTTCGGCAGCCGGAAGCCGTGCTGGCGTGGTTACTTTCAGCTACAATGCAGAGGTAAGCATCAGGATGGATGAATTCAAGAAGTTGGCAGACGTTAAGAAGGCAGTGGACAGCATTCCACTGATGGGATATACGACGAGAATTGATAAGGCATTACGATTGGCAAAGGAAAAGTTGATGACTGGAGCGAGAAAAGATGCACCAAAGCTGGTTTTCTTGCTCACAGACGGTTCACAAACAAAAGATAGTGATGCTGTTGACCCAGCTGTTCTGGCAAAAGAGCTTCGTGATGATGGCATTAAGTTGATTGTGATTGGCATTGGTAAAGGAACAAAGCTAGATGAGCTAGAACGGATCGCTGGAGCATCATCGAATGTTTACTTGGCCAAGGACTTTAATGAACTTATGTCTAGTGTTTTTGTTCAAAACATTGCGAAGGCAGGATGTAAGAAAAGTAAGTGAATGCTTTTGTTTATTTTATGCTCTCTCTCTCTCTTATGTTGTGTGCCTTGGGTATATTTCACTGTTCAAGCCATTTAGGAGCGAATTAGAATTATAATCTAACAAGAGAAGGGTTTTTTCTTGTACTTCGCAAGAATCAATTTACCCAGCTTAATGTGGACATGAAGTTGGAAAATGGATGTTTTGACACGAAGTTGTGCTGTATGATAAAGCCTTGAGAGAATGGTTGCTTGATCGTGTTTCAAAGTGAATTCGTTATCTCCGCTGCTTCATGATCAATTGTACTTTTTATTTTGCGTATTCTGGAGCATATTCGGACATTTGTTTCTCCTATTTGTCCGTGCCATGTGTGACATTTCAGCACTGAGTTTGAAAACTGTACTGTATACCAGAGTCCAGAAAAAGTCACGGTTCCACGGCTGTGAGCCGGAGGAAGGTTGTGCTTTTTACTGTCGTTTTTGAGGAAGGTTTACTAATTCTATTAAGAATCCAGTTTGAGGAAAATTTCAGCTCATCTGACGCTTCTCACTGAGGAAGGGTCAGTCATTTTTGTTAAAAGCTAAGAAAAAATTTTGGGTTAGATATGTGATTAAACTATATATATTTTCCTCAAAAATACAGTATTCATTATACGGTTTCAAGGCATTAGGACACTATTTGGAATCACATAACTATCTGGTGGGCTTGCAATGTGAAGTTTATTGTGTGAATCCTGCATTTTTTCCACTTAATGATTCTTAATTTTTCTCATGGTTATTACCATATAAACTTTATATTGCAAGACACCAGCATAAGTCCACAAGATAGTTGTGCGTATCCATTTTTCTATAGCTTTTGAAATCAAATATGTTATGAAATTGTATAATTCTAAGTGCCAAAGCCTAAGCACTTACTAGGCCTAAGAAGTCCACTTATCTGCCAAGGTTAGGTACTGTTCTAAAACAATCAATTCTGTCAGGTACAATACAATAATCTATTTCTGTGGGAGTCTGGATCTCTTATCTTGACTTTCATTTCAATTTCATGCACCATCATTGATTTATTTCCCATTTTCATGGGTGAACTGAAAGTCAGCATCACAAATAGTAATAAACTTCATCATCCATCTATTATCCGTAAATTAGCAGAAACTAGCCAGCCTTCTGTACGCAGGTTAGAACTTCATTTGTAAGCTTTTTCTTTCAGCATATGCTTTCAGCTAGCAAACCAACACAACAGATTTAAAATGATTTCATAAAGACATGAACTCCAGGATCCAACCACGACCAGGCTGCCACCAAATTTCTTCTTTAAAATTAAAATTTAGTAACCCCTCCTCCAGTGACTTCAGTGTTTTTCTCATAGACATAATCCTATCATCTTGTTGTACTTCTGGTTTATGATAATGCACACATGATAAATTAACACATCACATAATTTGTTCTCTCAAAACGCCCCTTGCCATTCGCCATTTTGCCTCAAGCGAGGTTTCTTTTCCATACATGTAAACGAGACCATTTTTGGCGGGAAATGTCGGGGGCGGAGCTGAGGAACAATAGGCGGGCGTCGGGCGACACATGAATCGTATTGTTTGTTTCTATTGTGGTAAAAGGAAATATAAGTATCTATTGTGGAGAAGAATGTATGAAAGATAACCGCAAAAGAAACACAAATACAAAACATCATGGACAACCATTCTAGTCCAAATATATAGAGGGTCAACAACCGCCAAACTTTAAGCCTGAACCCTCGCAACTAGCCTGCGTGCAGACTCTACTGATTTCTTTTCAGAGAGGTTCTCCTCCAGTAGAGTCTGCTCATCGGCAACAAAATCCTTGTTCTGAGCCACGCGCGATTCCCTGAACCTATAGAGAGGGAAGGCGTAACACCCACACACAATAAGATTTCTTTGGCCAACTTTTTCCATGGAAGCGCTAATTAAATACCTGCAGACTCGAACAAAGACAGAAACGCTCATGAAAGAAAGGGGATATGCGTCAGCCAATCAGGAAAGGTTCCACGTTTCTCATGAACTGAGAACAAGGATTTGGTCGCTGATGCGCAGACTCTACAGGAGGAGAACCTGTCTGAAAAGGGATCAGTAGAGTCTGCACGCAGGCTACCTCGCAACAGCAAGAAACAATTTTTTTCTGCTTCTTGGACAAGCCAAGTTGACAGATGTGAAAAACTGATGTGAATGTAGAAAACAGTAACAAAGAACTTGCTGATTTCCATCATCAAGGGAAATCATATGCAGTTTCCAGCAGATCAAGGCTGGCAGTAGAGCAGAGAAAAGGAAAACAGAAGAAATATAAACTGTTAATGCTGAATCTGATTTAGCTCACACTCTAAATGAATTTAATGCACATATAAGAAATTAAGAAATTCGATACTCTTTCTGAATTCAATGCATTCCAACAATCAAAGGATGAAGTCAAACCTGACTTTCAATTTGATAACAAATCAAAATGCCATCTTTTTATCCAGGATTCAAGGCCAGCCAGAGGCATGCATACCTGACCTTGCTCAGGAATATTCCATATTTTATAGCAAGACTTGCAGAGATAAGGTTTTAAAAGATGTTGCAAGTCACTTTCGCAACATTGATGTAACATTGATATGAATAACTTCACGATGTTCATAATATTTTAGGACAAACTCACTTTGTTTGAACAATTTGAGTTAAATTAGTATGTGTGATTTTTTAAAACGGTTTCCATCCTATATGATAGAATGGACATAGAATGTTCATATTATCACAAGATATGGAAGTGGTGGTTTCTAGATTTGTGGTTAAAAACAGTGCAAAGAGTTCGAAATTTCGTTATTTTGATTTTCTAAAATGAGGAAGGTTCAGCCTATACAATTTGACAGCCGGAGGAAGGTTTGACCTTTTTCTGGACTCTGCTGTATACAACCAATATATATGACTTTTCTTGAATGATGAATTTATTATTGGAATAATTCACTATATGCCATTTTGCAACATTTGAGCTGTTGTTTAACTGGGGGGTTAATAGCTTTGACCAAAGTTAATTACACTCAGTCAAAGTAAGTTTTACTGCACGATATTCCTCACATATTACATTAGGTGGTGTGCGAAAAAATACTATATTCTTCACTTTCTTTCCCGATTAGAATTCTGGAGTATTTTGTTGATTGACTGATCTATGCATTAATTGAATGTTGTAGCGTATTTTGTGATTGTTTTCAGTTGTGAAGCGTGCAAAATGCAACGGAGTGGCAGATGTTGGCTTCATTGTTGACTCTTCGGGCAGCCTAAGGCGAGACTATTCAAAGGAGAAGGACTTTGTCAATTTGCTAGCTGAAAATCTGAACATTTCAAGGCTGGGAAGTCACGTGTCTGTAGTATTGTTCAGCTATTACGCAGAGCTGAAAATAAAGTTTTCTGATTACACAAATATTGACGATTTCAAGTCGGCAGTAAATGCACTGCCACTGATGAAAAGTACAACTCGTATTGACAAAGCATTGAAAACTGCATACGATGAAATGTTCAATGAAAGGAACGGAATGAGAGTAAGAGTGCCAAAAGTGCTTGTCTTGCTGACAGATGGGGAGCAGACAAAAGATCGTGATGCAGTCGCTCCATCGAAAGTGGTGCAAAGGTTTCATGATGCTGGAATCAAAGTTGTGGTGGTTGGAATCGGACGATCCGTAAACCCAAGTGAGCTTCGGACGTTGGTGCGAGCAGAGAAGGATTTGTTCTTAGCGAAAGACTTTGATCAGTTGAAATCGTTGGACTTCGTGGACAGTATAACTGGGACAACATGCTTGCAGACAGGTAAGTTTGGTTCCCTTGAACTCTATTCCATATATTTTTTTTAGCATGATAGCACTGAAGTAAATAGAGAGAATGGTCATAAGAATATGATTAAAAATTGAAGTTTGTAATGAACTGAAATGCGTTGCTTTATGTTTCCAGAAGATAAAAGAAGACGATATTTGTTCATGCGCCAAATTTCGAATTAGTAGGACGAACAGTACACTATTCACTATATTTTATGTTCATTGATGCAAGAGAAAAGTTTTAATTTTGCTAAACACGAAAGCACAAATGTATGGAATCAGAATATCCAGATATGCTGCAATCATTTTCTGAAAGTGAACATTTCACTGTCAGACAAAAACCACAATCTGAGTGAAAGTCGAATTTAAGAGGCGATTCTAAGATGTCATGTCTGAATAATCTCTCGTGACAACATTTCTCTCGCTCACATTGACGGTGAAATATTTTCTTTTGGGAAGCAAGGGGATATGAAATTGAAGAAATGCTTGGAGGGATCTGTATTTAGTCTTGTCGTCCGTAATCTCTTCTACTTACACATGAAACTAATATGTTTAGATGTTGAGGTTGTGTGTTTCTTTTCTCTACAGTGCCTCCATGTGACAACATTGCTGACATCGGCTTTGTGGTCGACTCTTCTGGTAGTCTGCGTCGTAGTTTTGGCAAGGAGAAAGATTTTGTAAAGATTTTGGCAGACGGGTTTGGAATTAGTAGAGACGGGAGCAGAGCAGGCATTGTGACATTCAGCTACAATGCAGTGCTCACTGCCAAGATGTCAGACCATCAGAACATGAAAGATTTCAGAGCTTCAGTAGACAAAATTCCATATATGGGGTATACGACAAGGATAGACAAAGCACTGAAAGTTGCACGAGATGAACTGTTCTTTAAGTCGAATGGGGCCCGAGCTGGTGTACCGAAGATTTTGTTCATCTTGACTGACGGATCACAAACAAAGGATAAGGATGCTGTGAACCCAGCCGGTATTGCAGCAGAAATGCGAGAAAAGCTCGGCGTGGTTATATTTGTGATTGGTATTGGAAGAAATGTGGTTCCTGTAGAGCTGAATGAAATTGCAGGAGGCATTCCTTCAAGAATGTTTTTGGCAAAGGATTTTAACGAGTTGCTGTCTTCGGTTTTCGTGGCTGGAATTTCAAAAGCATACTGCCAGAAAGGTAGCTATTCTGTAATTTTTCTTTGCACGTGCATAAATGCGATGCTTTCGTTTCCTAGTAATTTGTGGGTAAGATGACAGGGAGAAGCGTGGGATAAATTTCCAGACAGTGAGCTGATAGAGATAAATTTTATTGATAGGGATAATGGTTTGCAACGAAAGGAAATTTTACGATCGTTAGCCACCCTTTAAGGGTAGGTTCAACTCGCTTCATAAGAAACGCTCTCAGACCTAAATGGCTATCTGCTTTTGCCACTAGCGAAATTTGGTTATTTGGAGAGCTTTGATGATACATCAGTAATAGAAGGACAAATCTAAATGCAGGCCTTTGTGATTTTTTTTTTCTAACCAAAATGACTAAAATAAGGCATTCTGATCCTTTGATATTGATATTCTGTATATCCATTAGATTAGCCTGCATGTGGTGGAGGGGGACCTCAGACCACTAATGGATTTGTTTTGATAAATATCGGAAGAATGCAGGACTTGCTCCTCTTTGGCTGTTTTTCACTGGCAATGATTAACAAAGTGGAGATATATACTGGTTTGTACATTGTATGAGCTTTGTTTACAAGACTGAAATGATTTTATTGATGATGTTTTATTCGTTTTACTAGCGTTACCAGCTGGAGCATTGTTATCTGACGCTGTAGTGAAGTGCCAGTCTCGCTCAAATGTTGGTTTTGTGATTGATGCTTCAGACAGCATGGTGGACGTCTTTGAAAGGGAAAAGATGTTTATCAAGAAAGTTGGTGAAAGTTTGAATATTGGAGGGAAGGAAAGTCATGTAGGCATTGTAACTTTCAGTGACAAAGCTAAAGTAGTGTTGAAATTTTCTGAGAAGAACAACGCTTCAGTGTTGGAGAAATCAGTTGACAGTCTTGCATTGCTTGGTGGCACCAGCAGGCTCGACACTGCGTTGAAGCTAGCATTCGATGGTTTGTTCCAAGATCATGGAATGAGGTTGGATGTGCCGCAAGTACTTATTTTGCTGACTGATGGTGCCCAGACAAGAGACATAAGCGCAGTACCTCCATCACAAGCCATAGCGCCATTCCATGAGTCGAATGTGAAAGTACTGGTTGTGGGTATTGGTGAAAAGGCGAAGAAGGTGGAGCTAGCTGGCTTGGTAAAATCGACCAAAGATTTGTTTATAGCGAAAACTGGCGACGATCTCATTTCAGACAAGGTTTTAGCAGGAATACGAGCATCATCATGTCAGCCAGGTAAGGAAATTGAAAATATTATGCATGTGTTTACTAGCCAGGTTTGATTTATTGGCGGTTAACAAAGAGTAGATTAAATAAAAGAGAATATCCATGAAATTGCTGGTGCAGCTTATGATTGCATGTGTTCCAATTCACTGACGCGAGAAGGAGGATATTTTCAAGTACGATCGACTGTTTCTTAAAGGAAACAATGGGTGATTAGGTAAGAGTTCTGTTTCGTCGAATTGTTCAGTAGTTAAAGATACTTAGAAATGGAGACGCCAGTATGAAGCAAGGAAGCTAGCAAGCAAGCAAGGAAGCTACATTTGTTTGGTAACGTGGACTGGGTTGGACTGTGGTAGGTATGAAGCTGATATGGGGGCCTTCGTCGCCAAGGAATGGGTTGGAAATATAGCTTCTTACAAATGTTACTCTTTGTTAATTGAAGGTCCAAAGTGCAAGAACCTGATCGACATTGGTTTCATAGTGGATTCATCAGGAAGTTTGAGACGGGAATATGGAAAAGAAAAAGCGTTTGTGAAGAGCCTTGCAGAGAGCTTTGAAATCTCAGCGAATGGCAGCAGAGCTGGTATTATCACTTTCAGCTGGCATGCAGAGCACAGTGTGAAATTGAAAGATCATGCGACAACGGAGAGCTTTAAGGCGGCTGTTGACAAATTGCCGCTTTTTGGACACACAACTCGCATTGACAAAGCTCTAAAAATGGCTAGGGATGAGTTGTTTAAAAGTGAGAACGGTGGCCGTACTAGTATTCCAAAACTGGTGATAGTACTGACTGATGGTGCACAGACTAAAGATGCTGATGCTGTTGATCCCGGTGACATTGCAGATGAGATACGACGCAGAGGTGTGAAGGTGATAGTTATTGGTATCGGAAGAAGAGTGAACAGCACTGAATTGCTTCACATGGCTGGAGGGGAAAAGAAGAATGTTTATCTAGCGAAAAACTTTGATGAACTGAAATCGGGATCATTTGTGGAGAGTGTCTCAAAGAGCAGCTGTAATCAAGGTAAGTGGCGTTTAATTTCGAGAGAGATGTATGATCTATAGGAAGAGGATTGCTTTGGTGATGAGAAATAAGTTATATTTTATTGTTAAGATCTGCACAGTGAAGAAGGCTTTTAGTTTTATTCGGTCCATTTAATGACAGTTAGAGATGCTGGTAGCTAGTTGTCAGTCGATGACAAACTTTATTTGTTTTTGTGTTTCTAAAGGAGAAGGGACTGGAATGATAGATTATGGATGTTTGATGAAAAGAAAGATGTTGAGTTATAATCAACGACTATGTTTCTGAATAGATTGCTGCTTGTTTAATGTAATGCTCAGTCGAGAGATTAATGTTTTAATGTAGTTAAATTAAGTAATTGTGTTTTGGTTGCAGCAAAAGAACAGTTCCGATGCAAGCTACGAGCTGATCTAGGTTTCATTATCGACGGATCAGTTGGCAAAGCTGAAACACTAAGGAAAGAAAAGAACTTTATAAAGGGTGTTGTCAGTGCATTTGGTATATCAGAGGATGGAGCGCATGCAGGTGTGGTTGTTGGAGGAAGTCAAGAAAAATTGGCTATCAAGATGAACGAGCATATGAATTCGTCTGGTTTTGAAGTAGCCGTTTCCAGTATTGGACTGTCGGGAGCACAGGGACTGACAAGATTAGATAAAGCACTTGTGCTAGCTTATGATGAACTTTTTAGTGCAGGAAAAGGTGCGAGGGATCATGTGGGACAAGTTCTGATGCTGTTAACAACAAAGAAACAGTTAGATAGTGTTGATGGTGACTCTTTGAGTCTTGCTGTAAGCAGGTTTAATGAAGCCGGAATCAAAATGATTGTAGTTGTCGTTGGAAAGAATGCAGACAAAGATAAATTGAAGACATTAGCAAAGGATAAAAGAGATGTGTATCACGTGGAGAAATTTGGCGAACTAACTGCTACATCATTACAGGAGTCGATTGCAAAGTCAGCATGCAAAGCCAGTGGTATGTATATTTGTCAATGGAGGTGTTCCAGTATTTAGTCCGTATGTCGAGCGAATTTGAGTCGGCATAAGTTTCATTGCATTGTCTTGAGTGCAATATAACTGCGTGATGATGTAGTATTTTTGAAGCGATTCAAAATATTAGTCTTGTATCATAGGTGTGGTGATTAAGAGGAAAGAGTATGTTTGTATTTTTATGGATCAGACTCATTGAAAAATGTCATGATTCCCAATACATCATTGAAAGTGTTGAAGGTTGTAAGAGCCCTCCTGTAACGTTCCTTGTTTCAGTGAATGATTCTGCAATTGATTGATTGATTGATCGATTGATTGATTGATTTATTGAGTGATTGCTTGACGGATTGGCTTATTTTTTCCTTTGTTTACTTTTCTATTTATTGATTTGTAGTTTTGAAATGTGAAGACGTGGCAAACATTGGCTTTATTATGGATTCATCGGGCAGCCTTCGTCGGGATTATGTCAAAGAGAAAGAGTTTGTGAAAGAGCTGGCGCAGTCGTTTGAGATTTCGGCAGCCGGAAGCCGTGCTGGCGTGGTTACTTTCAGCTACAATGCAGAGGTAAGCATCAGGATGGATGAATTCAAGAAGTTGGCAGACTTTAAGAAGGCAGTGGACAGCATTCCATTGATGGGATATACGACGAGAATTGATAAGGCATTACGATTGGCAAAGGAAAAGTTGATGACTGGAGCGAGAAAAGATGCACCAAAGCTGGTTTTCTTGCTCACAGACGGTTCACAAACAAAAGATAGTGATGCTGTTGACCCAGCTGTTCTGGCAAAAGAGCTTCGTGATGATGGCATTAAGTTGATTGTGATTGGCATTGGTAAAGGAACAAAGCTAGATGAGCTAGAACGGATCGCTGGAGCATCATCGAATGTTTACTTGGCCAAGGACTTTAATGAACTTATGTCTAGTGTTTTTGTTCAAAACATTGCGAAGGCAGGATGTAAGAAAAGTAAGTGAATGCTTTTGTTTATTTTATGCTCTCTCTCTCTCTCTTATGTTGTGTGCCTTGGGTATATTTCACTGTTTAAGCCATTTAGGAGCGAATTAGAATTATAATCTAACAAGAAAAGGGTTTTTTCTTGTACTTCGCGAGAATCAATTTACCCAGCTTAATGTGGACATGAAGTTGGAAAATGGATGTTTTGACACGAAGTTGTGCTGTATGATAAAGCCTTGAGAGAATGGTTGCTTGATCGTGTTTCAAAGTGAATTCGTTATCTCCGCTGCTTCATGATCAATTGTACTTTTTATTTTGCGTATTCTGGAGCATATTCGGACATTTGTTTCTCCTATTTGTCCGTGCCATGTGTGACATTTCAGCACTGAGTTTGAAAACTGTACTGTATACCAGAGTCCAGAAAAAGTCACGGTTCCACGGCTGTGAGCCGGAGGAAGGTTGTGCTTTTTACTGTCGTTTTTGAGGAAGGTTTACTAATTCTATTAAGAATCCAGTTTGAGGAAAATTTCAGCTCATCTGACGCTTCTCACTGAGGAAGGGTCAGTCATTTTTGTTAAAAGCTAAGAAAAAATTTTGGGTTAGATATGTGATTAAACTATATATATTTTCCTCAAAAATACAGTATTCATTATACGGTTTCAAGGCATTAGGACACTATTTGGAATCACATAACTATCTGGTGGGCTTGCAATGTGAAGTTTATTGTGTGAATCCTGCATTTTTTCCACTTAATGATTCTTAATTTTTCTCATGGTTATTACCATATAAACTTTATATTGCAAGACACCAGCATAAGTCCACAAGATAGTTGTGCGTATCCATTTTTCTATAGCTTTTGAAATCAAATATGTTATGAAATTGTATAATTCTAAGTGCCAAAGCCTAAGCACTTACTAGGCCTAAGAAGTCCACTTATCTGCCAAGGTTAGGTACTGTTCTAAAACAATCAATTCTGTCAGGTACAATACAATAATCTATTTCTGTGGGAGTCTGGATCTCTTATCTTGACTTTCATTTCAATTTCATGCACCATCATTGATTTATTTCCCATTTTCATGGGTGAACTGAAAGTCAGCATCACAAATAGTAATAAACTTCATCATCCATCTATTATCCGTAAATTAGCAGAAACTAGCCAGCCTTCTGTACGCAGGTTAGAACTTCATTTGTAAGCTTTTTCTTTCAGCATATGCTTTCAGCTAGCAAACCAACACAACAGATTTAAAATGATTTCATAAAGACATGAACTCCAGGATCCAACCACGACCAGGCTGCCACCAAATTTCTTCTTTAAAATTAAAATTTAGTAACCCCTCCTCCAGTGACTTCAGTGTTTTTCTCATAGACATAATCCTATCATCTTGTTGTACTTCTGGTTTATGATAATGCACACATGATAAATTAACACATCACATAATTTGTTCTCTCAAAACGCCCCTTGCCATTCGCCATTTTGCCTCAAGCGAGGTTTCTTTTCCATACATGTAAACGAGACCATTTTTGGCGGGAAATGTCGGGGGCGGAGCTGAGGAACAATAGGCGGGCGTCGGGCGACACATGAATCGTATTGTTTGTTTCTATTGTGGTAAAAGGAAATATAAGTATCTATTGTGGAGAAGAATGTATGAAAGATAACCGCAAAAGAAACACAAATACAAAACATCATGGACAACCATTCTAGTCCAAATATATAGAGGGTCAACAACCGCCAAACTTTAAGCCTGAACCCTCGCAACTAGCCTGCGTGCAGACTCTACTGATTTCTTTTCAGAGAGGTTCTCCTCCAGTAGAGTCTGCTCATCGGCAACAAAATCCTTGTTCTGAGCCACGCGCGATTCCCTGAACCTTTTGAGAGGGAAGGCGTAACACCCACACACAATAAGATTTCTTTGGCCAACTTTTTCCATGGAAGCGCTAATTAAATACCTGCAGACTCGAACAAAGACAGAAACGCTCATGAAAGAAAGGGGATATGCGTCAGCCAATCAGGAAAGGTTCCACGTTTCTCATGAACTGAGAACAAGGATTTGGTCGCTGATGCGCAGACTCTACAGGAGGAGAACCTGTCTGAAAAGGGATCAGTAGAGTCTGCACGCAGGCTACCTCGCAACAGCAAGAAACAATTTTTTTCTGCTTCTTGGACAAGCCAAGTTGACAGATGTGAAAAACTGATGTGAATGTAGAAAACAGTAACAAAGAACTTGCTGATTTCCATCATCAAGGGAAATCATATGCAGTTTCCAGCAGATCAAGGCTGGCAGTAGAGCAGAGAAAAGGAAAACAGAAGAAATATAAACTGTTAATGCTGAATCTGATTTAGCTCACACTCTAAATGAATTTAATGCACATATAAGAAATTAAGAAATTCGATACTCTTTCTGAATTCAATGCATTCCAACAATCAAAGGATGAAGTCAAACCTGACTTTCAATTTGATAACAAATCAAAATGCCATCTTTTTATCCAGGATTCAAGGCCAGCCAGAGGCATGCATACCTGACCTTGCTCAGGAATATTCCATATTTTATAGCAAGACTTGCAGAGATAAGGTTTTAAAAGATGTTGCAAGTCACTTTCGCAACATTGATGTAACATTGATATGAATAACTTCACGATGTTCATAATATTTTAGGACAAACTCACTTTGTTTGAACAATTTGAGTTAAATTAGTATGTGTGATTTTTTAAAACGGTTTCCATCCTATATGATAGAATGGACATAGAATGTTCATATTATCACAAGATATGGAAGTGGTGGTTTCTAGATTTGTGGTTAAAAACAGTGCAAAGAGTTCGAAATTTCGTTATTTTGATTTTCTAAAATGAGGAAGGTTCAGCCTATACAATTTGACAGCCGGAGGAAGGTTTGACCTTTTTCTGGACTCTGCTGTATACAACCAATATATATGACTTTTCTTGAATGATGAATTTATTATTGGAATAATTCACTATATGCCATTTTGCAACATTTCAGCTGTTGATTAACTGGGGGGTTAATAGCTTTGATCAAAGTTTATTACACTCAGTCAAAGTAAGTTTTACTGCACGATATTCCTCACGTATTACATTAGGTGGTGTGCGAAAAATACTATATTCTTCACTTTCTTTCCCGATTAGAATTCTGGAGTATTTTGTTTATTGACTGATCTATGCATTAATTGAATGTTGTAGCGTATTTTGTGATTGTTTTCAGTTGTGAAGCGTGCAAAATGCAACGGAGTGGCAGATGTTGGCTTCATTGTTGACTCTTCGGGCAGCCTAAGGCGAGACTATTCAAAGGAGAAGGACTTTGTCAATTTGCTAGCTGAAAATCTGAACATTTCAAGGCTGGGAAGTCACGTGTCTGTAGTATTGTTCAGCTATTACGCAGAGCTGAAAATAAAGTTTTCTGATTACACAAATATTGACGATTTCAAGTCGGCAGTAAATGCACTGCCACTGATGAAAAGTACAACTCGTATTGACAAAGCATTGAAAACTGCATACGATGAAATGTTCAATGAAAGGAACGGAATGAGAGTAAGAGTGCCAAAAGTGCTTGTCTTGCTGACAGATGGGGAGCAGACAAAAGATCGTGATGCAGTCGCTCCATCGAAAGTGGTGCAAAGGTTTCATGATGCTGGAATCAAAGTTGTGGTGGTTGGAATCGGACGATCCGTAAACCCAAGTGAGCTTCGGACGTTGGTGCGAGCAGAGAAGGATTTGTTCTTAGCGAAAGACTTTGATCAGTTGAAATCGTTGGACTTCGTGGACAGTATAACTGGGACAACATGCTTGCAGACAGGTAAGTTTGGTTTCCTTCAACTCTATTTCATATAATTTTTTTAGCATGATAGCACTGAAGTAAATAGAGAGAATGGTCATAAGAATATGATTAAAAATTGAAGTTTGTAATGAACTGAAATGCGTTGCTTTATGTTTCCAGAAGATAAAAGAAGACGATATTTGTTCATGCGCCAAATTTCGAATTAGTAGGACGAACAGTACACTATTCACTATATTTTATGTTCATTGATGCAAGAGAAAAGTTTTCATTTTGCTAAACACGAAAGCACAAATGTATGGAATCAGAATATCCAGATATGCTGCAATTATTTTCTGAAAGTGAACATTTCACTGTCAGACAAAAACCACAATCTGAGTGAAAGTCGAATTTAAGAGGCGATTCTAAGATGTCATGTCTGAATAATCTCTCGTGACAACATTTCTCTCGCTCACATTGACGGTGAAATATTTTCTTTTGGGAAGCAAGGGGATATGAAATTGAAGAAATGCTTGGAGGGATCTGTATTTAGTCTTGTCGTCCGTAATCTCTTCTACTTACACATGAAACTAATATGTTTAGATGTTGAGGTTGTGTGTTTCTTTTCTCTACAGTGCCTCCATGTGACAACATTGCTGACATCGGCTTTGTGGTCGACTCTTCTGGTAGTCTGCGTCGTAGTTTTGGCAAGGAGAAAGATTTTGTAAAGATTTTGGCAGACGGGTTTGGAATTAGTAGAGACGGGAGCAGAGCAGGCATTGTGACATTCAGCTACAATGCAGTGCTCACTGCCAAGATGTCAGACCATCAGAACATGAAAGATTTCAGAGCTTCAGTAGACAAAATTCCATATATGGGGTATACGACAAGGATAGACAAAGCACTGAAAGTTGCACGAGATGAACTGTTCGTTAAGTCGAATGGGGCCCGAGCTGGTGTACCGAAGATTTTGTTCATCTTGACTGACGGATCACAAACAAAGGATAAGGATGCTGTGAACCCAGCCGGCATTGCAGCAGAAATGCGAGAAAAGCTCGGCGTGGTTATATTTGTGATTGGTATTGGAAGAAATGTGGTTCCTGTAGAGCTGAATGAAATTGCAGGAGGCATTCCTTCAAGAATGTTTTTGGCAAAGGATTTTAACGAGTTGCTGTCTTCGGTTTTCGTGGCTGGAATTTCAAAAGCATACTGCCAGAAAGGTAGCTATTCTGTAATTTTTCTTTGCACGTGCATAAATGCGATGCTTTCGTTTCCTAGTAATTTGTGGGTAAGATGACAGGGAGAAGCGTGGGATAATTTTCAAGACAATGAGCTGATAGAGATAAATTTTATTCATAGGGATAATGGTTGGCAACGAAAGGAAATTTTACGATCGTTAGCCACCCTTTAAGGGTAGGTTCAACTCGCTTCATGACAAACGCTCTCAGACCGAAATGGCTATCTGCTTTTGCCACTAGCGAAATTTGGTTATTTGGAGAGCTTTGATGATACATCAGTAATAGAAGGACAAATCTAAATGCAGGCCTTTTGTGATTTTTTTTCTAACCAAAATGACTAAAATAAGGCATTCTGATCCTTTGATATTGATATTCTGTATATCCATTGGCCTGCATGTGGTGGAGGTGGACCTCAGACCACTAATGGATTTGTTTTGATAAATATCGGAAGAATGCAGGACTTGCTCCTCTTTGGCTGTTTTTCACTGGCAATGATTAACAAAGTGGAGATATATACTGGTTTGTACATGGTATGAACTGGGTTCACAAGACTGAAATGATTTTATTGATGATGTTTTATTCGTTTTACTAGCGTTACCAGCTGGAGCATTGTTATCTGACGCTGTAGTGAAGTGCCAGTCTCGCTCAAATGTTGGTTTTGTGATTGATGCTTCAGACAGCATGGTGGACGTCTTTGAAAAGGAAAAGATGTTTATCAAGAAAGTTGGTGAAAGTTTGAATATTGGAGGGAAGGAAAGTCATGTAGGCATTGTAACTTTCAGTGACAAAGCTAAAGTAGTGTTGAAATTTTCTGAGAAGAACAACGCTTCAGTATTGGAGAAATCAGTTGACAGTCTTGCATTACTTGGTGGCACCAGCAGGCTCGACACCGCGTTGAAGCTAGCATTCGATGGTTTGTTCCAAGATCATGGAATGAGGTTGGATGTGCCGCAAGTACTTATTTTGCTGACTGATGGTGCCCAGACAAGAGACATAAGCGCAGTACCTCCATCACAAGCCATAGCGCCATTCCATGAGTCGAATGTGAAAGTACTGGTTGTGGGTATTGGTGGAAAGGCGAAGAAGGTGGAGCTAGCTGGCTTGGTAAAATCGACCAAAGATTTGTTTATGGCGAAAACTGGCGACGATCTCATTTCAGACAAGGTTTTAGCAGGAATACGAGCATCATCATGTCAGCCAGGTAAGGAAATTGAAAATATTATGCATGTGTTTACTAGCCAGGTTTGATTTATTGGCGGTTAACAAAGAGTAGATTAAATAAAAGAGAATATCCATGAAATTGCTGGTGCAGCTTATGATTGCATGTGTTCCAATTGACTGACTCGAGAAGGAGGATATTTTCAAGTACGATCGACTGTTTCTTGAAAGAAACAATGGGTGATTAGGTAAGAGTTATGTTTCGTCGAATTGTTCAGTAGTTAAAGATACTTAGAAATGGAGACGCCAGTATGAAGCAAGGAAGCTAGCAAGCAAGCAAGGAAGCTACATTTGTTTGGTAACGCGGACTGGGTTGGACTGTGGTAGGTATGTAGCTGATATGGGGGCCTTCGTCACCAAGGAATGGGTTGGAAATATAGCTTCTTACAAATGTTACTCTTTGTTAATTGAAGGTCCAAAGTGCAAGAACCTGATCGACATTGGTTTCATAGTGGATTCATCAGGAAGTTTGAGACGGGAATATGGAAAAGAAAAAGCGTTTGTGAAGAGCCTTGCAGAGAGCTTTGAAATCTCAGCGAATGGCAGCAGAGCTGGTATTATCACTTTCAGCTGGCATGCAGAGCACAGTGTGAAATTGAAAGATCATGCGACAACGGAGAGCTTTAAGGTGGCTGTTGACAAATTGCCGCTTTTTGGACACACAACTCGCATTGACAAAGCTCTAAAAATGGCTAGGGATGAGTTGTTTAAAAGTGAGAACGGTGGCCGTACTAGTATTCCAAAACTGGTGATAGTACTGACTGATGGTGCGCAGACTAAAGATGCTGATGCTGTTGATCCCGGTGACATTGCAGATGAGATACGACGCAGAGGTGTGAAGGTGATAGTTATTGGTATCGGAAGAAGAGTGAACAGCACTGAATTGCTTCACATGGCTGGAGGGGAAAAGAAGAATGTTTATCTAGCGAAAAACTTTGATGAACTGAAATCGGGATCATTTGTGGAAAGTGTCTCAAAGAGCAGCTGTAATCAAGGTAAGTGGCGTTTAATTTCGAGAGAGATGTATGATCTATAGGAAGAGGATTGCTTTGGTGATGAGAAATAAGTGATATTTTATTGTTAAGATCTGCACAGTGAAGAAGGCTTTTAGTTTTATTCGGTCCATTTAATGACAGTTAGAGATGCTGGTAGCTAGTTGTCAGTCGATGACAAACTTTATTTGTTTTTGTGTTTCTAAAGGAGAAGGGACTGGAATGATAGATTATGGATGTTTGATGAAAAGAAAGATGTTGAGTTATAATCAACGACTATGTTTCTGAATAGATTGCTGCTTGTTTAATGTAATGCTCAGTCGAGAGATTAATGTTTTAATGTAGTTAAATTAAGTAATTATGTTTTGGTTGCAGCAAAAGAACAGTTCCGATGCAAGCTACGAGCTGATCTAGGTTTCATTATCGACGGATCAGTTGGCAAAGCTGAAACACTAAGGAAAGAAAAGAACTTTATAAAGGGTGTTGTCAGTGCATTTGGTATATCAGAGGATGGAGCGCATGCAGGTGTGGTTGTTGGAGGAAGTCAAGAAAAATTGGCTATCAAGATGAACGAGCATATGAATTCGTCTGGTTTTGAAGTAGCCGTTTCCAGTATTGGACTGTCGGGAGCACAGGGACTGACAAGATTAGATAAAGCACTTGTGCTAGCTTATGATGAACTTTTTAGTGCAGGAAAAGGTGCGAGGGATCATGTGGGACAAGTTCTGATGCTGTTAACAACAAAGAAACAGTTAGATAGTGTTGATGGTGACTCTTTGAGTCTTGCTGTAAGCAGGTTTAATGAAGCCGGAATCAAAATGATTGTAGTTGTCGTTGGAAAGAATGCAGACAAAGATAAATTGAAGACATTAGCAAAGGATAAAAGAGATGTGTATCACGTGGAGAAATTTGGCGAACTAACTGCTACATCATTACAGGAGTCGATTGCAAAGTCAGCATGCAAAGCCAGTGGTATGTATATTTGTCAATGGAGGTGTTCCAGTATTTAGTCCGTATGTCGAGCGAATTTGAGTCGGCATAAGTTTCATCGCATTGTCTTGAGTGCAATATAACTGCGTGATGATGTAGTATTTTTGAAGCGATTCAAAATATTAGTCTTGTATCATAGGTGTGGTGATTAAGAGGAAATAGTATGTTTGTATTTTTATGGATCAGACTCATTGAAAAATGTCATGATTCCCAATACATCATTGAAAGTGTTGAAGGTTGTAAGAGCCCTCCTGTAACGTTCCTTGTTTCAGTGAATGATTCTGCAATTGATTGATTGATTGATTGATCGATTGATTGATTGATTTATTGAGTGATTGCTTGACGGATTGGCTTATTTATTCCTTTGTTTACTTATCTATTTATTGATTTGTAGTTTTGAAATGTGAAAACGTGGCAAACATTGGCTTTATTATGGATTCATCGGGCAGCCTTCGTCGGGATTATGGCAAAGAGAAAGAGTTTGTGAAAGAGCTGGCGCAGTCGTTTGAGATTTCGGCAGCCGGAAGCCGTGCTGGCGTGGTTACTTTCAGCTACAATGCAGAGGTAAGCATCAGGATGGATGAATTCAAGAAGTTGGCAGACTTTAAGAAGGCAGTGGACAGCATTCCATTGATGGGATATACGACGAGAATTGATAAGGCATTACGATTGGCAAAGGAAAAGTTGATGACTGGAGCGAGAAAAGATGCACCAAAGCTGGTTTTCTTGCTCACAGACGGTTCACAAACAAAAGATAGTGATGCTGTTGACCCAGCTGTTCTGGCAAAAGAGCTTCGTGATGATGGCATTAAGTTGATTGTGATTGGCATTGGTAAAGGAACAAAGCTAGATGAGCTAGAACGGATCGCTGGAGCATCATCGAATGTTTATTTGGCCAAGGACTTTAATGAACTTATGTCTAGTGTTTTTGTTCAAAACATTGCGAAGGCAGGATGTAAGAAAAGTAAGCGAATGCTCTTGTTTATTTTATGCTCTCTCTCTCTTATGTTGTGTCCCTTGGGTATACTTCACTGTTTAAGCCATTTAGGAGCGAATTAGAATTATAATCTAACAAGAAAAGAGTTTTTTCTTGTACTTCGCGAGAATCAATTTACCCAGCTTAATGTGGACATAAAGTTGGAAAATCGATGTTTTGACACAAAGTTGTGCTGTATGATAAAGCCTTGAGAGAATGGTTGCTTGATCGTGTTTCAAAGTGAATTCGTTATCTCCGCTGCTTCATGATCAATTGTACTTTTTATTTTGCGTATTCTGGAGCATATTCGGATATTTGTTTCTCCTATTTGTCCGTGCCATGTGTGACATTTCAGCACTGAGTTTGAAAACTGAACTGTATACAACCAATATATATGACTTTTCTTGAATGATGAATTTATCGTTGGAATAATTCTCTATATGCCATTTTGCAACATTTGAGCTGTTGTTTAACTGGGGCTTTGACCAAAGTTTATTACAATCAGTCAAAGGAAGCTTTACTGCACGATTTTCCTCACATATTACATTAGATGGTGTGCGAACAATACTATATTCTTCACTTTCTTTCCTGATTGGAATTCTGGAGTATTTTGTTGATTGACTGATCTATGCATTACTTGAATGTTGTAGCGTATTTTGTGATTGTTTTCAGTTGTGAAGCGTGCAAAATGCAACGGAGTGGCAGATGTTGGCTTCATTGTTGACTCTTCGGGCAGCCTAAGGCGAGACTATTCAAAGGAGAAGGACTTTGTCAATTTGCTAGCTGAAAATCTGAACATTTCAAGGCTGGGAAGTCACGTGTCTGTAGTATTGTTCAGCTATTACGCAGAGCTGAAAATAAAGTTTTCTGATTACACAAATATTGACGATTTCAAGTTGGCAGTAAATGCACTGCCACTGATGAAAAGTACAACTCGTATTGACAAAGCATTGAAAACTGCATACGATGAAATGTTCAATGAAAGGAACGGAATGAGAGTAAGAGTGCCAAAAGTGCTTGTCTTGCTGACAGATGGGGAGCAGACAAAAGATCGTGATGCAGTCGCTCCATCGAAAGTGGTGCAAAGGTTTCATGATGCTGGAATCAAAGTTGTGGTGGTTGGAATCGGACGATCCGTAAACCCAAGTGAGCTTCGGACGTTGGTGCGAGCAGAGAAGGATTTGTTCTTAGCGAAAGACTTTGATCAGTTGAAATCGTTGGACTTCGTGGACAGTATAACTGGGACAACATGCTTGCAGACAGGTAAGTTTGGTTTCCTTGAACTCTATTTCATATATTTTTTTTAGCATGATAGCACTGAAGTAAATAGAAAGAATGGTCATAAGAATATGATTAAGAATTAAAGTTTGTAATGAGCTGAAGTGCGTTGATTTATGTTTCCAGAAGATAAAAGAAGACGATATTTGTTCATGTGCCAAATTTCGAATTAGTAGGACGAACAGTACACTATTCACTATATTTTATGTTCATTGATGCAAGAGAAAAGTTTTCATTTTGCTAAACACGAAAGCACAAATGTATGGAATCAGAATATCCAGATATGCTGCAATTATTTTCTGAAAGTGAACATTTCACTGTCAGACAAAAACCACAATCTGAGTGAAAGTCGAATTTAAGAGGCGATTCTAAGATGTCATGTCTGAATAATCTCTCGTGACAACATTTCTCGCTCACATTGATGGTGAAATATTTTCTTTTGGGAAGCAAGGGGATATGAAATTGAAGAAATGCTTGGAGGGATCTGTATTTAGTCTTGTCGTCCGTAATCTCTTCTACTTACACATGCAACTAATATGTTTAGATGTTGAGGTTGTATGTTTGTTTTCTCTACAGTGCCTCCATGTGACAACATTGCTGACATCGGCTTTGTGGTCGACTCTTCTGGTAGTCTGCGTCGTAGTTTTGGCAAGGAGAAAGATTTTGTAAAGATTTTGGCAGACGGGTTTGGAATTAGTAGAGACGGGAGCAGAGCAGGCATTGTGACATTCAGCTACAATGCAGTGCTCACTGCCAAGATGTCAGACCATCAGAACATGAAAGATTTCAGAGCTTCAGTAGACAAAATTCCATATATGGGGTATACGACAAGGATAGACAAAGCACTGAAAGTTGCACGAGATGAACTGTTCGTTAAGTCGAATGGGGCCCGAGCTGGTGTACCGAAGATTTTGTTCATCTTGACTGACGGATCACAAACAAAGGATAAGGATGCTGTGAACCCAGCCGGCATTGCAGCAGAAATGCGAGAAAAGCTCGGCGTGGTTATATTTGTGATTGGTATTGGAAGAAATGTGGTTCCTGTAGAGCTGAATGAAATTGCAGGAGGCATTCCTTCAAGAATGTTTTTGGCAAAGGATTTTAACGAGTTGCTGTCTTCGGTTTTCGTGGCTGGAATTTCAAAAGCATACTGCCAGAAAGGTAGCTATTCTGTAATTTTTCTTTGCACGTGCATAAATGCGATGCTTTCGTTTCCTAGTAATTTGTGGGTAAGATGACAGGGAGAAGCGTGGGATAATTTTCAAGACAATGAGCTGATAGAGATAAATTTTATTCATAGGGATAATGGTTGGCAACGAAAGGAAATTTTACGATCGTTAGCCACCCTTTAAGGGTAGGTTCAACTCGCTTCATGACAAACGCTCTCAGACCGAAATGGCTATCTGCTTTTGCCACTAGCGAAATTTGGTTATTTGGAGAGCTTTGATGATACATCAGTAATAGAAGGACAAATCTAAATGCAGGCCTTTTGTGATTTTTTTTCTAACCAAAATGACTAAAATAAGGCATTCTGATCCTTTGATATTGATATTCTGTATATCCATTGGCCTGCATGTGGTGGAGGTGGACCTCAGACCACTAATGGATTTGTTTTGATAAATATCGGAAGAATGCAGGACTTGCTCCTCTTTGGCTGTTTTTCACTGGCAATGATTAACAAAGTGGAGATATATCCTGGTTTGTACATTGTATGAACTATGTTTACAAGACTGAAATGATTTTATTGATGATGTTTTATTCGTTTTACTAGCGTTACCAGCTGGAGCATTGTTATCTGACGCTGTAGTGAAGTGCCAGTCTCGCTCAAATGTTGGTTTTGTGATTGATGCTTCAGACAGCATGGTGGACGTCTTTGAAAGGGAAAAGATGTTTATCAAGAAAGTTGGTGAAAGTTTGAATATTGGAGGGAAGGAAAGTCATGTAGGCATTGTAACTTTCAGTGACAAAGCTAAAGTAGTGTTGAAATTTTCTGAGAAGAACAACGCTTCAGTGTTGGAGAAATCAGTTGACAGTCTTGCATTGCTTGGTGGCACCAGCAGGCTCGACACTGCGTTGAAGCTAGCATTCGATGGTTTGTTCCAAGATCATGGAATGAGGTTGGATGTGCCGCACGTACTTATTTTGCTGACTGATGGTGCCCAGACAAGAGACATAAGCGCAGTACCTCCATCACAAGCCATAGCGCCATTCCATGAGTCGAATGTGAAAGTACTGGTTGTGGGTATTGGTGAAAAGGCGAAGAAGGTGGAGCTAGCTGGCTTGGTAAAATCGACCAAAGATTTGTTTATGGCGAAAACTGGCGACGATCTCATTTCAGACAAGGTTTTAGCAGGAATACGAGCATCATCATGTCAGCCAGGTAAGGAAATTGAAAATATTATGCATGTGTTTACTAGCCAGGTTTGATTTATTGGCGGTTAACAAAGAGTAGATTAAATAAAAGAGAATATCCATGAAATTGCTGGTGCAGCTTATGATTGCATGTGTTCCAATTCACTGACTCGAGAAGGAGGATATTTTCAAGTACGATCGACTGTTTCTTGAAAGAAACAATGGGTGATTAGGTAAGAGTTATGTTTCGTCGAATTGTTCAGTAGTTAAAGATACTTAGAAATGGAGACGCCAGTATGAAGCAAGGAAGCTGGCAAGCTGGCAAGCAAGCTACATTTGTTTGGTAACGCGGACTGGGTTGGACTGTGGTAGGTATGTAGCTGATATGGGGGCCTTCGTCACCAAGGAATGGGTTGGAAATATAGCTTCTTACAAATGTTACTCTTTGTTAATTGAAGGTCCAAAGTGCAAGAACCTGATCGACATTGGTTTCATAGTGGATTCATCTGGAAGTTTGAGACGGGAATATGGAAAAGAAAAAGCGTTTGTGAAGAGCCTTGCAGAGAGCTTTGAAATCTCAGCGAATGGCAGCAGAGCTGGTATTATCACTTTCAGCTGGCATGCAGAGCACAGTGTGAAATTGAAAGATCATGCGACAACGGAGAGCTTTAAGGCGGCTGTTGACAAATTGCCGCTTTTTGGACACACAACTCGCATTGACAAAGCTCTAAAAATGGCTAGGGATGAGTTGTTTAAAAGTGAGAACGGTGGCCGTACTAGTATTCCAAAACTGGTGATAGTACTGACTGATGGTGCACAGACTAAAGATGCTGATGCTGTTGATCCCGGTGACATTGCAGATGAGATACGACGCAGAGGTGTGAAGGTGATAGTTATTGGTATCGGAAGAAGAGTGAACAGCACTGAATTGCTTCACATGGCTGGAGGGGAAAAGAAGAATGTTTATCTAGCGAAAAACTTTGATGAACTGAAATCGGGATCATTTGTGGAGGGTGTCTCAAAGAGCAGCTGTGAACGTGGTAAGTAGATGAATCTACTGATGAATAAAATTTTCACGTCTAAGTTACCTTTTGACTGATAGATTAACATTTCATTGTTTGAATATCGGCATTATTCAGTATACTCTTCACTGCCTGTTAATCGTTTTCTCTTTTTAGTCTTGCCCAGTAGATACCCCTTGATGGATTTACTGTAGCAGCATATTGTTCGTTTCCCATTATTGTTTAGCTTTTATTTTTAATAAATATTTTTGACTTCGTCAGCTCATCCCAAATAGTTTATTCTTTCTCTTTACTGTATGAGTCAAGAAAAGCTTAGGCTTTTGGCATCCTTTGGAATAAAAAGTTTTTAACCAATGTTCAAAATTCAAATGTTAATATTTCAGTCAACTGCTGACTGAGACTGCGTTCATACGATGCCGGCACATTTTGAAAACGATTAAAAATGTGACGGTAGCAAAATTTGAGCTAGCGTTCACACGATGCCGGAACAATTTGAAAACGGTCGGAAATTTGCCCGTAAAAAGCTGGTTGCAAGACTTTGATGCAAATTAAGTGTACCTAAACCCTAAGAATCATTCAGTCTCGTTCCAAAAGCGTCTGAAAATGTTCTATTTTCATCATTTTAAAGTGTTTACACGATGCCGTTTCCAAAATGTGCATCTTAGAGTTCCGTTTTCAAAATCTGCCGTTTTCAAAATCTGCCGGCAAAAAATGTGCCGTTTTCGTGTGAACAGGAGGCCTATCCGTCACATTTTTCACCATTTTCAAATTGTGCCGGTATCGTGTTAACGCTAGCTCAAATTTTCCTACCGTCACATTTTTCACCGTTTTCAAAATTTGCCGGCATCGTGTGAACGCAGTCTGAGTCAAGAAAAGCTGAGGCTTTTGGCATGCTTTGGAATAAAAAGTTGTTAACCAATGTTCAAAATTCAAATGTTAATATTTCAGTCAACTGCTGACTGAGATGATGAATTATTATTTTATCTTTAAGATCAAAAAAATCATGAAAAGGTCTGGAAGAGTCATGAATGGGGACAGGAATTCCACGTTGCACTCTGGTCCATGATTTACTTCTATTGAAATTCAATGTCAAATAAATCGTGGACCTTAAGGGAACGTAGAATTCTCGATTCCCATACAAGCCCTTAGAGACACTTTTGTAATTGTTGGATCTTAAGGAGATGTGATTTTACCGAACAATATGTTCTCATTTGATAGATTAACTTTTAAGTTTTGAATATCGGCCACATACTTTTTATTCCATAGCCCGCCAAACGCGTTAACGTTTTTTGACTCATCCAATAGTACTCCAGGCATCTGATCTTTTTCTAATTTTAGCCGCACAGCCCTTCAAATGCAAGTTGAATGCTGACATTGGATTTATCGTTGATGCATCTGACGATGTGCGTTCAGCTTTCACCAAACAGCTCTCGTTAATTAAAGGTGCCATCTCACCATTCCAATTAGCTTCTAATGGAACTCATGCTGGTGTGATTTTAGCTGGAAACAAAGCTCAAATTGCTGTAAAATTGAATGAATTTGAAGACTCTCCTCGCTTCATGTCAGCTATCAATCAGTTGATTCCTTCAGGTGGTCGGATGCGTATCCAGCAAGCTCTTTCAATGGCACTAAGGGAATTCTTTTCTGATGTGAATGGTGCAAGAAAAAATGTCCCACATGTACTCGTCATTTTAACATCTGCGAAGCGAATTGGCGATGTTGATGTCGATTCGTTGTCTCGGTCTGCGGAATCGCTTCATGCCGCTGGTATTAGGATAATATTATTAGCTGTTGGAGCTGGAACAACTACCGACCATTTCAACAGAATAGCTCTTACACCTGAAAACATTTTCCACCTGGAGAAATTTGGAGAGCTGACAACCTCAACGTTGCAAAGTGTTGTTGGAAAGCAGATATGCAAGTCAAGCGGTATGCTAATTAGTCTTGTTTATTTCCTTCTTGTATCAAAGGGTTTGTGCAAGCTTAAAGGGTGTGCTTCATCCAGCATGCCTTGCACGTGCCGTCGCTTTGTTTGCCTTTGCTGTCGCAATTTCCATGGCCCATGAAAGTGGCGACAACAAAGGCCAGCCAAGAGACGGCAGGTGCAGGGAATGCTGGGTGAAACAGACCCTTTAAAAGCTTACATTTGCAAAGCGATCTAAAAATATCCTACTCAGATCGACGTTGTGTACGTGCTGTGAACTATCGAATAGACCTAGTATTCAAAACCACGAAGGGTCTACGAAACAAAGAGACTTAGCTTGCTACGGCTGCCCAATTAATTACATTATTCCTATATTCAAGTGCGTCTATTGCACGCGTCTAAACAAAGGCTGCATAAATTAAGTTCTAGAAATCTGTAACTGTTGTATCTACATACGTGTAGCAAGCATTTGTTCATTGATTCGTTGACCCTTTTTGCAATTTGATAATGGATCTACACATAGGCTACATGAACCATGGGATAGCCAATGAAACGATGCTTTTGGCTGGGTGTTTTCTTTGTTCTGTTTACAAAGAAGCCCATTTACCATGGCGCACTCCTTTTAAATATAGCCTATTTTTAAATGAAATGCCGGACCAAAATAATCGCGGCTTTTGCAGAACGGAGCAATCGTGATTTATTTACTTGTATTGTTCTAGTATGCCGAGCATGCTATAGAGATTAATAGGAATGCAAATTTAGCCTAATTTTCTGCTTAAAATGACTGAATACTTTCCATGAAGGAAAAGTCTATTTCACTCGATAAGGAAAAACAGAAAATGGGTTTCTTGCATCTCTCCAGAAGATGAATGATTCAGTTCCCATCAATCTAAAGTTGTTTAAGCTAGTAAAATCACTGGAAGGGGTTTCCCCATTTATCTGAGAAGTTTCGCTACAAAGTGATACAAAATCAAGTTTAACTGGTCGCAGTTTGTATCGTATTTTCCGACAAACGCCAAGCATTTAGTTTATGCCATTTTGTCGCTTTTGAAGTTGGTTGCAGGAATTCTATCTAGAAATTGCATGCGCCTTATTGCAAAATAGACGGACGGAATATGGATGTAGGCAGCTGAAATCTGCTTCGTCAGCTGAGACATCTTGTCAAGTATAACTTAGTCTTGTCTCAAATTAGATGTCATGTGAATTTTGCAATAATACAAACTGCAAGCCATGCAGACTCTTCAACAGACGATTACGGCAAAGATGACGTCGGGGGGGGGGGGGGCAT
Organism: Aurelia sp. 3 sensu Dawson et al. (2005); assembly: GCA_964020215.1. Taxonomy (NCBI): domain Eukaryota; kingdom Metazoa; phylum Cnidaria; class Scyphozoa; order Semaeostomeae; family Ulmaridae; genus Aurelia; species Aurelia sp. 3 sensu Dawson et al. (2005). Next base: position 17,450,878 of record OZ026585.1, read on the forward strand.
TTGACCAAGATGTGTTGCTTTCGATCATCGAATTTCTATAGAATCACTGTTGATTACATGATAGAATGCATTGCATCTTAGCTGAATGCCCCATGACGCCATTCTATCCGTAATCGTCTATTGTTTTTATTCGCGGGCATTTTTCACGCGACGTCTCATTTGAGGCAGACTTTAGATTCATTTTAGACATGCAGAAATATCATGAGTGACTCTTAAAAAACTTCAAAATGTTAAGAGTTTTCATGATTGTTTTGTTCCCCGATTGATTGTACAAACAACGGTATCTTGTTTCTGCAGTTACCAAATGTAAAAACGTGGCCAATATTGGTTTCATTGTCGACTCATCTGGCAGTCTGCGTCGTGACTATAGCAAAGAAAAAGAATTTGTGAAGGAAATTGCAACCTCATTCGGTCTTGGCGATGCTGGCAGCCGTGCTGGTGTTATTACATTCAGTTACGAAGCAAAGCTTAGTATTGGCATTGATCAATTCAGCAATGTTAATGACTTCAACAAGGCTGTGGATGACATTCCGTTGATGGGCTACACTACCCGAATTGATAAAGCACTGCAGCTTGCAAAGGAGAAGCTTTTCCTGGGCTCACGCAAGGATGCAGCCAATATACTGATTCTCTTGACAGATGGTTCCCAGACACCTGATAAAGACGCAGTGAATCCAGCAATCATTGCAAAGGAGTTGACTGATGATTCAACCAAGCTAATTGTCATTGGCATTGGAAAAGGAGTCAAAGTGAATGAATTGCGAAATATTGCTGGAAACCCATCTAATGTATATCTTGCTAAAGATTTTGACCTTCTACGATCAAGTAAATTTGTACAGAAGATCTCAGGAGTGATGTGCAAATCAGGTTTGAACATCATTAGCTCACATTTTATTTCGCAGCGTTTTACTTATTTTGAGAGGGCCAAGGGAATGTAGCACAAATTTCTTCGATTGAGATTGATAACGTACCCTACTGGAGATGATAACTTTTATAGCGTAACGTATGACAGAGCTATGATACCAGCTATTTGATAGTTATCGCCAGTGTTAAGTGTCGCAGCGGAAGCAACCGAGACTTAAAAGGTTTTATAAGGCTTTACGTCAAAATTTCGTGTTGCTTCCGTGAATCATTTAGATTTCTCCTGTTATTGTGTCATGTACAAAATTACTCTAATCCTGCTCTGTCAGTGACTGCTAGTTTATAATGGACATCCCTTGCAATATTTGAATATCCCTTATGTGAAGGACATGCTTTTTAAGAAGGTGCTAAGGGTACTGTTCGGAATTAATCGGTGCAGCTTTTGGCCTTGGTTTGGAATATGTTTTTTATGGTTGGAGTGTGTTCTTTGAATGTGCATGATGACACCTCCTGTGATATCGTTCTGTAAATTACCTCGTATCGTGTGGTAGTATTTTATTTGGTGCAGTTCGTATGATAATTTTAGGTTTGCGAAATTTTGAATTTATATCAACATTACTTTCTTGTTAATTTGTTCGTGATTTTGTAACTACTGACATCCAATGCCTTTTCCTGATTTTAGCCAAGAAGGTTTGTGCTGGAAAAGCAGACATTGGTTTTGTGATAGACACATCTGCCAGCTTGTATCGCCAGCATTCCAAACAAAAAGACTTCATTAAGAGTGTAATAAATGGTCTTCACATCTCTCCCACGGGAAACCACGCAGGTGCTGTTGTCTTCAGCAAAAATGCTAAGTTGAGCATAAAATTTTCTGATCATTCCTCGTCTAATTCATTCAACAAAGCTGTTGATCAACTTCCACTACTTGGCTCAACAACACGAATAGACAGAGCTTTGGTGACAGCATATAACGGACTTTTTACCATGCAAAATGGAATGCGTGCTGATGCATCAAGAATTCTCATTCTGCTGACTGATGGCGAACAATCTAAAGACATTGACTCTATTCCCCCATATGATGCAATTGTACCTTTCCATGAAGAAGGTGTACATGTTATTGTAATTGGCATCGGATCAAAGATCAACAAAGATCAATTAGCTAGAATTGTCAAAGATAAGATGAACTTATATTTTGCAAAGGATTTCGATGAACTCAAATCGCAGGCATTCGTCCACAATATTACTGCTGCTTCATGTAAACCACCAGGTACAAATCTCTGTTCTTTGCATTTCTTTTTGGTACGCCGCGTTGACTTTCTCAACGATAAAATCTAGGGAGGCAATGTTTTCTTCAAGAAGGGGGAATCAAAGGGGAGCTGTGCCAAATATTTTCTCTGGAAGCCTGTTCTTGGCTAGACTGACAACATGCTTCCTTGTATTCATTCAATGTTTTTGATCTGATGTTTTTGCTATCACTGATACGAGTCTCACTCAGTTTGAAGCCACAACCATTATTCAATTCAGCGCGGAAAACTGAGACTCTTGTAGCCAACAATGTTCGCAGGTGCTAGAAAGAAAGTGTCCTGCCGGAAATGTTGTATGTATCAATTTCGTGATCCATTTTTTACAGTCAGAGAATATACAGTTACTCACCAGCCAGAGCTCACCAGTTAGTTTTCTTGTTTTATTGTAAAAACATTAAGGCCCCGTTTACACGAGATCGGATCCAAATGGATCCGTACCCAAAGTGTAACGGATAAGCCTTGCGTTTACACGGGACTCAACGGATCCGAACCCATTTGGATCTGCTATCCGTACCCAAACGGGATCACTTTCGAAGGTGATCCCGTTTGGATCCGATCCCAAAAAGGTCTCGTGTAAACGGGTGGGATCGGATCCAAACTGGTACGGATAGGCAGTGACACGATTAAACTGAAAATCTTTCGTTGACATTTCCAAGAGGGGAATCAGAGATGAGACATAGTCTATTGGAGTGCAAAATTTCAGAGGATCAAATTGAAATAAGAGAAAAGGTTTACTAGAACGCTGCTAAGAGTTCATAAAATCCAAATGGATCCGATCTCGTGTAAACGCCAACAATTCTGGATCCGATCCCGTGTAAACGCCCCTCAAAAAGTGGATCGGATCCAAATGGATCCGATCCCATTTGGATCCGATCCCGTGTAAACGGGGCCTAACTTGCAATGGGGCTAACTAGCGTCTCCCATTTTAAAGTGAGAGGCTCTTGGTCTTGGAGTGAGAGGCGTCTGATTTTGACTTTCTTGTATCATAACGCTTCAATTGCTTGTCCAGTTCACTACAGCAAGGCCTCAACTGCTAATTTTAGTAACCAAAATTTTTTTAAATATTTAACTGTCATTATCAGAGCTGAGACTCTTTGGTGCAAACTAGAAGCAATGAATGTCAACTAAACGAAAAATTTGAAATTGTTTGTACTTCATTGCCGTTTTATTAGCTATGCCTTTTCAGATTGCGCTCAATTTTAGACCCACATTACTCCCATCCTACCCTACAATACAAAACAGTATACGTTGTATTAAATTTACTGTTTCTTCTGTAAATGCTGAACGTTAAAGATAATTTATTGCTGTTTTGCTTTTACAGTGAAAAAGCCACCAAAAGCGGACATTGGAATCGTCATTGATTCAGCTATTGACTTCTATCCAAGAGATTTAGTCGAACTGCAAGAGTTTGTCGCCAGCTTGGCTCAAAGATACAACGTATCACGTGACAGGAATAGAATCGGTGCTCTTTTCTTTAGTGATGAACAATGGAAATCAATACAGTTGAACAAATTCTTCAACGCTCCAGAATTCTCATCGCGTTTAAAGAGCTATTTGCTAATGAACAACTTCAACACCGTAGCTGAGCAACTCAAACTGGCTTATGAGAAATTACTGGGACCGAAAGCAGGTGCTCGCATCTCCGTACCGAAGGTTATTGTTCTCCTGACACATGAAAGGTCACTGCGAAGCATCAACAGAACTGCGTTAGTAGCTGCAATGAAGCCAATAGAAATGTCTGGTATTAGGGTTATCGTTACAGTTGTCGGTAAAAGCAATCATTTCCCATTCATAAGGAGCATAGTCAAGAAATCGTCTGATGTTTTGATGGTACCAAGCCTTGCTGATGCTTTACAAGCTAACTTCCTCAATGCTTTAACTAAAGAGTCAATGAATGCTGTTGGTAAGTATTATGATTTATAAATCGAAAAAGAAAAGGCCACGATATAAACGTCGCTCGTCGGATCCGTAGATGCTTTCGATGACGGATAACGATTGAATTTGTGGGTAGAAACACCGCAAAACGACGAAAAACAACAGCCAATATTTTTCATGCAGGACTTCTTCAGGGCTGTTATACAAATAACAGCCCTGAAGAAGTCTTGCATGGCAGGACAAAATATTGGCAAAATATATAATCTCAGTTAACCGACTCATTCGCTGTTGTTTTTCGTCGTTTTGCGGTGTTTCTACCTACAAATATTATGATTTATACTGTCGTCCATTTAGACCCTATTTACAGATTCTCCAAAAAGGGAATACCGTAAAAGCTTTATTAAGCCCCAGGGGGGGGGGCTTATTTAATCTTAGACTCTCCAGAGGGAGGTTATTAGAGACTATTGAATGATACAACCAATATAATTGCTTTCACATTCAGGGGCAGTGGACTTGCAGACAGAGATTTTTTAACTCGTCAGGTATCTGTTTTAATATTGAACTTACATCTATCTCTTGCAGCTGACATCTTACAGAAGCCCTGTCCGGAGCCGATGGATGTGGGATTCGTTATTGCCACTTCTTCTGATGAAAAAGGCCAATTTTCAAATGCTAAATCATTTGCTAGTCGTATCTTCATGAGCTTCGCCTCACCCAAGAGCAGAGCTGGAGTAGTCACTTTGCGGACTGCAGGTGACACTGAATCGTTCTTCGTTAACACACCCAGAGAACTAAATGCTAAGCTGAATAGATTGCCGAAATACACTGGAAGATTAGGAGGTGCAGAGATCGCAACATCAATTGAGGAGATTATCTTGCGTATGAGCAGTGACACTTCAGGATCGAATAACAGATTGATAGTATTGATGGTAGATGCTGATAGAACTGATTTAAGCAATTTGGAAAGTATTGTTGGTTTAGTAAAGAGGGAACTGGCTATTAATAGAGTTAGATTGTTTGTAATAGCAGTGGGTAGAAATGGTAGACGAGATACCTTGAAAGCACTTACTATGTATCCAGACGAAGTCTTGATGAAAGAAAGATTTGATGAATTCCTTGAAGATGGAATGGGCAAGAAAGTAGCACTGTCACTCTGTCATATGATTGGTGAGTCTATTTTTAAAAAGGCATTGTCAGGCCAACCCAGGGTTCCTTGTTGACTTATGAAGATGAGTTTCCCTGTGCTCCTTGACTTGATGATAGCGCTTCGGTCAACAGAGACTCATAATATTACTCTGAAAAACCTGGCCCTATTTAGGGCCAAACTTCGCGATTCCTACAGTACCAATCAGATTGCGAGATATGTGAATTACTATTGTTACGGTGTAAATGTGATAGAATTTTCGATTCTATTGAAAAATTGAAAACATTTCCACGGGAGTGAGATTCGAAGCCGTGATTCTATCATAATTCCATTGATGACTGAAGAAAGTAGGGCGAAGCTTTTCACTAGAATCATTCCAAAATTCTCTTGTTTCGCTCCCCCTGCAGACTTTTCGCTACAACAGAGCGATAACAACTGAAGCGATAACAACAACAACAACAACAACAAGCGAAAGTTAGAGGGACTTACGTCATGAGTCTAGCTTTTCACTGACTTTGAGGCCCTCTTGAGCAAGGTTTACCGCAGGGATGCAAGGGACTCATCGTCATAAGTCTAATAGCTTAACTGATAGAATAGTTTCGGTTTAGGGCCTGTTTATATGAGGAAAAACACCTCACCTGCCAGACCCGTGGCTGACAGGCGAGATTACACCTTCCCAGAGAATCCTTTCTATTTTCGTTTCACGTTTACATGACGAACGCAACGCCACTGGTGTAGTGAGATCCCAATTAACCAAAGTGGAATCTCTCCTGGGTGAGGTGAAATTTTTCCACATAAACGAAACACCACCGATATGGGCTGATTGCACGGAAGAAAGACTTTACTCCACCTCGCCTCTCAGCCCCTGGACTGACAGGTGAAGTAAAGAATCTCGTATAAGGGAGCTGTCATAAAGTATGGAACAGAGGGGGGCGGAAGGGATTTGACAGGGTCACCAAAAATATTGGATGGAAAATGTTGGGCTAACAAACTACTGCAAGTGATAAACATGGGCCATGAAGCTATTTGTTTCTGGATTTGCTTTCAATATTTACAAAAGTTTCAAACACTGCCAGCGTTATTTTTGCTGTTCTTTTGATCACTGATATCATTCTCCATTTCATTTTTTACTACACTGGTATCAACAGGTTCTATCCTGCCTTCTAAAAGCATTATGCTCCCATAAATGTGATACTGACAGCATGATACATAGGAAGAAAGTTCAACTGTATAGTGCAAAGGCTTTTCTTGAAGAAATTTCTGGACCACAGCGTTCATATAGAAGCCCTTGGGTCACCAAATCATTTTGACAGATGATAATGGGCTATGTAAGCAGTTTTTGTTCCTTACATTGGGCTACATAATTTTACAGTGAATTTTGAAATCCCTTCCGCCCCCCTCTGTTTCATTCTTTATGACAGCTCCCTAAACAGTGGCTGAAATTTACCTCACCTGTCAGCCTCGGGTCTGGCGGTTGAGCTGTTTTTCCTCATATAAACAGGCCCTTAGTTGAAGCGCTCCATTGATTTACTGCACTGTGACTCTGTAGTTTGTGTTTTTGATTTTCAGACGGTCAGAAACTGGAAAGTGCCACAAGCGATCCAGGGTGACAATAGCTCTCTAATGGGCTCTTTTTGATTAATTTTATTTTGCAGGTCTGGTTACGAAGTCAAAGGCAAGGAAGAAATGAATTGTTCTTGGAGAGCTTTTCCAGCGCGGGGCCATCACTTTGTCAAATTCCTTTAATTACCTAGGCCTCAAAATTTGCCAAATTTAGAGGGAATATTCAGTTTAGAGGGTAACAAGGGAAGAATTTGTGAGAATATCTCGATTCATCTCACATGGCGAAGGAAGCAATTAGGTAGCACTCGTCAGAGATTAGTTTTAGGTTTAAGGACATCGTTGATCAATCCAGGCCGTTTCCACATAAAAATTATGAAGAAATCATTTTCAGCACTAGAAGTAAGGATTAAGAGCTATGATTCCATCAAAGGACACTTCACTCATTGGAAAAAGCGTACGAGATTTTTCAGTACAAAAGGATTTTTACAGATCTTTGATGGAATTTTCTTGAAAACAAAAGGATTTTTGCCAAAGGTGTACGAGATTTTTGGGAGTGAAATGCCCCTCGATTCCATTTGTTGTTGATGTGCAATCACCTTCTATTAATTCATGTTCATATCTTCGCTTCTTACCCGCAACTTGTAACAAATTATTGTGAATAACATGAATTTTACAAATTGTTGGTATTATTTTCTTATCCATCACTTCGAGATTGAACCGAAAATAAAGTATTTACCTTTTGATGTTCCGAGAATTGACACAAGAAAAGTCAAGTATTTGGAGTAGTGGCGTAGGTCATCATACACAGCCAAAATCTCATTCTAATTAACACTAAACACAACGAATTTCAAGCAATAGAGAACTACGAACGCTTCTTTTTCTTTCAACCCGATAGCCTTGACTAACTCTGATATCAATAACGATTTCTCAACAGATTTAATAGTGAAAAGTTACCTGGCTGTTATGAAGTTATACCAAGATAGAGAGTTGTTCGGGTTCATTCCTTTTATATTCTAAAGTACTCGCATTTTTGTGTGGAACGCGAAGCGTGCAGAAAAAGATTGATTTACTCACAGGGGGTACTGTTATTGATAAAATTTAGACAAATTCCTTAAAGGTGATCCGAAGCGAAAATTTTTATTGATGCAGATGAATATCACTGTTGAACGATGAAGAATTTCCTTAAAATTTTTTTGATACTTTGTTTCATCTTCGAGTTATCCACTAATTCGTACGATTGGCTGATGACGTCATTTTGTTTGCAAAAAGTACGAGAAAGTATACAAGGTTGACCACGTTTCCAAAGGGAAATAAAGTCAACGACCCTTCCTTCAAATGAAATGGCTTTCTAAAGGTCACATCAGTTGATGAAACAATGTTTATCGCATTTATTATGCTCAGCTGTAATGTCTCCTAAAACTGCAACCGTCCAAAGATCAGATACAGCTTCTTTCCATATAGAATCCTAATAATTTGCAAACAAAATGACGTCATCAACTGACACTTAAAATCATTGGATAACTTAAAAACGAAATGAGATATCAAAAAAGTTTCAACAGGATGTCTTATCAGTCGACAGGGCCCTTCGTTTGCATGAATAAAAATTTTCGCTTCAGGTCACCTTTAAAAACAAAGATAAATTCATTGCAAATTGAGCAATGTAACACTCACTCTTGACTATATTGAAGGCTTTTCTCCTGGTTTTTCTTGTATTTTGAATATTTCTTGATCGCAAACAACACTTTTTGCAGGTCGACCTCAGATTGTTGTAGAACCTCCAGTGAAGAAATCAACTCCAAAGCCAACGCCTAAGCCAACAGCAAAGCCTGCGCCGCTACTAAAGCCGGGTAGCATCGTCAAGCCAGGTATTCTTTATGCATTTTCTCCTATTTCCAATACGTCAACGATGATGTTGATGATTGGCGTACAGCTATGATTTCTGTTTGAGAAATTTGACAAAAATAGTGAAACTATCAATAGACTTACTTCACAATTGAAGTCAGTTCGAGGCAAAGGATGAGATTGCTTGTACGGCAAGAAATCCACACCAGATCTGTTATAAAGCAAATTCACATACAAAACAATTTCTTGCGTTGCTGAGAGCAATGTACGCTTTTGAGATTCAGATCCACATCGCATCGAGGCAAATGATGTTCCAGGATGTATTTCAAAATAACTGACGTCATTGTAAACATGGTTTATTTTCAAAGACATATTCCGCCTGCATCACAATCATCGTCAATTTAAGTTAAATCTGAAGATACAATGAGCTTAATTCAGTGCTTAAAGAAAGAAAATTTGCTGTAGATAAAGGTGCTGCAGTAGAAAGTGCGTTGCTTAAATATAGTGGCGGGAATTCAGTGTGTAGTCCCTGTGTAGTGATATCACAGACTTTTTTGTTAGAACTGTTTGTCATGATCTTGCGTTGAGTGACCTCTGTTTAGACAGCTTTGTCATTTGATCAACTTCGGGCCGCTGCCTTACCGCAAACCTGGTTTCCACTGTGTAAAATGTGACATGATAATTACGAGTTAGTAATAGAACATGCATTTTATCATAGAGACGTTTGTTGATATATGATTTTTTGGTTCGCAGGATCGTCAAACATGTTCGATATGAAGGTGAGTGGAATGATGTTTGTTATACCCTTTTTTCGGTGGCTACCAAAAACAACAACAATATAAATAGCAACAACAATAACAACAACAACACATGTCACCCTTACTTTTCTCCTAGCAGTTCATATTCTACGGTTTCATGAAGTGCTTACTTTTCTCAGACGAAAGTGTGTTGATCCCAACATCTACGTTCCAATTATTGTTCTTTTCAGTGAATTCAGTGATGCAACATCGGGTTTGAGAACTTTGCGAACACTTTATGACATCCGAGCGTCAATTTTACTTGGATTCTTTGCAGCCTTGTCCATATTTTAAATGTCACTCCAAATTCATGTTGGTCCAAAGCTTTCCATCCATCACTCCAGCTTTTCATTAAGCATTTCCACTTACCTTTCTTCACAGAAAATGATGTTAGCATTCCTGAGTCTGCAGAAATCCTTGAATAAACCCTCGCAAAAGGTTTGCATTGGAAGAACTCTAAGTCAGTTATGGGATAGACGTGCAGTTAGTGCTGAATGTACGCTAAAAAAGAAGGCTACAAGTGCTCTTGATCAAGCTTTCAGTGGACGTACTACAGGTATATTTTCTACCGTCTCCACTGTCTAGGGCTCAAATCTTTAAAAAGCTGCATGTGAAATCATATTGCCTTTATTTTCTAATCCACTACTTCGTGGTGGAAACGAAAATAAATTATTTACCATTTAATTTTCCGGAGAACTGAGGCAAAAAAGAGACGTATTTAGGTGCATTGGCGAGCTCGTCATACACAGCTAACAAAACCAATTAACTAATCAACACAACTGTAACGAGCGATCAGCTATACTCTCCAAAAAATTCTACAATGTACCTATTCCTTCAGAAAACAACTGCCATAAAATTCTGTCCTGGGAAAATTAGCCTGGCTGTGTATGAGCTTAGGCCAAGATGGAAAACTGTCTGGTCACTCTCATTTATATCGGTGCGTGCAAGAGAGAGTGTTGCAAGCATTCGTGCGTTGAACTCACAAGGGACAAGGAGGAAAAGCAAAATATCATTTCAACACAGTAAAATCCTACAAAAACAATAGTAAATTTATTTTTCTTTGAACCAGATGGTTTGGAATCAATCGGGCTGCCAGAATTGTAACAAACAGTAGCTATGATGCACCTGCTGATGCCCTTATACAACAGTTAAAGTGGCCAAACATCGCTGAAATCATAAAACGAGAGACAGCGACGATCGTTTACAAATCCCTAAATGGTCTTGCACCGGCATATCTCTCAAATATCTTTTCAAAGAAGCACTGTCAAAGAACTTTTCAAAAAAGTTTCACGGAGCACTGTCAAGTTGAGAAACTCGGAGACTGACTTCCGCATTCCTTTTTATAAAACCAGTAATGGTTCTCATATCATGGTGTACATCTGTGGAACAGCCTTGAACTTGAGGTTAAGCAAGCATCCTCTTTATTTGCTTTTAAACTTCGTCTTTAATTTGATCGTGGGTGGCGGGATGCGGTTGGATTGGACTGGGGTCGGTCGGATTCTTTGTCTGCCATGAGATGCTGTAATGGTGTCTTATTTCAGGGTGGGCATGGGGTCCGGTTTGCTCTGGTCCGGTCTGATTGTGTCCTGCCGCTCACAGTATGATAATTATGTAAATATTGTTTTTAATTCTACTTTAACTTTGTAATTAGATTGTTTGGTTTCGTTTGTTAATATATTTTACTTGTAAATTTTTAGATTTTAAGTTTTTGTCACGGCCCCCTGAAAAGCGGCCTTTCCCGACAGGGTTACCGTGTTTATAGAATATAAAATGAAAATGAATGAAATGTAAAATGAAAGAAAAGTAAAGCACTTTGCTGTAACCATGAAAATTCTTTGATATGTTCATTAGTTTCAAAATGGCAGCATTTATAATATTTTATGTTGTGACGTCATCAGATTTCTAAATTCTCAATCAGAAGAGCTACAGATTTATACTTGACATCATATTGAAGACCTTTATAGATTATAGGTTCCTTTGAAGATAGTACCGTTTTTCCTCTATTCTTTTAGGATTGACGATGATTTTAAATTTTGCAAAATTTTCCATGAATTCTTTCAAAAACAATAGAAATGCCGCCATTTTGAAAATAATCGAGATATCAAAGTTTCCACGGCAGATTTACAGCAAATTATCGTAAATCTCTTTCCAAGCCAATCAGTTCAAAGAAAATTGTGACAAAATTTTGCGCCAAATTTGTTCTGTGCTAACTGTCTCGGATTTCTTGGAATTTATGAAACAGAATTTCCTTTGACAAACAGTCCCAACTTGGATTTTCCTTTATAGATAACTGAGTTGTAAACCTCTTCATCATTTTGAGAAACGAATTTCCTTCTGAAGCCAAATCTCCATAAAGACGCAATCAATGCAATCGACTAGGGTATTCCGTGAGCAGCTCTTTGTAGTAGATTTTGCAAACAGTTTAATTAGGACTTGAAATTCTCATTTTTCTTTCTTTCATTTCTTGTTTACGACTCAAAAATTAGTTTCTTCTGTTTTTGTTGTTTTATGCAGTGGAATACTTCCATCTAACGGACACCTGTGGAACCAATTTAATATCCGTTGTAGAGAGGTGTCCACTGTATTGAGGTTCAAGTATGATATTTATTTTAACCTACATCAGAAAAAAGCATTCAGCGCTCAGTAAAGTATGCCTTAATTCTCTCAATAATATCCTTGTTTTTTGTTACTGTGTGTTCATTACAAAATACTATTTTGAACTACAATCGTTTACGTTACTTCCACAGGAAATGTAGACCTCCTGCAGAAAGCTTTGGCATTGAATGCGACAAGTTTTGTTAACTTGATTTTCGCACTTGATTTAGCTGATGAACTGCTTGGTGTTGATAGCCATTTGACATTGTTTTTGCCGTCCAACAAAGCTTTTATGAGGCTTAGCGATGATGTAAAAAGACGTTTGAAAGATGATTGTTTCCTGAAGAAACTCTTGCGATATCATTTTGCGAAAGGTCACCGTACGCTGAGTTCCCTAAAAGACGGAGATAAAGTCAACACTCTCATCAATGAATCCATTGCTATCCGCCAAAATGGAAAGGTATGTTCTTGTTTTATAAAGAAGCGGTTGGTATTATGTATTGAAAAGCTGCTGTTTCTCGCTAAGTTTGGTCGGTCCAAGATCTTCAGGAAGTCTTTTTGAAAGTCTTATTTGGCCATGGGCAGTTAGACAGCACAATTGTGCTATATACCTTGTATGCTTATGCTGGGGAAATTGTTTATCCTTCTGCGTAGGAGGTGTCGAAACAGATCGATGAGCTGATCTCTTTCGCTGGCTCCTCCATATAGAAAAGCGTAATGCTGTGACAATCAAATCAAACACAACTGCACATGAAAGATCTTCAGGAAGTCTTTTTGAAAGTCTTATTTGGCCATGGGCAGTTAGACAGCACAATTGTGCTATATACCTTGTATGCTTATGCTGGGGAAATTGTTTATCCTTCTGCGTAGGAGGTGTCGAAACAGATCGATGAGCTGATCTCTTTCGCTGGCTCCTCCATATAGAAAAGCGTAATGCTGTGACAATCAAATCAAACACAAAACAGGTCATGAAAGTATTACGAATTGAGCATTGGAGGGAACGAATAATGATCCTACAATTGAACCCAGGGGCGGCTGGCCCTGCTATCAGTGCTATTAGTTGCGCGCGACGAAGGAGCGTGCTTACTAATTGCGAGGTAGTGAATTTTCGTTTGCTGGCCACGCATATTTGTTTTGTCTATTGCTTCATTGCCGCTGTTCAAAACGTTCGCATACCTACAACTTTTCTGATCACATGCAATGATTGGCGACGACGCAGCAAATCGAGCAAACAAATGCTCGTCAAAAGGATTAACTCAACACAATAATCTGTTTACCCTGCTTTCATCACCCTCCTTCTAGTCATAAAACATGGAATAGGGAATAATGGAACAATTAAATCCAGTTCACGGGAACAGCAAAAAGTCATTTATGAATTTAGTGTGGCTTTATTTGAGTTCAGAAATATCCTAGAGTGCGCGCAGTTGATAAATTTTGGTTACTTCTAGTCTAATAGCAATTTTTTTCCAAAGATTACACAATGTATTTGTCCATATTCACTTGGTTGTGTTGTAGGACCTTTACAATCAGTTACAAACAAATGATCTCAACGCTTTCAATAGGTTATTGTTGGTGTTCTTTGAGACAAAATTCCGGTTAACAATACCAATGACGTACGCTGTTCCAATAGAGTTCTCCTATTGCTTTCACTGAATGAAATTAGCCACGCTATTAGTTTTCTGATTCTAATAGCAGCAAGTTCCTATCAAAGATGCCGCAAAGAAGTAATCCCTTGTTTTCATCTGTCAGTCAAATCTTTCAACAATGACTCAACGCCAGGGTTGGTAACTTGGCTTTTTTTAAGCCAAATTTTGGAAATTTGGCTCTTTTCTCTTCTTGTTGGCTTCAAAAATTAAGTTTGGCTTTTTGGCTTAATTTTGGCTTTTTTGGAGACTCTGGTCAATTTTCATTCAATTCACTTCATACTTCACTAAATTTCTAATTTGATTTGTGTTCTAAGCCTAAAATGTTGTGGGACAATCACAATCTCGGGCATTTTCTTTGCAAGACTACATTAAATGCAAAGGGTTTTTAGCCGGAGCTACACAACATGGGATGTGAAAACAATTGAATGGAAGTCTCTATTGTTTAAAATAACAATAGAACAATAGGTGGTGCAACAATAGATCTATTGTTTTGAAAGGTTTGGCTTTTTCTGGCTTTTTTCCGACCTCGGTTTGGCTTCCGGGCAGTCCGGGGATCTACCAACCCTGCTCAACGCAGCCATGCTATTAGTTTTCCAAATCTAATAGCACAGGCAGATCCAGTTGCAAGCCTGGCAAAGTTCGCACAAAAATCGTAAAAAAACTGTGAATTTAGTTCGTCGCATTGTGCAGTTTTGTCGCTACACTCAACAGGTCTTCTCTTTGGAAGGGTTGCTAAGGATTTTCCTTTCTTTGAACAAGAGAAAAGTATCAAGATAGAAGGCATGGAACGGAAAGAGTTGAATGACACTATGTTTACAAGTATTACAACTGAAAATCAGTACACGAAATCTTCGCTTGAAGTGATCATGATGGAGAGGACAGCAGCTACTTTTGCTAGCTGGGTTTGTTGTGGCTGGTAGTTCGAAAGAATAATATGATAAAAACTCCTTTCTTGATGGGTAGCAAAAGTCGATCTTGGTTGGCGTATGATCTTGGTCGCTTCTCCTCGGCTGTTCATGCTATTTGCTATTAGAATCGCAATTCTAATAGCACGGCGGCTCTCCTATTGTAGGCTGAAAGCCGCATATCATTGATTCAATCTACTGCCGGGTTTAAGCTCTCAGCCCTTCAGGACATCACCACAAGCCATACCGTCTCAGTTCTGTGATCATCACTTTCAATCAAACAGGTGAAGAAGGAACTTCGAGACTTTATCACTTAGAATATTCATTATTTCATCGATCCTACCTTACCCCTTGACTTTTCACTGAACTACTGCAGTAAATGTCTTTTGTACCAGAGCTAAACTTAGTTCAATTCAGACAAAACAAACGCGCTTCAAAAACTTTTTCCTAGAAAAGGGGCGTTTCTCCGGGAGACCGAGGGGCGTGGCCCAAAATATTTTCCAGGGCCACGCCCCCGGACCCCCATCCTTATCTTGCTTGGCTCGCAATTAATAGCAACTCTTTCTTGCTCCCAGACGCCCCTGAATTGAAGGGTACCTTCAGTCTATCTGGGTTCAAATTGAACCCAGATAGACTGAAGGTACCCGCGAATTAAAGCTCACATTTTAGAAACTAGAATTTTTATTTTGAACAGACTATGGAAAAACAATTGCTTAAATGTGCCTTTAAATTGAGAACAATGTTTATTGTTCACGGATACCTCCTGTAGCAATGGGTAACTGCAAGTTATTCAAAAAAAAGTTTCAACAAATCTGACTTTCTTTTCTAGATAAAGCAAATTGGCGTTGCTTCAGTGATATCTGGTGATAACCAAGCCAGTAATGGAGTCATTCACGTCATTGATAGCCTGTTATTCGTAGGCAAGAAATCCCTCAGTGATATCCTTGCTACAGACACACGTTTAAGGACATTCAGTAACCTAGTGAGCAAATCAATCAGCGAAGCTTACTTGAAAGGATCTGATGATATGACCTTGTTTGCGCCAACTGATGAAGCATTTGGATCATTACCTACCGAAATGATTACCAATTTGGTGCTTGATCCTGGCAAGCTGAACAGTTTTGTACTACAACACCTGCACAAAGGAGCCTTATACACAAACAGCCTACGTGATGGCATAATGTATGGTGTGCGGCCAGTGCAAGGAAAGGTTTTGCTAATAGAAAGGAAGCAAGGAGGTGATATCACAATAAACTCAGACAGCAAAATCATTGTAAAGGATATCAAAGCTGCTAATGGTGTCCTTCATATCGTCGATAAGGTGATGTTACCAAAATTGTAGGTCAGACATTATTGATTCTTTGAATGTGTTTGATTGGTGCCAATTCTGGAAACAGTAGACTTGGTGGACTCGGAATTCGTGTTTGCTTGACTCAAAAATTCTCAAAACGGCAGTTTTGACATGTTTCGAAGGCCTTGAGCCTTCTACTCGAAGAGACAGATAATTTGGCAGACTTTTGAGAGATGAAATAAATCGAAAAAGAAAATGCCAAGATATAAACGTCGCTCGTCGGATCCGTAGATGCTTGCGATGACGGATAACGATTGAATTTGTAGGTAGAAACACCGCAAAACGACGAAAAACAACAGCGAATGAGTCGGTTTACTGAGATTATATATTTTGCCAATATTTCGTCCTGCCATGCAGGACTTCTTCAGGGCTGTTATACGATAGTTACATTTGAGATTTGAATGAGAGATACTCTTTTTCATTTGCGAATCTCTAAAATGAGGCGAATTTTCTCGCATTGCTACTATAATCTAAGATCATTTACTCTTTGTTGCGAGGCACCAGGCACGTTTTTTGTTTTTGCAACTGTAAACTTCGTTTTGCCAGGATGAATTTGAAACTTACTGTTTTGAAGAATGTTGTGTTTGGTTGGGGTATGTGTTTCTGTCTCTGCGAAGTCTACCGTTCTCAGAATTTGATAGGTTTCGAACTACCAATCAAAACGACCATACATCACATACTTTCAGCAGCGAATTCTGTTCTCTCAGGAAAATCTGTTAGAGACGACGCAATCTGTTGCAGCTGCTAATAGCGAATGAAGAATGCTGAATTTGCCCAATACCTGATAAGAATTTTTCAATTTTTAGAGACCTAAAACATTGTCGCTTCTTAAGTTGATAATGCGTAGAGTGTAATGTAGAGCATCTTAGCAGAGCCTTCACGTTATTGAAGCTGACATCGTTTCATAGAATTTGTACATTTTTATTCATTTGACTGTAGTTCTAATACCGTTGAGTTTGGCATGTAAGGAGCTGATTATTTCAACAAGGTTACCCATTCTATCAAACAGTTCTATACATTAAAGTTCCGCCCGAAAGACAAAGGAACTTTAGATGCAAAGAGTTTTGAAACATTTGGACGCTCGCAGCCAAACTGATTCCAAAGTACAATTAAAATCTCACGAAAAATGTAAAGAAAAATTGAGCCTTTCTCTGGCCTTCGAACATCGAACGAAAAGGCAGACCTTACGTCTCTGTCAACCTTGATCTTATCAGCCATCAAACGCTAAGAATAGGTACGTAGTGAAACCGACAGAGCAGAAATTGCGCACGTAGCCAAGAAACTGAGCCTCCTAGTTCCTACAACAGATCCCGAGGTAAGGGGACACTTTATATTTGCTTGCTTCAAGAAGCTCCTGTAGCCAAACACTTCGTTAAGTCAGAATGCACTATGACGTCATTTACTCAGTTTGTGCTCTATCAATCAAACCATATTTAAAAAGAATACGCTGTGTTATAAGATGTATTTGTTACAATACTTTCTTTATGAGAAACAGTCGATTCTATATACCGGGTGAGTCAAAAAAAGTTTCGGCGTTTGGCGGGCTGTGGAATAAAAAGTATGTGAAAGATATTCAAAACTGAAATGTTCATCTGTCAGTCAAAGGTCAACTTAGTTGAGAAAATTTTGTTTGGTAATATCCCTCATCTTACAGACCCAGAAATTAGGAAGATGCTGGTAACGGGCATGTTTGGGAACAAAAATTCCACATTCCATTCCGATCCATGATTTACCTTCTATTGAAATTGGAATTCAATATCTCAAACTGGCAGTGTAAACTTCAATGCCACATAAATCATGGACCAGAATGGAATGTGGAATTTTTGATTCCCATACAAACCCCTTACAAGCATTTTGATCGTTGTTGGGTCTTAAAGATGTTTGATTTACCAAACAAAATTTTCTCGTCTTAGTTAGCCTTTGAATGATAGATTAACACTTTAGTTTTGAATATCGGTCACATACTTTTTATTTCACAGCCCTCCAAACGCCTAAACTTTTTTTTGACTCACCCGGTAGTATTTTATATCAATAGAATAACGATATCAAAGCCAACGGATAAACAAGGTTCTTTCTTGCGGAGCTTTCTAAAATTTTGATGAAATATGTTCTATGCCATATTCGTGTTTGAGCATGGGTTGTTAGACACCACAGTTGTGCTTCATTCCTGCTGCGTTGTTCTTTGCAGGGGAAAAATTATTTACTACTACGGAGGAGCTAGCACCGATTCCTCCTCCGCAGAATGATATACAACAATGCAACATAACTCCAGTGTCTAATTACCCATGTTTTTAGATAACGGCTCACGCTTTTTGTCTTCCATAAACTACAAAATCTACTCCATACATGCGATCCTGAACTGTATTGATTAGCGCCAGCTTGTAGCTTTTTCATATATTTTTTACACCATTTACACCATTTTCTATATTTTTGGATACAGTATGATATACACTTTTAGTTGTGGAAAAGTGAAAAAATATTTATTTTGCGAAATGTATTTTCACTGTAGAAATCGTAAATAGTTTCTAATAATAGCGAAGTAGTTGTAATCACAGAATAGAATGAAAAGTCTGTTCGTTTGATATGATTCGAAAATCGACCTGTAGTGAGAACAAGGATTTCCAATAAAGCCTCTGTTCTTTATATTTTTCAGATAAATTAAAAATACCCGCTTTATAGGCTACAAGCCTGGATGTACTGTGGAGATGGCGAAGG
This sequence comes from Aurelia sp. 3 sensu Dawson et al. (2005), assembly GCA_964020215.1. Taxonomy (NCBI): domain Eukaryota; kingdom Metazoa; phylum Cnidaria; class Scyphozoa; order Semaeostomeae; family Ulmaridae; genus Aurelia; species Aurelia sp. 3 sensu Dawson et al. (2005). The sequence continues at coordinate 17,469,476 of OZ026585.1, forward strand.
TGCAACTTTCCAAACAGCGTTGACCGCGAAGGTGCAACTTTCCAAACAGCGAGCATTTTGTACTAAGAGATCCTTTACATGAGACCCGACATGAAACTTAGGAAGACATTAACTCATTCTGGCACGGAAGTTTGAAAAATACCCCCCCGGTTTGCACGAGACCCGATATTGACTAGATATGAAGTTTTCCACATGCATCATGCATCTTTCATGTGGTATGGCGTATATATTTGAGAGGGAAAACAAAGGAATTTTCGTTTTCATATCGAATTTTGGTTTTCATACCTGATCCCTACTCTGGATGGCACCCAAAATTCAAATACTTTAAGGAAAAAGGGTAGAATCCAAGATAGCTTTGCACCAAATAATTAAAAATCCCTAAAATTTTTAATGTGGAATCCAATCAGGTTTCAAAATGAAAGTTTCATATCCCCCCGACATCATATAGAAATACAACAGTAGCCTCGACCAGCGCCCGATATGAACGTCGTGCTGGCATAAGTTTAATGTCGGGTCTCATGCATCAAAATCATAGGGTAATTCGGTAGAGTTTCCTGGCTAGGATCTGTGACTCTTCACGTTGAAAAAACCGACGGTTCTCCTCATTTTCCGCTCTCACAATCAACCATTCTCTATGCTATTCAAGTCAATTTGAATTTCATTTCATTTTCTTCTGAGCACCTTAAGGACATTTGTAAGAGAATGCACGTCAGGAGACCAAACAAACAGAATGAGATTTCAGTCGACACCCAAAACTTTTGACGGTCACACTCTTTAAAAGCCTCCAGCACTGTCTCTGAGATTGGAGAAAAAAGCAAGTCGTTTTGCTATCCATGCAACAATATCATTTACCAAACTATTCATCTTTGCCATATATTCAATAAATCTATCCAGAAGTTACACAGGAAATTACTTTGTCTTATTTGATGGTTCTTAAAGCCAGCAGCGAGAACTTAGCTCTGCATTTTTATCGATTTTTGTCGCTGTGTTCCAGCATAAAGTTGATTGCATGTAACAGTGATCCAATCATATTTTACTTCACATAAAATTAACTTTGAATTTTCCCTTTCTGTGATCATATTTCAAGAAGACTTGAGATATGCTGGATTAAAACTCTATTTATTCAATTATCATGCAGATGTTTCCAAATCTTTATGCACCTAATCTGTAGATGCGTATGAGATGTAAACCATTAGACTAGGAATATCAAACAATTTTGTTTCGCATACTTTGTTTTAGCTGCGATGAACTTAGCACCCATAACGTTCATGTTTTAATGGAGATATGTATTGCTCTGATGTTACCTTGTTACTATCTAGATGATGTCACCACTCTTTTAGATATTCTTTGATACTTGATGGAGATATGTGTTGCCCTGATGTTACCTTAATATAATCTCGATGATGTCACCACTCTTACAGATGTTCTTTGATGTTCGATGGGGATATGTGTTGCTCTGATGTTACCTTATTACCATCTAGATGATGTCACCACTCTTTTAGATGTTCTTTGATGTTCGATTGGGATATGTGTTGCTCCGATGTTACCTTGTTACTATTTAGATGATGTCACCACTCTTACAGATGTTCTTTGATGTTTGATGGGGATATGTGTTGCTCTTATGTTACCTTAATATTGTCTAGATGATGTCACCACTCTTTTAGATATTCTTTGATACTTGATGGAGATATGTGTTGCCCTGATGTTACCTTAATATAATCTCGATGATGTCACCACTCTTACAGATGTTCTTTGATGTTCGATGGGGATATGTGTTGCTCTGATGTTACCTTATTACCATCTAGATGATGTCACCACTCTTTTAGATGTTCTTTGATGTTCGATTGGGATATGTGTTGCTCTGATGTTACCTTGTTACTATTTAGATGATGTCACCACTCTTATAGATGTTCTTTGATGTTTGATGGGGATATCTGTTGCTCTTATGTTACCTTAATATTGTCTAGATGATGTCACCACTCTTATAGATGTTCTTTGGTGTCGATGGGGATATTTGTTGCTCTGATGTTACCTTAACATAATCTAGATGAAGTCAACACTCTTATAGATGTTCTTTGATGTTCGATGGGGATATGTGTTGCTCTGATGTTATCTTGTTACTATCTAGATGATGTCACTACTATTATAGATGTTCTTTGATGTTCGATGGGGATATGTGTTGCCCTGATGTTACTTTATTACTATCTAGATGAAGTCAACACTCTTATAGATGTTCTTTGATGTTTGATGGGGATATCTGTTGCTCTTATGTTACCTTAATATTATCTAGATGATGTCACCACTCTTATAGATGTTCTTTAATGTTCGATGGGGATATGTGTTGCCCTGATGTTACCTTATTACCATCTAGATGATGTCACCACTCTTTTAGATGTTCTTTGATGTTCGATTGGGATATGTGTTGCTCTGATGTTACCTTGTTACTATTTAGATGATGTCACCACTCTTACAGATGTTCTTTGATGTTTGATGGGGATATCTGTTGCTCTTATGTTACCTTAATATTGTCTAGATGATGTCACCACTCTTATAGATATTCTTTGATACTTGATGGAGATATGTGTTGCCCTGATGTTACCTTAATATAATCTCGATGATGTCAACACTCTTATAGATGTTCTTTAATGTTCGATGGGGATATGTGTTGCCCTGATGTTACCTTATTACCATCTAGATGATGTCACCTCTCTTTTAGATGTTCTTTGATGTTTGATGGGGATATCTGTTGCTCTTATGTTACCTTAATATTATCTAGATGATGTCACCACTCTTATAGATGTTCTTTGGTGTCGATGGGGATATTTGTTGCTCTGATGTTACCTTAACATAATCTAGATGAAGTCAACACTCTTATAGATGTTCTTTGATGTTCGATGGGGATATGTGTTGCTCTGATGTTATCTTGTTACTATCTAGATGATGTCACTACTATTATAGATGTTCTTTGATGTTCGATGGGGATATGTGTTGCTCTGATGTTACCTTATTACCATCTAGATGATGTCACTACTATTATAGATGTTCTTTGATGTTCGATGGGGATATGTGTTGCCCTGATGTTACCTTGTTACTATTTAGATGATGTCACTACTGTTATAGATGTTCTTTGGTGTCGATGGGGATATGTGTTGCTCTGATGTTATCTTGTTACTATTTAGATGATGTCACTACTATTATAGATGTTCTTTGATGTTCGATGGGGATATGTGTTGCTCTGATGTTATCTTGTTACTATCTAGATGATGTCACTACTATTATAGATGTTCTTTGATGTTCGATGGGGATATGTGTTGCTCTGATGTTATCTTGTTACTATCTAGATGATGTCACTACTATTATAGATGTTCTTTGATGTTCGATGGGGATATGTGTTGCTCTGATGTTATCTTGTTACTATCTAGATGATGTCACTACTATTATAGATGTTCTTTGATGTTCGATGGGGATATGTGTTGCCCTGATGTTACCTTGTTACTATTTAGATGATGTCACTACTGTTATAGATGTTCTTTGATGTTCGATGGGGATATGTGTTGCTCTGATGTTACCTTGTTACTATCTAGATGATGTCACTACTATTATAGATGTTCTTTGATGTTCGATGGGGATATGTGTTGCCCTGATGTTACCTTGTTACTATCTAGATGATGTCACTACTATTATAGATGTTCTTTGATGTTCGATGGGGATATGTGTTGCTCTGATGTTACCTTGTTACTATCTAGATGATGTCACTACTATTATAGATGTTCTTTGATGTTCGATGGGGATATGTGTTGCTCTGATGTTATCTTGTTACTATCTAGATGATGTCACTACTATTATAGATGTTCTTTGATGTTCGATGGGGATATGTGTTGCCCTGATGTTACCTTGTTACTATTTAGATGATGTCACTACTGTTATAGATGTTCTTTGGTGTCGATGGGGATATGTGTTGCTCTGATGTTATCTTGTTACTATTTAGATGATGTCAACACTCTTATAGATGTTCTTTGATGTTCGATGGGGATATGTGTTGCTCTGATGTTATCTTGTTACTATCTAGATGATGTCACTACTATTATAGATGTTCTTTGATGTTCGATGGGGATATGTGTTGCTCTGATGTTACCTTAACATAATCTAGATGAAGTCAACACTCTTATAGATGTTCTTTGATGTTCGATGGGGATATGTGTTGCTCTGATGTTATCTTGTTACTATCTAGATGATGTCACTACTATTATAGATGTTCTTTGATGTTCGATGGGGATATGTGTTGCTCTGATGTTACCTTATTACCATCTAGATGATGTCACTACTATTATAGATGTTCTTTGATGTTCGATGGGGATATGTGTTGCCCTGATGTTACTTTATTACTATCTAGATGAAGTCAACACTCTTATAGATGTTCTTTGATGTTCGATGGGGATATGTGTTGCTCTGATGTTACCTTAATATAATCTAGATGAAGTCAACACTCTTATAGATGTTCTTTAATGTTCGATGGGGATATGTGTTGCCCTGATGTTACCTTAATAAGATGCAGTCAACACTCTTATAGATGTTCTTTAATGTTCGATGGGGATATGTGTTGCCCTGATGTTACCTTATTACCATCTAGATGATGTCACCACTCTTTTAGATGTTCTTTGATGTTCGATTGGGATATGTGTTGCCCTGATGTTACCTTGATATCATCTAGAAGATATTACCACCCTTATAGAAGTTCTTTGATGTTTGATGGGATATATGTTGCTCTGATGTTACCTTGTTACTATTTAGATGATGTCAACACTCTTATAGATGTTCTTTGATGTTCGATGGGGATATGTGTTGCTCTGATGTTACCTTGATATCATCTAGAAGATATTACCACCCTTATAGAAGTTCTTTGATGTTTGATGGGATTTGTGTTGCTCTGATGTTACCTTGTTACTATTTAGATGATGTCAACACTCTTATAGATGTTCTTTGATGTTCGATGGGGATATGTGTTGCTCTGATGTTACCTTGATATCATCTAGAAGATATTACCACCCTTATAGAAGTTCTTTGATGTTTGATGGGATATATGTTGCTCTGATGTTACCTTGTTACTATTTAGATGATGTCAACACTCTTATAGATGTTCTTTGATGTTCGATGGGGATATGTGTTGCTCTGATGTTACCTTGATATCATCTAGAAGATATTACCACCCTTATAGATGTTCTTTAATGTTCGATGGGGATATGTGTTGCCCTGATGTTACCTTATTACCATCTAGATGATGTCACCACTCTTTTAGATGTTCTTTGATGTTCGATTGGGATATGTGTTGCCCTGATGTTACCTTGATATCATCTAGAAGATATTACCACCCTTATAGAAGTTCTTTGATGTTTGATGGGATTTGTGTTGCTCTGATGTTACCTTGTTACTATTTAGATGATGTCAACACTCTTATAGATGTTCTTTGATGTTTGATGGGGATATGTGTTGCTCTGATGTTACCTTGATATCATCTAGAAGATATTACCACCCTTATAGAAGTTCTTTGATGTTTGATGGGATTTGTGTTGCTCTGATGTTACCTGATGACCATCTAGATTTTTGATGTTTTGATTGGGATTTGAAAAGCTTTGATCTTAGATGGGCTTGTTTACCCTGACGGTCGCAGTTTGTACTTGTATTGTCCTAGCGATAGCGGGATGATTTTGCCTTGACCTGAAATTGATGTGGTATGCTATCATTTGTTTCTATGATAAACCACCTGATGTTTACGTTAGATGTTTTTTGTATTAATTGTGTTACTTTTCATATTACTTTAGTTGTTTAAGATTCGGAAATGCTGGTTTTCATAAGACTTCTGGCTGTGTTGACAGTGCTGTAACACATTGGCGTTTACCTGATGTTGATTTTTCATTTTGTAATTGCCGAAAGTTTCCAAATAACCACGATGCGTTGTCTTTTAATCAAAATTTCGTCTTTAAAAGTCTTACACTAAGTTCTCGCTGCTGTACCTTCCATCATAGCTGTTACAACATTCATATTGTTTTGAATTTACAAAGCAGTTTAAGGATACAAACTTGCTATTTGCTTTGTAACATTGTTTGTTATCTTCTGGTCATTATTTGGATTTTGTATGTTCTTTTACCATTGGATTCTCTCTTCATGTTCTTAGCTTGTATTATTTGCTCTCCTTTCATGTATAAAAGAAAGAGTATTTCAAACAATAGTATTTCAATAGACGACCATTGTTTGAAGTATCCTTTCAACATATTTCCACTGGAAGGCGAAATCCCTTTTGTTTCCTTGTGCCATTTGTATCGAAAACTCTTGTGCTGCCTGGTTTTGAAACATCTGTTTTATTCACTTTGATTTCATTTCACGGCATCTTCTCTTAATCGACGGAAATCTACATTTTCAGTCAATACTGCAAAATTTAGTAATAGCCTCGACTGTAATCGCAATCAGATTTCATGTTGTTCAGCAAAAAGCTGTGAATGATTTCCTGGCCGATGTCAACCATCTTTTAATTTCTGAATGTATATTATCACTTGACTAGACATCAGTTTTTATTCATGACCGAATGCGATACAAGTTTATCAACAAGACTTCTGTGCTAGGCAGTCATTATCTGATGAGTTCACAGCATGTAAGTGCTTAATCTTTCTAGAGAGCAAACTACGCCATGAATTTTTCCAATAATTAATAATCTTTCCAGACAATCTCACAGATCATCACAACTCTTTTTGTCCTTCTACCGAATGCTTTCAGCAACATCAATCAAATATTTTTGTTTCATTTTTGAAAATGAAGAAAGCTTTACTTTTACTTCAGTCCTCAACTAATTCACTGCCACTGAGAACCATTTATGTCTGCTCTATTTTCTTTTATTCGATATGCATTTTTAAGTTACAGCTTTCCTGACTCCATACCACTTGATTTCTTGCAAGAATTTGTGTGAGCCCCCATCTACTAACATATGGTTTGATCAATGCACATCGAAATTTTCAGTCTATTTTTTTCCACTGTGATGTAGAAATCTATTGCTCAAGAAAGTTTCCACACTTAGATCGAGCACATCCGTTTTGTAGCCAGCAAAGAGTGACAAATTGTTTCTTACTTGTGTTATTGTTGAATGTTGTACAGTGTGCGCATTCCTTTCCACCCACTATCATCTACTGTGCATTTATCTCTGCATACAAGCAGCGACTGACTTATAAATTTGTATCTGCTTTTGCTATTATCCGATGTGTTCTGTTCTGAAATCTCTCGATCATTACACGTCAGAATTTTAAGTCAATCATTTGCGACCGTGACACGCTGAATGAAGTTGCTAGAATATGTATACATTAGCATCTGTAATCGCTTTGCTGTTATCCGATGTGTTCTGAAATTTCACGGTCAACGGTCCTCGATCTGTACACACCAGAATTTTAAGTCCATCATTTGCGACTGCAAATCGCCAGGATACACATTAACTAACATTTGACATTACTTTTGCTATTATCCAATGCGCGCTGAAGTTTTTTGATGAAACGTCGTCCTCGATGAGTACACACCAGAATTTAGAGTCCATTATTTGCGATTTTAAAACATTTGATGAAGTTACTAGATATATATCAGCATCTGAAATTGCTTTTGCCATTATCCAGTGCGTCCCCACATTTCTCAATGACACGTTCTCGATCAGGACACACCAGAATTTTGAGTCCATCCCCAGTCCATCATTTTGGTCTGTAAAATGCTGAATTCAGTCGCCAGAACATTTATCAACATCTGTAATTGCTTTTGCTATTATCTGATGCGTCCCGAAATTTCTCATAAACACGTGCTCTGTCAGGACACACCATTGTCTATCATTGTGGTCTGTAAAATACAAATGCTGTCTCCAGAATATTTAGCAACATCTATTTCTGCTTTTGCTATTATCCGATGCGTTCTGAAATTTCTCAATAAAGCCTTCTCGATCAGGACACACCAGAATTTTGAGTCTATCATTTCGGCCTGTAAAATTCTGAATACAGTCGCCAGAACATTTATCAACATCTGCAAAGTGCTTTTGCTATTATCCGATGCGTTCTGAAATTTCTCAATAAAGCGTTCTCGATCAGGACACACCAGAATTTTGAGTCTATCATTTCGGCTTGTAAAATTCTGAATACAGTCGCCAGAACATTTATCGACATCTGCAACTGCTTTTGCTATTATCCGATGCGTTCTGAAATTTCTCGATAAAGCGTTCTCGATCAGGACACACCAGAATTTTGAGTCTATCATTTCGGCCTGTAAAATTCTGAATACAGTCGCCAGAACATTTATCGACATCTGTAACTGCTTTTGCTATTATCCGATGCGTTCTGAATTTTCTCAATGAAGTGTTCTCGATCAGAACACACCAGAACTTTAAGTCCATATTTCAATTCTTGCTCTTAGCCGACTGGGTCGGTTCGATTTGGTTCCTCGACCAGATTAAATACAGATGCTTCTTACCTTGCTTCCTCCCGTTAGAAAGCATGTGTTCAGCATTGTCTTGAAGCTGTTAATTGCTTGCAAGCGCCACACCAGCACCAGTTGTATATCTGGAACCTGGAACAAATGATGTGATTTCATTTGAATTGCAGCAAGAAAGCGCCGCTTTATGAGGTACTTTTAAAGATTTTATGCAAGGCAAGGTTCACGCTTGCATTTGCAAAATCCAAACCCATCTAAAAACTGTTACCTACTCCGTTTAAATCAGGATCACGAAAGAAGATCATTTCATGGCCATCGAACAATAACAAGAGAAAACTTTATTCCGATTTCATAGAGGCATATCTAGTAATTAACAATTACGTATGGTCAGTAGATTAGGCCCACTTAGGCCATATCAAGTCTGTCATTTAGTACGTTTCGAGACAAACTTGTCCCATAATCAGCAGGCAAAATAAAACGTGGGAAACTATCCACACTCAAAATCATTAGTTACATTTTCATTTCATTTTAACTTATTTATGCAGGCTAAAAACATTCAGTTGCTAAGAAATAACTGTTTTACAATGTGCCCTGTTAGAATACAAAAGAAAACAAAAGCAAAATGAAAAATTAGTTAATCAATAATCTCCTAATACTAGTTAATACATTGAAAAGCCTTATTTTAAATAGTCCTATCGAAAAGAAAAAGAAATTAAATTGCAACAGAAAGGAAAATCAATAGAATTTATTCTTGATGCAAGGAAGTATGTAAAGTTTGCTTTATAATCCTTCCTTTAGTTTTAATTTGAAATTTGATAGCGAGGGAGACGACAGTTTGATTTTGTGATCTAGACCAGTCCAAACGGTCGCCCCTCGATATGCAAATGACTTTTGTCCATTGTTTGTTCTAAACAAAAGAAGTTTCAAGTCAGTTTATGTGTTTCTTAGCGTCCTTTTTGCCTGTTCTCGCTGTCTTTGAAACATTTGGGCCATATAATTTGGGCAAAGTTGATTCACAGATTTGAAAACAGTAGTTGCCGTTTCAAACCTGATCAGCTCTTTGACTGTTCGCCAGCCCAGCCCTTTTATCAGAGGCAAGGAGTGCGCATCATAAGCACTATTTGTCACAATACCTGATTTTTATTACACACTTTTATTACTTTCGAATGATTAAGGGGAGGTTAAGACTGTAACCAGTTTTCGCTCGTCTTATTTGCTGACTGGAGATGGGAGAAGTTTGTCTCAAAACGTCCTACACGTACATTAAAAATCTACCATGGCCTCGTCCACTAACTTTGCTACTGCAAATGAAGCACACGGGATGATCAAACCGCTCTTGTTTAACTAATTTGTCGCGAAAGTTAAATTTCAAGTAAAAGGGAAAATACACTTTCTTTCGAAGAGAACTTATAGAATACTCATCCAACAAAACATCGTGGTACTTGAACTGAAGTAAAGATCTTACCAGCATACGCGTCCATCGATGCTGCTTGCATGCCTCCCAGTCTTGCTTTGACTGAGTGATTTTCTCTTCCACTCGATTTATCATCATGCATTGATTTGACGTAACAGTTTCTTTCATCTGACGCAATAATTTTCAGATTGGGTGTTTCCCGCGTGAAAACAAGATTTCCCGCGAATTCATAATCTAAACATAGCACAAAAGAACGGCAGGCGCCACTTATCCCCTTATTGTTTTCATAGATCGAAAACATCAAATGCAATAGGTTATATTTAGATTACCCAGTCCCCTTAGCTAAATTTGCTTCTAACCCCGTTGATTTACACGTTTTTTTATAAGAAACTGGGTTTATAAGAAACTAGTACTAAGATGGCCAAATTTTTAAGAAACTCTAGTACTACGTCTGAGAAGTACTAAGAAACTTTTCAAAGTTAAAAGCATGAATTTTGTAGAAAATAGATCGTTGAACCTTTATTATTGGGCAATATTATCTAACCATTTGTATTTTCAACATAACAGAGCACTGTTTATTCCTATATGATGTTTTGAATATCAAGAAACATATCTGCAGCAGTGTTAGCGACCACATTGACAATTTATGCATTCAAAAAATAAGAAACCAATTAAGAAACTTTTAGTACTGAAATGGACAAAATTTGATGTTAAATTAAGAGACTTTTAGTACCATGGCCTGATCCTAGTTTCTTATAAAAAAACGTGTACTTTAAGTTTAAACTCGAAACAACTGCCCTTCAAGGGGGATGACACAGAACGTTAAGGGCGACATATTCTTGGCATCTCTTCTGAAGCAAGTAAAAATTGAAGTCTGTCTTCTCTTCCTTGAGATGAAGTGTGTGTCTACTGAAAAAGCAGTGATTTACATATAACAACAACAAGAACCTTGATGCCCACAACATATTATAATGAGGACGAGATTTGTGATATTTGCAGTTTTCACCAGACTTCTGAGACTTGAGATACCGACGAAAGACACATCAGCTTTACAGAATTCAACCAATACAGGCAGTGTTTTTCCATTGTCGATGGTTTTTCACTTTTTCTGTGTTTTTCTGTTTTTCGCGTTTTTTGCGATTTTGCGCAGGGGGCACAATCTACAGGGTGAGTCTACCGGAGTAAAAAAAAAAGTTTAGGCGTTTGGAAGGCTGTGGAATAAACAGCATGTGACCGATATTCAAAACTAAAGTGTTGGTCTATCAGTCAAAGGCCAACTTAGAAGAGAAAATTTTGTTTGGTAAAATAAAGCATCTTTAAGACCCAACAACAATCAAAGTGCTTGTAAGGGGTTTGTATGGGAATCGAGAATTCCACATTCCATTCTGGTCCATGATTTATGTGGGATTGAAGTTTACATTGCCAGTTTGAGATGCTGAATTCCAATCTCAATAGAAGGTAAATTATGGACCAGAATGGAATGTGGAATTTTTGTTCCCAAACATGCCCTTTACCAGCATCTTCCTAATTTTGGGGTCTATGAGATGAGGGATGCTACCAAACAAAATTTTCTCATCTAAGTTGACCTTTGACTGATAGATAAACATTTCAGTTTTGAATATCAGTCACATACTTTTTATTCCACAGCCCGCCAAACGCCGAAACTTTTTTTTGACTCACCCGGTACACACAATGCAGCCTTATTTGGCAATTACTTGGTATTCTCTTTGGGGAGAAGGAGAGATCTTCAAGTGTTTGGAATGTTTCATTGATTCACCCCAACTTGCGCGGAAAAGTCGGATGCTTTGTCACCGTCACGAAGTAAAGACGAAGTCTCGGTACACGTATTTTTTTTCAAGATGCTAAGTATTTGAGTCAGTACTGAAAGTTTCTTAAAATTATCAGATTTTCCGTAATCGGAGTTTCTTTTCTTACGAGCTTGATAAAGGCTCCGTAACAATCTTTATGTTCACTACCTGTTCACTCATGAACATTAAGGTTATTTCAAGCCTCTTCAATGTTTAGGCACAGTAACAAGTGGAATAAACTGACAGTATGTTAAGGATATCCTTCGTGGAAAATAGATTGTTTCTTAAGTTATATTTTCCCAGTACTGGAGTTTCTTAATCTTTTGGCGATTAAGCGCTTTATAAAGGAATACGTATATACATCACAATTCAAAACCCATTCACAGAAAATAAGTTTCCTCGTCATTTCTGTTCCTAGTACGCCGAACTCTAGAGTTATTAGCCTTTTACCCCCCGTCTGCTGCATGACGCTGTGTACAGTAGCCTGCGCGCAGCCTCAACTCCTGAAGCATCTCAAACTTGGGGGGCACGACACTTCGAGGGCACTTTTTCCTTAAGAAAAAGGGGCCATTTTCTAGAAATGATAAGGGTACTTCTTTCTCTATTGCAAAGTCTTGGGGGGCACGTGCCCTCAATGCACGTCTATGTAATGTGCAATGATAATACGTCTATATGTGTGTCGTATTCCTACGTCTATGTGTGTGCAATAATAATACCATAGTTTGCTTTCTGTTTTCATTTCATTTCATTTATTAAAAGCATAATACAATGTTACATCGTATATCGCCTAAAGAGAACATTATTTAAAGGCTCTTATTCAACCGTCATGCCTTGCACGTGTATTCTCTTGGTTGACCTTTGTTGTTGTCGTTTTTACGGGCCATGAAAATGGCGAGAACAAAGGTCGACCAAGAGATGACACGTGCAAGGCATGATGGTTGAATAAGAGCCTTTAAAAGATACACTCCCATACACTCCTAACAAACTACGATAGAATGTTACAGCGAAAGAAAAAAATACGAAAATGTCAGGTTGCCCTTGACACTTTGTCAATCTCCAAAGCAAATTTAAGTTCCTACGTTAGCGAGATCCATTTTCAAATATGTTTACCGCCAAGAAAGGGAAAAATTCATTTGGAGAGATTTAATTGGCCTTCGGTATGTTTGAAGCAAGTTCACTTCATGGAGAAACACAAACAGTACAGGTCAATGTCATTACCATAGCAACAGAAAAGTAGCCTCTTATTGCAAATCTCAGCAAACAATCGAAGGATACAAAGATGGAGGCAACAAGATGTAAACAAAAGTTGGCAAGTTGATCATCGACCACAACTGAAATATTCATAAATCATTCATTAAAAGAGCAAGTCATCACATCGAATCGTAGAAGGCTTTGAATTTGATGAAATATCAAAGTATTTATAGCTGATCTTTGGTTTGGCAGGTTGGAAAGGCACGTAAACGAAATTTGGATATTGTCAAGTGAGAATCTGCGCACATGTTTGTTCTTCAAATATTTTGTGGTTGGAGAGATAACTTCAGACAAACAGGAGATGCAAGAAGTTAATCCTTGGATGCTGTACAACAGAATTATGATGGAATATTAAATTCTTGTTTGGTCTTGGAGAGTTCTTATTTTGATTGATAATACTCAAGATGAGCGAGCAAAATTTCAGTGAAGATGACCTTGAGAAATATTTAGAAGAAAATCCTGAATTTGCGAAGAATTATTTCGTAAATAATGCGCCATCAAGTTGGGTAGATGAATGGCTTGGAAGAAGGTCGCATCGTCCTTCGATTCAAGTTACAAATGTTCAAAAGATATCAACATCATCTGTGGAGAGCATCCTTCGTCCATTACGATCGGCATATCCTTTATCGAAATCTCCGACGAACCGATCGACTTTACAGCAACTTTATGGAGCCGAAGGGCCACCTTGTGCTGATCTAGAGAGTGATAGTGAAGACAGTAGCTGTGAATTCGAAGATTCATCAGGAACAACGATAAGCAAAGTCGGTTTGACAGAGCTGAACGAGAAAGATTTGTTTATGGAACTGATAAGAGATATATCAAATGAGCTTGACATAAATAAGCTTTCTCACAAGATCTTGGTCAATGTTGGCTTACTCACAAATGGAGATCGTTGCTCTTTGTTTCTTGTCAAAGGGAAATCTAAAAAACGTTATCTTGTATCAAGGTTATTCGATGTTACTTCCTCCTCAACTTTAGAAGAGTCATTGAAGCCTGAGGGAAATGAAATTATTATTCCCATAGGAGTTGGGATTGCAGGAACAACAGCACTTACTGGAGAAACTATCAATATCAAAGAAGCTTATGAGGTTTATTTTCATTTTTATTTTGATGCTTACTTGGAAGATCAAAAAATTATATTCAGAGGGGTCATAGGGCAGGACAGAAAATGAGATGTCAGTCAGTGAAAAATGGAGTGAGATTTACAAGTCTTTCCATGAAATGAAAGTAAAAACGTAGAAAGTGTAACCAGTTATCATATGGCAGTTCAGTTTTCTAGGACAATTTTTGTCAATTTTTTTGATGTGTAGCAGTCAGGACCTTTTATCCCCCCCTCTTCATGGCCAAGTTTCTGTGTTCCCAATGATATGACTGGTGATCTCATGGTGATCTGGAGGTAAATTCATTCAGTTGATTTACCATCCTTTGTGATTTTCCATTGTTTTTGATTTCCCATTAGCAAGATAAAAAGCAACCACAGAGAGGTATGTATTTTTTGTTTATGTTGGACCCAAGAGACATATTTCATGGTAGAAATCAAAAGATAATATTTCTGTTGCCTACCACAGGTGATTTAAGGAATCCTTTTGTCCTTGCCTTCTTTGTATTTTGTTTTCTTTTCTGAATCCTGCTTGTGGCAAACAGGTTATGCATTCAATATGTTTCTTAATTGTATTAAATCTTTGTTTATGATTGTTTCAATTAAAATATGTCTCAAGAGAGTTCTCTCAAGGCCTAAGACTCCTTCAGTTGAAAAGGACATTGACTGTTGTGGTCACACTTATGAGCCCTTGTTAATTAGAAACTGCATAGGCAATGTGACAGCTCACCAGACAGTAGCCCTTCTCGCCCCTGACTGGTAAAATTTGCAAAAGGCGACGATCGTCCTAATAATTCGCAGCAAAAAAGTTGTTTTCTTCTATGTTTTCATCTCCACTCTCGTTGCTTTCGTCGCGAATGCGCTGGGATGCGCTGCGCAAAATTTCACAATTTGACCTGGAGAAATTTGGCTGGAGAATGTCTGCGGTTCAATTGGCCAAACGAACTCTGCGAACAAAATCATCAGACAAAACCACCGAGCTTCTACTTTTGCCCCAGCGAATTTTTTCGATAGTCTCCTGTGCATGTGTCATCGCGAATTTTCATGACGATCGTCCCAAAAACCATCTAATCCAGAAAAAGATTTCATTTCGATTCGGCAAATGCTTGCAGAATTTCTGGCTTAGATCTATTTGCTTTTGATGCAGAGATCTCTTGGTCCTCATTTCTCGAAATGTGCTTTGGATTTTTTCGGGATTTTTTCATAAGGGATGGAACTATTCTAACTTAAGATTTTTCAGCTTCTGTCAGCTCAGGAGGGCTGTCACTTGCTTCTGTCTGTTATCCATCATTTCTCATCTAAAATCGCCAGTTCATTGTTGGAAGGGCTCGAATGCCTTACGTTAGTCTGTTGTTGTTGTTGCTAAGAAACATGCTTATGAGAGCGCTTCAGAAGATTGGGGACCTGATGTTTTCAGATTCATTCAAGGGGTGATGCCTCCCGCCACCCACGTCTCTTTTTGCATGCTACAGCTTCGTAAGGGTAACGTTATTGCCTTTACAGCCTGCCCGTTTCTCAACGTCCCTGTGCCTCTCGCATGCTGAAAATAGCAACTACCACGATAGCCTTACTAATTCCAAAACTTGTTCCTCTAGGATCCAAGATTCAACGCAGAAGTAGATAAACAAACTGGTTACAAAACCCACAGCATTTTATGTATGCCTATAAAAAGCCCTGAGGGAATGGTAAGTTTACGAAAAAGCGATAGCAAATAGCATATTACTTAAACAATAAATGACTTGGTTTGAAGCTAAGAACAGTTATTAGGCAACAGGTTGAAACGAGGCGTGGAAGCTACCCAACTCGTTCTGAAGTAGAGTTGTCTTCCATGCATCTCTACGCCAGCAAAAAATGATGAAATTCGACAACGTTTTCATGTGGGAAATTTTCGGTAAACGAACCTTTTCCTCGAAATTTTCCAATATCCATTTCCTTTCAATTTCCTTGAAAACCTTGTCCGTCTCCCCTAAGTTTCCTGTCAGAAACCTCATTCCTCAAATCGCCTCAAATGACTATTGCTATGTTTTGCTTTTGAAGACCATCGCAGCAACTACAAAATGGTTATAACTGAGTTGAATTGTTGTTTGAACCGATACCATGCGCAATAAGAAACATATAATGTACACTCACCGAATGTGTTGTTTTTATGTCAAATCTTCTTACAGCGCCGTTGCGCATGGTGCTTCGCAGTGTTTCGTGATAAAACGAAACACTGCGAAGCACCATGCGCAACGGCGCTGTAAGAAGATTTGACATAAAAACAACACATTCGGTGAGTGTACATTATATGTTTCTTATTGCGCATGGTAACAGCGTATTTTCGCTGCAGTGATCGTACTGTAAAAATTGGAAATGGACAGTCACTTTACTGTAGTGTGAAGAGTGAAACACAGTATCTGCAACTAAAATGTCGAGAAGTTACATGTCTGAAAAGGTTCCCTTCCTTGCTTTTTCCTACTAATTCTTTTTTGTAATAATTTGTCCGAGCAGCTGTGTCCGTTGACTGTTATAAGTCCCGTACGCTACGCTTCATAACACAAAATGCACCAGTGTGTACCTTCAGTCAGTAGTCAGTGGTGTTAATCACAATATTTTGTTTTCAAGGTTATTGGTATCGCACAGATCATCAACAAACGCAATGGTGACCATCATTTTACGTCGAAAGATGAACAAGTAAGTAAGGGCTGGCCCGACTGGGTGTTGCCCAACGGTTAGTTAGCACTCTTTTTTTATACTCAAAAGTCATTTACATAACCTAAATGATACAGCAAGGAGGTTGTGTCTACGCTGCGGCCATGTAACATAAAGATAAAAACTACAAGCAAAGGGAAAGAATATTGAAAAGAAAACAACAGCAACAACAACAAAAAATGAACCTAAATCCCACTCTTCACAAGATACATGCATTTTGCTACTGCTAGGCGTATTCAAGCTCGTCAATGTGCTGGCATAAGCAGGTATAGCTCTTGATGTCAGTTTGGAGATTCGTACATTGATAATATGTGCTGTATTTCCATTCCTGATGGAAAAGCTTCGAATATGATATGCATTCACTTAATTTTACATGCTTAATCAACCTTCATGCACCCTGTCTGAGACAAGAAAGCTTCTACGTGGCTGCTCCTCAATGTTTTAGAATTTGAACAAAATATTGCCTGCTGAATTTATTGGGCGTCACTGTGGCCAATCTCAAGCTTTGAAACAGCCAACCAACATTGGCTATATTTTCTCATAATTTTGAACTTTCTGAATCATTTCTGTGAAAACTTTGTGATTTTACCTATTTAAGACCAGGCTAACGATGATCCTTTGTTTCTCAAAGCTGCCTTTATGATCAACTATGGTTTGATATGAAAATCGTTTCTGGCTTCTAACCTAGGTACTGCGTTGTACCGTTTTTATTCGGATAGTACAGGATCGTCGATAGCAGTGGGTCTTCAAGTTTCGGTGACAAAAGTAATTCTATCATAATCAACGGACTGTGAATTGTTAGCTAGCGTTGGCTAGTTGGCCTTCAAATTTCCAGTTTACAGGTCAGGTTTATCAGGAGCAACTAATCAATACATTACTGTGTCGCTGGCACCTTTGGCTTAAACTTGATAGTTTTGACAGTCTCGTTATCGACGGTAAAAACCACGAACAAATTTGACACAATTAAGTCAAGAAAAAGATAAACCTCCTTAATGAAAACCCATGTAACCTCTTATCTCAACAAATGATGGCAAATAGACAAGATGTCTCTGAACAGGGAGATAACGAACGTTGTGAAATATCTAAGGAGGTGCCTTGTCGCAAGTTGAATCCTATTTCGTTCACCAGTTCTTCTGCCTTGAAGGAGGCCTCTGATTTGCAAGAATTTTTGCGATGCAGGAGCAAGACTATTGGTTGCTTGATCGTTGGCTTTAGGTGATCAATTCAAGGCTGCACACAGCTTTGGGGCGGCCTAGTGCAGTTGCCCTCTCCCGTAAAAAATTCCAAGAGAGCATTAAAATTTTCTGTTGTTTTGATAAGATTTGAGTGAAGTTATCCTTTGTGATTTCTGTTTAATACATGGCCATACATTTTGAGCAATGTATGGCCATGTATCAATTATCTATAAGAATTATCTGCACCAATTATTATTGTGAAGAAGTCTATGGCTCAAAAATTGTGTCAATGCCAAGCAATCGCTATCACATCCATGACGGGAGACTGCAACTCCTATAGGCTTTTGATGATTATTAAGCAACCATTCTCACTAAGAAAAGACAAGCATGCTATTAGATGTTTGGTACAGCATCCCATGTACAGTAAGTATCCCATTTACACCAATTCAATTACCAGCCTCGTTTTGGAAATCATTCCAAATTCATTGATACGAATTTAGAGTCCGAATTCAGATCTAGCACCCAAGCACCCAACCCTTAGTCTAGTTGTGTGGTTTTAAACTGTTGGCGATTGTGATGTTGATTTTAAGATGATGTAACGTTTAGAACGTTATTAGGGACTTGACCGTGAGAAATCGTCCAGGGCACAGTTACTTTCCAGTAACTGCGTTCAGGGTCTTCAGAGTGAAATTTTACATCGGTAGTCATTTTTCACGGTCAAAGATCTTATATGTTTTCGATGTTTTCAAAGTTTGAATCGCCATAAAGTTAACATTACGACCGCTGACGACATCAAAACTTAGGGAGACTAAAGTTTGGGTGATAAATCCGAATTCGGCCTCTAAACTTTCGTATCTATGAAAACCTATGAATTTTGATTAATTTCCAAAACGAGGCTAGTAACTGAAATGGTATATTGCAACCCGATTTATCTGTGCCATCAGCTGCAGTTTTCCACCCATTTTAAGGTATGCAAATTATTCTCGAAACTTGTTTTCCGAACAAAATTTCAACCAATTGTGACCAGTTCTAGGAGATTGCTGTAATGTTAATAATGTAATGTATTACATGGGTTGCTTCGGGTTGCTTTATCTTCGTTGCTGCAGGAGCTATCTACCATCAAAAATCTTTGATCAGTGTTTGAAAACAATGTCGGCTAATTTTTTAATTATCTCTGCCATTTTTTTAAACTGGAACTTGATGCTAGGCTACGTAGGGAAGCTTTGTAAAGTTCATGTGTTTTTTTAGCTCAGATTCAAATTCGTAGAACGTCACATAATAAAAGCGTCTAGAACGGACTTTCATGTATCTTGTCCAAAGCTGCTTAGAAATATGTTTGCTTAGTTGCATTGCACACAGTTGCCATAACATGAAAACGCAAGCTTTGAATCAAGGATTTCTTGCTTAATCCCAATAAAGATTAGATGTTTGAGGTTTGTATTTGCAAAGAGATTCATCATCCATTGTTTTTAGGTATAAAAGGAGATAGACAGTATCGAAAGTTGTTCTCATTTATCCGAACTGATCCAAACTGATCCAAGAAACAAAAGATTATCAGAATATGAAGTTTCATAGAAGTAATGAAGTCTACAAAGTTGATCTATAGCGATAAACGCTGTTATCTGATTTACGTGGGCTCCACGCATACAACACCAGACGCTTCAATGATACACCGCTACGTTAAAAATGGCGGCGAGAAACATTTTAAGATTTGACGGCGAAAAAGTCGTTACAGTTTGCCCAATAATTTGATGCCAAAGAAATGTGCCTGTACCTAAAGAATCGATCAGCCTCGTTTTGAAAGCGTGGCAAAATGTTCCATTTTCATCAATTTCAAAATGTGCCAGTTAGAGTTCCGTTTTCAAAATCTACCTTTTTCAAAATCTGCCGGCAAAGAATGTGCCATTTTCGTGTGAGCGGGAGGCATATTCGTCACATTTTCACCGCTTCAAAATGTGGGGGTATCGTGTGAACGCAGTCTTAGTGTGCAATCCAAAAATCATTACATTATCATTGTAGTGTTGCAGATCCATAATGGCTGCTAATCAGTTCACTTTTTGGACAGATCTGTAGATTTATGCTATGTGTACCAGGTTGCACAATGTGTCCTCCGCAGAACCATGCTTGGCTTCGTGATCAGTGTATGTCACACAGACACTCTGGGAACGATGTTTTTTTGGGATTTACTTCAGTGTTTCACTTGCTCCTTTTCAAGTTTAAACAATTTAGAAAATATCTTTATCTCGTCAATAGAGTGGGCAGGCTCATTGGGGAACAACAGACAAAATGCAGAAATTTCGAACAAGTTAACCACTTGTATTCTCGGTTGGCCTCTTCAATCTTATTAAACAATATGTGGTCAGACGCCGTAGTTGTCCTTGACTGCCGCAGCTTTGTGCTTTTGTAGAGGAAAGATTTATATACTGCTGCTGAGGAGCAATTTCTAAAGTCCTCCGCAGAAGAATTTGAACTGTCCTCCGCAGAGGCAAACAAGTTCAAATATAACTGCGGTGCCTAGCTACCCATGATCAGACTGTGTGTTTTACTGTATCGTCCGCCTACCCATGGCCTACCAGAACCCGTATTAGCCCATATCAAAGCCTAGCAGACCCTACTGGGACTTCATTCCAAGCACTTTAAACGCCCAGGTTGACCGTTATGCCGAATGAAGAGCCAAAAAGTAGAACTTAGATCAGCATCGCCTCTTTACGGAGGCCAAACTCAGCACAAGGGCAGCAGTAAATGCCCCCAAAAACTTATCAAATGCGAGAGGAAAAGCAGGAAATTACAGAGATTTTGGTCACTTTGGAAGAAATTTTCCTTCATTTGCCTCCTGAAAATTTTGTCAAGAAATTTGCCTTCATTGCCCCCTGAAAATTTTGAGATATGTATGGCTATGGTTTATATCATACAAGAAGCAAATGTGAGACCGACAATGATCACAGATCGCGTGGAGTCTGTGATTTTTTCAGGTAGGAAGAAGTGTGCATAGTTTGTTGGATGACTGGTGGTATTTCCTTCGGCGGCAGCCTTGGACTCGAACCCCTGGTCAATAATCTTAGCGAACCGTTCTGTTGCTCAGCGCAATTTTCAAGTTTCACTTGCTGCTCATTTTTGAAGCAGCCTTTCTGAAAGATGAAATCGAAATGGTAAAGACATGATGGCCGCACAGACAAACATTGAAACAGAGCATCAAAACACAAACTCTTGATTAGAAAGGCTACCGAAGCTTGAATTTGTTTAATGTGTTTGCTATAAGCAAAGTGTTGATTTTAGATTGCATGTAAGAGCCGCAGTAGCAGCTTTCTGATCGTAAGCAAAAGAGATTCTTCATTCTTTTCGCTAGAAAAGGTTGAGGTCATTTTTGTCACAAATTAGAAGTCTACTGTATGCTCAACGAACTTACAACGATCTTACATTCCAGGAAATCATGAGCTCTAATAATGACACAATAGCCGCCCCAGCATCGTACCTTGTTCAAGCAAACCATACAAGGGAAACTCTAGCTTGATGGGTTTGTGCCTTGATGTACGATTTACATTTTCTTTTCATTCACATGCTCTGTTCCTGATCAAAACATCTTCTCGTTGCGTGTAGTGCATGGAACAAAAATAGACTAATAAATAAAGTAAAATGTAAGCACTTTGATGCGAATTGAAATAAGCACGACGTTTCGAGCATAGCCCGCTATCAAGCCCATCAATCATATTCTGTTTCTGTTAAGTATGATTTTAGTTGACTGGTTGTGTTTAAGTTTTGTTTGTTTCGTTGCTGCCATATATAATTCTTTTATGCAGTGTATTTGTAGCATATTATGATGATGATGATGATGGTGATGATGATGGTGATGATGATGATGATGATGATGATGATGATGATGATGATGATGATGATGATGATGATGATGATGATGATGATGATGATGATGATGATGATGATGATGATGATGATGATGACGATGATGATACACAAGAATGAATTAGTTTGTCTCGTTTCCTCAATTTTCTGATCAAAGTAAATGTAGGAATAATAGACCTTTTAGCTATTCTGAAAAGAATCAGAATCGAACGGTATTTTGCTACATTTTGTCGAATTTTCGAATCTGCACAATACTGATAGAAGCTCTAACGCCACTCGATCGAACGTTGTGTATAAAAATGTATAAAAATAACGCTCGATCCAGTCTCTTTTGCAGAATAGCTAAAAGGTCTATTGGATATATCGTAATTCCTTCAATTTGCAATGCGTGAAAAAGGAATAGGTATTCTCTTCATTCAGAGCAACATGCAAATACATTTCATTTTCCTCAAGGCTTAGAAATAATGTATACGCCTTATATTTGACTTTGCTTTCATAAAGTTTTGGCTGTTTGTTCTACAGAGAAATGAAATATGCTTGGATGAGGAGATTGCTTATAATGTTTTATCAAGGGTTTCAGGCCTCTTTTTACGCATGTTGAAGTTACGGAATTTTTGAAAATAAATTTGACCTTTATTTACAATGCATATAAAACAGAATAAAATTGACGAAATTACGTCAGTCTTTTGGGTGTCAAACAAGTTTTGATGCATTCCATTTTCTCAAGTATCCCAGGGGGGGCACTCAGCACATACACATACGGGGAGGTAAGTCCGATATTTTTGGGTCAGAATATTGTGAAAAGTGATATTTCTGGGTCCAAAGAAAACTAAAACTATGTTCATGATATTTTTTTATACCAAACATCGTTGAACTGATATTTCTGGGTTCATTAGAGGTAATGCTCTGTTCTATTTGCATTGTTTCGGGACATTTTATGTTCATTTACTGGCTTTTAAGTATAAAATGAGGTGATATTTTTGGGTTGCAGTGAAGCTGAAATGATATTTTTGGGTAGCCTGAAAATTTCTTGGACTGACCCCCCCGTATGCGTATCTGCTGAGTGCCCCCCTGGGTCAAGTATTCTCCTCAAAACGAATTTTCAAGCATGTGAAGTTAATTTAGGCCCAACCGGTTTATCCGTTTTGAAACGCAAATGGAGAATTTAGCAAAGGCAGACTCTCCATGTCAATGGAAAGTTTCAAAGATTCTTATATTTCGTTCTAGGTGTTTCGAGATTATTTAACATTTTGTGGAATCGGAATCACAAATGCGCAATTTTTTGAGATATCTGTTCAAGAATTCAGGAGAAATCAGGTAATACATTTCTCAACAGTCTCCCTTAAATGTTTTATTTGTTTCGAATCAAACCGGTTTTTCAGATAAATGTTCCATCGCTCCATTCAACTCCAGTGACATGCTAAATAGAGGAAAATTTGAAATAAATTTCCCGTTCCTGGTATCTTTATTGACCCCTTGTGGTATAAATACTTTTGAGCCACGTTCCGACCTCCAATCTCATTAAAATGCAAGAGTTTGTTGGGGAGACCAGATATGCTTTGTCCGAGGAAACTTATGTGTCCCCCCGTGCAGTAGGTTATAGCTCATGCGCAGTAGCGGTTTGGGGTTGAAGCTCAGACGGGCGCATGAGCTTTGACCCACTGCACGGGGGGACATATTGGTTTTATCAGTCAGGCGTATAGCCTGGTTTTCATTAAATCGTAATTCATCGCCGATCTTTGTCTTACAGCATCGGCGATGATCGGCGATGCTCCAAAACAATGATCGGCGATGAATTACGATTTAATGAAAACCAGGCTTATCTTGTCTCCCCAACAAGAGCGTACAAGTAATCCAAAACCACCCCACAAATGAGTGACTAATGCATTATTTCAGCTCAATTGCTTTTAAGAAAATATCCTTATCCTTCAATGATTGAAAACATGCAGTATTGATGTGATCTTCCCTTCCAGACTGATCCTCTTTTATAGATCCTTTCTTCGACTACTGATCCTTTATCCTTGTGGTTTACTGTTTTCCTCATAAAATCATAAATTTATGATCCGTACTGTCGCTTTACGGCTGTGCGCAACTGAAACTCAATTTGTATACTAAATCAACAAAATTTTATACAGTGGAAGGAGTGCACTGTACAGAGGATTCGAATGCGCAAAGGTTCCGAAAATGATCAAATTATTGGCACATTGTTTTGCAATGAAAATATTTTGTGATGCTGGCAATGAGACTCAATTAGCACTGCGCTTAAGCCAGTCCAAATATTTCAGTTCATAAGGTTGCCTTTCATCTGACGCATTTACTCAAGAACTGACGCAGATTTATAACGATGTTTTTATTTCTTTGTGTGAAATTTGATGATGAAATCTCCAAGTCGACCGTCGACCTTTGTCGCTTAAATGTTTTGAGTTCCTTAGTCAAAACAGCAATATATTCCCACTGCTATAAGGAGCTTTCATCAAGAAAACTTAAGAAGTTTTCGTCATTCAAGAGTCAATAAGCCCTTTATAACGAGCCGCTCATTTGGTATGCTAATATGCCTACGTCTGCTCTTAATTCGATTTTGTCAGATCCAGCTTCCAGCTGTTAGGTTATACCGATTACAAATTAATTAGAACTTAGGCTTAGGATATGGCGATTTGATAACGTCAAACGGCGTACAGTAAAAGCCACATACACTCATTTCTGTAAGAAACTAAAGTCAGGGGCTGGTAGATGGTTTCTTAACTTATGGACACTTTTGCTACCAAAGTTTCGAATGAGTTCCTTATTATTCAATGCCGAAAGAATACAGTTAATCTATTTTTAGAAGGGCTCCCAAATTACTTGAAAGGATATCAACACGAGTAATAATATTCTTCCCAATGAAAACAAGGTCAAAACAGTCGCTATTAAGTACAGGGTAGAGACAGTTTAAAGTACAAATTACAAAAGTTTTTTCAATTCAGGAGCGGTGATTTCTTAAGTTTCAAAACTGATCCAAAGTTTCTTATAAGCTTACTAAAGAATTGAGTGGATAAGAAGAATTTAAGAAGTATCACCCACATTGAATTTTGAACTTTGAAGACACCTTGGAAGGAACGGCGTCAAACTTTATGTTATTTTCGATCTGCGCAAGCCCGCTTCAGCTCCACTGTGATGAAGTTTTGGGTACTATAATTAGGAACCCATTCATAGGTTGTTGATGTTCTTCAGGCTTTGCAACCCCTGGTGATGTTTTGAATATAAAATTTCCATACAGCTCTATCCTTTATTGTTTCATTCAGTTGGTATCAGTGGTTGGTATGATCCACTTTCTTTGTCGATGCTTTAATATGATCATATACTACCTTTCCCTTTTTACCTTCCATTTTTCCTTGCATTATAACTTTTTCTAAGCTGTTTTCAGCTCCGTTGAAATTTCCAAAGAAGGAGAGTCGCCCATTACTTTAATTAATGATATTTAAAGGGTTTTGCAAGGTTGAAAGCTTGCATTTGCAAACAGCAAAAATAGCTATCTATTAACATCCCATCAAATCGAAATTGCACGCGTACCGTCAACCATGGATAGCCAAACAAGCAATGCATGTAATGTCAAGCACATCAAAGGTCAACGAAAATTCATTCTCAAAATCGACACTATTTCTGACCAATGATATCGTGAGCCAAACCCTGACCTGACTGCATACGTGCAATGTGAAGAGCGTTAGGGACTCTGGGGGGATGGATGGTGGCAGGAGTTGCTGTCGTTGTTTTTCTCCCGCCCTGGGTTCCTGTTGTTAGGCATTGTGCGTGCGCCTATTGTGGCCTGACATCAAATGTGGAATAGATTCCAGTATGTGTCAGTATCTAATCTTATTGGGAGGGGCATGAGATCTTTTAATCAGTTTATAAATCTAACCCTCCTCGTTACCCAGATTTACAAACGACTGACTCCTTATGCTTTCACGGACAAGATTCAGCTTTCTAAGATATTTTGTTTTTCCAGGCCTTAGTATCATTAGCAAAGAATATATTCGAAACAACTGAAGTCGTAAGGGATGTAGTGAAAAGAATAATGATGCAAGCACAAGAACTTCTTGATTGTGAAAGATGTATTGTTTATTTGGTTGATACCGAGGCTAACGAGAGCCAAGTAAGTGCCTTTTTTGTTGATTTATAATTTTGTTGTCATAAGTTACAGTAAATCCCCGTATATTAGAACCTACCACAATAAGAGGCTCTTTTTCCTAGATTATGTACCAGCGTTGCCAGCGAAATTGATACCAGCTTTTGCAAGTTCATAAGAGCTGCACTTGCAAACTCTCTTGCAAATCTAATGAACTCAGACAGAAGTTCCTATAAAAAAATCTGTACCATATGTTATCAAAATGGCCAGTAACTCAAAGAGAAGTCTCTTCAACCATCTGTAATAATTTTTACATCTCTTTTTTCATCAGGGGATACTTTTCGATCAAATCTTCGAGCTCAATGATGATGATACAGACAAAAATGAGAGGTTCGTAATTTCTAAGCAGTTTCTTGATGCAAAATTTATTTTTGACTTGACAAGCCCCTTCCTCTATCGTCTACAAAAGTAAGATTGTGATTAATTATCAAATTCACTTTTAGATAGAAAAAATCGGCTAAGACAATCGTGTTGTACGATATTTATAATGAAATGAACATTTTGAATAAAATAGATCATACCTTGAACAGAGTATTTTAAATTTGGCTAAGGTCCATTTACATCCATTTTAAGTCATGTGGTCAATCTTTCGATTAGGTTTGTTGGCCAGAAACAAGTTTTTGAGTTTGATGCCATGGCAATTCATCTTTAGGCAACAAAGTCGTCAGATTCATTAGCGTTTTGGCTATGCTTTTTCATCTTAGCAAACATTTTTCCCTCTTAATTTATATTTTTCAGATTAAAGCATCAAAAGATGCAGTTGCCTTTGTCTGATATTCCTTTCGTAAGGAGTTCTTTCGTTTCCTTATTACAGATCTGAAGTCAGTAATGTTTATCAAGGGTTTGCAGCACATGTTGTCAAGACGCACGAGGTAATGCTCTTTCTTTTCGAGTGACGAAATTGAATAAGGCAGAAAACGGATTCTCTTTCAGGAAGACTCAATCATAGACACTTGTGCAACAAATATGAGTACAATATGAGGGGTACCTTTGGTAATGAATGGGATAAAATTGCCAATCAAACATTTAAAATGTTTGGAAGAATCATCAGAATTTTAGATTTAACAACTGGATAATCTTGCATCTCCTTTTACTGTCCAAATATCATTAGTTTAGATATCTATAGATATAATTGCTCTCCAAAAATTTGCTTGCAGAAACCCAGTTCATCTGCAGGAGAAACTTTTTTATATTCAATCAAAATTTTACAATATAAGGTACTTATCTAACTCTACTTGCAAACTACTTTACTACACTACAAGGACGACTGCAATGGGGAGCAAAAATTTATGGCAACTCCGTAGCCTTAACGTTGAAAAACGAAAAAACTAAAAGTCTCTCAAATTAAACGTCATAAGTAGTCAAGAGAAATTGAATAATGAACCGAAATTTGTAAAAATCAAAAGTGCATCTTTAGTATTGTTTTACCCTTTGACTGTAATATTGCTTCAACTAATCATTTTCGACCTTTTTCGTTTGTAGTCCATGAACATCACTGATATTGACAAGACAGCTTCTGACTGTGAAATAAAGTTTGTAAGTATCTTGCCTCATGGTACCGTGTGGGTCAAAAAAAAGTTTAGGCGTTTGGAGGGCTATGGAATAAAAAATATGTGGCCGATATTCGAAACTAAAATGTTAATCTATCAGTCAAAGGCTAACTTGGATGTGAAAATTTTGTTCCGTGAAATCACTGATCATTTGGACCCAGAAATTAGGAAAATGCTGGAAAGGTGTTTGTATTGGAACCAACATTCCACATTCCATTCTGGTCCATGATTTGCTCCCTATGGAAATTAAAATTCATCTCTGAAACTGGCGGTGGCATTGAGTCTGAATTTGAATGCCAAATAAATCATGGACCATCGATTCCCATGCAAACCCCCTCACAGGCATTTTTCTAATTTTGCCACCATATAAAGAAAACAAGAAATTTCTACAAAAAGGAAGAAAGACTTTATGATTTAGCCAAATAAAATTTTCTCATCTAATTCAGCCTTTGACTGATAGATTAACACTTCAGTTTCTAATATCGGCTGCGTACTTTTTATTCTACAGCCCGCCAAAAGCGTTAACCCTCGTTTTGACTCACCCAGTATGTTGCTATTTTTCTACCATTCCTGGCTAGGAACCAGGGAATCGTTTACAGTCCTACCCTATGAAATCTTGCAGTTTTTACAGCACAGAAATCAAAGCTTTGACAAAAATCGCAATGTTGGCTGATGAACCGGGCGATTCAAAAGAAAGTTTACACGTTTTGCAGGCTGTAGAATAAAAAGTATGTGGCCGATATTCAATCTGAAATGTTAATCTATCCGTCAAAGGCTAGCTTAGATGTGAAAATTTTGTTTGGTAAAATCACTAATCATTTGGACCCTGAAATTAGAAAAATGTCTGTAAAGGGCATGTGTGGGAACGAGAATTCCAAATTCCATTCTGGTCCATGATCTACTTGCCATTGAAAATTGAAATTCTATTGCTTTACGAAGATGATGTGATTCTAAAAATAATCAAGATTTTAAAGACTACCAGTTAAAACTTATAACCAAATGTGTGAAATTCCTTTCAATTTCAAACCATCACAGTGAAGGAAAGTTGCATCAATAAACAGTGCAATGTTTTTTAAAGATGTCATTCCTTTACTGTTTTTTTACTGAGTACAGAAAGCATTGGTCGCTCACTTACTATCCAAAAGACAACTCCCCTCTGTCAGGAACGTGACCAATGAATTATATAGCAAACTGGAAAAACCTTCTGTCGTACGAAATGCCTTTCAAAAACCATCTACGTTTTCCTTGCTTAAATCAAACTATACTTTAACTGACACCTTTTCAGAACAGTTGACAGTTTAAGTGTGAGTGAATAATTTGCAATGTCTTGACACCTAATGTTAGCCAGACCCCAGTACAGTATATATCTTGTTCCTTTATTTTTTTCATGTGTTGCACTTATGTAAAATCGACTTTTTTTAACTATGTCTTATGGTAGCCATAGTCTTTTGCTCTTCGTGGAAAAGCGCTTGCAGTATTGCTAAGTAGTTTGTAAGTAGGGTAATCCGTAGTATGCATAGTACAGTTTTTAATGGAATGTAAAAGAAATAAATGTCTTGGTTATATGGCACCATGATTACTCTATGTGCAGCATCATATCGCAGGAACCTTGCTCTCATAATGAAGTAATGAAAACGTTTTCTCGTAGGAAGGTAGCTCCGCTTCAAATAACAAGAAAACGTCGATGCTCTGCACTCCTATTTTCAGCAAAGAAAGCAAAGTTATCGGTAAGTACTGTATATATCATATACGTAGAGTGGAACCTCCATGTAACGGACACCTTTGGAATCAATGTTATTGTCCGTTGAAGTTATGTGTCCGCTGTACGGAGATTTTATCTTTTTCATACTGCTTTTTCGGGCGAAATATTTGCCCGTTGTTCGGAAGTATCCGTTCTATAGAGTTGTCCATTATTGGAGATTCCACAGTACTCTCGTTTAAAGAAATCGCCAAAGTTCAATTTTGAAACCTATTATAAATTTTCCTTTTATCTCCCTTGTCAATACTTCATGTACTCAAAGGGAAAATTAAAAGATTGAAAACTTTATTCTGCTGAGCTATGTCGTTCAAGCAACATCATAAATCTTGCCTTAAGAGCCATTTATTTGAAATTTTTTGTCACCCTTCAAATCTCCAAGCTATTCTGGTTTTCTTTCTGGCATTTATTACCAAACTAGAGTTTAGACCACCGAGAATCTTCTGCTAAGATTGCTCTCTGAAAGTAAAATGCGATCGTTTCCATCGTAAAAGATAGATTTAGATCCGTTTTTCGTTTCTTTCGTCAATGATCCCATGCTCCTCCGCACTTCCCGTTCCAACACACCGCGCCATCGCGGAGGAAAAACAAAGAAAATTTTCAAAATCGCTCATATCATCTGATCATTGATGAAAGAAACGAAAAACGGATCTAAATCTATCTTTTACGAAGGAAACGATCGGATTTTACTTTCTGAGGGCAATCTTAGCAGTGGATTCCCTGTGAACCAGGCAGCCCTAAAAGAGGTAAACCTGCTATACCTGAAAAATTAATTCGGTTTTTGATCTGCTTGCAAAAAAGGAAAGTTAGAGCTCAGCTATGTAGTCAAATTTTGGTAATTTTTCAAAGGAAGGCACTCGTTTTGACACTTGGCAGAATCCTTATGTTGTTTCAAGTAAGTGTTTCTGTCGTCATACAGAACGAGAAGAATGAATCAGATTGAACTCCTTACCTTTGTCTTCTTCGAAGAGGCTCTTAGTATACTACTGTTTCAAGCAGGTTGTATACAACGCATTTTAACAAGTTCTCAGTTCTAAATAGAAGAATCATATCTTTGTTATGGTTCAAACTCTAATGTGTTAGGCTCTAATAAACTTTATCTTTTTCTGTAGGTGTTGCTCAATTGATGAACAAGCGCAATGGTCACCCTTTTACAGAGAATGATGATGGTTTGATCCAGGTACTGCAATTTTATTCCATTCCTAGTTCAGCATGAAGTGTGCTCGACTTGTATGATTTTTGGAAACTTTAGATTTGGTAGACTCGGAATTTGTGTTTGATTGACTCCCAAATTCCGAAAACGGCAGTTTGTTAGGTTTCGAAGGCCTGCTGAACCTTCTGGTCTAAAAGGCCGAAGGCTTGGCAAACTTTGAGGAGATTCTTGTTTTCATTTGCAAAACTCTCAAAACGAAGCGAATTTACTCGCGTTGCTACGGTAACCAAGTCAGTGCAGTCTTTGTTGCCAAGCACCAGACTTTACTTGGTGTTTTTCAACTGGAAACATCGTTTTCGCCAGGATGAATCTGAAAACTGCTGTTTTGAAGAATTTTGTGTTTGATTGGAAAATGTGTTTCCATCTGTAGGAACTCTACCGTTTTCCGAATTTGGTAGATTTGGAATTACCAATCAAACACACCAATGAAAGCATTATTTGAAGTTGCACTCCAGCAAGGTTTTCTTTGGTACTCATAAATACATCATTTTTATTGTTTATTGCTTAAAGACAAGTTTTGAAGGGTGGATTAGAAAGGGTAGCTCAAGAGCTAACTTTGAGTTGCCATCAAAAAACTGATTTAACTAATCTTACATAATGGTACAAATTTTATGACTGTTATTGCCAAGCTTAATCGTTGTACTGCATAAGTTTGCTCGAGTATTTTCTTGACTTACGAAACTGTATGTTTCGTTGAAAGTATAAGATATTGACCAGGTGCATTGCAGAGTAAGTTATGGTCATCATATATCATATTCAAACCAATTACTCAATTTTCTTTTCTCTTGAAGGCATTTGCCATTTTCTGTGGTCTTGGGATTTACAATGCTCAAATGTATGAGAAGACCTATCGACTTTTAACAAAACAAAGTTTGGCTCTTGAGGTGAGAGATGGTATCAATATGACAATGCTCTTGAGACAAAGGAGATGGAGAGGCATAAATTCTTCTCATTAGGGAAAGTCTTGTGTGACTATTGTCAGTCAACAGTTTTTCGCAGTAATTAAAGAAATCCTCAAATGAGGGCCCTCCCTTAAGCCCTCCCTTAATTGAGCGCCACTCACAGTGATCCAGATTTGTAAAGTAAGATAATAAATTGCCAAAGACGAAGTTTTAATACCTCTTTAAATTTAGATTCTCTCAATTTTATGGACAACAAAAAATCTTCAAATCTGTCAAGGTAAACTAGAGATATCGATTTTTTAAAGTCTAGCTTAATTTTGTTGTTTCTCAGAACTAAGGGATGCATCGTGTCGCTCTGGACTTTCATATGCAGTTCATACGCTATATGCAAGCTCTTGAAACTTGATACTACAGAATGCTGTATTTGATACCTCGCCGTGTTAGTTATAGTGTGAAATATTGAAAGTAAAGCCCTTACAGCTTTAAAAATTTGATCAATGACCCGAGTGCTTATCATAAACATATTGTATGTTTCTTGTCGCTCAAAGTTAACACTGTCGTTGTCTTAGTTTGGCTACAATGTCAAAATTTTTATCTAATTATAATCAATTCCATAGCTATGAAAAGAAATTCAATATTTTTACTTTGTTTGTTTCAGCTTCTTTCATACCATGCAAGTGCTTCAACTGAAGAAACCAAAAGAATTCAGGTCAGTTTTTATCAAGTTTACAGGACGCTTACGTCAAGCTGGTAAATGATATGATTTAACTTGGCTCTTAAAGCTGCTCACTGGCCGTCAATGGTTTAACTAATGCTCATACAGTGTGCCAAAAACTTTAAAGGTATTTTTTAGGACAAAATATAGACAGACTCCACAGTAACACTACCCTCTCTTTTTTATTACAATAATCTTGCTTGAAAATTCACTGAGTTATGAGTTTTTTAAATTGAAGTTCAAGACTTACTAGATGTCTTAAGCTATTTTAAGAATTGGATGTCATAGCACTCATCGTCAAAGAACAATTGAACCCAGGTTTCTTTTTGGGCATGCTGAAATTTCCGACTTCAATTTTGTCTAAGATCCAATGTTGTCAAAATAGAAAAATATTGATCGACACTGCAGCAGCTGGACTGACAGCAAGTCAACTAAATCAAACTTCTATCTTATCAACTATTACATTGTGGAGCCCTATCCTCCAATTACGCCGAGTTTAATTTGTAGACGGTCTGTAAAAGAATCGTGCCTGCAAAGGGCCTTGGGTGGCAATTAAACTTCAGGACATGCTTCATTTAAATGTATCAACTTGTGCTCACACAGCCATTCACAAACTCTCACCTGTCTGCTTTCATAACTACTTTACTCCAAATTCTTCTGTTCATAGGTTTGGAACTCGTCAGTCCACCAGGGGTGATCTATTTCTTTCCCTGAAAGGACCACCCTTTATGGACTCCAAACAGCTCAAAATTTTGGTTCTAAATTATGGAATACTCTTCCATTTTTTATACTGGTAGCTGGCTCTGTTTCACTTTTTCGGTGTAAATTGAAAGCTTGACTCCTATGTCTAGTCTGCCTGTCTCTTTTCCTCCGCATTACCAAGACTTGTTATTCCTTGGGGCACATCTGGTTCATCGTTTTCTTTTATATAATGAATATTTTTTTAGTTTCTTTGTTTTTATGGCCCTCCATTTTCCCAGCGCATGGAAGTCAAGTTTATCTTTAATATTTTAGGAAATGGAAGTTCCAACTCAGGAGAAACTCGATCTTACGTCATTTGCACTCGATGATTTGAAGTTGAATGATGATGAAACTTGTCTTGCTGCAATTCGAATGTTTTTAGAACTGGATGTTTTAGCAAAATTCAAAATACAATACAAGGTGAATATTTTTATTTTGTCATAACTCCTCTTTTAGATATGGCTTTATTTGCATTTGCAACTAGTAGTGTGTTGGTAGAACAAGCTTTCAGTCAATAATTTGCCTCGAAGCTTCCCATCGAACGTGTGAGATTTTTTGTCACGCCGAGACACGTATGAGACCTAAACCTGATATTAAGGACGTAGCTTAAATTTTTGCTGCGCTGAATGAAGATTTTATTGAAAATTGTTTACCATTAGCCTTTCCCACCAAATATACTTTAAAGGGGCTGGGTCACGTAATGTAAACAAACTTCTTTCGAAACGACGATTTTGCAGTGTTTTTGATAGTCCATATCACAGAGATTTTCCACTACTTTTCTCAAAATAAAGGTGTTCTTTTGAAGATGGACCCTTTACTTTGGTAGAGAAACAAACCAAACACTCACATGTTTTAGGATTGCAGAGATATTGGTGGATCTTTAGAAGCAACTTTATTGTGGATTCACCCCATCCACTAAAATCTGAGCTGAACATAATGGCCACCAGTGGGCAACAATATAGATTATGGAGATAACAGGTTTGTTTACGGTTACGTGGCCCTGCCCCTTTAATTATTCCTGTATTGCATGGTAAAAAAATTGTTTCTAGATGCAGAGAAAATGCATTATGGAATCTTTCTAAAAGATTATTTTTAGAGAGATTCTGGTACGCAGGGTAATTAAAATGTAAATATGCTGTTTTGCCGGGCACTGCACAGAACTGCACATTTTCTGTCGGAGTCAGAATTTGCATTACATTGAACCATGCATCAAGATCATTGTTACTTTAGGACATGGCAGTAGCGTTTTGGCTAACGATTTATTTCAAAATGAAATAAATCTTACAAATTTAAGAGCAATACAAAAAAACTTGTTTGAAACCTCAAAATGAGACTTGAAATTCAAAGTTTACTAGATGTTTGCGTTGATTTGAAATAGTGGAGACAAGTTTATGACTCGCTCATTCTCTTTGAATAGGTTCTTTGTCGATGGATTTTGACAGTCAGAAGAAATTACAGGCCAGTGCTTTATCACAACTGGAGGCATGGCTTTAACGTAGCTCAGACTATGTTTGCTTTATTCACGGTAAGGGCATAGATTAAATCAAATTTCATTTTTTATATTCTCAGAATGACTCAAGAATAGAAGATGATGTTGAAAAATTATACCATTTGCTTGATATTGTTGGTCTTAGATTTTCTGTATATCGCCTTTCTCGTCGCTTTAAATTTTAGCTGTTAACCCTAAAGGTTTGATCATCGTGTCGTTTACACTGTGCAATAGAGTTACACTGACAATGGAAAAGTGTCGACAAGGAAGATGATGATAGTTTATCGCCAGATGGGAACCAGGGGTCATATTGCCTAACATCTTTCTTGATAAAAGATTCCCATCATTTCGTAAAGGCAAGAGAAAATTCAAAGATTATAGTGACACCCATACAGTAGCCAACGTCTCTGACGAAAGTGTTGGACTCAAAAAGATTTTTAATTTTCGTCAATATCCTCCACCCATCCACCCAGTTTTCAGATTGTTTGCTTCAAGTTTCGTATTGGATTCAACGTTGGCAACGGGGGATGGGGCAAAATTCGATTTGTACCAAGGATTTGTCCGACGTTTTGGTAGAATGAAATTAATTCATCTCTTGTCTTTACCCTAATTCTCATCACCTCTCCTTCAACTTACTTTTGGGCTTATCATGATAATTGTCCTTGCATCACAGAGTGGTCAAATGATGGACTGGTTCAATGATCTTGAGAAATTTGTCCTTCTCGTTGCATGCTTTTGTCATGATTTGGATCATAGAGGAACAAACAACAGCTTTCAAGCGAAGTAAGTTAGCTTTCGTATCATTCTTTCTTTGATCATTCGATTTTGATTAATTTTCCGTGTATCAAACATTTACAAAGGATCTGTTTTTCCTGGTCAAAGTTAAACTATATTGGTAATGCTGCGAAACTGACTCAGGCAGGACAAGGTAAGGAGGGGCAATTTGCGATCAAAAATGGATCCATTATCAAGTGGGAGATATCTCTCAAATATTCACGTAATCTAAAGAAAACACTTAAAAAGGTGTTAAATTCTGTGAGAAGTTTTTCAATGGTTGCCTCTAACTACAGAAATTCAGCTACGTAATAAGGGTTAGTTTATAACAATTGAGCTAACGTGCGCTCATTTTGTTGCTTTTTCTTAACTTATCATATCCATGAAGTTCGTTGTACTGCGAAAATAGTTTTCGTATTGGATGGTTAACGTTGTCGACCAGCAAGCGAGCGAGTGAAGAAGTTGTTTGTTTTGTTTTCGATTTGTTTTGAGTGAGCTTGTCAGGATTTCTAGCTACTGAAAGCTAATTTAGGCCCACTGTGCATGCCGCATCCAGGCATGGGACCCCTAGTTTAACGTCCCTTCCGAAGGACGACGAGGTGAGTTGCGAGGTCAGTCCTCAGAGGTCACCCATCCGAAATCTGACCTCACTCGACCAAGCTTAACTTCAGTCACCTGACGAAGACTGTATAAGCCACTCGGCCACTCACCTTGTGGGGCAGTGGTGTAATCCTCTGACTTTGCTGCCAGAACAGTCTGGCGGAGTGGGTTCAATACTCGTTAGGGTACTCATTATGTGACTTGAGCGTCATTAGAACGAGTCGTGGAATTGATTAACGCTTAGCTACTTCTGTGATCCCAACGCTTGGCGCTAAAATCCGCAACTTCACCTTCATTTTCACGAGCACAAACTCATATAGTACAGATCATACCATCAGACGTAGTTTGGCAGTGCAAAGATAATAAGATGGTTTTGGAATGGCAATTAAAATTTGATTTTATCACTTTAGAATTAAGAAAAATTGTTATTGATTTTGAAATTTGTTCTGTCTAGTTAAACCTTACTCTAGGATTTTGACTAATTTCTTTCTTTTAAGGGTTGGATCACCGATTGCACGTCTTTATTCTACATCAACAATGGAGCATCATCATTTTGATCAATGTGTTATGATCTTGAATAGTGACGTATGTCTATAAATTCCTTTGATTTAAGCTTTCGGTGGGGCCTATTTTAGCTGGGTCCTGCCCGATGAATAGTCTTTTATATTCTTAGAGAACTATCCGCCATGCTCAATAATGATCTTGAAGTGTTATTTTGGTTGACTTCACCAAGTTTCTTTCAGTTTGGTGTTACTATTTTTTGTGACCAGCCTGTTCAGAGTGACGATTTTTCAGGTTTGGCTGATTTCTCAATAGCATATCGTAAGCCAGATTGTTTTGGTGGTCATTCAATGCAAAGACCTTGGAAGCTATTTGAAGGAATCTATTAGGCTTAGTGTGTTTTTGACAAGAAATTTCGGCGAAGAGATTTGATGTATGATACTATAGCAAGGCTGATGGTGACAGATGCAACTTTGTAGCACTTTCAAGAGAATTTTCTTCAAAAAGAACAAAATTGTTTGGTAGTGCTTTGAAGCAAGAATATCGAGAACAAACGCGGAAAATCTATCATCTGAAGTAACCTAAACTGCTCCAAAAACTTTGACATTTATTGTAAGCAGCCTAACCCTTTATTGTATATAAGAATTCAATATGAAAATTTACAATAACGAATTAACTACGACACTACCTACGAGCTACTATACGACACTACAAAGACGGTACCATGAGGAGCAATATATCACGGCTACCTCCTGGCATTTAACATGAATATAAAAATACAACTAAACATACCATTGTGGTGATGATAGTGGAAATTTTGAATGTTGATGTTGCCGAGATTATTTAGTCAAAATGGATGATCATTTAGACTAACATCAAATGTGAAACGGGCGCACAAAAGAATTCAGGGACAAGACTCTGCAACAAGAGACCTCACAAAGATAGCCTAACCTTTGAACGATCTTGCACCATTTTTTACGAATGACGATTAAGACCCCATCTTTGAACAATTTTCTTTACTTCCTTTCAAAATAAGCTCCTTTTTACAGTTCACCATTTTGTTTTGTTAGGCAAACAATATCTTCGCAAATTTGAGTCATGGTGAATACAAAGAGGCAATGACTGTCCTTGAACATGCCATCTTATCAACAGACTTAGCAGTGTACTTCAAGTAAGTAATTTCTACTTTCAGACAACCATACTTTCGAGTTTTGAATACAGTAAATGCGCTTCCTGTTTCCAGGACCATAAATTGGTAAATAATTTCGCTATATGGCCAACACATTAAAAGATATCTAATGCTTAAAAGTAAATCAACGGAGTTACCTAGACTTGTGCCTTTTCATCTCTTGTTTCCCTGCAGTCTTTGATTTGCTGAGATCACTTGGTCAAAAAGGACTCATAATATAACACTTGAAAAGTGGGCCTACTTTTTCAAAATGGCCTAAAGTAGCGGGGGTTTTCGTACACTTCACAAAATCGCTTCAGATCTTGTCTAAAGAGCGTGATCATTGGAATGGAAACTTTTAACACAAAGAATGATGCTGTCTTTCTTGACCCACAAATCGCAAAATGCATACCTTTCAGGCAATTATCTTCCCCTATAGAATTAAAATAGATCCAGCGAAGCTGGAAGAACTCTAGACCTCATCGACGGATTTTATGTATGCAACAACAACGACTATCTGAGCAGTGCCTCCTTATTGGTTGAAAGCTAAATCCTAGCAACTTGATTGGTGAGTACGGAATCATTCAACGTGGGCCTGAATTGGGCCCACTATTTAAGCATATCATTATGAGTCCCTGTTGACTAAGTGATATCAGATCGCAGGGAAACAAGGAACGAAAAGGCATAAGTTCAAGATTGATGAAAAAAATTGGAACCTAAGTGGCCTTGGTCATTGTTTAGACCAGATCGCTATATCTGCTTTCATATATTTTAAGAGATTTTAGTGATGCCCCTCAATGGTTTTGAGATATTTTCTAGAAAAGGTTGCTTTAAAACCTATCATAACCGACACAAATATTTGATCCAATTACACATTTGAATTAAAAACTTGGCCTGTCCTTGGTCTGAACCGACATCGCATATCACCAAAAACGCGTTTTGGAACATTTCTAGAAAATCCTTTGTCATATCAAGATTTTTCATATTACTAGCTAAATTTTTGACAGGCAGAGGGATAACTTCAAGAATCTATGTGAAGATGGCAAAGCCGATTGGAAGAAACATTCAAACAGCAAATTACTGAGGTACTGTACTAATTCAATCATTCAAGACGTTAATGCATCTATTTGTTTTCAAAATATGATTAGATGGTTTTCGTTATTCATTTAAAATTTCAAACTCAAAGACGAATCTTTTGAATACTATCTTTTTTCACAGGGCAATGATGATGACCGCTTGTGACTTGTCTGCTATCGCGAAGCCTTGGCCCGTTCAACAACGTGTAAGTTTTATTTAAAGAAACATATCTCTATCTCAGCCACGTTTGGAATATATTACTCCAAATAATTCAACGATTCAACGACTTTAACAGCTTATATTGTACCTATGTAGCCTATATTTAGGGAGAAAACAGAACAGGTCGTCCCAAAACTTGTTTGACGTTGGATTGCATGTAAAAAGTAACGATATCATAATTGGGCTTTATGGTAGGTGACTCTGTCTCTAAGGTCTTCAGTCAATTTTGTTCTAACACTAGAATCATGCAACTCCACCGAAAATTCACTGAGTTACAAGCTTTTGAAGATCTTAGAAACAGGGTTATCTTACCGTGAAGTCCGTTCATTGTATTGTTATTTTTCAAAGACGTTGTTAACGTCAAGCAATCTTGGAACAGCCTGTATTCAAAACTGTAACGCCATTTGGTAGTTTGTGATATTCGTTACAGATTAATGTGTGTGTCTGTACATCTCAAAAACCTTTCTTCTTTCTCATCTTCACAGGTTGCAGAACTGGTTGCCAGTGAATTCTTCGAGCAAGGAGATCTTGAAAGATCTCAATTACAACTTGAGCCAATTGTAAGTCACTTTAAGCAAATAATTTATGGTGCAGAACTTTAACATCGCCTCGAATAACGCACTCATCGTACTCAACCCCCAGGGGGGGGGGTACATGACGTGCAGATGTACGGGGGTCTGCCGCCCGGTTCTCAGAAAGGTACCCTCTTCTCGTTGCCAAAACTTACCGTCATACCCACCTTTATGATGAATTTTCATGGAAAACCACCCATTTTTTACTATTTTTCTCCAATTTCTGGATAACCCACCCATGTCTAAGGAAAATGTGCTGAAGAAGGGACCCTTGTTTAGAGAATGTTGCGCCCAAAATCCCACCCACATGGGCGGCACATACCCATAACCTCAACGTGCTATGTGCCCCCCGGGACTAAAGCAATAAACACAATAAAAACACTATAATAGATAAAATCAGCTAAGGTTTGTTTACACCCATTTCAAGTCATGTGATCAATCTCTTGATAAAACATCTTTTGATTTCTCTAACATATTTCGTGCCATGCAAAGTTCTGCCACGAGTGCAAAAGGTAGCGTAATACGTAAGCTTCCCATGAGTATGGTCACATGACTTGAAATGGGTAAAACGAACCTTAGCCGATTAGGTCTACCTCTGGAAGGTAAATTGTTAACTCATGTAAAGAATAACAGAAAGCTGTTACAGAGAAAACTCTTACAGGAGTCAGCAGCTTCCTTTCTAAAGATTACAGCACGTTTTAGTTGCGTTTATGGGCTTTATGAGTCCGTTATGCAAGGTATGTTACTTTCTTAATCTGAGTTGAATTACTCAAAATAGTCCAAACAAGAAAATGGTTTGAGGTATTACTAAAATCTGAATTTTGCACTAGCCTTACAGTGAACGCGGAAGAAGTGTGCTACCCACGTTGCCATTATTCCAAGCAGAATCGCATCTTCATTGAATTTTGTTTTCGCTGCATGAAGAAATCATTGAACATTCGTATTCATTGTGGTTTCCAAGGGAAAGAACTCCTATTACAATCCTTCAGACGCTACGCCCAACGGAAGCAATATTCGAATAGAACGGAACCAGATAACAAAAGCAATGTTCAAATAGTCATCCAGTCATGAAAATCTATTTTCAAATAATCTTCAAATTTACATGGTACGATTCTTCCGCTTTCACTGTAAGCTTTGGTATATTTTGTTTAATGATTTAAACACGAATTGATTTAGGGGAATTAAGAAACATTACATGTGCCAGATTTGGTTGTAGCCTTGAGTAGGCTTTAGTTTGAGATTTATGCCAGCTTGAAGCATGGCGTGACATTGCAAAAATAATTGAGAATTCTACTTTAGGTCCCAGTTAAATACGGCTGCATACTGCCGAGAGGAGATATCTTCGAGAATTTCTTTCAGCATTCAAACATCTTGCATAATAGACTTGCCCCGAGCCTATTTCATCAATAAAAAAAATTGGGAAAGGGAAATTAGGAAAGGGGTTTCGTCGTCCACTGTTTCAGGCAGACTTATTACAGATAAGGAAATAGACTTGGGGCAAGTCTACTTGCATAAAAATAGGGAAGATAATGTTATTACTTTTTAATCAAACCTCTTTAGCCAATGATGGATAGAGAGAAGAAAGATGAGCTGCCCAAGATGCAAGTTGGTTTCATCAATTTCATCTGCATGCCACTATATGAGGTACGATTTTACAAAATTCATTGCAATTGTTTTCAGGAATGTTTTGTTCCAAAGACTTCCGTAAGTTTTGTCTCTCTTTTATTTGGCTCACGTAAGACGCAGAACGAAGAGCTATGCGGCGCAGATACAAGCGAAAACTTTTGAGAAAACAGGCGAGACATTTGAATCATTTCAATGTTTCATTTAAAGGACAAGTCCAGGGTTGATAAAGTTATTGTTAAAAAGCAACCTTATCAACTGCTGAACACTAATAGTGAGTTCTTTCCAAGTTTTGATGCCTCCAACTTTCATAAATCGGTTAACGAATCTTCGTAAGTTAGGCCAAATGTCGTCGCCATTTTCTATTTTGTACGAGTGTGCGAAGGCACGATAAAGAGGCTAGCAATGTGAGGTATAATATCATAATATCAACACATTTGGCAGCCTCGTTCAGGTCAACATGAAGTGACGTCATACAAAATGACGTCATTTCGTACTTCTAAGCAGAATGAAATATGTAGTTTCGCAGATGAAAAGAGAAAAAAATTGAAAAAAGTACTACACACCATTCACAACAGTGTAATCTCTTGAACAATCACCAATTATACCAACCCCGGACTTGTCCTTTAAGAGAAAAATCTAAAAATCATCACATGATTTGATGATTTTTAGATGTTTTCTATTAAATAAAACATCTCAAACAGCTATATGGAAAATGGGCATTAAACCTACTTTTACGATGCCTCGAGTTTGTCCCTGCAATACTAAATATCCGGTTTTGGTTACAAATGGCGTAGTGGAGCAGTGCATGCTGTGTGACTGAAATCAGTAAGTTAGTGTGCCATTCCTGGTGTAATCGGCCAGCGGATGGATATCCAGGAAAAGCATTTAGAGACATTTTCAGTTTTTATTTTACGTTAAATTTCATTCTTATCTCGTTTTATCTCTGTGTTGTACCAGTAAACCCCTTCTTCGGATAACAATGATTGTTTACCACCATTAAAAGATAATTCAATTTTCATTACAGCTTCTCCATAAAGCTAACGAAAACTTGAAGCCACTTTTAGACGGAACTTTAAGCAACAAAGCGAATTGGCAGAAGCTGGCAGATGAAGATTCTATCACTAAAGATGATATCACTGGTATGAAATTATTATGTTTGTTTCACCGGTGAAGAGTTTCTGCGACCATGATTTGTTTTTGATAATACGGTTTTCTTTTCTTATTTCAATTTTCACATTTCTTTTTAATATAATGGTTGTCGGAAAAGTTCTGCATAAATACAGTAAACGCAAAAAGTCCGGACAATATGTTTGGATAATCAGTGTCCGAGATTTTTCTTGTAAGGTCAGTGCCGATACCAGCCATGACTGCCTAAAAGGGGGGGGGGGGCGAAAAATCTAAATTTTCCGACGATAACACATCAACAATAACAGCAACAACAACATTTGTAGGAGCATACGTTAAAGTTATGCATTATATGACCGATCTAACTCCTCAGTAACTAAAATTTGGCCACGTTTCGCAGCCA
This sequence comes from Aurelia sp. 3 sensu Dawson et al. (2005), assembly GCA_964020215.1. Lineage (NCBI taxonomy): Eukaryota > Metazoa > Cnidaria > Scyphozoa > Semaeostomeae > Ulmaridae > Aurelia > Aurelia sp. 3 sensu Dawson et al. (2005). The sequence goes on from OZ026585.1 coordinate 17,511,813, forward strand.
AACTTTGAAGTCAACACAATTAGTGAATATCAACCAAAAATATGCCATAAATTCAATAATTTCTCTTGGAATTTATGTTTCAACACTAATAAATTCATGTTTTTATGCCTCCTCAAAATTATCCAAAACTAGTCAGTTAAATCACAAAAATCCCGACTAGAGAGCAAATTTTCCGACAAATGGTCTCCCAGGGAGGCACTACGCCCCCCAGCCCCCCACTGGCTTCGGTCCTGTGTAAGGCAAATGAGAGGAAAGCATTTTGCTGTTTAATAATACAATGTCTTGCTCATGTACCCAGCTCTGTACAAACTCGAAAAAGTAGTTGCTCCATTGTCGTTTTGCACCGACCATGTTATAAATTAAACATTGCACTGTCCCTTATACGCGGGTTTCTAATGTACCTATAAACATTCTATACCACGAAATGCAACACATTCATGCAATAAAAAAATCTATGAGCGAAAGAACGACTACATACTATTCCTCCAAAATGTATGAAAGGTGTTTGAAAACAATCGTGGATTTACGATATTTAACTTGTTTGTAGATACAAGTGACCAAGGAGATGAAATAAGCATGGCACAAAGTATTGAAGACAAACAGCCTGAAAGCTCAGAAGCATCTTCTGTGGTACGAGACAAAGCAAAAATTAGTACAATTTCGGACAAATCTTTGGAGATAACACATCAACTACTCAACAAAAATGGAACTGAAAAGCGAAAAGGTTCCTCTTTCTGTAGCTTACTGTAGTGTAGATCTCGTAGGATCCGAGCCTAGGGATATATTTAGCTGTCTCCGGGATGTGCTATCTTGAGCGTAGGTTCAAAATCTTAAATTCGGTGTAAAGAGGCGGATGTAAAATTCAGTGACCTATTTCTTCAAACTGAATGACTTGAAAGAAACTTTAGCCACTTTTCTATGATTCTACCGTCGGACTCTTCAGAAATCTTGAATATTTGTCGAAATTACAGCCTATTTTATATTTCAGATCATTTTATGATGTGACGTTTTCAAATTTCTAAATCACAAACCAGAAGAGTGAAAGAGTTTTGCTTGATACCATATTGTAGGCATCCATAAACTACAGTTTTCTTGAAAGTTATTTGATCTTTCTTCGACGGGTTTAGAAATTACGATAGTAAGTTTTCTTCGTAAATTTTCTTGAATTCTTAAAAAAGAAGAAAAAAATTGCAATTCTGAAAACATTGAAGATTTCGGAAAAGTCCAATGGCAGATTTACAGTAAAATAGTTCAACTTTCTTTGAAGCCATTCAGTTAAAAGAAATAGGTCATAGAATTTTACACCCAGCTTTTTAAAGATTTGAAACCTATGCTGCTATCTTGCCTGAAAAAATGGTACCCATAATTCTGCAAATTTTTTTCAAGAATTTTTAAGCTATGATTCTGCAAACTTATTGAAAATCTGGCCATAATTTCGCACATTTTGAAACATTTCCTGTAGTTCCTATATATTTGCAAATGCTTCTCCAGAGCTGGACTATTTCAGTAAAGGTCTGAAATTGGTACCCATAATTCAGCGAAATATCTGAAGATGATACCCTTAATTCTACAACTTTTTAAAAAGTACCCCTAAAAATAGACCTTTTAGCTATTCTACAAAAGAGTCTGGATTGAGCGTTATTTTTATTTATTTATTTATTTTTATTTACATTTTTTACTCAAGATTCGATCGAGTGGCTTTAGAGCTTCTATCACTATTGTGCACAATCGAAAATTCTACAAAATGTACATGTAGCAAAGTATCGTTCGATTGAGATTCTTTTCAGAATAGCTAAAAGGTCTATGGCACATTCCCTTACCACCAGCATACCTAAGCCCTGGGATATGAGAGATTTTAGCATACAAACAACTTCCTAGGGTGAGCAAAAACACTCTAGCAGAAATTCTAGAGTCTTATGAAAGAAAATGTTCTCAAGAATTGTTGAGATTCTTAAGCAGGAAAACCATGTTTGGCCTGCACAAGATCTGTACCATAACTATTTATTGACCATTTTTTACATGTGAATCTTTACTTGCTGCTTTGAGAAAAGTGGGATGTGCATTCAGCCTGTGGGATGTGCATTCATCCCAAGCTCTACCCTTGACATTGCCATTCACAAAGAGGACAAATTCTCCAGACTAGATAGATTTACCTCAGATCAATCGTTGCGAAATGGACTGTTCAGCCCTACATAGACCAGACCAGGAAAATATGCTGGCTGAGTCAAAAAAGCGCCGGCGTTTGCAAGGCTGCTGTCCCTTAAGTCAAGATTTTATAGGCAGTGATATCTTGCAATAGCTGATTGAATAGCTAACATATTCAATTATTCCTGAAATTTTCCTAGCCGAAACCAAATCACTTGGTTCAAATCTTGCAAAGAATTTTCTGAAAAAATTCTTTGGAAAACCTTTAAAAAATGTGCTATGATTACGAGCAAGTTTCCCCAATATGTTTACCTCACAGTGATGACTTGAGCATGCTTTAGCAGTATCCTATCCTTATGGGGAAATGAAAAAGTCTACCCCCTAAGTATGAATAACCTGGTCACGGGGGTTCCATTCTCCCAAGAGGACAAAACATTTTAACACAGTCAAGTGGCATTATTGCTAGGAAGGAGAAAAAAGGGACATCTTGCTTGTTGTTTTCACTCATCTTTTCAGGTTTTGAAAGGGGGTTGCTGCAGAAACTCTCCAATTTCAATGGGAAGGAATGGCAGATTAAAGCTGGGAAAATTACTGAACCTAATTGGACATGACTGGAATAAAACAAGACAGTTTTCAATGTCACTGCTTTGATATATATACAGAAAGCAACATTTTTGCAAATGCCGGGCCTTTTTATTGACTCATCCAGTACCGGCTACTAGCAAAACAAACATGCTGGTTGTTAAAATCATTAGTTGAGTGCTGCCATCATAGCACATTTCTGAATTGGTCAAGAAACTTAAAAGCTAGATTTGAAGAAATTCTCAACTGCTAAATTGTCAAGTATTCTTTGGAAATGGCTGCTACTGCAAAATTAGTCACAGACAAAGGCTAACTTTAACAGGGGCTTAGCTGCAAAACTGCACCTAATGCCAGCACTTTATGTTGAGTATGATTGAGGTATCAAAGGGAATCAAGAGTTTCATCTTATTTTGAACATTTTGAAAGGAATTGACATGGTTATAAGTTGGCACAGGCCAAGTTTACAATATGCCCAATTCTATTTGATAACTCTGACACATGCCATTTCATTGTGTAGCTAAAGAAACACAGGGTTTCTATGAGTTTTAAAGGCCTATTTATTGCAGACATTTAATACAGCTATGTCTATTCCTTTTAAGTAGTCATATTTATAGATTATGATCGTTGTGATTATTAAATTTTTAGGGTGTGTTTGATTTAATATTGTAATGATCTTTATTTCCAGATGACAAATTAATGATATGAAGATGTTATATATAAAGGAAGAAAGTGTAAATATTGATAATAAAGGATGTAACATATCATACGGTTTATGTGTGCATTACATGTAAATTGTATATTTAGTTAACAGTACTTTGTCATTTTCCATCTCTGCAGTCAATGAGTCCATAGTTTTTGTAGCTTTTTGTGCATTTGTTATCTGGGGGATTTCTGTTGTACACTTAAATATCCTGAATAATTCTCTACAAGAAAAATAATTATCTTGGTGTAACACTCCAGATTTGATAAAGTGCTGTCTCACTGTAGGCAGATCTAGATCAACAAAATAGATGTATTAGCATGTAAATAAGACAGTATGCTCTTGTGTGAGTTTTATCTTAATTTGTTTCTGTCAGCTCTCAGGTCTAGGTCTAGGTCTAGAACAAACACCAACAAGTTATTAGTTTTTGAAAAATCCACCCAGGACATCCTCATTCCAGATCTTCCACAGCCAAGCTCCTTCAAATATGCTATACATATATTTTTCCTTTTCAATGCTTAACTTGTTTTTGATGTGCCTTACAGCTGAAACAATTTGTGTATTCTACCTGGTCACAGTACAGAATTTCCATCCATTATTGTCCCATTCATTAGGATTCAGGATTTTTTTCACCCACCTTTCTATTCTCAACTTGAGAGTACCAGCCTTAATTTACATTTCAACAAAACAATATAGCCGTACAAATTGTTCTGATATTGGATATAAATACAGTACACTTAAAATGAATTTGATGTTCATCCATAAATTCCCTTAAGATTGATGACACTAAACTGAAACAAAAATTATATTTTAAGTTGCCAGCAACTTTTAGTCTATTCTGATTTCAATAGTTTCCTTTTGGGGTGAAATTTGCTTCATAAATATCTTGCGGACTCAAATCTGTAAATGAACTTTCCATAACAATTCAAAACCAAGCTTTACAGTGTTACAGCGCTCTTGGCTGACATGGACAACCATGAGGAACTGTGGTGCCCCGGGGGGGGGGGGTACATAACATGTTGAGGGTACGGGTATGTGCCGCCCATATGGGTGGGTTTTTGGGCCCCAAATTCTCTAAACATAGGTCCCTTTTTCGGCAGATTTTCCATAAACAAGGGTGGGTTATCCAGAAATTGGCGAAAAATAGGAAAAAATGGGTGGTTTTCCGCCCAAATTCATCATAAAAGTGGGTATGACGGCAACTTTCGGTAATTAGGAGAGGGTACCTTTCTGAAAACCGGGCGGCAGACCGCCGTCCATCCGCAAGTCATGTACCCCCCCGGGTGTGGTGCCTGAGAAGCCACCTCCAAAAGGGTAAGATCCCATTCCTTACTGAGCTATCAAATCTTGCAGTTCATTTAGTTCACTGACAGCAGATGAAATAGAACCAGCTTTGTCAGATGTTTGCTTGCAATTCTTTTTTTCATGATCAAGGAGCCACTTTTTTGTTGCTGCACCATTAAACAAACCATAATTTCCAATCTTTGCATTAGCCCTTATCACCCTGTGACATGGCACAATGATAGGGAATGGGTTTCTCTGCATTGCCAACCCTGCTGCTCTTCCAGCTTTGGAGTTCCCTGCCAATGCAGCCAGTTTTCCATACGAAATCATCTCTCCAGGGTTTGTAGATTTTTGAAGGCATTGCCAAGTTTTGACAAGAAAAGGTTTGCTCTTATGTGCATTCATGTTCAAAGTTGGCCCTTCAATTAACTGAACTTTGCTCGGATCATCAAAATACTGCTCAAGCCATGAAATGCAAGCTTTGATGTGCGGATTATCCGTCTTGGTTGAAGCTCCAGTTGCCAGCTCTTTGCAATCTGCGGTTAGGCCAATACCGTCAGTGCTGCATTCTGCTCCTGCAATTTTAGTGATCCCTGTCATATCAGCATAAATTGCGAGTTTACCAATTTTTGAAGCATAGTAAGCGGCGTCAATCTTGTTTTTATTCATATCTGATGCAGAACTTGACATATCTTGCAGGATTAAGCGAACATGTGCATTTAGGCCGTCTCTCGTCTCTGCAATTTGCACTTGTGATCAAAAAGGGGCGGGGACTGGGTCTATTATGACGTATCATGGGCTGCAGGACAGTGAATGCACCCTGAATGTAATATTTCAACAATGTGGTATTGAAATATAGCCATAGCAAATATGTTATATACGTGATATACTGACGAAAATATGAATGAATTTATGTAAATTTCTCTTCTTGTGAAATCCTTATACTTCCCGTGTGGTGTTCATTGACAGGGCGAATAATGTCCAAGATCATGACGTCACTAGCGTCGGTTGATAGCTGCGTAATTACGTGTCTGTGCAGGCGCATATGGTGGGCATTCATTTCATGTCATGAGGAAAGCTCTGGAATAAAGCTGGGCTTTGCTTCGAGTCAATTCAACAAATTTACAATCATCATGTCTTAAAGATAATATCACATCTCAAATTATTCACCAAATGTTGCCTTGAAGCAGAGCTAAAGTTTCAGCTACCCTAAGGAGATCATTTGAACTGATGGCGCAGACAAGAGCCGTTGCCGACAAAGCTTGGCGAATGGGCCTAAGTTTAGGCCAAGGATCAGCGAAGTCGTTTTCAAAGAGTCACGAATTTTTGCGTACAAACCGATTTGCTACTGCAAGTGTTTCAAGTATCCTGCTCACGGACAGAGGTTAGTATTTGTATTGTAGTGAAGCAATGAAGGAATTTGATGTCAAATGAGGACACAGCTGATCTAACCTGTTCAATTTTTCCATTCAGATAAAATTTTTTGAAAACATAAAAGAAAAGAGCAATTAAAAACGCTGATAGATATTAATGATAAACAAAGAACAACATGTACCCGAGACTGCAAAATTCTACCATGTAAGGGAATAAGTGCGTGGGGCATTATTAATCCCCCATACATGTTAAACTTTGCAAGCCTGATACTGATAGCCTGGTTGAACTTTGCACACCAAAGAACTTCGGTTGTAAATATTTCAGATTGTTTTGAATAAAATAGGTGCAAGGACCTACTTAAGTGAAAATGACAACTAACAACAATATGGATGTTATTGGTTTAGCCCAATGATGTGATTGTTGGTCATTGTATGGTGAGCCTCTCATTAGCTTTCAATTCCTGTTGCAATCACCAGGTCACTGTTTATGTCACATGTGGTTTGCGGCTATGGTTTTGTTGATTAGGGTGACAGGAAATGACACTCACAATGGAAATGGATGATACTTCACTCAAAACAGACAATAGGAATAAATTGATTGCTTCCAAAAATTAGTCATTGGTGTCCTTAGTTTTCAACTTCATGTAAAGGACAAGTCTGGTGTTGGTTGACTATAAAATACAAGATAATGCTGCTATGAATGGTGTATCATACTTTTTTCTATTAGTTTTCATCAGCTCTATGTGGAATTACATAAAAATCAAGGATTTGAGCGAAATACAATAATTGCTTGAAGTTTCTATTATGTAACTGAAAAAAATTGTGTTTCTTGATAAAACTGCTCATTATCTGAATTGTGCTTTATTACAGGTAGGGTGCCAGATGATTGTTCCAATTCATTGTTATCCTATTCAAGCACAAGGTAGGTTTTGAAACGTAGAAGCTTATTTTCATTGTCAAATTATTTCTACCTACTAAAGTTGTTTGTATTTGTAACAACAATCAATCATTCATGTTCATCCATTCAAAGAATACAAACATGCTACATGGATGGAGCTGTGAATGCTGTTTTGATATTCCTTGTTGCCAACATAACATTCTTTATTCAAGTTACCAGTTTTTCAGAATAGAACGACATTAATTTCCAACAAAATTGTGTTTACAATGAGAAGTGTGGATAGGTACATGCACATAGGATATGCCATAAACATATGGCAATGCATAAAACATTTTATAGAAATGCATATTCCGTTTTTGTGTTTTTCTTTAAAGACCCATTGCTAACCATGATCCTTTGTGCGCCGAATGAAAAGCAAGACAAAGGGAATTTAGGCCAGAAAGGACTTTCAGATAAAACGAAAGTCGCCTTTGGCCCCACAAAGGATCATGGTTAGCAATGGGTCTTTAAAAGTGATTTTTGTGCTGATCTCCTATAAAAAAGTTTTGTATTTTTGATGGCATATTCAAAAATCCTGGTTTCCAGAGCATTAAACTTGAGCAAGCACTCAATTAGACTGACTTTAGCACCAAAACTTTTTGCACTTGAAGTTTTTGCACTTGAAACAAAATGCACATGCAGTTCAAATTTGTGCTGTTGCCTATTTGTGTTTTCAATTAGACGACACATACCATGCAATGGCCTTGGGCACCTGGTTGTTCTGCAGTCTGAATATTTAAAAGAAACTTCCCTTAGCAGTGTTATGATATCTGATGGAGTTCTTTCGTTTTTCAGGTCAATTTCATCTTTGAAAATGCTGTACATGAACCAAGGGCCACATCAGAAGTTCCAAACCAAGACTTTGTTTCATAATGCACATAATTTTTGTTTTTTGGATATTTCAAGAAATAGTTTGCTTTCTAGAAATTCAGATCTGAATACAGTTATAAGTAGGAGGAACTTTCACACCAGTGATCAGTTCAATGAAATACTCGATGAGCGAAAAATAATACTGGATGATGACAAATCAAAAGTTGAAGAATATGTGGAACATCAAAGAAAAAAACGTGAATCAAATTTGGCAAAACTGCAAGCTGTTGAAGAAAAATTACAAGATGCATTTATTTTCAAGCCTGACAGGTCAGCAGCTGCTGCAAAAAAGGTTAAATTACCACTAATGGATAGAATATGGGAGGAGGTTTTGCATTACTATAATGGATTTAGGCTGCTATATTTAGACTCAAAGGTGGCAGCAAAATTATTGTGGCAAGTTTTGAATGGAAAGACACTAACAAGGAGGGAAAGAAGACAAGTATGTTTGAGCAGTTCAATTTTTCTATGTTTCCCTTTGTCTCTCTTGTATCATGTATGCTATCTTTTGGACAAGCACTACATTTCTTGTAATTTGACAAACATATTTCTTGTAATTTGGCATTTTCATTTTTGTGACCATTGTTTTTAAGACATGCACAATTGTTACCTCATATATTTTTCTGCCCATTGGCAGCCCCATCAATGAGCAAATTAGTGAAATCAATATCTTGCCAGTTGCTGATTAACTTTGATTCATTTGATCTTTGATTGAATTGTAGGAACATTCAAATTTTCTCACTCCTGCTCAGCATTCTATCTCAGATTCTTCACATATATAACTAATTGTTGTTTTTGTTACTTGCTTCAGCATTGTGTTATTTGGGCAAGTTGTTAAGGCTTTATAGAAAGTGCTTTTTTGTACCGGGTGAGCCAGAAACAAAGTCCCACTTCTGAAAATTCATAGCATCAAAAGAACTTCAATGATTCAGATTCTAGATAAAAGCCAAAAGATGAAAGTGTTTTTATCATTTTTCTTGCTGTCTCAAGAGCTATAGAAATATAGGTAAATTCACCTTTATTAAAATTTCTTGGTTGCAAAAAATGACTGAAAAATAGCCTAAAATATTGATCAAATCATAATGGTCACCTTGCACAGATCAATAAAGAAAAAGCAATTGTGCATGGGTGAGAGATATCCACTTTACATTTATTGCCATGGGACTGAAAATCTTTGGTATATGTTTGATAATTGATGTCGTATAACTCTTGAGAGAGGTGAAGTGTCCACTACCTATTGTTCTGTGTAAGAAGAGTCCTTGCAATGTGACCGATGTTTTAGGCCCATTTTCAGTCACTTTGCAAGCACAAAATTTTCATCAAGTTAAATTTACCGATGCTTCTAGTGCTGGTAAAACAGCGAGAAAAATCACAAAAATACTTTGATCATTTGGCTTTTAATTGGAATTGAATCATTCAAATTTGTGCAGTATGCATGGTGCTATGGATTTTTAAAAGTGGGAACTTTTTCTGGCTCAACCGGTAGATGGGATATATTATGATGACTTTAATGTCTTATTTGAAATGACAACAATTTTTCAAACGTTTATGCTTCTTGACTCACTCAGTTATCAGAAAGAATAAACAATTGCAACTGAGTAATCCTTTTTTCTTTGTCATCTTTTGCAGTTTCGTAGAACAGTTGCAGATCTTTTCCGTCTGGTGCCATTCACTGTATTTCTAATTGTCCCATTTATGGAATTTCTCCTACCTTTTGCAATAAAGTTGTTTCCGAACATGCTTCCAAGTACATTTGAGGACAAGTCTAAGAAGGTAAGTTGCAATAAAGAACTTCTTTATTTTATTGTGGCAACATTTTATGCATCTATTTTGTACTTTAATTTTTTAAGAAATTGCTTATTAAGAATCTGCAGAGCATTTTCTCTCCTAGAAATTAGCAGAGGTCAATTTGAAGTTAAGAAACCCATTAATTTTGGTTATTTTTAAACAGAAACTGTATCACCAACCCAACTGATACTGAAGTGTATAATCTTGAGTATGATATGGTCCTTTCTTGTAAATCTTGGTTCAAAAAGCGGTCCTCAACTAGTTTTGATAAAACGTGAAATCCAGTTAATGAAAACTTAAGCAACTCTACAAGAAACTTTTACTATAATGGATCTTGCAATAAGAAACCCTTCTACAAGGTCAATAAGTTCATTATTAAGAAAACTTGTGTAATGGATCTCCTATTTCATGACAGAACCTTGTTGGACGTACATGAGTTGTTATAAAAGAAAAGAAATGAACAAACTGTTCCTAGCAGCTCCTCATTGATTGTTCACCGCAGCACAAAATGTTGCTAATTTACATACTGCAATCATCATTTTAAACTGGAGGTGAACTTTCATATTTGCATCATGATGTACACTTGGAATTAGATTTCCTTTTTTCCCTATTTTATGATATGTTTATTTTTTATGTGGCAAAATTTTGCATCATGCTAAAGTATTTTGTCCATTTCGTGCAGCAATTATTTTGGAAACAGCCAAAGGCCTTCAACGTAACTTTTTATGTTGATTTGCAAAAAGGTTATGTACCTTTGTTTTGACCAGGAGCATTGTTTTTTCAGGAAGAAAACAGAAAGAAATCTCTCAAGCTGAAAATATCAATGGCACATTTCTTGCAAGACACAATTGAAGAATTAGAGGTTAGCACAAAAACAAAGAAATCAGAGAAAAAATTGAAGGAATTCGCGAACTTTGTTCAAAGGGTAAGTTTTGATGTTTATGAAAGAAGCAAAAATTGTTTCATAAACTCATCAGTATAATTGTCTTCGTTCCTACAAGCGGAATTCTACCAAAGATAAATTTTATCTGCATTTTAAGTGTTCGGATATTGCAGATTTAGCAAGTGAATTCGGTTGTCAAGCGAGGAACAGACCAATATCTGCTAAACAGAATTGATTTTTCTGAATATTTGATTGAAACATTTGGCATATTTTCAGCAGTTTATCCACTGTTTGAATAACTTTAATCTATTTTTTGACCAGTTATCTGCCTTGGCCCAGTTGTTTTGTTGTCATTTGTGCGTATTGTATCTTGGTTTCCTAGTTTTGTTCCTTGTTTTTTGTATATTTAAATTAATTGGATTTGTAAGTGCCATCCATAGTGAAGACCCGGTGACTTTATGTCTTTCTTCACTATGGATGGCACAGTGTAATATAACATTATATATTGTAGTTTTTAATCTTGATAAAAAAACTGTTTTTTCCAAAACTTGCTGTTATTTAAAAGATATCACTGTGCCGTAAGTGTGCCGATTAATTTGGACGGTGCCTTGTTAAGAAGTAGAACAAGTAGTGACTGACAATAATTTCTAGGTTTGTTTCTAATAGAGAGCGTTTTTACTTGATCTATTCGACTAGGGAGAGATTAAGCTATTTTGCATTGGGCTTCAAAACGAGGGTTATTTTAGGATGGTAGATCGTGGCAAGGAATCCAATGTCAGGGCTATCCATGATAGGCGTTCAGTACCTTTGCTTTATTTGAGTAGATGAAAATTCTTGCAGTTTGACTCTATTAATCTCGAAGAAGTGCGATGCTAAGGCCTAGGACACTGAAAATCGTAATTGTTACGCAAATAACAAACTTTGTACCTTTGAAATGAGGGGACAATAGCCAGGGGTTTACATAAACTTTTGGTTTTAAGAAAAATGATTATAGAAAGGAAGGCTTAAAAGAGAAGGCGCTGAAAATAGAGGAGGTTAAGAGGAGATTTGTCAGGAGGATGATTTCGTGTTGGAGCCACACATGGACGTAAAACGAAGGCTGAAAAACCAATTCTTAACAGAAAATCCAGCTTGTCTGACACTCAATTTAACTTTTATGTGTTTTTATTCTAAAGACTCGATCTCAAGGGGAACAGCCATCGAATGATGAAATCCTGAATTACTCAAAGTTATTTGAAGATGAAATCACCCTTGAAAATATGACACACGCACAGTTGAAAGCATTATGCCGTTTACTGATGATGCCAGCTGTTGGTACAAATAATTATTTGAGATTTGCTTTGAGAATGAAATTGCAAGAGCTCAAAGCAGACGACAAGGTACTGCCTATTTTTTATTCTGTTTTTAACATTGTCAACAAACTTCTCTATTGTTAGCCATGAACGATGTTACCGCCAAATTATAGTTGGAGGAGATGTCTTTTATTGACTGTGATGAAAAAAGCCACCCACGAGTGAACTAAATTGGCATGACAAATGGGAACAACATGGGAACAACGATATAAGTCACCAGGGGCAGGAAATAAGCTTCTTTCAGGTCTAAGACACTGCTAGCGTTTAGGCCCATCCTTTCAACTTCCCGCCAAATTCATAGAACAACAGTGATCTAGTCATTTAGTAATTATGAATTCTCACTAAAACTTAGTTGTCCTGGAAAATTCAAGCAGATTTGGGATGTGTTGAAGACAAGGAAATTCTGCATCGATTGATGTAAATTGCAGTATTGTATCGTTTTGTTTAGGATAATTCACTCGTTGATGAGGCTATTACAGTTGTGAAGGAATATCTTTAACTTTGTTGTGACGTCACAACACAATGATGCAGACTTTAGAAAAATGATATCAAAATTTGGAATCTGCATGAAAAATGGACCTTGTGTAACTATGAATGACAAAATAAACAGGGCAAATGTACGCGGTATTTTCATGCCAAGAGCCAAGAAGCGTCATCTGATTACCAGTGATTCAATTTATTCAAACAAAGGTGCATTTGTCATCATTGTGCTGCAAAATACCTCAAAAACTCAAGCCTCGTCCTGTAGAATCTTCTGTAAATCCGTTAGCAACCTCTGTCATGTATCAAATCTTTCCCAAATCTTTTTCAGCTGATTCGAAAAGAAGGAATTGATAAACTGAGCACGATGGAATTGCAGCAAGCATGTGTAAGCAGAGGAATGCGTGCATTGGGTGTACCAATTGAAAGAATGAAATCGCAGCTGAAACAGGTAAGAATTATAAAATCGAATCGCTGAAAATTCAAACTTGAACGATTCAAAATTTCATAGAGAAGGGATCAAGATTAAATTATCAGTGTAAGAATAATTATCGACCAATTTCATTCCTACCAATCTTTGGTAAACTATTTGAAAAGTTGATTTTTGATGTCATATATGAACACCTTTGCAACAATGTACTCTTATCTGCATATCAATCAGGCTTTCGCCAAGGTGACTCAACGATAAACCAATTGTTAGCAATAACTCATAAGCCTAGCTCCTCCGTAGTAGCAAGTAATGTTATCCCCGCAAATGAACAAAGTGACGGCAGTGGAGTACAACTGCGGTGTCTAAACATGAATGGTTTTATACATGAGACTACTGTAATAATTTTTGTTTGTCACTTTCTAGTGGCTTGAGTTGAGCCTAGATGAAGAGGTACCTGCTACCTTGTTGTTGCTATCAAGAACTTTGTACATGCAAGATCAACTGAGCAGCCCCGAGCAACTTAAAGTTACGATTTCTCAGCTGCCAGAAAGAGTGGTAAGTCCTGTCAATTACGGTGAATGACTCTGTTGCTAGTGGATTTATGCTGGGTGAATATAAATAACGAATACGTAAATTATAAGAAACATAGATTTATAGATTTATCACATTCAATTATTTTTTCAGTCAAGATAACATAGCAAGCCGAACACCCCAGGGATCAGAACAAAACGAAGGATGAAAGGATGACATGAAAGATTAGAAAATTATCATAACGTTTCTGCACTCTAACTCGTGCCATCCGCAGTTAAAGAATCAAAACACATGTACTGTTTTTCAATCAATGTTTGAGGCCATTTTTCTGTCATTTGCAACCATGGAATTTGCATAAAGTTGAATTTACCAGTGTTTCTAGTGCTCGTAGGACAGCGAGAAAGATCATCAAAATACTTCCATATTCCGGCTTTTAACTAGAATTTGAATCATTCAGATATGTGACGTATTCTTGGTGCTATGAAATGTCCAAAATAAGATTTTTGTAGCTCACCCGGTACATAATCGAATCAAGATCGATAGGATAGCAAACATTGACTGATCCCATTTGTATTTTGCTAGGTGGATGAAATGGAAATCAAGATTGGAGCAATTGAAGGAGAAGAAGTCGACAGAAGGACTCGAATTGACATTCTGACAGACGAAGAAGAGAAAATCCGAATTGAAAGGGAACAGATTGATAAACTGAAACAAAAGAAAGCTGTAAGAATTTTATTTCTTTGACCCTATTTTACCGGTAATCTTGGCCAGCCTCAACTTACACTCATCATTGAATTGAATTGATGTTGTTGTTGTCGCTTCAGTATTGATATCGACATATCAATTCAAGCAAGGAGCTAACAATGATATGTAATTAGTCTAAATCTTGGGCTTCCCTCTGAACTTGTTTTAATAGTTGAAATTGACATAGCTAACTAAAGAGCTGCATGTGCTTGTCTAAATTTAGGCTGTTATATTTATAATTTCATCACGTGTATGGGTATTCTTTAGCAAGAAGAACAATAGCATGTGTAGACCTTTTCTTTGCTCCATTAATAGATTGCCTGCACTAGGCTCTAGTCTAGGTTCAACGTTTGATTGCTTTTTGCAAGCTGAAGGAAAACACACAATTCTGTACTATAGAAACAGGACTCTAGGACTCAATTGAAGTTGCCTTTAAGGCGATAATGAGATAAGTGGAGTAGTGTATAAATAGGATAAAGAAGTAGATTCATGCATGCAGTTATCTCTTTGTTTGAGCTAGGAAATATCTCAGTAAGGACCTCAATAAGTACTTCTGTAAGGTTAGAAATAGCCATTTCTATAAGGTTAGAAATAGCCGTGGTACCCTCAGCATTGGTTCCAAATCTTGAAAGAGGTGGGTGTAAAATTCAGTGACCTATTTCTTTGACCTGAATGGATTCAAATGAAATTTAGCTACCTTGCAATATTTCTGCCATTTGACGACTTTTTGAAATCTTCAATATTTTCGGAATTAAAGTGTTTTCCTTTTTTTCGAGAAGTCAAGAGTAATTTGCAGAAAAAGTTAACACTGTCACAATTTCTAAACTGTTGGACCCAACATAAAATAATTTCCAAGAAAACCATATTTAATGGATGTCTACAATATGGTATCAAGCAATAGTCTGCCACGTTTGTGGTTTATAATTAAAATTTGATGACGTCACATCCCAAAATCAGCTGAAATTTTTAATACGCTGTAATTTCGAAAAATTTTCACAATTTCTGATAAGTCCAACCGTATAATTATAGATAGGTAGCTAAACTTTCTTTGCAGCCATTTGGCTAGAAGAAATATGTCATAAAATTTTACACCCACCTGTTTTTGCTGACTTAGACTGCGTTCACACGGTAACGGCACATTTTTAAAACGGTGAAAAAATTTGACGGTAGCAAAATTTGAGCTAGCCATCACACGATGCCGGAACAATTTGAAAACGGTGTGGAATTTGACGGAAAAAAGTCGCTGCAAGACTTTGATACCAAAGAAATGTACCTGCACCCTAAGAATCAATCAGTCTCGTTCAAAAAGTTTCTAAAAATGTTCTGTTTTCATTATTTTGAAGTTTTTACACGATGCCATTTCCAGGGTGTGCCGGCTAGAGTTCCGTTTTCAAAATCTACTGTTTTCAAAATCTACCGGCAAAAAATGTGCCATTTTTTTGTGAACGGGAGGCCTATCCGTCACATTTTTCACCGTTTTCAAAATGTGCCGGCATCGTGTGAACGCAGTCTTAAGATATGGAGCCGATGTTGGCACCCTCCACCTTTATGTCCAGTGATTCACTTTGTGTTTGAAAGTTGGAAGTTTAGTGACGGATGTCTCTTTCATTACAGCGCGAGAAAGCTGCTGCCGAAGAGCTAAAGGTAAGTAAAGACAATTGGAGATACCTACAATATGATTTGTGCAGTTTCCCTGGGGCAGATAAAATCTTTATCTAAATTTCTTTCTTTATGTAAATTTCTTTATTTGAAAATCTTTATTAAAATGGATTGATTATTTATTGTCCTTGTTTTGATACTTGTGTCTTGTTCTCTCGTCTTGTTTTCTGCTTTGTTTCGTCTTCGACTGATGTGTGCAACTGAGCGCTGAGCGTGGCTGTAGGCCCAACCGCTCTCAAGTTGATCGAATATAACTCCTTTTTATTTCTGTGTCTTAGTGCACCTTCACAAAAGAAAGGTTACTAACTGCAAAGCCATAGGAAAGTCCAGGAAAGCCATAGGAAGTTTTCTTTTCGGGCTTTGCAGTTTGAAAACTTTCTTCTGCGAAGGCGCATTAAGAGGTACGAGTACAAGGGGTTTTATTCGAATAGCTTGAGAGCGTTGACCCTGAACCCACGTTCTGTTGCTCAGATCACTAGCAGACAAAACAGAGCAGAATGCAAGCCAAAGACAAGACACAAGGATCAAAACAAGGTAAATAGATAATTAATCAAAGCATTCATGTCTTAACACTCTGGGTCTGATGATTAACATGGTTTCTATTACAGGACAAAGCTGAAACGTTTGAAGACAGCTTGATGAATTTAAAAGAAACATTGTTATCTGATCGCGATGAATTTAAGATTTTAAAAGAAGATCGAAAAGATTACCAAGATGGCTTGAAAGAACTTGCAAAAGAGTCCGCAGAAGAAGAAATCACCGAATCGACAGCTGGCTCAAGACTTGGGAAACGACTCGATGATATGATTGACGAAATTCATGAAGATTTACATGAACTGGAACAGGAAAAGTCGAAGGAAGATGAATTGGAGATCGATGCAGATCGGTAAATCTACTCTCATCATTTCTGTTCTATATTTATTTCCATAACAACGAAACCTACCGTAAAAGCTCTTTTAAGCCCCCCTCTCTATTAAGCCCCCCTCTCTAATAAGCCCCTCCCCTCTGAGTCAAAATTTGAAATAAGCCCCCCTCTCTATTAAGCCCCCCCACTTATACAAAATTCTAGAATTTACAAAATATTTTCCGTTTATTTAGCTATACGACCTTACATGTTAATTTTAGTATGCTTTTGGATAAAAACTGAGTCGAATTTATGTATTTGAGCCGGAAAATTGTGTGTTGAATCCGCAAAATATGGAATAAAGGAACTGAAAAGCTACCAAATATATCCTTTTTGCTTGATTTTGTGAATAAGCCCCCCCCTCTCTAATAAGCCTCCCTCTCTATTAAGCCCCCCTCTGGAAGGTCCAAAATTAAATAAGCCCCCCGGGAGCTTAATAGAGCTGTTACGGTAGTTGTGAATAATGGGAATACTACTTATGTGCCATTCGTCGCGGGAAAAGATACAAGGTCATCTGGCCCCACCATGGATGACACTTACAATACAACGTTTAATTTCATAAGAAAAATGAATAAGAAAAGACCAAAACAAAAACCAAATAAATGCAAACACAGAAACAATACAACACAGAGAAACGTAACGGACGGAAGCCGAAATAGAGGATGCTAAAGAGGATGAATATTAGCATGCTGAGAATGCTAATGGAGCCTCTTAGTTTTCTCGATGAACGACGTTGTAGCTTCCAAAAAGGCTCACTGTTGTAGTGCTGCTTGCTTGAATAAGACAATCAAGAGTAATAGAATTTGGAAAATTTTAGTAATTACGCTGTGCATCGTAATCCATGATGATGATGATAACGATCTGACCCACTTTAATCTCAAAAAGGAAACATGGCCTTTGCTTCTTAAATCACTTACCGGGTGAGTCAGAAAAAATGTGGGGCGTTTGGCGGACTGTGACATGGCATTTAGCCAACTGATTGTCGTCAACTAATTTTTTCCGTGGAACCAAGAATCTACCTTGGATTGTAAACCTTTTCCCATCGAAATCGGTCATTTGTTTTGTTAAAAAGATTTTCTTCATAAGACCTTGTATGGGAGTCTTGCGAAATGGTGAAATATTTTGCCAAGCCCCTTCCGCATTTTATCTTGGCAAAAAGTTACAGGCCTGCTAAACCTTCTTATGCTCCAAAAGGCAGAAGGTTTGGCAGACTTTTTAGAGATTCTCGTTTTCATTTGCAAAACTTTGAAAACGAGGTGCATTTGCGCTCGTTGCTACAGTGGTTGTCCCTAACTTTGCTAGTTGTTGCCGAGCATTAAACTCGTCTTCGTGTTTGTCAACTGGAGACCTCGTTTTTGCCAGGAAGTATCTGAAACCTGCTGCTTTGAAAAACTTTGTTTGATTGGGAACTGTGTCTCCGTCTCTGCGAAGCCTACCGTTTTCAGAATTTGGTAGGTTTGGAATTACCAATCAAACACACCCTAAGATGAAAATGCAACTCTATTCGCTCTGTATTTTCAGGGATGGCAAAATTACGACTCACGAACTATTGGCCGCATTACAAAAGAATGATGGATTATCGGAAGAAAAAGCACGTGATTTGTGTGAATTGCTTGATCAGGACAAAGATGGAACACTTCACCTTGATGAATTAAAAAGGGTAAGAAATTTCGTACAGCATAGGCGTCAATTCTTTAGAAAAGATTGTACAATTGATTGTTGCATTCCTTTTGATTCCACGACTTCTTCTTGGTCATCTTTGGGATTATATAATAGCATTTTCCGTATTGAAGAAATCGAAAAACTTCACGCGAAGTTTTGAAGAAGTTGAATCATGGTAAGTTGCCAATCATCAAAGGAAAAGGATTGCATCTGAGGTTGGTCTAGAGAAGCTACCCTCTCATGTCTCATATCATTCATGTTTAATCCTCTTCAGGAGGGTTGCCTTCAGCAGATGCTGGGTTTTAAGAGCCCTTCGATAGAACTTTAGTTATAATCTAATACAGAATGAAGAAACTGTCAATTTTTGCAAGTTTTAAAACCCTATGTGCATGACAAGAATGTTCAAAATTTGCAATCGTGAGGAAATTTCCCGTCCCTAACCAGTTTGCTTCGGGGAGGCTATTTCATAGTTTTGTACCTCTAGAGAATTAATATATCTGGCCTTTTTTGACCTTGTAATGGATGCTTCAAGTCCGTTTTTACATTTCGAAAACTAAAAGAGCAGCATTGACGACTTAACGATGACAAGTAAGCGATCATATATTCCAACGTATATTCTTAAAGTGGGGTTCCTAACAGGATAGATGTTTTTATCATGTAATCTATTTGTATATATTTGTATATACCCACTGCATATTTCTTTTTTATAAATTTGCTTTAGATATATGTAAAAATTTTAAAGTAGAAGTAGGCCTAAATTAGCTGTAACGTGGCTATTCATTTAATCTAGCCTACTAAAAATAGAGAAATGATGATGATGATAATGATTATCATAGCATAACTTAGGATATAGCACTCCGGATCAAATAAATGCTTTAGC